>CM056197.1:41494824-42694824 GCA_029692085.1 Gymnothorax javanicus | reverse complement strand
AGACCGTGAATATTTAAAGCGGTTGAGAAGCCAGACGAACAAACAAGCTAGTTTCATGATGAAAACCGCTACAGTGTCAGAAAAAGCATTAGAAGCTAGCTATCTGGTCGCAGAACTAGTAGCAAAATCAGAGACGTCTCTCACAATTGCCGAATCTCTTATCCTGCCAGCATGCAAAGCTTTCGTCGGACCATGTTGGGTCAAAATGCTGCCAATGAAATATCGAAGGTTCCTCTCTCAAACGATACAATTGGCAGACGAATAGGAGAAATGTCGGCAGATATAGAGGACGTTGTAATGGAGAAAATAAAAGGGAGTGGGAAATTTGCGCTGCAGGTGGATGAAACAACCGATGTCAGTGGGCATGCACAATTACTGGCCAATGTCACATATGTCGATGGGGAGACAATTAAAGAAAATTACTTTTTTTATCGAATTTTGCCGGAGAAAACTACAGGTGAGGAGGTGTTTCGAGTGACATCTGAGTATCTGGAGAAGTGGGGGCTGAACTGGAGAGACTGCTTTGTAGAGTCATTTATTTTATGATTGCATAAAAGCCTGAAACCTGGTTGGAGAGCTCGAGTGGTTGTCTCGTCACTCGGTCGCGCTGCAGGGTAGGTAGCGCGAGCGCAACGCTATAATATCATAGCGGTGTGCAGTGAGATTTTTTCATACTAAACAGTGTGCCGCGAGAGAAAAAAGTTTTGGAAAAACTGCCATAAGCTATTGTCGTGGTGTGGCGTCCGTCGTCCGGAACATTTTTTTTTCTTTTTTTTTTGGCCTGATGATTTTTTTATGTAAATTTGCAATAACATACTACTAGACCATATCTCCAGGCGTTTTTCTCGGATTCTTGATTGAATCATTTTTGTCCGTTTTATGGGCTCTTGAAACTTTGGCTCCAATGTTAAAGATAGGATTGAGAAATATTTAAAAAATTATTTATCAAAAATGGCGTGATAATTTTTTTTTCTCTGAATCAGGCAATCAACTTACCTTGGTACCATTAATGTACAGTGCGAGCGCCATTTTGATTGAATCGACGGAAGTGGGTCTATTGGGGGCGCTGTACTTTATGAATATGCAAGATGGCCTGTGGAGGCCAAATGGTTGCAGATAGCGATAAAGTTTGTATTATTGACATAAGTCCTATGACCTATACATTGGCTATGTTAAAGCTGACCTCAGATGACTTTGAAAGGTCAAACTCGTGGTCAGGGAATATATTAACAATGTTAAAGGATATGGCTTGAAATTTCAAGAAAATATTTCTCAAAAACTGTCCAATAACTTTTTTCTAAATGTGGCAATCAACTCACCTTGATACACTTTATGTACAGTGCGAGTGCCATTTTGATTGAATCGACGGAAGTGGGTCTAGTGGGGGCGCTGTACTTTAACATTGGGTCTTATGGAGAATGGGCCAAATAGCCTGTGGAAGCTAAATGGTTGCAGATAGAGATTAAGTTTGTATTACTGACATATAGGAAGTAATATATGACCTATATTTTGGCTGTGTTAAAGTTGACCCCAAATGACCTTGAAAGGTCAAACTTGAGGTCAAGCAAAATGTTACAATGTTCAAAGGTATCTACGCTTGAAAATATTGAAGATTGGGAACATATGTGCATTGAACAATTATAGGAAGTCATGTATGAACTTTCATTTGGTGGCCTTGAACTTGACCTTCGGCGACCTTCGAACGTCAAACCTCACATAGTGAAATTTCAATGACTTCTATCACCAAAACTATTACAGATAGAGCTTAGGTTTGTATTGCAGGCATATAGGAAGTCATGTATGAAGTTTCATTTGGTGACATTGAACTTGACCTTCAGTGACCTTGAATGCCCAAACTTCACAGTGACATTTCAATGACTTATATCAGCAAAATCGTTACAGATTGAGTGTAGGTTTGGATTGGAGAAGTATAGGAAGTCATTTATGAACTTTCATTTGGTGACCTTCATATTGACCTTCAAAAGTCTAACTTGACCTAGAGAAAATTCAATTACTTCTATCACTGAAAAGGTCACAGATGGAGCCTAGGTTTGTGTTACTGACATAGGAAGTCACATATGAACTTTCATTTGGTGACATTCAGCTTGACTGTTGATGGCATTTGAAGGTCATACTTGACATAATACAATTACAATGACTTGTCTTGCCAAAACGGTCACAGGTGGAGTCTAGGTTTGTATTAGAGACATATAGGAAGTCATATATTAACTTTCATTTGGTGACCTTTGTATTGACCTTCAAAGGTCAAATGTGACCTAGTGAAAATTCAGTGACTTGTATCACTAAAACGGTCACAGATGGAGCCTAACTTTGTGTTACTGACATCTAGGAAGTCACATATGAACTTTCATTTGGCGACATTCAACTTGACTGTCAGTGACCTTTGAGGGTCAAACTGCACAGTGAAATTACATTGACTTGTATCACCAAAATGGTCACAGATTGAGCTAAGGTTTGTGTAGAGACATTTAGAAAGTCATATATGAATTCCATTTGCTGACCACAACTTGTCATTCTGTGACCTTTAAAGTTCACAATTGACATATTTTATTGACTTGTATCACCAAAATTGCTTCAGAGCTTAGGATTGTATTACAGAAGGTCTTATAAATGTATGTGAACTTTTATTTAGTAACCTTGACATTGATTTTCATTGATTCAAATGTCAAACTTCACATGAAATTTTCCTAACTTGTGTCATCGCTGTAAGACTGCTTGCCGGCAAGCTACAGGACCCTTGGTCCTATTTTTCTGAATTGCTCAAACACAAATCCTCATTCTCTGAACACAGTGGTCAGTGGCCTAAAAACATTTATTTAGTCTATCACTGTTATCTCAAAACCTTGAACATTGTTTCCATACTTAGATACAACTTGCAGTTCTCATTCTTTCTTCCAGCAAAACTCTGAACACCTTCTGAAACACTTTTTGCACTGTTATGTACTGTACTTGCTTTGCAGAACTAAACTCAGGCAACAGGAGTTGAACACAATTTCAGCACAGTTGTTATTGGTTACACTCAACAACTCAAATTGCGCAGTCTTGTCTGTAACGTTATGATGTAACCGATTAGACGGAATATAAGCCCCGTTCAGTGTACACAGGTGAGTTGTCTATGTCATGGGTTGGGACCTCCCCCAATTTTAAGGTGCATCAAAAATTTTGGACATTTTAACATAATGTAGTGAAAAGTAATCATTTTAAATATTTTGTTGCCTCTCCCTTGCATGCAATGACTGTTTTAAGTCTGTGACACATAGAAGGCACCAGATGCTGCGTTTACTCCGCAGTGATGCTCTTAGGCCTGTACTGCGGCTGTCCCCAGTTCCTGCTTGTTTCAGGGACTTTTGGCAATCAGGCTTCTCTTCATCATTTAGGATGCATCCTCTGTTACAAATATCTTTTCCAAGCTGTATTGAATGAAGGAGTGGAGGGATTTTCACCAAATCAGACTGGGTGACTCCTCACAGTGGGTATCTAAACTGATTTGGTTTTGGAGGTCATCAGGTCAAAAGTTCAGGTCACATAAGGTCAATTGTATGTGGGGGCCGAAGATCAACTTTAAGGGCGTATGAAGCTAAGGCATGTAGAACAGGGTTCCCGCGGTCATGAAATTCCTGGAAAAGTTATGAAATTTGAAAAACCTGTTTTCCAGTCTGGAAAAGTTATGGAATTAACTAACGGTTTTGAAAAAGTTTGGAAAAATACACTGTTTGCCTAATGCTTATAATATGTTCGCTAAATCTCCAAAAGATGTCTAGAGTTTACCGCAAAACTACAAGCTATTATTTAAAATCGAACAAAATTGAACGCGACACCGTTGAAACTAGCATGACGTTTCGTGATACGCGTGGGTTACATATTCAGCTAGTTGACTGGCAGCGATTTCTTTTCCCTCACCGGACTTCTTAATACCAACTTTATCTCATTAGCTTACAGCCAATAAGAATCAAGCACATGCTTTTGTTTACCTTTTGACGCGCATGCTGTACCCTTTATGCACATGGTTACTTGGTACGCTGTTCGCCGGAATTTAAAGGGCAGTAATTGTACAGTATAGCTAAGCTGTGCCCACCCAAAAATTTGGCTTGCACAGCACCCCTGAAGGGCACCGTTTTTCTAATAACGCCAGTTGAATTTTCCCACTGCCCCGCTTCAAATTAGTGTAATAATAGCATCAATGTCAATCAGAATAATGAATTAAATAACGTGAATATAATAAGATTTCAATACAAACACACAACTTTATTTAAATTTATGCTCGACGTCCATCTATGGCCGAAATGTTTTCTCTCCAAGTCATTTTCCTGCATTATACACTGTTCAAAAATATTTCATTTCCATCCTGGCATTTTTTTTTTGTTTGATTACCCAGGTTCGCTTGCGAAACTCAATGATTTTTTTTCTTCTCGATGAACACGTCATGCACGTAAATTGATTAGACCGCAAAGAAACCCGATTCCCGATTGTGGCAGAACGGAGTGTACGAAAAATATCTTCACTATTTGCTTTGAAATTCTCCTGCAAGTTCTCTCATTCCAAATAACATATTTTATGTATTTTTAAAGCGTGTCTGTTTCGATGCATGTTCGTATAAACGCCGATGTTTGATTTTCTAAGAAAATGGGACCAAAAGTAAAGGAAAGGACCCCAATTCTGGCTTAAAACACATTATTAATTTTTTCACTAATCACGCAAAATTTCAAAATAGTAATTCTATACGAACATGCGCAACATCTTAAACAATGTACACTTTGGTTCATGACTGTGGCATTTGTTACGTTTGAGAAAACTTGCACAAAGTGATTTTGATGATCTTGGGGAAAAAAAAAACCTCATTAACTCCACCAATTTTTTTTTTTTTTTTTTTTTTTCAAATTTCCTTTTCATATAATGTAGCAATACAACATACGTCATTGACAGATAGCTTAATTTGATAGGACTCGGCCCACACAACTGAATAATAGGCCGATGTTATTCGCGCTTATACGTGTGGCCAATGCTGAATTTTTTTTTTTTTTCTTGGCCACACTTATAAGTGCGCCAGTTGATGACCAGTCCAGTTTTTAGAAAAAGTACCGCTTAAAATAAGTTTGGCCAAGAAAAAAAATTAGCTTTGGACACACTTAAAATAAGTGTGGGCAATGGAGCATGTGCATCTTAGCCACACGTCTAAAGCGAATTTCGATCAATTTTTGTGCTTGGACGCACTTAAATAAGTGCGAATAGTCACTTCGATAATAATATCAAGTTTAGCGGCTACTGTGGTGTCAAAAGGTGGACGTCGACCTTACCTTTCTCTTTACATGTAGGCTACACTGAAAGCTTCCATTTCACCGTGTTCACCAGATGTAGCCTATACGTTATGCCGTGGGCCAAAACCTGGATCCTTTATTGTCACTTCGTAAAAACTTTCTGAGAGCAGTTCAAGTATTTTTCCATCAGAACAAGTATGATGTGCAGATATTATAAAATGAAAATATTCTCAAAAAAGTATGTGCACATTAATGAGAACAATTAGTTTGCAGCTTTGTAAGAAACATTTTTTCTGCAGCCTACTGCGATAAGCACTGGGCTTCCTACAGACGAATGCACTGATAATTTTGCATATCGCTCATACGAAAAGAAAATCTCACAAAAGACAGCTATGCTATGAACCTTTTCCTCCGTTAGCTTTTCTGTGAAACCTTTCCTCGGTTACAGTCTTTAATGGTTACATGTCATGTCAGCGTCATTTACAGCGTCAACTTGGCTAACTCGACGACGTCCCCCAGATTCTGCGAACAATGAATGCAAGCAAGGATAATACACTCTAAATTAGGGTTTAGTATGCGGGCTCTCATCTCGAACCCGCATACTGTAGATTTAGTAACGTCATTGGCATTTTAATCATTCATTTTTGGAAATTCTTTAGCGTCATTCGGCGCACAATAAAAAATACTTCAATTTGCGTTCATATGAAAGGCATTAACACCGTCTTTAAAATCATTTGGAACAATCAGCGAGCATTAAAGTGCATTTAACACTTTTATCACACCGTTTGACTTTCAATAGCATTTCTGGACCGCGTTCGTGCGGATAACACAAATATGCACGCGATTGTACAAACGTTCTTAACATTCAATTCACAAAAATCTTATTTCAATCTAACAGTAGCTTACACCTGGCTCATTATTCCATCGTCAGTGTGGTGTAAGATTAGGTATGCTCTCAATTTGATAATTACTGTGCAACAATGAGCAAAATGTGGGCTAACTGTTCAATTGAAAAAAAAAAAAGATTTTTGTGGATTGAATGTTAAGAACATTCAATTGTTTATACAGTCGCGTGAATATTTGTGTTATCCGCACTAACGCGGTCCAGAAATGGTATCGATCGTCAAACGGTGTGATAAATTTGTTAAATGCACTTTACTGTTCGTTGTTTGTCGCAAATGACTTTAAAGACGGTGTTAATGCCTTTCATATTAACGCAAATGAAAGTATTTTTGCTGTATTGTGTGCCGAATGAAGCTAAAGATTGTCCAAAAAGGAGTGATTAAAATGCCAATGACGTTATTGAATCTGCTGCAGAGGTGGGAAAATCCAGGGTCGGAAAGTAAAAATCCAGCTCGGTTTTTCTCCCTCCCACAGAATGAGCTGATCACTCATATTGGCTCTATCTCCTGTCAAAAGTAAATCCAGGTGGTTGGAACAAAGTTCTGGGGAGGATTTTTACTTTCTGTACGTGGACTTTTTTTGATGCACGCGCAAATGTTCGATTTTTTGGCGCTGATGAATGTTTCTTGGTGAAATTGGTCGCCATTTCACACAAGTGAATGCGTATTTTCTCGTACTGAATAGCAAAAGGTGTACAACTAATATTACAATATACAAGGCCAATTATAAAATATATAGGCCTTCTATTATTACAAATATATACTACTATTATTACTATTAGGCCTATTAATTATTACAGCCAATTTTAATATGTTAGTTTTTTTTTTTTTTCTTAACAAGCACGTCTTCTATGCTTATAATAAATCTGCCAGATCATCATCTGAGGATCATGCTATGGTCAGGGGGGGTGTTTGCTCAAAAAAGGTTGAGAACCACTGCTCTAAATAACAATTTGTAATTGTTCAACATTTGTCTCAGAAAATATTAAATGCCATCTGTTTGTTACCTCTTCAATGTTTTTGCCTTCTTGAGCATTTAAATGTAGCACTTGGTTATTTATTCTGCCCTACAAAGCCTAAGTGCAGTAACTACATATTGGGTAAAATGTGAGTGACTCAGTTTTGGGCCTGAAAGTATATTGAGGTCAGGATTTATTTGGACAGAAATTATACCATGGTGAATCAGTTAATCATAATCTGTCATAGAAGTGCTGACTATTTATTTGTTGGGACAGCAAACAAACTCTAAAGCCATTTTTTAATGTTTAAATTATTGCGTAGTTACTGCACTTAGCCTTTGTAGGGCAGTATTGTTGTTTGTTTGTTAAATATAATTGAGAAAATACAAGAATGGTGCCATAGGCCCTTATGCCATTGTGTGATGCCCTAGGATAGGTGGTAGATAGACACAACTTCCCTTCCATTCTCCATGCTACATTTGTGCTACACTGCTTAGGGCATAGCACACTGTAGAAGCTCATTATGGTGCTCTTTGTTCGCTATTATAGGCCTTACCTATTTTAAACTAAGTCATGGAAATTAGGTAAAATATTATGGAAAAGTTTTGGAAAAGTTTTGAAAAATCACTGGTAAAAAAGTGTGGGAACCCTGGTAGAAGCATAGCAATCACACTTTGCTTTTGAGGTGTACCTTGTTAGTAAGTTGTGTTTGTCTACCGAAAGATGGTTTTCGTCCCATCCCAGTTTGCTGCAGTCCTTTTTTTTCACTTGTGGATGTCCTTAGCATAGAAAGTTATTGTAGGGACTCAGGTATGCAAATGAGTCCATTGCTCTCTCACTTGGCTGTTAGCAGATCGATATCTAAACATTGTTTTACCTCCTACAGCCACTGAATTCAAGGTTGCTATGATTAAGACATTAGGGTTTTCACGGTATCCGCAAGTTGGCTGTAATTAACCTTTTCTTTTTTTGTTTTGTTTCGCAGTCACCAGTCATGCCGGCCTCCGTGAAGAGTCTGCAGCAGATGGCAATTTTTGTAACCGTGTTTACTGGAGGAGGGTGCTCTATGATGTATTACCTGATGCAAAGTAATCCGTCCAACGCATTAAATATCACTTTTGTGTGTTTTGAAATATTACACTGCCTGGCCAAAAAAAAAAAAAAAAAAAAAGTCACACACTAATATTTCGTTGGACAACCTTTAGCTTTGATCTCGGTGCGCATCCGTCCTGGCATTGTTTCAACAATGTTATGCAACGTTATGAAGTGTAGTTTTGACCAGAGTTGCATCAATTTTTGGCCGAGATCTTGTACTGATGATGGTAGAGAGTCGACCCTGCCATAAAGCCTTCCACAGCACATCCCAGAGACTTTCACCTGTGAAAGATCAGGACTGTGTGGTGGCCAATTCATGTGTGAAAATGAGTCCTCAAGTCTGCTGAGAACCACTCATTCGCAATTCAAGCCAGTTGAATCTTGACATTGTCGTCCTGGGCTATGCCTTTGTTGTAAGGGATTAAAAAATCCATTTATAGGATTACCTGTACATTTTGTTCGTTCCAGAACTTCCAATAATCTGCTGGCTTCATTTCATTGCTTCATAATGTTGCAGAGCTTCGACCTGACAAACTGAAGCAACACCAGATCATAACACTGCCTCCAGAACCTTGTGCAGTGGGCACTATGCATGATGGGTGCATCACTTCATGGGCTTCCTGTCCTACCCTGATGTACCCATTGGACTGGAATAGGGTAAATCTAGACTCAGTAGACCACATGACCTTTTTCCATTGCTCCACTGTCCAATCATCATGGTCCCCAGCAAATTGAAGTCATTTTTTTCCCAATTATCCTCAGTAACAAGTGGCTTCCTTGTGGCCACGCAGCTGTTCAGTCCCAATCCTGCGAGTTCCTGTTGCATTATGTGTGTGGAAATGCTCTTACTGTCACAATTAAACACTGCGATGAGTTCTTGTGTCGAAGTTTAAGGATGAGACTTCTCTAAGTGTTTTGGTAATCTCCAATCGTGATCATTCAAGAATTTTTTTTCTGGCCGATTTCTTCCGCTGAGTTGATGGTTCACCACTGTCCCTCCAGGTTTTAATAATGCATTGGACAGTCAGTTCTCAACCCAATTTTAGTGGTTTCAGCAATCTCCGTAGTATTTTTCATTGCTTGATGCAGGCTAATAATTTGACCCTTCTGAAAGAGAGTCACATCTTTTCCACGACCGCAGGCTTTGTCCTCCAACATGGTTGCTTTAGAAATGAGAAGTTACTCACTGCGTCAGTTAGGGTTAGATATCTTAGTGCCAGGTGAAAACTATTAATCTCTGCAGTAATTATACGATGGAAGGCTCTAATGTATTTGCTTAGTGGAATACAGGTGGTGACTTTTTTTTTTTGTTTTTGGCTGCGTGGTGCATAATTAAAGATGCTTTAGTGATTTGTACATGCCATTTGTGTTTCATTGACTTGTAAGCTGTTGTATTGTGTTTTTTTTTTTTTTGCTACATTGCAAATTGACGCTGGAGTACAGTGGCACAATGCGTTCACGTGTTTTATTTCCAAATCTCTTGCTGTGAATGCACTTATTTGGCCGTGGTTGTGCTAAGTGAGGTGTTCTCGTTCGCTCGGTCAGAGAACTTCGCCAGGTCTGAGTATTACCGCCTGGCACTGGAGCGTCTCAGTGGTCACCACGTTGCCATGGAGAGCCTTGGAGCCCCGCCCCTGAAGGTCCACAACATCCACCTGACTGATCGACACAACCGTATCGATCACCATAGCGCTCAGGTCAGTACTGAAACTACCATGCGGACTGTGCTGGAGCGCAGGTTGGATAAATGGAAAGCGTGTGGATTATAGCAGTGCTAAGAACATTTCTGATTATGCCTACGTGGTCTGAACTGATGTTACCATCCATTCTGACACAATTTAATTTCACAATTTTGATTCTGTTTGGCGCAGCCGAGATTTTATCCTTTGGTAAAATGCATGTTAACCACAGAGTGCATTTCCCTCACAAAATGTATAGTGATTGCAGTCGAGTCAGAACTCTTGGCAACAGTTCAAATGAACAGTGAGATCGTAAATATTTTGTCATTGATAAAGTTATTTTTGATTTTTACCAAAAATTTTAGGGGTGATACAATATAATCTATATGGGCAGAATATCAGCTTCAGTTTTTTGGTATTTCTATCCAAATTGATGATTGTTTTAGAAATTTTAGCTTTTTTCCTTGTAGTCTCCACCTTTCTAATGGACCAAATGTAATAGGACAACTGGCTCTCAATGTGTTCCATGGTCATGTGAGAGCTGTTATCATTTTATTATTTTATTTAACAATTAAGCAGGCAGGAGGTCTGGAGTTGATTTCAAGTGTGGAATTTGCACTTGGCTGCTGTTGCTCTCAAGTGTCGACATAATGTGTCAATACAAGCAAAGCAGGCCATCATTAGACTGAAAAAACCAAAAACACCCATCAGAGGAATAGCAGAAACATTAGGAGTGGCCAAATCAATGATATTTCTGTACATGTTGCTCATTTTTTCAGGTGAAAATTCCAGTGACTGGTTCTAAGACTGGTGGCTACCTTTACACTTTCTCATCCAAGAAAAACACTTCAAACAGGTGAGTTATCTTTTTAGTATGCATGACAGATGCGCTACTTCAAGACAGCATTTCTACTGAAAAATACAAAAACAAAATTAAAATATCTGAGGACATGTATACATCCGGAAATAAATCGGGATTATGAGACTATTTAGTCTGCGTACTATAAAATTTGAGCATTTGTGACCAAATGTTCAATTTTCACATGCATGTAAAGTATTTGATGAATACATTTCATTTTTTTTTAAATACATATGTCATGTCATACCTGCAATAGGTATCATGTTACACATTGAAATGGCTTTTCAAAGTGAGAAGAGTTATATTGTGTCTCTCTGTGGCTCCGAACCCTACTTATGGGGATCTACCATCCTGTAGACTTTCACTGTGACCCAAACAAAGCAAAGCTCATTCAGTGGGCAGTGATCTCATTGAGAATGAGAGGGTTTGCTGAATAGGGGCTGGAGTAAAAACCCGCAGGATGGTAGATGTGCAGGAGCACGGTTGCGGACCACTTGCAGTTCACTATTGAAGGGGACGTAAGGAGCGGTAGTTAGACCCTCAGCCCTGAGGGTGGTGCTCTGCATGAGTGCAGTGGAGTAAAGTTTCTGGGCTACACTTCCTCTCCCAGATGGCAGCTCCAGGAAGCGGTGCTTCAGCTGAAGGACGGCCGGCGTATTGATGTACTGGGACCGTGCACAGAGGCCTTGGACCACACCAGTGAGGACCTAACAGAAGTCTGGTCTTAGTACACCTCACATACAGTGAATGAGTGAATGAACATGGCATTTGCATTGCACTTTCTCAAAAATACTCAAAGTGCTTTATAGTCATGTGGGGTAATCTCCTCTCTCCACCACCAATGTGCAGCACCCACCTAGGTGCTACATGACCGCCATTTTGCGTGAGAAAGGTCACCACACATTGGCTGAGGTGGAGAGGGAGAGGACAAGTTGCAAAGCCAATTGAATCAGGGGATAATTAAGAACTGTTCCCTGGTGTGCGATGGAGAAAGAGTGAACATTTCATCCCGAGTCACAGTGAGTCACAATTATTAAAATAACTATAAGCAATGTCCACAACTTAAGTGTGATACTGGTCACATCACTGCTTTGAAAATAAAATGGTCGCATTTGCGGTTAAGATGTATGTTCTAATGAACGGTTTGTGCGTACGCCCTTTGTGTGCATGCTCAGGCCTCCGTGTGACTGAACTTGAGAGCTTGCCGAGATGTTATTAGCAGATGTGTTTAACAATGCAAATGGAACTGTTTGTGTCAACATTTGCAAGATGTACTCTGTTAAGAAGTAAAGTTTATTATTCTAAAGAGGACTTAAACTTGAACCCAGTCTTCACCCTCAATGCTTTACCACACCCATCACAGAGAGCGCTCAGGCACAGTGACACCCCATCTGGTCTCTTCTTTTAGTCTCTTCACATCTTTCTATTGAGTGAATGAGATCACTTGTTTGATTATACTATGAATGCAGGAACATCAGTGGTCAGGTGTCATCTTAAGATCTCTTTATTTATCGAATTATGTACATCTCTTTATCAAAGGTTATTAAAAAAGCAAAGGTATACACAAAGAGGGAAGAAATGCACTGTGTGCAATAGCATATATTTTGAAACAATATGGAGCAATTGGACAACAGAGACCAATGGAAAGGAAGTTCTAAAATTCTTTTAGATTTTCAGGAAATGAAACTGAAGCCAACAGTCAGTGTTTACAAATATTTATGTTAAAAAAAAAATGCGTATTCAGATCAGAGGTAACCCCACTCACCTTTCGTTGATTTAACTTGGATAAAATGTTTTGTTGGTATTGAGCAAAAAATAAATGCAATATTAAGTACTTCAGCTAATATTTCAATAAGACCTTTTACAAGAGCGAGGTGGTAAAAATGTGACTAATGTTCACGTTATAATCACTAATTTTATACTGCCTTACAAAAATCATTAATTGAATATCCATGTATTTATAACTTATTTAACTAACTGAAAGTATGTGCATCATTTATATAAAATGTGAAATTATTTACAGCAAGAATCTCCTTTTCAAGGCATGATAAATGTTTAGATCTACAACATCTATAACAAGGTTATATTTTTTTTTTTTTATTTGCAACAGTCTTCACCTGTTGATGCCAAAAAGTGTGTTTTGCCTTCTGTATAAGATTTCGTAAAGGAAACTTAAAAAATACATTTGAACACACTTGACAGTATTCATGAACAAATAGTATGGCAAAACAGAAAGACATTACAAGACAAAAAATCAGAGTGTCCAAAACTTCCCGTGCAAATCAGGTGAAAGATTTCTGAATGGCAACTAAAACAGTACATGAGGCAGGTATTTGCAAATGAAAAGTACTCTCTTTAGAATAAGTGCATGAAATTATTGATTCAAAAATGTCCTTGGGAAGACTGGGGGCACTGAAGCAACAACTTAGGTACAGGTTCACTTAAACATTGCAAAAAAATATCCAAACTAAATATCCTTTTTCATCTTGATTTCTTATACCCCTTCCTCCTGTACCGATCCTATGAGGTCCATCTCAATATAAACTATTCACTCACAAAAATGGGAAACTATTTGCTTTCATTAGAAAATTAATGGAAATTTCCAATGCTACACTTGAAACAACTGGCTTTATCTGAGAGCTAAACACTGACCAAAACAAGTGTTTTAAAATACCTACCCCAATTCCAATGAAGTTGGGACGTTGTGTAAAACATGAATAAAAACAATACAATGATTTGCAAATCCTTTTCAACCTATATTCAATTGAGTACACTTCAAAGACAAGATATTTAATGTTCAAACTGATAAACTTTGTTTTTTTGGAAATATTCACTTTTTTTGAATTTAGGTCAAAATCATTGTCAAATCATTGTTTTTCTTCTTCATCTGAAATTCCGGCAGGATGTATACCCTACGGCGTAATGCTGCCCTCCACAGTTCATTACAAGACACTATTCAAATCTTCTCACCATTCGCACTCACACTCATACCTATGGGCAATCTCCAATTAACCTGACATGCGTGTCTTTGGACTGTGGGAGGAAACCAGAGTACCTGGAGAAAACCCACGTGAACACGGGGCAAACTCCACACAGAAAGGCAGGCCGGAATCGAATCCACGACCTTCTTGGTGTGAGGCAACAGTGCTAACCACTATGCCACCGTGCCGCCCGTTTCTATTTTTATTCATGTTTTACACAATGTCCCAACTTCATTGGAATTGGGGTTTGTGCCTTTCAAGAGGTGAAAGAAGTGTCATTGAGCAAGCAATGACATTAATCAAACGAGAATGGACAACTCTTCAAGTTCAGAGTTTAGGTTGTATGTAATGAAGCGTTTACATTTGCGGCAATGCCCAGTTAAATTATTTAAGTGTCTTCCATAACTTTTCACGAAAGTACAGAGCAACCAGCTGAGGTCTTAATGTGACAAGCCTGTCTTCATTAGTTGAAGACTTCTCATGGATATTAGCCCCTGCAGAGAGAAAGCACAGGTGGAAATACAGAAACTGCAAACTGGGAACCAGGAAAGGGAACTACGCTACACCGAACCACAGATTCATAATATTGCTGACGCACTTCGCTGTGGCAGTGTTATCACATTGAAAAAACACTCTGGAAACAGTTTGAGAGCATTTTCTGAAATCTGGGAAAGGAGAAGAGCTTGGCATTCTTGCGAGTGGAGATGGCGAGACATGCTGTTGGAGCTTGAGGGCTGTCGCGGTTCTCCTCTGTTCAACCCAAGCAGAACATTTTTGGCTTTCTGAGTTCAGAAGGTGAGGTATGCTGCAGGAAACATGCTGGTTCTGTTATCTCAGAGCAATCTGAGAACAGTTTGGCTGTAAATTGTGATGCCGCAGTGTACCGAAGGAGCAGGGCGATTGAGGGCACTGGTTCTCCGGCCTCAGAAGATGATCTCCCTCAGGGAACCGAAAGCTGCCTCGAATTTGAAGCGCTTTGAGACCGTCTTCTGGTCTGGGGTCAGGCTTTGCTTGTCTGACTGCCGGCACTGTCCCAGGGTATAAGATGCCACCACGATGAGCTCTCCCGTCTCCAGGCCATCCTCCTCTTCCTCTGTGTCCTTCAGTGGTGGCAGAGGTGTCGTGAGACCCACTTGTTCCTGGGGCAGGAGCCAGGGGTGGTTCAGGCAGTCCTGGGCAGTGGCCCGAGCCCTAAGGAAGGACAGAGAAGCTCAGGCTCGCCCTGTACTCTGCACCACTATCACTGCTGGAGCGCTACGCTAATATGGAGCTGGGAATCACTACCACAGCGCCAGCTAACACTGAGCAGAGGAGTTAGAAGTGAAGCTAATTTCAAAGCCAAATCACTGCGGGTTACATTTCCTTAAAGCCAAGTCGCTAAATATGTGAGAAACTTACATAGTTGGAGCCAAAGCTCTGCTTCAGACTATTAGCAAGCATGCTTTTTGGGGAAAAGCACTCCATAGTATTTGATGCTATACAAAGATCGACTGGCCCCACAAAGATAATGCCTTAATGTTTCAATTTCACCCAAAAAGAGCCAGGACTGTTGTTGAAGTCTGCTATTAGGCATTCCACTTCTGAGCTTAGATGCATGTACAGTATATCCCCATACTGTGAGCCTTAGAAGTCAAAAACTTTTGCACGTACAGGAATTTTGGAATGAAAGGAACATTTCTGTTTGGAGAAAATGAATGGAGTGTCTCATAACCAACCACATTGGAGTCTGTAGTATAAGCTCGAAATTCCCGCCCACACAGATGTCCTACTTAATTGACTCTGGATTAACAGAATGTGGACCCAGTACACTACCCACTACGCAACCATAAGTCCGATGCACTCACTCATGCTCAGTAAATCTAGCCGCTCTCGTTCCCTCCATCCCCGTCAACTGAATGTTTTATACACAATACTTCACATTTATTATGGCCTTGGGTCCCATGTTGACCCCAGCACAGAATTTATTACCATCACTTCCCTCCTTAAGTCTTATATACAAGAACTCACTGTGGGTCTTTCAGGAGGAGGGACTTCATGAAGTTGATTGGCGCAGCCCCGAGACCAACCAGCTCCTCCTCTGTGTAGCTAATGTTGATCTGGGAGATGTTGAGGAACGTCTCCTGTTTGTCCTCTCCCAGGAAAGGGGAGGTGCCCGTCAGCATCACGTACGCCAGGACTCCGATGCTCCTGGTAGGTAACCATAGTAACAATGTTATACTGAGCCAATATTTATTTTGGAAAGCATCTGTTTATTTGCAATTTTGTTTTTATAGCAACCATCATTATCCAATCCTAAGCCTCCTGGCTTGATATTCTCTGAATAATGATTGGTTTTGTACTCTGAGGTTTCCCACGAGGGCTGGAAATCCTTGAAAATGCATGAACTTTAATGTGGTCTTTTCAAGGTTTGAAACATGCATGCATTTTGACTTAAGTGCTTGCAACTGCTTGAAATGGTAAAGATAGTTGCATTACTTTCATACTAAATCGCCATCTCATTGAGTAGTTTGATAAATATGTAATATAAGACAGCTGTAAGGTGCTGGAAAAGCTTGAAAATGAAAGCTTAAAAAGTGCTTCAGTTTGAGTTTGGAAAATGTGTAGGAACCCTGTACTAAGCAATTGTCATAAGCACAAATCTAAACTGAGGATTAAGGCATAAATTTTTATTAATTACCATCTAAATAATTAACCTCAAGGAAATTACACAGTTGGTCCAAAAGAACGCACCATTTTAAAGGCTATCATTAAACAAACTTAAAAATGTTTGATGTATCCAGCCCAAAATATTCCAAGGGTTATGAGCTCTGGTCAGGCAAGTATTGGTCTCCATTCAAGAGGAAATTACAGGCTTTTCAAGAGAATAAGCCATCATAGTCTTGATTATGAAGGCAATCAATCATAAAGGATAAAACACTGTTAGCCGATTGGCTGCTGCGCGGGCAGGAACACAAGCCAATCAGAAGCTGCAGAGCCACACGTTTAAGTGATGGCTGAGTGTGGGACGGTAGGCTTGAGGAATCTCAATAAAATGGAGTCTTAAAGTGCTCCAGTGCCTTACCACATGTCGGTTGCAGTGCTTATTGGCTCATAATTCAGGATTTCAGGAGCTGCAAAAGATGGAAAGATATTTATGAACACAACAAAGTTACAGCACACAGTATAGCTCTCACAGACTCGCAGTCGCTGCTCTAACCCAACATGCTGTTGCTGCAGTTTTGTCAGGAACATTATTATTAGTCCACCAAGTACCACATAAGCTAGCTGAAAACTAAAGCAATTTTACTGTGCCAACAGATTTACGGGCACCTGAACTGCAATGCAATGCTATGGTGTGCTTATAAAACACTGTTAGTCAGTGTCATCTATTTGAGGAACTTCTGGAATGTTCATGAACGCAAACCTGAGGCTTTATCGCCACTCTGTTGCCCTATATCTCCCTGATCTTGTGATAAGTACTTCAAATACCGCGCATGTCTTTTACATATCATGACATAATGACATAATTACAGGAACAGACTGTTCAGTCGGTCAATGTTTCCACATTCCTACCACCAAAACATCTCTCCTGTTCAGTTTACGTAAAAGCCAGCTAGCAGCCAACTAAACACCATATTTAGCCTGGTCTTGAATACGACATTTTCTGTTATTTTAGCACAGCTTGCTGTTCCACACTGACGACTCTCTGCATGAAGAATCCGAAGAATCTCCTGCAGTTCACTTTCTAACTGCTTTTATGAACTTAAAAGCCTCAACGATATCACCACTGGGTCTCCTTTCACTTAGCCGGAATAGATAACGCATCCTGAGTCTGCCCTCGCAACATACAGACAACCATTCTCAGGTGCCTGAAGTCAAAATGTAATTTTTAAACATTCTAAAGGAAATTTCCCGTGAAACACTAATCCTCTTCATGAAAGCATACACACGTCTTTCATCTTGATAGGCCCTCGAATTTCCTTGCGTCTGTTGCCTTAAAGTCTTGACATGTGTCGAGTATTTTTTTATTGTGTTTGAAGGAATGGATTATGTGGTGTATGTATTTCACTGTAGTAATTATAACCTGCAGGTTAAAATTAGCTGATGCTAACCATGGCACAGTGCCTCAAATGGTGATATATGTTTAATACTGTGCACGTCTCAGACAATAAGAAAAAAATATCAATAAATAAAGAAATCTGCTCCTCGAAGCACTTATTACATAAGCACTGGGCAGGGGGCCATCTTTTGTTTGCTATGGTTCCACTGGCCAGTGTACATAAATACGGGAGGCAGGCTGGGCAGAGCTAACAGTAACCCGATGGCAGGAGGAGGGTCAGGGTGCTCACCCACGTATTCTGGGGTCCCCATGATCTCCCGATGCTCCTGGTCCCTGCTCACCATGCGGGAGAGGCCGAAGTCCACGATCTTAATGTCGCCCAGAGGAGCCTCACTGGTCAGGAGGATATTCTGGGGCTGTGGGGAGAAACAGAGCAATCAAAGAGGACATCTGGCTGACTTTAAATTCCTGTTCACTCACTCACTCACTCACAAAAACAGTTTCTTTCATGTTAGCTGCTTCCAATTGCACAATGTTTGGCCTAATCCTAGCCGTATGTTTAAGTGGGCACTAGAAAGTGTGTTTTTGGGAGCTCGCGGTTTTAACAACATTTTATTAGAGTAGTTTGTAATGTTTAACAAACAGGTTTGACAGAGGTTGTATCATCACGCCTCTCGTCATGCCACGGCCCCAACAGGCTGCATCTGTTGGATTCTGAGGAACCGGCCCGCTCACTCATTATCACTCATTACTGTCATCTGTGTCTCATTATCCTATTAGTGTTTGTAACCACATAAAAGCCCTGAATCCGCACCATTACAGCGCAAAGTCTCGTAAAGCTCATGTCTTGCATAGGCTTTTGCCATTGCCTTTTTTACGTATCTTAATGTAACCACTTTATACAGCTGACTGTTTATTCAGTGCATTGTTTGTAGAACTTTTTGGGAACTGCATTTCCTGTTGTTTTTCTACTCTTCTAAAACCTCTGTGGCTTCGCTGTGAAGGTAAATAAAGCCAAGCACTTCTTTGCATTTGGATCCTGCCTTCCTTTTTTGCTATTTTTTCAGTGCACATACAAACGTGCACAGAAATACCATTACACCACTACTATACCAAAAACACCGGAGGGTCAAAATCCAGTCCTGGAGGGTAACAGTGCCTGTTGGTTCTTTGCGTGTTTCCAATTGTTTAGTTAATTAAATTCACTGACTGGCCACAGCAAAGCTGTCCAATCCTGTTTCTGAAGATCTATCATTCTGTAAGCTTTACCCTAAATTATACCCGACTCCGCTAATTTAGCAGCTCAACAATATCTCCACCTAAGGTGTGTATTGCTCGTATTGAAGAGACGAGCTACAGGACGGTAGATCTCCGGGAACAGGATTGGGCAGCCCTGGGTTATAGAGTTCATACACCCTTTTCTTAAGGCATGAGTTGGCTGTTGGCAGAATGGAGACAGCCGAGGCCAGCAGACACTGCAGCCCTCCAGAACTGCAGTTTAGCACCCCTGCTTTAACACACTGCTTTTCAACTACAGTCCTGGAGGACCAGTGAAGGGTCTGGCTTGCAGAGGTGGAAAATCAGGGCTGTATCTGTTCCTGGCTTTCCTAATTTTCAACCCTTAGAGCACTACAGGCAACTACTGTTGCCCAATGATGTAAGATATCAAAATCAAGGCCGTTGAAAACCTATCGTGTGGCAACTTTTTTAAAGGGGAGCTCTTTTAAACAAGTCGCCACATGATAGGTTTTCAACAGCACAAGATAATTAAACTCATATTTTTAAAAAATTTTTGTCAGCTCTCTAAGGGTTAATAAACTACTTTTTTTAGAAGCCACCGGCCCACACTGATGAAAAATGTGCCGCAAATGAGCCACAGCATGTGTCATTATGCACCCTTCTTAACAGCCAATCGCTGTCTAACGCTGTCTGGATTCAATAGCAGGTCCATCAGGAGCTACGGGTCAGCTACTTAATGACCACTAAAAACTATTCTTGTGTCTCTAAATGGAACATTTTACTATGTTCTAATAATCTATGTTTTAGCCCATGTTTTTTCAATACAGCCAATCATTTAATTTAAACAGGGTAAATAGTGGAAAGAGAAACTTAAAAAAACACCAGCCCTTCAGGACCAAAATTTCCCATCTCTGAATTAGGACATGGAGCTCTACCGAGCTCCTGGGTTCAAGGGGTGCTGCTGAAATTTCCAGAAGGCTGACCTTGAGGTCAAGGTGAACCACGTTGTGCTCGTGCAGGAAGGAGACGCCCTCCAGGATCTGCCTCATCAGCCTTCTCACGTCCCTCTCCCTGAAGGCCTCGTCTCGCTCCGCCACACACTGGTTAAATATTTCGCCGCCGGCTGCACTGTGAAGACACACAAACACACAAAAATGAACACCGTCAACACACTACCGAGGCCTGTAACACTCACGTGTCTTTCAGAGGAGACGTTAAACCCAGGTTCTGACTCACTGATGTCGTTAAAGATGCCATTCCTCTCGTCGCAGAGTATGGAGTTCCCCGGATATCCTGACTAAGTTCCCAGCCAGGCACTATCAACCTGCCACCCAATCATCCCCTGATTTAATTGGCTGTCAAGAGTGCCCTCACTTTCTCTACCTCAGCTGATGTGTGGTGAGTGTCCCGGTACAAAATGGTTGCCGTGCATCGCTAAGGTCAGTGCTGCAGATTAGTGGTGGCGAAGGTGAGCATCTCCCAATTCATCATATTGGACCTTCTCCAAACAGCTTTCGCTGCCTTAACTTCACATCAAGAGGTTTGAAAATTTATGATGCCATAGTAAAAGTCCTCCATAGCATTTAGCAACAGTCACATGCAAAATACAATTTTTAAGTGAGCATATAATTGTCTAATCAGCGGACTGAATTTGAGCGTGGACGACAGAGGCGGCCAGATAGATTTTAAATTTCGGACGCCAGACTTTGACACTCTGCTTTAAATTCACTTTTAGAATACATAGTTAAATGTGAAAACAGTTGCTCACAAAAACATGTTTTTCCTTTAAGCGCCTTCAGTGAGTTTAACTTTTTCCCCCACTAATCTTCTCTTTACAAACAAGCAAGAGCTGAACTAAAGTAGCTTAGTAACACAGTGTCAGTCTGGGGGGTCTCCAGAAGGGAAGATGGGCTAAAACAGCATGACATTGCCCACTCACACCTGGCATATAATGCACCAGCCTGCGTCACTTCCCAACCTTCTGCTTTTCCTGAGGGGAGGAGCTACAAACAAGGGATTCCACTCAACATATCCTGATGCCTGTCAATCTGGTGTCTTTATCCTGATTGGCAGTGCAATCCCGTGTTTACACAAGAGCGGGGATCGATAGCTGTTGGCCCTTAATCCCACCTCAGCCTTTACACAAAGATAATGCCGCCCTAGGCCTCAGTGGGTCAGTGATTAGCTACTGGATTACACATCTGATGCACGTGAACTTGAGTGAGAGTCCCCCATACAATCAAAGTATACTTTTCCTGCAAATGGACCAGCACATAATTACTTGATTACTGCATACATATACAAATGTATCAGTGCTCACACTCAAGCAAACACACTTGCATATAACGAAGGCCAAACTGTAACTTTCAAAAGATATCACTAAATATAAACCACACAAATACAATTAACTGCTTACATGTAATTTCTCTATAAATTCAGCTTTCTAATGTAACTGGTGCATAAATTAAATATTACGATTGTATTTTATGACAGTATCTGAAAATAAGGTACGTGTAACCAACGACAGTGCATTTCATCCAGTATTCGCTGCAACGTGACGGGAGGTCTGGCACTTCTTAATCCTCTCCGGACTGCCCTGCAGTATGAATGAGTACCAGCAGATGGCAGTAAAGGGCAGCTCTTTGTGAGAGTGTCTGTGCTGGCTCACAATGGAAGGAGATCTATTTGAGCCTTGACTTTAGCGAGGCGTACACATCCAACTAAAGTCTAAACGGGGAGGCTAAACGGAAAACAAATTTTTTTTTTTTTTTTTTAAACAGATGTTATTGTAAATCAAAGTGCATTTCTACAAGACCCGCAACGTTTCGCAAAAAGCGACATTTGCAAAGAAAGGTTTGCTCGTGACTGCTGAAGAAAAAAAAAAAAAAAAAAACCACTGGGTCACTGTGTACACGACATTACAGCTAAAACATCAAAGCCCTGAATTTTATTAGCGTTTATGCATTTTGCAGGCACACTTATCACGGGCTGTGTCCTGTGAAGTACGCACTTCAAAGCGTTGGCAGAAAACGGCGAGCAAGCTATTCTGATGAAATCAGAGTTTGAGGGCATTTGCACGAGCTCTCTTCCAGGTTAGCTGACACGCTGACATAGATGAGAAGCTCCCGTGTGCAGCGATGAGGATCATAACAGTTGGGAATGCATACACACACACACACAGGCAGGCAGGCAGGGACGCACGCACGCGCACACACACACACACACACACACACACACACACACACACACACACACACACTGCAGTTTAAACTGGAAAATGAGAGTGGTTCAATATTGGCAGACAGCGCAGTATAATTACAGCCCAGCGCTGGCTGCCTTTAACAGTCTATACCCCGATGGTCCAAAAGCAGTGGGAAGAATTTTGGAAGGTCAGCAAGTGGTGTCGCAGCTTCGGGAAATGGGCCTGACTGGGCGAGGTGGTGGTTAGAGGGTTTTGTGACCCCAGCACCTCTGGTGAGAGTCAGCTCCCTCCTCTCTGTATGGCCAGCAGTTCTGCTGGGAACTTGGTCTAGAGTACCAACATCCAGCTGTGAGTATCACAGCCAGGGTCCAGTTAGATCCAGTGATGGACATGAAAGTTGGTTAGGTAAGCAATATATGATGATATGCCTGCAATATACGCAAGTGGTGTAGTAAGGTCCAATGTGAAGCAGACTTCACTTCTGGGAACACAATTCTATGCGACAAAGTGACAGTCAAATCTAGACTGGAATTCAAATGCAGTGAATTGATACTAAGTATGAAAAGACTAAAATTAATGGAATGACTTTGTAGCTGTGCCTTTATAGGGAAATAATGCACACCCTTAGAGCGACTTTCAACCAATCATAATGGAGTATTTAACAGACCTGTGGTATGGCTACTTTTTACGACTCCGTTCAGAAATGACAGGAGACATATCATAAGTTGCACTTTAAAGTTTACCATCAGGCCCAAGTGCAGAGAGAGAGATGGAAGCAGATGTGAGAAAAAAACAAATGGTTTTATTTTTCTACAGGGAGTTTCCCTCAGACAAAAACTGAAAATAAACTCCTAAACCAAACTGGCTATAATGCACACACATACACGCACACAAACATACACACAAACATACACACACACAACATACACAATCACACACAGACGCACACACACAAACATACATACGCACATGCACACACGCACACACATACACACACACACACACACGGACAAACATACATTCACACACACATACGCACACACACAAACATACATACGCGCACACACAAACACACACACACACACACACACACACACACACACGGGATAACCAATGTAAACCATAAACAAAGAAACAGAGACTGAGGGACGAGGACGGGTCGTGATCCCGGGAGCCCTGGGTCGGGACCGTGGCTCTTCATGAGAAGGGTTGAGAGGTCTTTGGCATGAACATTTTTCAGCACTAAGCAAATTGAGCAGAAGAGGCAGCTGTAAAGCAATTAATTGAGCAATCAAACAATTACCAGCTCATTATTGTTTGCTTTGGGCTTCCACATAGCACAGCTGCTGCAGTGGGAGCTCGCAAGTACTTGACCCAGGTTGTGACAGTACAAGTGTAGTGGGTGCTGCTCTGCTAGTCTGCTAGTGAAGCACAGTGATTATTCGGAAAACCAAAGACCTTGTAGCACGTTGCTGTGACAACATTCTCAGGCTGTATCGCCCTTGGCTCAAGGTGATTTTAGCTCATAGCCGACTAACAGCGAATTAGTCTGAGGAGTGAGAGCTTGGGTTTAAATCCCATCTCCGGCAAAACAGTTAATAGCGAAACAGGGATACTGTTATATTGTGCCTCCTATTAGATAAAAGGGCCTTTTATCACCGATTTAAATGGAGATGTGCTCTTGGCAGTGCTCTTAAATTGTAATGGGTACCACAGAAAATGCAAAAAAAAAAAAAAAAAAAAAAAAAAAAAAAAGACACCAAATAAGCTAATGATTTATAACTACTCTTTTAAAGCATGAGAGACAAATAAAAAAAAACCTTATAAAAGGTATACTTTGCATGGTCCAGGAAATAGCTTAAGTATACTGGCCAATTTAGTCATATAAAGTAGGCTAGTTAAATATGGGCCTACTTAAAAACTGTACTTAAGAATACTCCTGAACTTTCATGGACTGTTTGTGAGGATTTTAACATATGCCTGCAGATAGCATTAATCCTCCTGCTGCCACTGAATAATTCCTGGTTGAATCCCAGTTCATGCCATGGGTTTGAAAGACTTGAGAAAAGACAATGATGTCATCAGGATCAGAGAAACAGCAGGGGGCCCGTTTGCATCCCGTATTTAAATGAAGTTTACTTTACCGCGAGCACGGGGAGCTGGAGTGATGTCAGCGTCATGACCTCACCGCACAAACGTCTCCGCTCGCAACTTCCTAACGCACACAACCTTAACAAACAGCCCTCAACAAACAGGCTTTTTTATCGCAGAACAAAGACCGCAGTCCCGTCTCTAAAGCCCCTTTACATTTCCGCTCTTGATTGCACATTCCACTCGGTCCGTAAGTCTGTGAACAGTAGCACAATTAAACGGTCGTAATTCCTATACCATTTTACAAATCGAAGCGATTACTCCCAACTAAATTTGCAGGCTGTCAGCCTCATTTTCAGCCCATTTGCATCCATTTGGAGCAACTCGTGTGGGAATATCAGCCGTTAAAGACTGGGTGTCTGTTCCAAAAGCACCTCATAGCGCCCTTCAGAAAGCACTGCTGTGCTCTCGCTTTTTTGTTTCCATAAGTGCTGTCTTTACGCATGGGCTAGAGTATGCGCTACATTGTATTAACAGTGCATTGCATAGTAGAAAGGAAAATCACTTCGCAGCTCCATCACCGCATACGTTCCTGCGGGATGGTCATAGCTCTGACTGCGCGCGAGGCCAGGCACGCTGCACATCCATCTCCATAAAAATAATGCCTTATGCGCATAATGCCATATCTTCAAGGAGACATAACTGCCTTTGCCATTAGCCGTCTTCGGGGGAAAACGCTACGCTGCTATTATGCACAGAAAATTGCTGAGGTGGACTGGAAACTCCATTCGTTGTATGGCCGCCATACCGCCGTTACTTGTAAACCAGACCATCCATCCAAACTGATGATCCACTGCAAAGATGTGTGTGCACTACCATTCCAGGTTACACGCCAAAAGAAATTCCCTGGATTTTAGGAGCTCGTAAAATGTTTTTTTACGGTCACACTCAGTGGTGCTTTACCACCCGTTTTTTTTTTTTTTTTTTTTTTTTTCTCCAGTCAAGGAGTGCCAGTATATCTAGTGTCCAAAAAGAGATTTTTCCAGTCATGAGGGTTTTGAGACCGGTTTATTAACGCAAATGTATTTAGTGGGGAAGCCCCAATGCCTGAATAAATGAAGGGTCTTGGGCAGAGGTAAACAAGCTCTGTTCCTAAAGATTCACAGCTGCTGTTCTTCATTACTACACTACTCACACACTTCTGACACCACTCATTAGCAGCTGAACAAGAGTTGAGGAAAGCGTTATTTGGGTTAGAGTGAAAACCTTCAGGATGGAGTTGGTTAAACGCGTATTCAGAACCATTTTCATTCAGTGATCCAGTGGATATAAACTGTAATTCTAACTCTATGATTTAAACTTCAGTTTAACAGTGAACTAATCGAGGAAATCACAGTATTGACCCTAAACGTAGCATGAAAAACTTGCTTTAGGGGAATTTTACCAAAAACCTCCAAGGAAGATGCGTTTTCTAAAACAACCATTACATGTATTCACTGAATCAGTGAGATGTTATCCACTGGACCTTTGTCTCCGGTTCAGCTCAAACCCAGCTGGACAGAGACAAAACTCTCAAAAATAAAGGGACAGCCGGCAGAACATTTTGGTTATTTAAGGAATAAATAAACAAAATAAAGCCTGAATTTTACAAAAAATAGGTTCTCATATGGTGCAAATGAATGATTACAGCCATGGTGAGAGTTACGGCTACAGGGTACCAGCCCACTGAGAGCCACTGCACAGCACCCTCTTTAGGCACTTTCCCGAGCCCCAGTGACAGGAAGCTGGCACTGATCGGAGTGTGTATCCGCTAACCCGCTAACCCCGTCTCTACTCTCGCCCCCCGAGGCTTCTGCTGTCTAACTGGGTCGAAGGTCACAGCTGGCAGGGAGGGATCCTGGCTGGTTAAGCTGGGGGAAGGGGGAGTGAATAACTGTGGGGGGGGGGGTATTAATCCCACCATTACAGACGGCCATGCTCCCCACACTCACGTGTAGAGTCTGAGTGCCCTGACACCATAACCCCTGTGAAAGAGAGAGAGAGAGAGAGAGAGAGAGAGAGAGAGAGAGAGAGAGAGAGAGAGAGAGGAAGATAAAGAGAAAGAAAGGGACAGAGAGGGAGGGAGAGAGAGAGCGGGAGGGAGATAGAGGGGGAGAGAGAGAGAGAGAGGGGGGATAGAGGGAGGGATTGGGAGAGAGAGAGAAAAAGAGAGAGAGAGCGGGAGAGATAGGGTGGGAAGGGGGAGAGAGAGCGATGGATGGAGAGCAAGCAAGAGAGGGAGAGAGATACAAAGAGAGCCTGAATCCCATCTGCCCTCCCTCGGCTAATTGCAAAAATGCTCCTGTCCTGAGCACAGAAAAATTCTGTCAATCATCTGCAGTCAAGTCCGCATTAATGACCGACACTCATGCCACCCGTGGCTCTCACGTGCACGACTGTCACAGCAGGAAAACGGGCCGTGCTCCACTTCCCACCCCAATTATCAACTCCACAATACCGCAGAGGAAGAGAGGAGAAAACGCAGGTTTGCATGGAAGTGTCGCCTCTGGCCGCTTCGCCCAGTGTGACAGCGTTCCCTCTCACGGTCAGTGGGACAGATCCCTCTTAAATACACCAGACCCGATAAACAGCCGGTCAGCCCCATGCCTGGAGGAATTAAGACCCAAACGGCAATTACAGGATGCAGAGATTAAAGCGTGATATGGATGCCTGACAAAGGCAATGTAATCTGCAAACAGCTAAATCCTGGATTAGGCTTCAGCACGTGTCACTATATTCCACTGACAGAGCGATCAGCAGGCAAAACTCTGCCCTCTCCAACTTCCCAGTGGATGATCACCATTACAGTTTCCCACCAAAACAGTTCATACTTCACCATAAGAGATTTATTCAAAGCCATTTGTTCCTTCATTGTCAATCCAGACCATATGATGCATTGAAATGTTTTGGGGAAACTGATAACCTCAAAAATTTATACCAGGCAACTTAATGACCTTGTGTTTGCAGCACTTAAAACAGATCAAAAATAACTTCAAAACTTATACCATGTTTATATATGTTGTATTTCTTTTTTATTAAGGCATCCAAGTTGGCTCGCACAATTTTTTGAAGTAATCGGTTTCCACAAAACATCTGAGTGCACCTCACTACCTGCGTTTACAGAGTTGGTTTTGTGCATACGTTTTTTTTTTATCCCCAGTAGCACTGCTACAGTATCAACAGTTTTTAGGGCTTAGCCTCAATGGCTGCCGGGATTCCTTTGAATAAGAGGCCAGAACACACACCTCTGCTCACAGAAGTCCAATCTGCCGGGTGCCGATGGCTTTCAATGTGGATCTCTGATGGCTGAGCAGCTCCCTCAACTACAGCCAGATCTATCAGTTTATGAACAGTTATGTCCCTCTATGATAAGCTCTCCGAGCATCCTGGTGTGGTTTCGTTAAATACAGATTTGCTGTGGCCTTTATAAACAGGGCAGTGCACCATGGAGGAGAATGTACCACAGCTCCTCCATCGGTCTCTCTCAGGTGCACAGTCACTATAGGAAAATACACCCTCTACAGACTTTGGTCAGCTTCAGAGAATGACAAATACAGAGGTCACACACTTCCTGGATCTGAGTCAGTAAGGACTACAGAATCAGCTGACCTTTAACCATCATGTGACTGTGAGTCCAGCGTAGTAAACCAACTGTGTATCTCACAGGGTTGGGTTCAATTACTTTTTTCAATTACAATTACAATTGCTTTCTGGACAGAATGTTCAATTACAATTACTTTTCGAGAAAAAAAAATAAATTAAAATTAAATTACAATTACAAAAGTAATTGATCACAATTACTGTAATTGTAATTGAAAAAAGTAATTGAACCCAACCCTGGTATCTCACATGTCAAACTTCAGTTATGGCAGATTGCAGCGGATGCCCGTTTTCAGTGCATTGCAAGCATGAGTAAAATAAAATGTAAGTATTTGATAAATAAATAGTTAATAAGATAAATGGTTCACACACCTAGTTCTCAAGGCCTTTATATGCAGCAGGCTAGCAGGGAACTACAAACCCCATCAACATTATGGTCTGCTGGGAATTCAGCTCCACATTCCTGGTGAATTCTGCGCAGACACGATGTAGCATAATATTTACGCAATTATTCAACTGCAATGCAAGATATATGCATGTTCAGATTTACTGCACATTAAAGACTAGTATAAACAGAATATTACACTCTGTACTAATTATAGATTCCTGTGACATTTCAGATTGCATAACTGAACGTTGCACATTCTCAGACGAATTCCCAGCAGTTTTATGGCCATGACTGTGACCGGGAGCGCAGCTGTGGAGGGCAACAGGAAGTGACTCTGGGTTGGATACTGCGCACTCAAACATTCCAGCGCGGGGTTAAAAATGGAAGCGGCTGTTTATTCTGCTTTTCCACTCACGAACGGGGTGTGGAATACCACTCTTCTGCCACATCTACTATTCCGGTATTTTCTTTCACAGACAAGTGGAAAAACATCTGTCGCCACACACCGCACACACATACACACTACACACGCACACAACACACATGCAAACAGTACAAACACACAGACACACGTGCGTGCACACACACACCCAAACAGCGACACGAATAAAAACACACCTCACACATATGCATGCATACAAAACTGAAAACACACTCATACAGATATAAACAAACACGCATATGCTCTCTCTCTCTCACACACACACACACACACACACACCACTAGCACCCAAACAACACAAATACCACCTCACCACACACCTATAAATACACACACAGATGTATGCTCACACCACACACATGCATACACAAAAATACATAAAAAAATAAAGACATATGCACCCAACCAGTGCAAACACACACACAGAAACACACTAGCGCCCAAACAGCATGATTTCACAAACACAACCTCACCACACACACACACGTGCGCACACACACACACACACATATACACATACACACACATTTGCACACTCTCTCTCACACGCGCGCACACACACACACACACACACACACACAGAAGCAGGCGTATCCACCGTGCATCCGAGCCACACCACCTCTCCTCTTTCCCATGAGCACACCGTCCCAAGAGCACAGGGGTCTCCCTCACACCAAAGCTCTTTCCCACGGTCTCCTGGGCCGGGAACAGCGATGTGCAGCGCAGCAGAGATTAACAGTCCTCTCCGATGACCCCTGCCTCTCGGCCCAGCCGGCCTGTCCACAGGCGAGTACACACAGGGAGCACGGTACTCCGCACATCCTGCAAATGCATCAGCTCTCTCTTTAGCCCTCTGAGAGTCAGCTGAGTGATCAGAACCATGGGACCTATGTTCTTACCAGAATGTTCTAATGCCGATGTCACAGTCACTTCAGGTAATTAAAAGCAATGAAGTTCCAGAATTTTGAAGAAATCCAAAAAAACTAACCTTCAAATAGTTAGAAAGTAGTTCTCAATACTTGAAACTCCTAGCGGATAGATATAATAAATGACTATCAATAAATACCTGAGTGAAAGAGTGCTACTCATATTTCTCCGGTGGCTTAAATAATTTTGCACATCACATACTGGGAGTACTGAGACTCATCAGAACCTCCATAGAACAGAGGCAGTGCTCAGGAAATGCCTGTGTGTGCTGCCAGTGCTGTGAGTGAGAGTGAGGGATGAGACTAACTTCGGCCCGGCTGTCGACCTGACCGTTTGGCAGTGAAAGAACTATTTTCAAATAATGCAAGTACCACCCCTCTTATCACGCATTTGCACATTTATGCACATAGATGTGTGTAGACAGACAGACACAGACAAGCTCACACACACACAAGCACACACAAGCACACACAGACATACAGGAAAAGAAACAAACATGCACACATTCAAGTACAAACACAAACACACATGCATGCAAGCTCTCTCCCTCACTCTCACATTCTCTCTCTCTCTCTCTCTGTCTCACACTCACACACACACACACAAGCACACGCAGACATACAGGAAAAGAAACACACAAACATGCACACATTCAAGCACAAACACAAACACACATGCAAACACGCTCTCTCCCCCTCTCTCACACACTCTCTCTCTGTCTCAAACACACACACACACACAAATACACATGTATGCACTCTCTCTCTCTCTCACGGGCGCACACACACACACACACTGAGCTCGGCACGTGTCACTGCTCCAGAGGGAACCTGGTAAATTCACCCTACACACAGCGTGGATTACCCATCCTGCGCTGACTGACAGTTACTCGCTCCAGAAGCCACAGAAGGACAATGTGATGGAGAGGGGGACGAAGCAGGATTATCAGGCCCCATCTGCTCCCAGGAACGACAGGGAAAGAGCCAGGATTCCAGCACGGGAAGTCTGAACTGGATCTATAACTCTCGGGGGGGGCATTTCCTCTGCTTGTTTGGCTAGCAGAACTGAGTAAATGGTTTATCCTTGTGTTAAGTAAACTTGACTCCTGCATAGTTTTCTGTCGGAGCTGACAGGCCTGAGTGAGTGTGTCATATGAAGCAGTGCTCTTCCGCCAGCTCCTCCAGGGAACCAAAGCCTTTTTTTTTTAAATTGATGCCGATTCCTTCTGTAACAAATATGAATCTGTATAATGCATATGTCTGAAAACAGAGTTTATGGACCATAAACTATTTATGGATAGTTCTAATGACACACAAGTGGGTGGTTGTACTGACATTATGCAGACATGGACACAGACAAGATATAACAACAACATATAACATTTTTACCCCATGTGTAAAATACATCAAGTACCACCGACATTCCAGGGAATCACACTAGTTCCAGACTTTAGCACTGCGAAAAACGTGGACACATTTGAGTTATACCTACTAAAATGAATGGAAAGAAAGGGTTAGGAGTCCATCTATGGCAGTATTTGGCCTCAAAACCACTGGCTAAATAGCTCTGGGGTCGAGTGATGGGCTCAGTCTTGTGACACTTCAGTAAATAATAGTGATTCCCAAACATTCTGTCCTTTGACCTCTGACCTGGAACTAAAGAGGAATGAGGAAATCAGTGGTTCTGCATCCACTCACAATTCTACTGCTTGTGCTCACCACTCAGCGCTTACTACAATCTACGATATGTATACTACCTCAGTCTGAGTGTACTCGCTACACTACCCTGTATGTTCTCATGACTTACTCTGCGTGTACATGACAATTGCAGTCTGTGTGTTCATTACTCAATTCTGTCCACACGTCACTCAAATTTAAGTACACTCAGTCTCAGTCAGTACTCCGCTTTGTGGATACTCACTACTCGAGCACGAGGATCATTTCGGAGGCCGTCTCGTAGACCTGGTGTAGCGTGATGACTCGTGGGCTAGCAGTAGCGAGCTCCAGCACGGCGATCTCATGGACGATCTCGAGCCGACAGTCCTGGCCCTTCCTCCTCTTCCTCAGAAACTTGGCCGCATACTCCTTACCCGTGCGTCTCTCCACACACTTCTTCACCACTGCAAACTTCCCCCTGCAATAAAGATAACGGCTCTTACTCTACTGATCATACAGTATCACTCACCCATATTGGCCAATCAAGAAGAGATTAGAAAAAGAAACAAAAAACTTCGATTTTGCAAAAAAAAAAAAAAAAAAAAAACTCCATCTTGAACTAGAATGTGTTTTTACTCGTAAAAACGGACGTCTCCCCGCCGGCCCCCTTCCCTGCCTAACCCACTGGACAGATGGACAGACAGACAGGCACATACCAAAAGGCACGACTGCAGGACCTGAGTAGTAAGTATGCAAAGTTTCGTAAAGATCATGCAAACAGTTTTGGAGTAACGCTCTGGAAACGAAGTGGGAACGTGAACGGGAAAGCGAACGCAAACGCAAATGCAAACGGAAACCGAACCTAAAACAATATGTCTCCCCTGTAGCAACCGCAAATGTAATAAAAAACCACAAATGTAATAAAGTCATTTTTCTTAGACAAATGACCACTTCTCATTTCAGGAAGATAAATAAAATGTACAAAACTATTCGATCTGTCGATATTAATTGGTATTTTGTCAAAATTTTCAAGTTTATTACATTTGTGGTTATTGTTACATTTGCGATTACACATTTACAACTGCAAATGTAATAAAAAACCACAAATGTAATAAAGTCATATTTTCTTGAAAAATCATTCCAATTGTTGTTCCGAGATGATGAATACACTGCATAATCAACTGATTTGGCCAATGTCACCAATATCTATGGCTATTATAACAATAGTCATGTTTATTTAACTTGTAGTCAAAGTCGCCAGCCTGTCAGAAGCATCCAAGAAATCCTCAAATGTAATAAAATCAATTTTCTTGGACAAAGGACCGGTAATTATTTTACGATGATACGTAAAAAGGACCAAACTATTGGATTTGTTGATATTTGCTGGTGTTTTTTTCAAAATTTTAAAGTTTATTATATTTGTGGTTATTGTTACATTTGTGGCTACACATGAATGTAGCAACCGCAAATTTAATAAAAAACCACAAATGTAATAAAGTCACATTTTCTTTAAAAATCATTCTGCGTGTTGTTCTGGGATCATGAATACACTGCATAATCAACTGATTTGGCCAATGTCACCAATATCTATTATAACAACAGTCATATTTATTCAACTTGTACCCTAATACAAATACGCCTGCTTGTCAGAAACATCAGAGAAATCCACAAATGTAATATAGTAAATTTTCTTGGGAAAAGGACCGGTTATTATTTTACAATGATTTGTAAAAAGGACAAACCTATTGGATCTCTTGATGTTCGTTGGTGTTTTGTCAAAATTTTCAAGTTTATTACCCCGCCCCACCCGAAGGGGGAGGGCAAGGGGTATCGTTTTCGGTTCGGTTTGTTTGTTTCTGTGTTTGTTTGTTAACACTTTAGCAGCAAAACTAATGGCCAGATTCACCCCAAATTCGGTTTAAGGATTGCCACTGACCCAGAATAGATCCCTATTGAATTTCGTACAAGTAGGTCAAAGGATGCGCAAGGGGCGGGGTTTGTTGTGCCTAGCACCACTTGTTACGATTATGGTTGGTGCAGATTTCAACTTTTATACACTCAATGAGCCGAAGTTTTAATTTTAATCAGATAATCGAGAAAGTTCACCTATGCGGACTCTGAACGAGTCACGGGCAGTACATAACAGCGTTGGTCAACAGGCTAAAGAAGGATGATTTAAAATCATTAAAACACTATGGGCCGGTTTCACAGACACAGATTAAGCTTAATCCTAGACTAAGTTCAATTTTCAATGGAAAATCACCATACAAAACTCTGCTTAGTCCAGGACTATGCTTAAGCCATGTCTGTGAAACTGGCCCCTTGTGTCAGATTTACAACCCCGATTCCAAAATAGTTGGGACAAAGTGGAAATTGTGAGTAAAATCAAAACGTAATGACTTTCAAATAACAACAGTCAGTGTTTTATTCACAGTAAAACAGAGATAACATAGCAAATGTTGAACCTGAGAAATTTTACAATTTTATCCACAAAATGAGCTCATTTCAAATTTGATGGCTGCCACAGGTCTCAAAAAAGTAGGGACAGGGGCCTGTTTACCATGGTGTAGCATCCCCTCTTCTTTTTAACACCGAGTGGAGGCATCTGGGAATTGAGGAGACAAGTTTCTTGAGTTTAGCCATTGGAATTTGATCCCAGTCTTGTTTAATACAGGCTTCCAGCTGCTGGAGAGTTTTGGGTCTCCTTTGACAGACTTTTCGTTTAATTATGCGCCAAATGTTCTCAATCGGTGAAAGATCAGGACTGCAGGCAGGCCAGTTCAGCACACGGACTCTTCGACTATGAAGCCATGCTGTTGTAATGGCTGAGTATGTGATTTTGCATTGTCCTGCTGAAATAAACAAGGCCTTCCCTGGAATAGATGTCGTCTAAAGGGGAGCATATGTTGCCCTAATGCCTTTATATACCTTTAAGCATTCATGGTGCTTTTTAAAACATGCAAGTGTCCCACACCATATGCACTAATGCATCCCCATACCATCAGAGATGCTGGCTTTTGAACTGAACGCTGATAACAGGAGTGGTGGGCTTTCTCCTCTTTAGCCTGGAGGACATGACGCCCATGATTTCCAACAAGAATGTCAAATTTGGACTCGTATGACCACAGGACACTTTGCCACTTTGCTACAGTCCATTTTAAATGAGCCTTGGCCCACAGAACATGGCGGCGCTTCTGGATCATGCTCAACAATGGCTTCCTTTTTTGCATGATAGAGTTTTAGGTGGCATCTGTGGATGGCACGGCGGACTCTGTTTACAGACAGTGGTTTCTTGAAGTATTCCTGCACCCATTTAGTAATGACAATGACAGAATCATGCCGGTGAGTGATGCAGTGGCGTCTGAGGGCCCGCAGATCACGGGCATCCAGTAAAGGTCTTCGGCCTTGTCCCTTACGCACAGAGATTTTTCCAGTTTCTCTGAATCTTTTGATGATGTTATGCACTTTCGATGATGAGATCTTCAAAGCCTTTGCAATTTCACATTGAGGAACATTGTTTTTAAAGTATTCCACAATTCTTTTACACAAGCCTTCACAGGTTGGAGAACCTCTGGCCATTTTTACTTCTGAGAGACTCAGCCTCTCTAAGACATCCCTTTTATAGCCAATCATGTTACACACCTGATGCCAGTTAATATAATTACTTGCTAAATGTTCTTTCAGCTGATTCTGTTATATATTAATTGCTTTTTCAGCCCTTTTTTGCCTGTGTCCCAACTTTTTTAAGATCTGATGCAGCCAGAAAATTTGAAATAAGCTCATTTTGTGGATAAAAATGTAAAAAGTCTCAGTTTCAACATTTGAAATGTTATCTATGTTCTATTGTAAATAACACATTGGCTCATGTGATCTGAAAGTCATTGCATTTTGATTTTATTCACAATTTACGCTTCGTCCCAACTATTTCGGAATTGGGGTTGTAATAACCGGTCCTTTTTCCAAGAAAATTTATGATATTACATTTATGGATTTCTCTGATGTTTCTGACAAGCAGGCGTATAGGGTAGAAGTTGAATAAATATGACTGTTGTTAAAATAGATACTGGTGACATTGGCCAAATCAGTTGATTATGCGGTGTATTCATGATCCCAGAACAACACATGGAATGATTTTTCAGGAAAATGTGACTTTATTACATTTGTGGGTTTTAATTACATTTGTGGTTGTACATGTGTAGCAGCAAATGTAACAATATCCACAAATGTAGTAAACCTGAAAATTTTGACACAACACCAGCATATATTGACAGATCCAATAGTTTGGCCCTTTTTACATATCATCGTAAAATAATAACCGGTCCTTTGTCCAAGAAAATTGATTTTATTACATTTGAGGACTTCTTGGATGCTTCTGACAGGCTGGCGACTTTGACTACTAGTCAAATAAACATGACTGTTATAATAGCCATAGATATTGGTGACATTGGCCAAATCAGTTGATTATGCAGTGTATTCATCATCTGGGAACAACAATTGGAATGATTTTTCAAAAAAATATGACTTTATTACATTTGTGGTTTTTTATTACATTTGCGGTTGTACATGTGTAACCGCAAATGTAACAATAACCACAAATGTAAAAAACTTGAAAATTTTGACAAAATACCAATGAATACAGAGAGATCCAATAGTTTTGTACATTTTATTTATCTTCCTGAAATGAGAAGTGGTCATTTGTCTAAGAAAAATGACTTTATTACATTTGTAGTTTTTTATTACATTTGCGGTTGCTACACTCCCCTCTCCCTCCGGGTGGGAAGATTTAATTCATCAGTTGCAATCATTATTGCAGAGCATACTCATACTTTTTTCTCTTTGGGGGCATTCATATGCTCGAGAGAGTCTCCATTAACAAATTGGGATTGGAGAAAGGCAGTGAATCTCATTTTCCAAGGTTAAATTTGTCCGCAAAGCTAGTAGAATTCTCCAGTCTAATGAAATGTAAAAAGAGGAGTCCACATTTAATGGTGGTCATTGACCTCACACTGATTGGCCTAAATCACAAATCTGTCTCTGCTCATTGACTTACTCAGAGCTGGAAACATATTTGTATTTTTTTTAAAATCCACTACAATAATCAAATTACAAAAACAGAAAAATAGCTTTTTAGAGGAACACCTCTCATACATTCACAAAATGTTCAACCCACATGGATACAAACTAGAGAGAAAGTTCAATGCTTTGGATATAAATAGCTTGCGAACAGTAAATGATGTCAACCTGAATGGGGCACTTTTCGAGCCGCACACCGATTACGCATCCCGCCATTTTTTTTCCCATAGATCTAGGGCGAAAGTAATGAGTGCTGCCCGTACAATTTTAATTAGTGTTTATTTATAGAGCAGGTGATCAGTGATAATAGGGTCACACAGTTAGAATTTCAGCCATTATGAGGAATGACGACACCCTCTTCATTAGCGCTCTGAATGGACAGCGCCGATATACAACGCCATGGCCTCTTCGGCTATTCTTCTCCCCAGGCCACATGCACCCACAGATGCATACATGCCCGTCACGTGTAGCGGGGAGCTCTGAGCTCTGCGAAGCTGGGCTCTATTGAAACTTTTATGAGGTTTTCTATCTTTTTGTGTGTTTCTGCATGTCTGCATGATGCGGTCATTCCTAACCTAAATCACACTGGCAGGCGCCGTAACAGTGACATACTAAGGGTCTCTAGACAAAGGCTAATGCATAGGGTTCTCATCCACTGGGACTGTCTTCCAGGCCATAATAATAATAATAATAATAATAATAATAATTAGAAAGCACTCAGAGCACATACCTCTGCCAGCACATTTGTCACTCAGAACTGAACAAAATATGGCTGTGGTGACCATATTTGTATTCAGATTCATCCCAAAATTTAATCAATTGTTCCATTGCCCATAGCTAACACTTCAACGAAATGTCATAAAAATTGATTGAGAAATTAGAGAGATATTGTCTGGACAACCAAACATACATACAAACAGACAAACATGGGTGCACACATCACCTCTGTCCAACTTGACTGGCAGTTAATAATAATAATAATAATTATAATTCATCTTATTCAATTTGTCTTTGTCTTAAAAACTAAAGTTACAATGAAGAACAGAGTATGGTTTAAGAAACTGGAAGACCTAAAGCTGTGAGGGACAAAGAAAGATGCGTGCAAAAATGCGGGAAGGAACTACCTCAGGGGTCGTAGAGGTCACACACATGCTTATAAACACATCCTGTTTACGGAGGGACAAACATAGGTTTACTTCTGCCGGCATGTGAACAGATGCTATACAAGAAGGCTTGACAGACATCACAAACACCCTACATGCACTAACGACAAGAGCAATCACAAACGATTGATGAATTTGGGTTCACCAAACTGAGTAACATCTTCTCAGAATTTTATTTACAATCACACATCACTTTGAGGCACCCCTATGTCACAGTATGGCCCATGTTTGTTTTAATTTTTTTGCCTATGTTGAAGCAGTGAAGTTTCATTGAGAATGTGTTTCTCTTTTTCAAGGATGTCCAAGGAGAAATACCAGATAGAACAGCAGAAAGTAGGGAATGGCAGAGAGATACATTGGTGAAGCCTTAGGGGCCATTGCGGGGTTAAGAGGCTAGCTCAGGGGCTCCACAGCAAAATTCTTCTCAACTTCATCTCTCCAGATGCAGTCAGAATCCCAAAACACCACCAGGGCTCAAACCTGTAGCTCTGCAGCTGTCAGTCAGGCAACCAACTGCAAGGCAACCCTGCGGCCCTATGACTGTATGGGCAAACATTTCATGATACAGTACATGGGGACATTTTTCAAACCTGATGCACATAGAGCGCTACAGTCTTCTTGTAGGTCATCAAATCTAAATCCCCAAGCGAGACAATAAACTCCTTGGATATCTGCCAGAGGAATTCATGGCTCAAAAATGCTAATTCACTTCTTGGCTTTTGGACTGCATTCACAAATTCTCAAAGGGTGCATCCGAATTCTCCAAAGAGCAGGGGACCTTCCTTAAGAACAAGCGTGACGCAGACAGAGTCTGGCTGACAGCCATGACAAGGGACATCCAAACTGTCTGTTTCAAGATGGAAAGGAGGAAATGAGCTCCTACATTGCTTCCTTTCAGCAAACAAACACAGGACTAACCTTGGAAGAAAGGAAAGATTGATCGTAAACAACAATCCTTCACAGCTGTGGCAACTTGATATATCACTTGTCGCAAAAGTTTGGAAACAAGTTGTGAAGGCTATCTTCGCCATCAAGCTTATGACATTGCACAAAAGGACATCCAATTTTCCTTAAATATTTCCAAATCTACCCTCAAAATCTCCTCGTAACTTTCCCTTGACCCATGTGATCATTCCTAGTGAGGTCAAGGAAAAGTCAAGAGGGAAGGAAAAAAGCTACCTATTTAAGGCAATTCTCATGCAGCTTATTTCTGTAGAGGCCTTGAGAAGACATTTTTCTGAGAGGGCAAGACCTCCTCCTGTGCATAGAAGGTCAAAGAGGTGGACAATCCTACGTCATGATCCCGCTGCTCGCACATGCACACGCAGACACAGCATGTTTGCCCAGCCGGGCCGAGTGACACTAACCCATATTACCAGAAATCCCCAAAGGCCATTAAAGCCCCTGCCAGGTGGACCTGCTTGGATAGTGCTGATAAGGATTGAAACAAAAGCTGAAACACAGAGACAGGTGGAGACCACTCGGCTGGAAAGGAAATGCGCCAGAGGGAGAAAGTCGTCATGTTTTACTGAGCATGTGCCCAGGCTTCATACACAACCCTTGAGGCGCCATACCATTTATATGTGATTGGGGTGATCTTTTTGGAGGATTGTAATGTTGATCTAACGATTGTTCCTGACCATAGAAAGCAATGGAGTTCTGGAACAGTCTTCAAGACAGTGAACAGGTGTGCTGGAGGTGGGACTTCCTGCCCGATTCCAATGGAACTGGGGTGCGTTCCCCGAAATCTCACATGCTAACTCACAAAGTTGGGCCCATTGACAGTGAATGGACAAACTATCTAAACTGCTAACTCAGTTAGCAACTACGCTTTCGGGAAAAGCACCCCTGGACAGTCAGGTAATAAACAACACCCACAGCACACCTGCAGATGAGAGAGAGAGAGAGAGAAAGATGGAAAAAGAGGAAGCTGGGAAATAAATCCTTTCGGAAATCTTCACAACGAAAAGGTTAAAGTTTACTGCTGAGGCACAGCCAATCTGTGAACTTGATTAGCGTTTCCTGAAGCTCTCCTGGAGGACCACTTGTCCCCCATCTTTTAGATATCTTCGTGCTCCAACACAGGCGATTCAAAGGATCAGGTCATTACCAACATAAGAAGCTGCTTAATAATGAGTGGATCATTTGAATCCCCTGTGCTTGCGCAGGAAGAGATCTAAAACATCCACAATATGTGGTACTCCAGGAGAGGTTTGGGAAATACTGACCTGTAGGTCAAGATCAAGAGTGACACACAAAAGCCACCCGACATCACCACACACAGGGATTAGCCATATTAGACTTCTCCAAACCGTTAGTCTGATTGAACTTTGGATATCAGAGGGATAAACAAGCCGCATTACTCCGAGTCTGGGTATTGCCATAATTCCCAGCATTTCTGCCAAAGATTTGCTTGTCTGCTGCAGCTTTCAGCCGACATTCCACACAAACTAGACTCCTAAACGCAGCGTCTTTCCCACAGAAGCCTATGGCTGGCACTTTTGAAATGGACACTTGAATGAGGCTGGCGAGCTAAACCGCTTTGTCTGAAATAAATCGCCACGTTTGTTAATCTGAGCTTTCTGCGCCACTAATCCAACCCAAATCAGCCTATAAGACTGGCTATTTATCAACTCATGAAAATAAACAATAAAAAAAACATAAATTGTGAAGAAAAGCACTGATTTTCTTCAGTTAAGAAAGTTAAATTTCAGCAATGGGAACAGGATGTGGCTGTCTGACCACAGCACGGCAGCCATGTCAGTTCTCAGGCCCACTGACCATGCATGATGGGGAATTTGCAAAATGCCTCAGATTCAATTCTACGTAGAAGCCACATCAAACAGCTCAATTGCTACCATATTACATGAGTTGTACTTCACAACACTAGGAAAAACCCTCAGAGAAATCAAATCTTACAGAGAATATACGTATAAGGTCACTATTGGACTTGTTTCCTCACTTGTTTTAAATAACGCCGCCCATTTAACTATGTGCCATCTTGGTGGAAATAGCCAATTATCAACCATTAACGGGCATTTTTTTTTTTTTTTTTTTTAATCTGAATTCATGCTATTACACGGATGTAATGGCCACCCCAATCGTAATGCAGATACAGAACTAATGAGGAAAACACCTGCTGATTTCAGAACAATTGAGGGTGTGATTTATTGGAGTAAACTGCACAATTGAAAGAGGACTCATATTTGAGATGGATGTCTTTCTGGATGCGGCCATTTTACGCATAAATTGCAGCATGCTATAGCCATACATGAGCCTTGACATCAACCAGGGAAAAACAAAATCAGAATTTTTTATCTGTCCGGGGATGAGCTCTGCTTTTTTCATTATGCCAGATAATCAGGTGGACGTGAAAATAGTGAGGCTGACTCTGAAGTGCCAGCATTCAAAATACTCATCTCTTCCTGTATGATAAACTGATCTCACACTTGCCCCCCTGAGCTTGAGGCAAACGAGATATTCTGACTTGGATTTATTAGCTTATGCAACTAGGGTACTTACATTTTACGAGCAGTCGTTATTATTATTCACTGTTTGCCATCATATTTTACTGATATCACTGGAATGTACAGTATGCAATGTCAACACAGTATTTATTTACAAGTTCCTGTTAGCTTTAGACTTTAGAACGGGTTGAAAATAATACTGCGCACAGGATAATCAAGCGTCTGCGCACTGTCCTGACCTTTACGGCCATGTTTGCAGTACACGCTGTCCAGTTTTCTCAGCAGAGTGTGTTGATATTAGCTAACATGAGGAAGCGAAGTTCAGCAGCTCGGTGTAAATCTGGGCACAGGTCGAATGAGTGCTGACTGTGGGATTTACAGTGCTGCTGATAAACTCCGGTGATTGAACGGAGGTGTGATGGGCTTTGGTAGGGTAGCAATTAGCTGAGGAAAGGTTTTATGCTTAAAGGTCCCCTATTAAGTCACTAGGTGCACAGCATCACAAGCCACTTCAAAATCAGTCTTTTGTGACATCAACAGGGGGAGGGACCACCCAGAATAGTGAAGGAGCTGATTAATTGTTTCGCTGAAGTCAATCAATCCTTTTTCCCGCTGGGCGGTCACTTCCCCACGTGATGTCACAAAGAAACAGATTTTGAAATGGCTTGTAATCTCTGATTGGTTGTGTGTCTGGTGACATGATGGGCGACCTTTACATCCAAAAGAATTTTGTGCAGATATTAGGAAGTCTTCTTTTACACAGCATGGTCAGAGTGTGAAATAGCTTACCTGGTCATATGGTGGAGGCAAAAAGTCAAAGAGTTTTCCAGACCTGCCTTGATGCAGTGGTGGACACCATCTAGTTCTTAGGTATCCAAAATGTGTGGGATACTTTATTGGCATAATTTTCTGGGTTGTATGGCCGGTTTTAACGACCACTTTACGTTATGTTAACAATGGACATTAAAGGCTTCGCCACTCAAAGCCTGAAGATACACTATCAGGAAGGGTTACCATTTCAATCACATTTAACACACTTCATTATAACAATTAGCGGCTCAATAAAATATCTAGACGTACAGAGAAGGGTGATGTATGAGGTTCAGAATGAATACATGGAGGATGGCCAATCTCTAGGAAGAGTTGGGCAGTGTATTCTGTCCACCGGTGACGTAAGAAATTAGGATTCAGAGGGCAGTTAGCTTCTCACCGTTTCTGAACGACGTTCGAGAGCATCATAGATCCTGGGCGCAGGATCCTTGATTACTGAAGCCTCTACTTCAGTTATAGCACAATATGTGCATTAATCATGGACCGACTGAAGTCCTGACTTGCTGGTTAGGGCTGTTTTCTGAAGTCAATCTTTTAATGAAACATTACAACTAATTTTTGTCAAGCTAAATCAGTGAGAGGTAGCAGAATTCAGCTTTCCCCATCAAAACCATAACCATCCGCTGAAAAATAAAAAATCTGATATAAACAAACAAGGTCTGACTTCAGTTTTTTTGACACAGACTGCAGACAGACTCAGGGCCTGGAACAGACGGATTAAAGTGTGAAATCTTGAGGATGTTACTCAGAGAGACAGAACAGCCCTGTCAATAGCCAGAGCCCAAATGGACTTAATTGGACTCGCTCAGCTGAGCGTGAGTGTGGACGACAGCCTTTCCCTGGGAAACCAAAGTCCTCTTTACAGGGAGGGAGGTGAGAGTCGCCTGGGGGGGGGGGTTCAGTAATGAACATGGCCTTGACCCCCTGACCCTGCGCCCCTTATTTCTGGGGTGCAAAGCAGATGTTGTCAGCCGACACAAACAGAGCAGAGACTGAATGGTGGTGATGTCATCGTATACCAACCGGCCTGGAATACATAGGCCTTCTTTCTATGGGAACTGTAGAGTCTGTTTGTGTGAGTTTATACGTTTTGGGAATGAGTGTATCTGAGAAAATGTTGGCACCTATGAGGATGTCTGTGTGTGTGTGTGTGTGTGTGCATGTGTATGTGCCAGCATGCCTGCTTTTTTTTTTTTTTTTTCAGAAACTGTTAGAGAAAATGCGTCTGTGTACGTGCTTGTTTCCAAGAGAACATTAGTATACTTGTCTGTATGCCTGCTCATTCGCATTTAAAAAGTATAGAACGTAGGAATACGTTCACGTCACATTGGGTGAAATCATGACACACTAATGGAAAAATGACTAATGCATACCTTATATGGTAATTCAGACAGTTTTCAGATTAGGCTAAATGAGCTAAGAAGAAGAATGAAAAGCTGCTGATTTGCTAAATTTCACCACAGCTGCAAAACCCTTTTTCAAATTTTTTTTGAACTGCATTTCTTTTGTTGCTCGTTATTTGGCAGGCCTTTACCAAAAACAAAATTTTATGTCCTCTCAGCCAATAAAATAGCTGAATTCACCATGATCAACATTCTGTGACCCTATAAAAACTACATAACTGCAGAAATAAAAAAAGGCTGCAAGCTTCAATTTACTGTAAATGGCCCATTCCAATTTTATGTCATTCTTTAGTAGGAAGGGTTTTACCAAAGCCCTGATATGGTTTATGTGCCCTATTTTGCCATGGAGAATCAAGGCCTTGAAATGCATAACTATACACAACGTCCAGAGGGTGGACATGCTGTACCCATGGTGATAACAAGCCCTGTTCGACCCAGTGGGTTCAAATACAGTTTTGCTTAGCAAGTGGAGATACTGCGCGACCAAGTATAAACACGCATGCGGGGGTACTTAAAAGGACTCCATAAATTTTACAATAACTTCCCAGGTCAAACATGGAAAAGTCTGATCAATATAAATTAAAACATAAATGAGCTGAATGATTATATTGAAGATGTTCTTTAGCTTAAACTAAGAGAAATAGCCTACATTTCAGGAATATCTATCCTCATCGCGGACGCTCAAACTGTAATTGAGTAATATGCAAACCTAAATTGCCCCAAATCTGAGGTGGGTCTGCAGTCAATTATTGATCAATTAAGCCAGTTACAATCATACAAACAATTCCAGATTTATAGATCATGTTAAATCACTCAATGAATGCACCTTGCGTGAATCCTCACTTTTACGCATCCAAAACATAATGCGCAATACATTAGCCAAGCCTACTACAGCCCAGCAAACAGCTTAAAATGAGAATGCCTCAAGGAATTCAACGGGAAAACTATTTTCTCAAACAGGTAATGGAAATACCGCATTCCTACAGCTACAGGACGCCAGGTTACTAACTTCGATTAATTTAAGCGCAGCATGCCCCCAAAAGATCATGCAAACACAAATTCAACATAAAAATACTGTGGGCCTACCCAAAACATTTCCATTCACTGAGTAATTAAAACGGACTTACCTGCCAAGTTCTTTACCAGGGATAAGACTGTACTGGTCGCTGAAAGGTTCGGTTTTGATTGATGTTTTTATCTCCGTTAATATTGCGGATAGATTCTGGTTCGCGTGCATCTGACCGTGGCAAAGTGGACGGCTCCCCATGTCGTTTTCCCGAGGAAGTTCTGGCATCATTGCGTCGGTTCAGAAACTTATGCTGTAGAAGGGCTTTTCACGTTCCCCAGTGATAGTTCGGATAGTCGTGCAGGAAGTGCACCTAGCTACACATTATGAAAACGATCAATCTAAACACTGGGTGCATGTTTGGCGAATTGCACTGCAAATATGATTATATCGCTTATGTTCGTGGGCAGTCGCAATCCGGAGTAAATAATAAATTCAGAAGCACTAACGTTGGACTTGTAATCACAAGCACTTCATCCTCACGCTACGCGATATTGGTTCGTAACTGAATGAGCAGTTTACAAACACAGCCTGTCGCATACTTTGGCAATCGACTCCCATGGCAACGCTCTTGACCGACACTGCAGAGGGTGGAGTCAGGCTGGAATTTTTCAGCATCTTAGGGGGATGTCAAATGAAAAGTCTGCGCTAATTGAACTACACGGTCATTCAGTTTATACTTTTTTTTTTTTTTGTTCGGTTTTTTTTTTTTTTTTTTTGAATCAAATAATTTCTGGGGGAAACAAGAAAGACAAGTGACAACACCAGTGATGGAAATATGCAGCCTTAGAGTAAAAATTGTTCGTATTTTTAATTATGCGTAGATAAACAATATCCAGATAAGCGCTGTATTTACATATTTTCATACGGGGCACTGTGAGCATTTTGAATTGAGTATGGCGGTCTACACTCCGCACACTCCAACAACGCATGTCTATCAATCGCGTGAAGACAAAAATGTTGCCATCTGCTGGTGAAAAAAGAGAAATAGTTGCAATTGAACCACCCTTGACGTAAAAATGCTCCAGTGCCCCAGTGCAGTGATGGGGACACTGTACTGAAGGAGACGCCGTCTTTCGGATGAGACGTTAAATCGAGGTCCTGACTCACTGTGGTCATTAAAGATCCTATGGCAGTCTTCGATAAGAGTAGGGGGTTCCCCAGTGTCATGGCTAAAGTCCCAACCTGGCTCTTTCGACCTGCCACCTAATCATCCCCTGATCCAATTGGCTGCGCAATTGCCCTCTCCCTCCCCATCTCATCCCCCAGGGCTCCCTTGAAAAAGAGATTTCAATCTCAATGGGACTTCCCTGGTTAAATAAGGGTTAAATAAAAATAAAATAAAAATAAAAAAAGTCAGAGGAACTGCAGCTTCCTTCAACCAACCCCAAAAATTCTATCAAACTATAATTCAGTGCTTAATTATTCCCTTGTTTATCTCCCACCAGTAAAACAGCTAGGCAAAAGTGTATATTTGAGTTACTTTAACTGTTCAAGAGAAAAAAAAATCCCATGAACTCTTTTCTCATTCGCTACAGCATATTCAGTCGCAAGACACACACACACACACACACACACACACAGGTCCACACAGCTATCCTTGGGAGGACATTGCATTGACTTAACCAAATCATAACCTTGAATAAATCGTACCTGACCTTAACCTTAACAAAACCTCAATTCACACCTGACCCGTAACCTCAACCATGACTTCAGAAATGACGTTTTGCCGCATTAGGACCAGGCTTTGGTCCCTATTAGGACCACTGGTCCTGACAAGGTCAGTGTTTATACTGGAAAAGGTCCCCAATAGGTAACAAAAATGTGAACACACACACACACACACACACACACTCCTTCAGTTGAAACTGTCTCTGCAGTGATTTACTTTTGCCATCCTACATGCGCAACTCATCTGCAGTCGCTGCCACTCTTGAGACACATTCGGTAATGACTCCAGTAGCTTCAGTGCGGTTGTGTGCCTGAGAATCTGGCACGAAGAGAATTTCATGTGACTTTGCGCTCTGGAATGCAAATAGAACTTGGAATTAGCAACCACATTCCCACGCGCCCTTACTCGCAAATACCATGAATCAAACCAGTCGTTTAGGGAACAGGCAAAAACAGCAGCTGTGTTTGCGTTAAAAAGTGATTGTTTATTGACATTCGCCTACATTAGTTTAATTAAATTCAATGCATGGCCTGAGAATTCAGTAACCCGTTGTCCAGAATTGTCAATGACAAGTCAAGCTTTTTTTTTTTCTTATGTAAGACTTCACCTGTATAAAAAGGAAGATGATAACACGAGATTGGGAGGCCCATGGCATCAGTTAAGCGTGAATTTCAACAAAATTTGACATTTTCTTAAACTCCAAATTTAAAACAGACTATTTCAGTTATCAAAACAAAGTTTTCTTACATAAATTATCTAAGTGGATGACATTGAAACATCACATCAATGTAAGTAAAGGAGACTAAGCACGTGGCAAAATTCAAATCAGATCAAAGAGCGATGCGGCCAATCGATACCAACCCAGCATCCCCTTAATTGTTAAAGCTCAATTGGCAGATATTCCTCAAATATTTATGAGATGACAGAAATTGAATTCTAAACTCTGAACCACGTAAGTGCTCGCATTTGTTTGAAAGCATTTGTTTGCAATTTTATGGGTCAAAGCATTACTAAGGCCTCATGCGTACACAACTCAAAATAAGGGATCTTTCTTTTGTGCAATGGATTTTTTTTTTTTTGCTTTTCAATTTCACGCATGATTTAGAAAACTCTTTCGATATTGTTTTATTATTATCATTATTTTTACTATACTTCAACTGAAATACACCTATAATATGTAGGCTATATCATTCAATAACATTTGTTTTGTAGAAATCTCCCCTTTAAAATTATTAACTGCATATCTGAAATTTTCCACTGTTTCACCATTGTATATTCGCTTCTATATCAAGTATATATGCATCTTTATACTGATGGCTTCATCAGAAATCTGGCACAAAAGAACTTCATAATAAATAGATCTATAAGTCATCAATGAAGGAAAAATACATTTTCTTTGCCATTTCACCACCAGATACACCAAACAGTTTGTATCGGAGTATTGGCACAAAACGGGGTACTTTCGGGAAGCTTATGAATATGAATTTAAACCGTGGGCTGAGGTTTCTTTTCGTCTTTGGCGGAGACCTTGCTGGACCGACTAATCTGATGTTGGAAAATGTCTGTTCTCGTGCACACTAGTTAATTTAGCGATTACTTTTATATGAACGTATGGGGAATATGTGGCTCTACCATTCCCCTCCCACAAAACATATTTCACATGATATCAATAGATATAAAATGGGAAATCTAGTGAAATAAATATGCTTTCGTCCATGAACACTGGGTCAGATTTCTGAACCTTCACTAATTACATGATGTCACCTGAGTGCACTCCAGTTTTTTTGATGGGAAATAAAATACTTTTCCACAGGAGCATAAACAAGGCAAATATTAATCGACAACAAGTCATTCAGACACGGGTAGACTTTGACACAGTGCTTTACAATGCTAAGAGTAGTGGCAAATAATAGTCGGCAATGGTAAGACTGGTGAAGGCCTACAATGCACGACTGCACATCATGAGACCAATGAAATTCACGGTAGTGAAGCCATACTATTTGTGGATTTGCTTGGAAACCAACCAGTAAAATGCTGCAAATTACAAGAGATTCCTTATTATTCAAATATTAAGGAATATTTCTTTCCAGTGAATTTACATTTGGTCCCATCAGCGTTTCCTAAGCAAACATACAGAAACACCGAAAAAATACAGGCGTGATGCATGCATCTTCCTGTGAAAATTTTAGCAAACAAATGAGTGAAATTCTTTACAAAAACTCAAACATTCAGATCCAATGGGGGTTCTTACAATAGAAAATGAGAATATAAAATACTTTCATGATCAGAAAGATAATAAAACAAAACAAAAGCTTATGATCCATTACTGCACCATACCCACATAAAATATGGCCTATATTTAACCTCTCTGCAAAGCAATTTAGTCAGCGCTTCACCGTTTCTTCAAAGTATGAAGGCCGGCTCCAGTCTTCAGGGCCACGGTCCGCAAGAATTTCCTGCTCTGGTCAAACCGCTAATAGCTTTAGTGCTGGGAAGGAAGGCAAGGTAATTGTTTCAATTCAATAATAATTACATCAAATAAGTGATGGCAATTCTAGAGCGAGTAAACGGCTGCACATGTTAAGGCCATCGAGGGCCATGGCTAAATCCTCAGGCGTCAGATGCAGAAACACCTCATTAGCAGAGCCAGGTAACCTGACAGACTCTGATGCCTCAGTGGACCGGAGAGAGGTACCAGGGCAGATGCTGTGACCTCCCTGGAAAAAGGTTATTAAGAGTCATAAAGGCTGTATGTCACTGAGTAACATTCCAAGATCCCACACAGAAACACAGTGCATAATGTAGCTGCGGCCATTAAAAGAAAATTTTCATTGCCTTCCCATTTTCTGTAATACCTCTTCCACAATCACAATACCTCAGAGTTCCAGCAGTGAGAGACACAGTCTTTCAAAGCCACAGAGATGAGCAATGATATCGTTGTGCTCTGCTCTCGCTGCGAGCAAAACACCCAGGCTAAAATTAAACTTCTCTTTATTCTGAAAAAAGAGGAATGTTTGTCACTGAACATTCTTTGTCAACCTCGACCGTTTCAGCAACGGTTCTGATCAGTTGAGAGCAGTGAGGATGTCATTTTGCACAGAGCAGCAGATTCGCTTTGCAGAGCGGAGTATTGCGTTGAGGTTAAGTTACAGTGGCGGGGGTCAAGTTGCCATGGGCTGCAGGCTGGAACGGGTGTTAAATATTGCATACTTGTCGGTACATATATTCGTACCGGCGAGAAACAAACAAAAAAAAAATGACAAAAAAGAAAAGTACTTCAACAACAGGTGAATTATACTGTACATGCAACTTTTTTCCCCCAAATTACACCTCATATACAGATGGTAAAAAAAGAGGTACTTTCAGTTAAAAATGATATTCATATGAAAAAAAGGGAATTTGCTTCCAGTCATTAAACAAAGACACAAAATGGCCGCCGTCTCCCATTCACTCCAGGCCAAAAGTGCTGGTTTCCTCCACGGCGATCAGCAGTTTGTCATACAGCATGGTGTAGGAGGGGTAGGGCGGGAGGTCCAAGCGGTTGAAGCAGGTGTGTGCCCTGAAAAAAAGCACAAAACACAGGCACTCAAACCACTTTCCTATCATTATCCTGCCTCCCCAAAACAGTTAGGGTGAGGGTATTGGAATCGACTTGGTTTGTGCATCAGTTTATTTATTGGTTTGTTAGCAAGATCACGAGAAAACCACCAGCTCAATTCATACCATATTTGGCTAAAAGTTTGGCAATGACCCCTAATAGATCTCATAAAATTTTGGAACTAGAGGCACTCCTAGAGTGCAAACCTCCGCCAAAGCAGCACAGTCCAAATCTTGGTGAGTGGGAGCAAAGTTCAGTTATCGCGTCATAAGATTTCAAGCTGGCTGCCGTGGCGGCCATATTGTTTGACTGATCGCGGTGAAAATCAATAGGGTCCATCCCTGATGTAAAAGCGACCCACCCACAAAATTTAAGAGATATCCATTCAATACTTTTTGAGTTATCTTGTTCATAAACAAACAGACAAACAAAATGACAAACGGCACCGATCACATAACCTCCTGCCAACTTCGTTAGGCGGAGGTAATGAACTGGTTCAAGGTCAAGGTCACTGAACAGCTAAAATATGTTCAAGGGGCGGGGTTCGTCGCGCATGGCACCCCTTGTTGATGAATGTGCTGTAAAACCTAACAATCTGTAGTCTGAATGGATCTTCAAATGGGAGAGAGAAGGATGATGCGACACAGCATGCAAATGGTAAACAAATATTTCATTTATCTCATTTACTGCCTTGCACTTCACTGCTCTTTTGGTTTCAGATTTATTCGATAATAACACCATGACCTAATATTTCCTGGCAATAAAAGAGTTTTAGATGATTACTTATTTGAAGGTCAAAGTGGCCCGATACGACATTAGTATTTACAATGTAAACTTTTCAGCAGATGAATAAGTGTTTGTTTATTGCAGTGCTGTGCACATTTATTGCTGCAAAAAGTTAAGGGCATTTAATTCAGGACCTGCTAGTGTGAGCCACTTCAGTTTAGCAATGTGCTGCTATTCCTACCTTTATTTACACCTGTATTGAGGCAATACGTATCACACACTTCTCTGTGCTATGGTGGAATCAGGGCATTACATTCCTTTGCGTCTTTCTGGGCTAGAAGGCTATACACCATTACCGCTTGCCAAGTAAAGGTCTATCATCCAAATGTTGAATTCAGATCAAATAGCCTACAGTAGGCTGCTACTTCGTTACACCGTCAGCAGATACACGCTGATCATGTGACACTGACAATGCACCAGCCAAACCATCACTTTACCCAAATCATCGATCGAATACATATTGCAGACAAAAATCCGCAAATAGTTGGACGATAAGTGGTTATGTTCAGTGGTACTGATTGTACTTGTATTTCAATACAAATACAATTCCAATATGATATTAGCATGTATTATATACATACAGCAGCAATGCAATACATGCTAATATATGCCAAACTTTGCTCTCCTGAAATGATAACCCTCGTGTCTCAGTCGAAATGTTCAGGATACTTCCCAGCCAGATTACACTTCAAACACGCAGCCGACTCGAGCAGAGATAGGCGGTTAATGACAGCTTTTTGCGTGGCCAGAGATTTCACTTGGAAAGAGAGAGAGAAAACAACAGATGGAGTCAGTTATATTGGCAGTTTTCCTGCGCCTAGCCTTCAGCGTTTGACTTTAGGATAGAACTGGGACAGTGTGCGAAGGAAATGCCATTTTCACCATGACAGTTCCATGACAGTCCTCTGGGTAACAACCAGTTCTGAGACCATGTGTTGCAGTACCGTGATAATTAGCCATAATATCTCATATGGGTGATAAATATGGGCAAAAGACTTGTCTAAAAACTGTGCTGAGCTTCTACTTTGGTTCAGACAAATAACAGAAGAGACATTAGATTCAGGTGTTAAGAGTGAAAATTTTCATTCAGGGCCCAGTTTGGAGGAGCATATTTGGAGCATAGGCTCATTTCTAATAGCATCTGCCATCACTTTGGGAGGGCAGAATCTAAAACAAATAACACTGCTGGTAAAATGAGGCCACAGCTTGGCTCATCCAATGGAACAGAGATAGACCTCTTTGAGGAGGAGAATACCATGCAGATTGAACCCCTCTTCGACACAATTTGATCAGTTACTTATCCTCACATTTATCATGGTGATTACATATGACTTTAAGCTATACTCATATACCAGCAACAGCATTAGTGCTGTAAGTCACAGACTGGGTCATCAAGTAAAAAAATATTCAATATTTAAAACTGTTGTGCAATTGCAGTTATCCTATCGTATATTTGACCGCTTCTCACTTCATAAAAAACAAGACAACATGGTCATCACTATCCCCCGCCACGATCAAGGGCCATAACTCTGTGATGAAATATGCTTCGACATCCATTTTCAAACGCAACGTAGATCAAGACTTAAGCATACAAAACTTGACCAATGTAACTGTCATAGTTTTTGAGAAAACTTGTCTCCATCGAGAGTGCAACGGACAGACGGAAGAAAGGAGGACGGACAGACGGTACCCAATCCTACATCCCTGCCGGGGATAATAAAATCTGAGAAATTGAAATGAAAGATGTAATCTAAGTTTAAGTCCCTCAAAGTGTATTAGAAGGAGGCACTCTTCTCCTCCCCCTTAGCCATCATTCTGTCTGTACCTGGCTATTCAACCAATCCACTCCCACTGTTATCTTTAGAACGTCCCTCAAACCCCCCTCCGTTGATGTTTCATTGGGTTTCTCTGCCATTTGTCCTTTTGTATCCAATCAGTACAATCTTTACTGTAAAGAACAGCCCACCTTTTTTCAGCATAAATCTCTGAGCCTCCATCTTTAGGGCCTCTTGCCATGCTGGTACCAGACAGAGCCACAGACTTCAGCAGTTGGTTTTCATTTGTATTGTTCACCATTTGTTCACAATTTTACCAGTACAATAAACTTGATAAAAGACTTTTGGCTTTAATCTCTCGGTTCTACGACAAAAGGCTACATGAGAAAACGCCAACAGCTTATATATGAGTGTAAATGTATGTACCCAGTAGGAGTTGGTCTAACACTGAACATTTTCAGTGAGTGGCAGTTATTTCCTCAGCCTAGACTGAAACAGGGTGGGATCCTTGAATGTGTTTTTCTCGCGAACGGTAGTGTCTGTAGCCTGAGAGCTAAGATGACAGGATGACAGGCCTCTTCCTGCTGAGAGCTGAGGCTCGTCTCGATGTGTAAGCGGTAAACACCGTGTGCGTGAGAGAGTGTGTAAATGTGGGTCAAACAAATACTACAAGCCACAGAAGGGCACAAACACTGTCAGAGGCCTGCTGGTATTCTGACTACATCTGTAAAAGTCGGACCTGTGGGAAACTGAATGGGTCCCAGCTGAGGGCTTGGTTGTGGTTTACTGGTCCTTAACTTCTGAAATGCCAGGACCCAAATTACAGGCACTGTCTATTATTAGGATCCAAGATGGAGATGCAGCGCCTTTCAGTGACTGGTCAAATCTGTATCCTTGATTTGTTTTACAGTCTCTGTGCGTAAGGGCCAAAGAGTGACTTGTTTTCTGTTTCTTGTTTGTGCTTGTTTTATTTATTTTTTTAACAGTCCCTCATTTGTCAACACCCCTGTAAATGATTTCCTGCGATTTTTGTCGTTTTTACATTAGCAAGAATCTACATCATCTTAGCACAACTTAACTGTAGTGTTGGTCTGAAGTCTCTACCTCTATTAGATACTTTAGAATAGTGACGTGTCCAAACCCCAGTTTTGTGGCAGCTGTGTCCCTGTATCCAGAAAGAAAACCACATCCACATCACTTTGAGATATTTTCTTAGTATCATTGAGATAATGCCCCCCATTTTTTTCTCATTTCAAATTTTTGTGTATTTTCAAAAACGTCTATCAAAATGTCACATTTTACCCTATCTCACAAAGGTGGAGAATCCTTAAAAAAAATCCTGGAGCCCAAAACAGACCCGGATCACTCCCCAACACCATATCATCTCTATGCTGGTCTGAAATCCGCCTTTGGTAAATTCTGATGCAATTCTGTTTATTAATTGCAAAACCCCGCTACCTGTTCACTAAAGAAACCAACAAACACACCCTGATCACTGAACCACCTATGCACAGGCAATATACAGATTGGGGGAAACGTGCACATCCTAGCAGAACAGGGCATCCTCAGGTTTGCACTGTGCTGCAGTATTAATGGTTGAAGAGGAAGAGGCAAAGCCGAGTGTGTGTGTGTGTGTGTGTGTGTGTGTGTGTGTGTGTGGGGAGGGGGGGTGATAACCATGACAGTGGGTAGGGGCTGATGTCTGGGTGATACAGTGCCATGGTAACACGTGGACAGACAGGTGACCTTGCCTCACTTTGGGTATATATGCGCGTGTGAATGTGTGTGTATGTGCGTGTGTGTGTGTGTGTGTGTGTGTGTGTGTGTAAATGGTAAATGGACAGCATTTATATAGCGCTTTACTAGTCACATGACCCCAAAGCGCTTTACAATATGCCTCACATTCACCCTGATGGCATATGATGTGTATGTGTGTGTGTGTGTGTGTGTGTGTATGAGTGAGAGTGCGTGTGTGTGCGCATGTGTGTGTGTTTGTGTGTGTATGAGGGTGTGAAAGTGTGTATGTGTGTATGAGATTGTGTATGAGTATGTGCGCGTATGTGTAGATATGAGTGTGTGTGTGCATGAGAATGCGTGCGAGTGACTATGTGTAGATGATTGCATGCGCATATGAGTGTGTGAATGTGTGTCTACGGGTGAGTGAGTGTATGTGTGTGTGTGTGCATGTGTGTGCGTGTGAGTGTCTGAGTATGTGTGTGTGAGTGTGGGTGTATGAGTGTGCATCAGCGTGTGCGTGTGTGTGCGTGAATGTTCGCGTGCATATGTGAGAGTGTGTATGTGTATATGAGTGTGTGTATAAGTATGTGTGTGTATATATGAGTGCATGTGTGGCTGTTATACCTGGGTAGGGAGGTGATCTTCCCCCACTTCTCGATGCAGAAGCGCCGGAGCCCGTTGCTCCCGCGGAGGGCGGAGAAGCCCTCGTAGGGCACACTGGACGTCCCCGTCACAAACTGCAGCAGCCGCAGCCTCTGCTCGTTATTGAAGCGCTCCACCGCGCCCCAGAACCAGCGGATCACGATGTGCCCGTCATGGTATCCTGTGAGAGGGGGTGGGGTGAGAGACTGCGCTACAGAAAACTGATCCTGCCAGTGTAACTGACTTCCTGCCAAAGTAACCACATTCCATATCGTTAGCTATGCTTATTATTCGCAGTGACTTACACAACTTTTTTCTGCCTTTTCAGATGATGTAATGCATATGCGATGAAGACACAGCTTGTGCCATGACATAGCGAGTACATGAAGTGCCGCTAATGTGACACCTCTAGAACATTCTGGAAATTCTCTCCATGGTTTGTTAGCACCTTGCTGTCAATTAAGGTTTCTGTTCCCTCACAACTGGGAAGCTTCCTAATCATTTGTTACAGGGCAAAGTGAATCTAAATCAGACTAAGCACATGCTGTTACTCTACAATGCACTTTACAACACCTGCGACAGGTGGTCTTATCCAGCACAAATTATTTTATTCTAATATTAACACAACTGAAGACAAACAGATGTGCAACCCCAGATCAGAGAAAGTTGGGACAGTAAGTTAAATCGAAATATTACATTGAATACAGGACAACGCATTATTTATTGTTTCACCACATAAATTCCATTGATTTCTCAAAATAGACGCTTACTTCAACTTTAATTCTAGCAACATATTTCAAAAAAGTTGGGACAGGTATTAATGGTATTTATGAAGGTATTTACCACTTTGTAATATTGATATTCTTTTGTACAACACTTAATAAACATTTAGGGACTGAAAACACCAAGTGGTTAAGTGTTTCAGGTGTAGTTTTGCCCCATTTTTCCTGCAAACATGTCTTAATGTGTGCAACAGTACGGGATCCTTATTGCCACATTTTGTGTTTAAAAATGTGCCCTACATTCTTTCATTCGGGACATTTGAGGACTGCAGGAAAGCCAGTCCCCAACACCCACATGTAGCTATGCCTTTGTAATGCATGCAGAATGCCATTTTGCAAGGTCTTGTTAAAATACGCATGGGCGTTCCAGGAAAAGACGTTGTTTTGAGGGTAACATATGTCGCTCCAAAATCTCAGTGTACCTTTCAGCATTAATGGTCCCTTCACAGAAATGCAAGGTATCCTTACCAAGGGTACTGACACAACCCCATACCATGATGGAGTATGAATTTTGGACTTCTTGCTGGTAACAGCCTGGATGGTCCCTTTCCTCTCTGGCCTGGAGCAAACCGCATCCATTTTTCAAAAAACAAAAGACCAGAAATATTGGTTTGTTTCCTCTGAGCAATGATTCATAGCAGATGTCTCAGAGCCCAGAGAAGTCGACGGCACTTCTATACACTGTATAAGGCTTCCCTTTTGCCTGGTTAAGTTTTAAATAACATTTGTGGTTCGAACTATTTACTGCAGGTTTGCCAAAGTAATCCTGAGCCCATTTGGTCATATTTTTTGTAGATAAATGATCAGTGGTGGTCTGTCGACAGAAACACAGGGCCAGCAATAACCTCAGCTTTCACTGTTTAATGACCTAAAGCTCTCGCAGTTTACCTCTCCCGATTAGCAACAGTTGCTCTGACTAACGGGCAGAGCCAATGAGAGTCTAATTTATTTTTGAAAGCCTGGTTATACATTGCACTACGAAATTATACAGCGTTTTCTTCCGCACATCAATGGCTACGAAAAATATCAACATGTCTTTATAATTTCTGCGCTCGTGTAGCTCATGAAACAGCACAGATTTGCGTAAATTAGTTTGCGAGGCTCATTGAGCAATAAACCACAAGAATCCGTTCTATAGTCTGAATGTAGTCACGGCTAAAGGGCGTTGTTAGGTACGATGCACAGCTGAGTGATGACGAAAATAATTTCTGCGAAGTCAGCGAAAGTTTCAGATTTTGTGCATTTATGTTTCCATCCTAACAATGTTGTATCAATTATATAAATGTTGGGAATAGGCATTTATTTTTTTCATTATCATTTCTTATTATGGAAAATGGATTGGTCTTGGTCGTTCAGTCGATAAATTGTTTGATTGTTAATCAGGCGAACTTGAATGAGAACATCGAGAGGACAGTCGAGCGGTAAAGGGTAAGGTTACTGAAGCCCCTCCAAACATGTGACCGCACGCCGTTGTAAATGATGTTTATTGATGTAGGGCCGTCTGACCAGAGATCAGGAGTATTCAGCGGAGGCTTGACCCTTGCCCTTAACACAGAAATTCCTCCAGATTCCTTGAAACTTTTAATCATATGTACTGTAAAGGGTGAAATATCTAAATCTCTTCATATTTCTCTGAAACATGACACTGTCTTTAAACCTTTCACTGATTTTCTCATGCATTTGAGAGGAAATTGGTGATCCTTGGCCAATCTTTGTTCCCGCGGGACTAGGAATTTCTTGGATTCTGCTTTTGCACTAAATCATGATTACAGTCACCAGCTGACATCAGTTGTTTCAAATCTGATCATTATTCAAATTTTTTGTCTCATTACTAGTCCTAAATTACCCCCTTTCCATTTTTTTGGAATGTCGTGCGGGTCCGATTGGCAGGAATTGATTTATATTCACAAATAAATCAAAATTGACTAGACAAAACATTAAATATCTGCAATGAAATACAAATGAAGCAAATTTCGACATCACTGCTTTCTATTTTTATGTCCATTTTCAAGACTGTCCGAACTTTTTCAGAGTTGGGGTTGAAATGAAACACCATGGCCAAGGATAAAATAGCAGGGGTACATGAGAGTCACTGCAACCTGCAGGTAACAATCCCTATCCATTCAACTCTCTACTGTATTACCGCCTTACTGCCACCAGATGGAGTAGCGGGAGTGGAAGCGCTCTCCAGCCCGTATCGAATGATAAATTCAAGGCAATCATTTTGGAGGTGTGTCATGTTTAATGTGTAAACATAAACAAAACACTATGGACTATTGTGGGAAAATCCAATGGATTACTTGCAGTATAAAACTAAAGAATGCTTTTCTATGGCCTGGTGCTGTGTGGCAGCAAGGTGCCAGTTTAATTCATAATTACACGCCTACATGCCTTCCCATGCTCCAGACTTCCCAGTTCATCTCAGCCCTCCAAAATCTGGACCCTTGGGAGCTTAAGCAACTCTGAGCCGAATGATAATTAGTTTGGTTATACCAGGTAATTACATGCTCAGTCCTAATGCAAACCAGCCCCAGGCTTTTGCACTGGCGCGGCACTTCTGCCAACTGCCCAGTGATTTACAGTCACCTATGGCACAACACTGGATTACAGCTCTATAGTGAATCTGCCTGCGCAGAGCAGCTGCCAGAATTATGGAGGACACAGGATAACCTTTCCACACGGTACCATAAATCCTACACAGTTGAGCGAGTATCCGCCTTACAGGATAAGTCACGACAACCAGAGTACAAGCATCTCTATAGAGTCATAATAGTATTTATTGTGCACTCTGGCAAAGTTTATTCTGCTTACTGAGCTCCATTCTAAATATGGCTCTTCGCTGCTTACTTGTCCAGTTCGTATTGTACAAACTAGTAAATGGTTACAGGACTCTTTTTCCCCGGATTTTTTGTCCTCGGACTTTTCGTCCCCGTATTTTTTGTGCCCTAATGATAAAAAAAATGTGCCACCATTTTTGACAGACGGATGGACGGAGGGAGGACAGACAGATCACCATGATGTAAGGGTTAGGGTTAGGGATAGTGTTATAATGCAGCATTATTGGGGACGATCAATCCGGGGATGAAAAGTCCGGTGACAAAAAGCCCACGGGGACAAAGAGTCCGGGGACGAAAAATTTGAGGACAAAATGTCCGTGGACGAAGAGTCCTAGACCTGTACTTAATATGGCTCCTCAGTGCTATTTTATTCCCTATGTAATGTAGATTTGTAAATGTACAGAAAGTGAATCTATACCTCCTCTATACTCTGTGTTGTTCCTCCAGTCGTTCAGGTCTATCTCTGCAGTGCCAGCGATGACCAGCTCCAGCTCTCTGGCGTCAAACACCGAAACCAGCCGAGAGTCCACCACCTGAGACCAGAGGAGAGAGTGAGAAGATTCGTTCATTCTTGCAGACGAGTACGAAGACTTCCTTCCTCTTTGAATCAGAGGTTCAAGTGAACCTGAAACTCAACTGGTCTGCTGCCCTGTCATGCCCAGTAGGGACTTGGGCACAAGGCTGAAATTACACATCAAACTAATGTATGTCCTAAAGATGTTTTATCCAAAGTTTAACTAGATAACTCGCTCGCCACAGGGACCGAGTCGTGTATCTCCCTGATCCCCAAATTTTGGACAAAATGGCTGCCGGCAGCCATACTGGACGGCCAAAATTGCCGAAAATCGGTCTTGAGCATTGTAAAATAAATATCTTTGCCTATGCAAAATTAGAAAAAATTCCTGTAATAATTGTCGCTTCCAGAGGCCGGAACAGAAAATCTCTGCGGGCGCGGCGGCGGCCCCGGAACTAAAGCATGGTATCTCCCGACCATCATCGTTGGGGAGATACAATAAAGTACTTTTGTAAAATTAGTTCAGTATTTGTGAGCGCTAGAGGTTAAGGGGAGTTGAATTAGGTGTCTATGGGTGAAGGCATGTCAAAGGTCAGAAAACGGCCATTTTTCAGAGCTCGTCTAAACCCATCAATAATATGTTAGGAAATGCTGTATTCTACACACATACCACGTTTTGGCTCTTTATCTATATTAAAAGGGTCTAAAATAGACTACTTCAGTTTTTAAGTATGACCACCCTGCTATGCCCACTTTAAGAGGTACAGGGTTGAAATGCGATTATGTCCTAAAAATGCTGCATACCGAGTTTTGTCAAATTTGATCAGCATTTGTGACCGCTTGAGGTTATGGGTTGAATTGCTTACGGACGACAGACAACAGACAACAGATGACAAAGTTTACGCCATCTTAACAACTCGGGAGTTAAAAACGCTTCTCATCTAGCTCAATAACACATATTCACATGTACTTTATCTATTACCTAATTAAATGCAAAAGGTTGTCATCTAACTGATATTTTGCTCTATCAGATGGACACAGTAATCACATCTAAACTTGCCCTGTTGGTACAGAGGAATGATGCCATCAAGTCAGTAAACCTTGCAGACACCTGGATTTATGTTCATGGTGCAGTAATCATGACTGTTGCAATGTAGTTGCGATCATACCAATATGGTATTCATTTGAAGATCACAATGGAAAAATGATCAGAGTCACATTTTCACGTTGCGGAGAAATTATTAATTAAAAATTCAAAACGATCTTAGAAAAAAAGCACTGAAAAAATATGCAAAAAAAATATATATAAAATACTATAATAATGTATAATATTATTATATACTATAATAAATATTATAATATTTTATAATTTTATATAAAATATACAAAAATGCAAATTTTGGACTCTGACCGTTTTTCCTTTGTGGTCTTCATTTGTAAATACACATGATGCAGTAGAGTTGTGATACCAGCGTGCAGTAATGCTGTCTTGTGAAAGTGTTACCCACTGTGTGAATGCAGTAGGGTGCTGAGAGGTGCAGTACACACGTGTACTGATGCAGATGATCACATGATCACAGTGAATAAACACTGTAAGGTGTAGGCGGATGGCGTGTACCTCGTAGAAGCCTCGCACCAGAGCCTCCGTCTGCTGCACCACCCCCCGCTCCACCCGCCACTTCACCATCCGCTCAATGTACTCCTTCTTATTCTTCTCCGTCACTTGAATGTTTGCTCCACCTGACTTCAGCTCCCGCTCCGTCACCTGCCACAGGAAGTGACATCACCCAGACCAATAGAGGCAGCTCCATTTTTTACATTTAAAAGGTCAGTATTTTCCATTAAGCTGTGATACACTCATTAGTGTCAATTTGCTGTGAATATTCAGGAAGAGGTGAGGTTTCAGTTAAAAGCCGACATAGCGACAGAGTCATTAGAAACTCCCGTTACCAGGAAAAACAGTGCAGAGTGTGACAGGAACATAGAGGCTGACAAAAAAATGCCACCTTGGACTATTCACTTCCAGGTTAAGTTTGAGGTCAACAGGAACCGCACCTGACCGAAGACCTCCTCATTGACGGTGAAGGTGAGGTCCAGAATGTCGGTGATGTCATTGTCCTTCACCCACTGTAAGCTCTGGTGGAACTCCTCGTCCAGGTACTCCAGGTCGCTGAGATCAGTCGCTCTGTAAGGCAGGTCACGCAGGGGTCAACAGAGTCTCGTGAGGTAGGTGTGATGTCACAAACGTGATTAGAATGTTCCGAAGCGAACTCTCTGATGCTGCAGTAACAATCACAGAAGTAACTGAAAGCAGATGAGTCCTAATAAACATCGGCCCTGTTTACAATTAGTTTTAAAATCTGTCTTTGTGACCCAGACACAAGAGGTCAACCGAGACACATCACCGTTCACAACTGTCTTGACCACGTATCGCCACTTGTGTTCAGTTTTATTACTGCCTACATTTTTGGGGAAGCATTTTTAAGCTACGTCCTTGTCGGGAACGCATCAAGACACATTTACATTTACACAACAAATTATACGTGGCGAAATGTTTCCCAGACCACCCCAGCAAGGGGTTTGAGTGATCAGATCACGGTGAGTCTTTGTGGTCATATATACTCGTATTAAGCGCAGTCCACTTGTGATGTGCTCGCCCAAGATGCATTTTAAAACCACGTGTAAACAGGGTCACTCAAGAGTGAAGACACTTAAAAAAAAAACAACTTACTCTTCGCACATTTAATCATGGCTAGCATCATCCAACAGCACCCAAAACATGATTACTCAACATTTATCAAGAGTAACAAAAATCTGTCCTTGGCACTGGGTATTAATGGACAGGGAGTTGAGACAGAGGTAAGGCTCTTTGCCAGCGTGAGCTCACTCACAGTCTTAAGAGGGCTTTGTAAAACGGCCGGGTGAAGAAGGCGTCCAGCAGGTACTGGTGGATCAGCGCCAGACCCAGAATGCGGCCGCTGAAGCGGAACCTGAGGAGGCAAAGAGAAGGGACACGCACCGGAGTCATTTATTTATTTACTTTGATTTAACCCTTTAACTGCCCACTCAACCTTTCGGTAGAGCACATTTTGAGTCACTGTATCTCACTGAAAGATGTGTGGAACTTAATCGGATTGGATTTTTTTCAGCATAACATTCCTCAACCGAGTGTTAGAGATGGCTTAATCAACGAATCTTTCAATGAGACACAGTGACTCAAAACGTGCTTTACCAAAAGGTTGAGGCAGTAAAAGGGTTAACCAGGAAGTCTCAATAAGATGCTGAATCTCTTTTGCAAGAGAGACCTGGCCAAGGTAGCAGCCAATGCAATCTTAATATAAACAAAACAATAGATATAACATGTAAAACATACAGCTATGAAACTAGCAAAGGAGTTTGGATGCACTAGCTTCTTCGCAATGAGAATTGACTTGTTTTTCTAACAAGGTTTTGTATCGTGCACTTAAAGTCAGTCATGGACATGAAAAAATGAAGAGTGCCAAAATGACAAAAATGGAGATAATACCACAGAGCAATAGCCCTGTGCCTCTGACACATGGTGCAAAATCCGTTTTTAGAAATTCACACTGTAAGGTGTGTTTTTTTTTGAAGTTCGTGTTTTTCTATAAAATGCAATAGGTGCCAACATAGAAAAGGCTGATTTACTCAAAATGAGTAAAATGGATGAAAACAAACTCTTCAAATGCTGATGCTCTGACACACAACACGTCTCTGATACAAACTGCGTTTTTATTCAAACTGCAGATATACTGTCCTGAGGGACAGCAACTGAAAAGATCACATCCAGCAATACTCTCTCTCATGCAATATTTTAATTTCTGAATTCCAATGCCAGGCTAGTGCTAATGTACAAGAAAAAATAAGCCACAGAATATGACCATATAAAAAATTAATTGGTTAGCATCCCCCACATTTCAATTTTCGGGGGGGGGGGGTCGGAGGTTTTTTTTCTTTTTTTATTGTAATAAGGGTTTGAGATGGAAGTAGCGCAACAAATCAAAATTACCAGTACACGTAGTAACGTAAAGAATCAAATCTGCCTGACCCATAAGTGGCGTGGTGATTGACAGCCAGATATGTAGATCGTCTGCTGCGTGGACAAGGATTCTGAGCATTTTTTAACCTATTTTCTGGTGTGATTTTCATGGATTCTTCCAAAAGAAAAAAAATTTTAATCGGAGGTAAAAAGGTATCTGGGGTAGGCCGGGATGCTAGCCAACTGATATTTTTTATATGACCTAAAAAGGCATTTTACGTAAGACAAAGCCATACTGTTGACCAATTTGGGCAGTCATATAATACGGTGGTTTGGCACCTGAGTCTGTTACTTGTTACAGGTAGAATACTGCAGTACCTGAGAGGAAGGTCATTAATCTCGCTGAATTCTGTACATTCCCTGCCATGGACTAAGTAAAAAATACTAAAGCGAGTTATGTAAAGTGCTCTGGATGAGACTGCGAAATGACAGGAATGTGACGAAGTGTTGATTCATGGCTTTTGGTGTGAAATGACTTCACACAAGGAACAAAGGAGGGAGGGGCGAGTGGGCCACACCATTCCAGATGGTTCTCCACGAATGCGGACATGGGGCTGATCTGCACTGTGTAGGTGTCGTTGGCGGAGTACTCGAACAGGCCGTAGTACGGGTTAAAGAGCTCCTGGGAGAGCAGGAAGAAGAACTCTCGCGACGGCCCGCTGTAGTCCAGCCTGAGGAGGAGACATGACGGAGGCCACAAGCCAAAACACATTAAACATCTTTAACCCCTTTGCACAGAATACAAATAATGTCAGTTTTTTTTATTTAGGCTTTATAACTCAGTACTTGTGTCACAGAGACTATGGAAATTTATTTCAGTGAAGCAAGACATTTGGAAATTCAATTACAGAATTATTTAGGAATTAAATTTCGGAATTTATGGATGCCGCTGTCTATATCTGCGCAGTCACTGTGCAAAACTGTCACCACAACATAAGAGAGTGCGATAGAGAGGGGCATTCCTGGCTAAACATGACGTCAAGTAAGAGCCTGAAAAATTGTGTGGCTTACTCACCCAACAAATACATTTTAAGAGCCCCCTAAAGGCTGTTTTGCACTTGTAAGATGTACGTCAACAGATATCTCAGTGGTGGACAACACAGATGCTTTGATGCTTAAATAAAGTGCTGGACAACGTCAGTGGTGGAAACTATCGTCGCCATGATAATTATAGTTATTGCTTTATGACCAAAATCCACCAATCTTTTTGCAAATGCCACTGTATGGGCTTCCTATGTCAGTGACAACCACCAAACTCTCGGTCCATCCAGCCAATGAAAAGAAAAGACAACCAATGAAAGTGCCTGTGACATAACAAATATTCGACAGGCACATGACATTGATGGGCGACGATTTCACCTGTCAGTCTGACAGCATTCTGGTTGTCAGAAACTGTCAAAAGACACGTCTTACAAGTACAACGTATAAAGCCGCCTCAAAGGAGCTGTGCAGACATTTACTGATGTATTGCAGTCACATACTTTTATATTCATAGAGCCTTTTTTTTTAACCAAAGTTATCCAGAGCATTCATACAGATGTACTCATTTCGTAAGTGACTAGTACAGTTTGGTTTCCAGAACAGTGTGTTATTTTAAGAGTTGCACTGTGTTAAAATGAATGGCGTTCTGCACACTGCCCTCATGCTAGCTCGAAGCTATCCTCTCCCAATGCCTCCTTCAATTTCTGTTTCATTGGTTTCCAATTTAAACCCTCCTGAGGAGAAAAGCCAGCAGTTTTCCAGGCGTAAAATCCTCCCGCCCAACTCTAATGCGACTGTTGGTGCGACTCTAGCTGGAAGCACACGATGACAGGACAGCCTTGACTATGGCACAGACCATTGATCTTCATTCACTACACTGGCAGGCAGCAGGGCCGACCGATTTTTTTTTTTTTTTTTTTACTATATTAGCAACCAGTCTGGACCCAAGAAGCGGGGTGAAGGCAGGTCACTGTTCTAGAGACTTCTTTGACAGACAAATTGAGCAGAAAGTAACAACTGAAGCCACCAGACCATATTGCTCTCCAGGGTTAGGAATGCAAACCACTGTTATATCGCCTGAGACTGTAGCTTTGTTGCTGAGGAGACCGAATAGTACAGGAGCCACAGTGTCCTACCCTTCCTCTCCGATAAAGGTGATGTAGAGCTTGTTCCTCTGCAGTTCTTTACGGGAGTAGGCCATGGCTTGGTTAAAGGTGCCTTCCAGGAGGTGCTCGCGGCTGATGATCAACCTGTAACACAACAGCAGTCAGCGCTATGGTAGCACGAGAGGTCTGAGCCGAGCTCTGACCCATACGACATGCTAACCGACAACTCACTTAACCCTTAGAGCACTAAATACAAATAGTGTTGCTCCCTGCAGGAGCTCTTTTAAACAAGCCACCATGTGATAAGTTTTCAACAGTGCAAGACGATTTAATTTATAATTTTTTGAAAATTTACTTCAGCGTCTACCGTCTCTTCAGATACACACCACAGCACTGCACCCTCTAACTGAAAGCAGTGACACCCTACAACACTGACTATGAATTTCTTTGAAAGATTAAAAAAACTACACTCTGTAATGTTAAACTTTTAGGGCCACCATTGCATCATTTGCAAAGAGCATGAAAGAATAGATTCGCTGTATTTTGTATGCAGTTCTCACATAAAAGACAACGTTAATAAAACATTCAACATTTCCATTCCTTCTGTAAATATTTCATGCTTAATGTGCGGTCTGTGGACAGAACATTTAAAATATTGATAAAAGTTCCAAAACTTAGATTAAAGATGCAGCTTGAATGCTTGAAAGGTTATAAAGGGGAATTTTACTCCAGCATTTAGAAAATTGTAATTTTAAAGAGGGCTTTTTATGTTGCACTTGCTTTTAATGCAATTAAACCCAGAACGTATCCTGCATCAGTTAACAAACAGCCAACTTAATGTTCAGATGTTGGTTTAGCTTCTGGACTCTTACCATCCCAAATAACTGATCTAGGATCAGATACAAAAAAAAAAAAAATGTTATTTTTAAATAAATCTTTTGGCAGGGTCCAACCACAAAACAATAGTACACTTCTCAGTGAAAAAGTGCTGATCTAGAATCAGCTTTTCCTAGCGCATATCTTAACCTTTTTATTTTGAGCTAAAAGGCAGAACTGATCCCAGATCAGTGATGTTATTTTAAATGTTTTTTTCTTAAAACAACTGACATTCCTTTGATCTGGAAAAACTGATTTATCAAAATTCTTGCAACTGAACAAAATCCTTTAGATTCTGGACTTTCCAACTGAAAAAAAATGATAAAAACTTGATTTTGACAGTTCAAATAACTCTAATAGCTACTGTTTTAAGATCCTCACCACTCTTAATAACTGCACGAGGTTCAAACTCAGTTTCTCCCAAAAGTGACATATGTACTAGGTTTTTCCAGATCACAGGAGAGCTGTAAGCAGCACCTCACTACAGTAGCTTACTGTATTCCATCTCTGGTTGTATACTGCATCCTTACTTGATTTTGCCAGGGCCCTGCCCATAGCCTTTAGCTTCCAGCTTCCTGTAGAAGTTACGCAGTTTGGCCTCAAAGTCTCTACGGTAAGGGGCGGGTGCTCTGGCTCGTTGTAAGCCTGTAGAAAAACAAGAAAATGCACTTATTACATAAACTTTCATATGACCCAGTCACAGAATACAGGCATTACGCTTTTATGCAAAACCACAGTTAAAAGGTTTTAGATGTGGTGGTTGGAGGTAGGTTCAGTAGATATTACACAGGATTAACAATGAAGGCCATTTTCACAGAGCACGTGCAATAGGGCTGCTCTGAAACTATTTGCCAGTAGTAGAACTTAATGTATAACCAGCAATTACCAACAATTACATAACCTAACATGAATGGCGAGAACAGGCCGCTCACTAGGCTCGCCAGTTATCATCATTATCAGAAGTAATACTCATAGTAGTTGTCATGGTAGAGTTTAAATGATTAATTTGTCAGAAAAAAAAACCCTCAGAATGACCTTGTGGGAAACAAAAAAGATACACAGATGTTGCCTTGAAAAATGCTTTCAATTATTTGGGGGGAAAAAAAAAAAACTTAAGTATCTGGTCACAGAAGTCATGGCACAGAACAATCCACTCGCCCTTGTTATGAAAATATCAAATCCTCTCTAAACTCACAAAAATTATTTCTCCCTCGATACATAATTTAGAGCACACAAATGAATCGCTGACAGGCTTTTGTGCCTGATTTTTTTTTTTTTTTTTTAACAACCCCGAACAATTCTCCAATGGGAAAAAGAAGCTGATCTCAGATCATTTCACCAAGCATATCCATTGTTGAGACTGGTAATACAGTTCCTTCAGTGGCACTGAGTGTATTTAGAGCAGCTCAAGCTGGCTCAAAGCTGGGCTCCCCAGGTCCGTCTGTCTGAGTGCAGTGGACTGCTGTGACCACTAGGGTGCAACACTGAGAACAATATCCCATCCATGCAGCATTGCTGTACAGCAGTCCCCACCATGCCACCTGACAGGCACTCACCTGGGGAGTTTTGGGGTGAGGATCCCGGCGAGCAGCGGGGGGAGAAGCCGAACCCCGGGTGGAAGGCCGGAGACGGGACGTAGGACATGATCTCCTCCTCAAACAAGCTGTGAGGATCAGGGAGGGGGAGGGGAGCCGAGACACACTCATGACTCGCGGTGAGTACACAAAGAACACAATCACACGCACGGCCACACTGCTGTCACCCTGTGAGCACATGCTAATCCCTCATCCATTTCACCTTAACCCCTTTGCGCAGAATACAAAAAATGCCAATTTTTCTTGTTACGCATGAGCCTATTTAGGCTTTATAACTCCATATTTGTGTCACAGAGACTGTGGAAAATTATTCCAGTGAAGCAAAACATAAGGAAATTCAATTACAGAATGATTTGGGAATTAAATTTCAAAATTTACGGATGTTGGCGTCTATATCTGTGCAAGAGTGACACCACAAATTTGTCACAAGCACGGTTGAACCCAAACGCTGATGTCATTGTCACTACTTATTATGGAATGCAGTGGTGTTAAAGAGGACTGCATTTTGAAATGCTACAAATCTAAAAAAAAACTGCTCTTTGAAGGGTTAAATCTCCACCATCGCTGTTCAAAGCGACCCCTGGCTGTTATTTCACGGCGTGCCAGGCGAAGTGGATTCCACTTCCTGCTGCCACAAAATGAGCCTCCTACCTGAGTAGCATTAGCTTCACGCCATGCTAGAGTGTTTCACAGACTTCTTCAGTACAGTTGTACGTAAGGCAGGAGTGCAGAGGGGGATTTTATTACTGCGCTCAATAAAAGACGAGCTCCGAGTACCAGAACTGCAGGAGGGGGGATGATTCTTGGCCATGCGTGCGAAATAAAGACAGCTGCACTTTAGCTGTTCAGTAAAACAGCCAGAAAGTGCGACCATCACCCTCAAATGAACTCCTACAGGGTGCGTTTTGTCCCAGTTAGAAGGTTAATGTTGAGCAACGCTAACAAAGGATGTTTCACCGAGTTACTTTCAGACAGTGAGCAGGGATTGTTTCATCATAAACATATGCCAGCGCGCTAGCGATTACCCGTGAAAGGATCCATGGAAGGAAACGGATATGTTCTGTGATTGATATGGTCTGGAGTGGGGTGTTTTTAAGGTCGTACCTTAATAGTATGACCAGGTCAGCATCGCACGACAGCTTCTCCACTCCATGCGCTCCTTCCGTTCTGATGTAATGCACCTTCTCCCTATGAGAGTGTAAACACAGGTCACGTTATGCTGTAGGGACAGGTCAATGAACATGGTATTTCATAACCTCCAAAGGCCCCACAAGAGAATTGATTTTCATCCCTAGTGGGGGTCATTATTTGAATATGTTGTTCCTGAGAATCATGTCCCATGATGAAACTTACAGGACTATAGAAGTGTGCAATAGCTATTTGGAATCTGGATTTACCAATGTCTGCTTTTTTACCAGTTATGACAGCATCAGCTGGGATTGTTTTCACCCTTTGATTCTGTGTGTGTATTGTATATACACATCATCAGGGCAAAATGTTGTCCTCGAGACATCAACTGTAGCAGGGACTACCACAGAAGTGGTTTTGTGTTCTTCGCCAGGTCATCACCTCAGTGCTATCTTTTTCTATCTCCATATTTCTGGTTTTGATGAATAAAGCTTCCAGTATTTAACATGATGGAATTTGTCTCTCCTTCAATGACCACATCTAGTACTTGGCCGTTAACTGTAAATGTGTTAATTCTTCACAATGATCTTTCAACTTAGCTGAAACTGATGGAGAAGTTTTAAGCAAACGAAAAATTGTCACTCGGAAATAACACTTTCTGAAATTTTTGGGAACTTCAAATTAGTGCTATTTCATCCAATGTCCAAAGAGTGCACAACTTCTCTGCCTTCTTTTTCATTCTTGCCTCGAAGAATGCACTTCTATAAAATACTGGATTTTCAGGGATAATCAATAAAAGCGTTGGGGAAAATTTTATGTTAATTTGATATTCGTACACTATTTCATTGGAGCAAAATGCATCAATAGAGGGGTTTTCACACTGAGTTCTATTTTGTACGATAACCAGTAAAACCTCAAATCCTGGTTTTTATAGGGGTTAGATATTGTAGATTCTTTTTTAGTCTCTTTTTTTTTCCTTGCCCTGTATTCAGCATGGCGCTCACACAAGAACATTAATAATTTGACTGTGAATCATATTTATTGTGCAAGCGAGACCTGCAGGGTCGGGTAAAACCCATTATTACCTTTCCCAGCAGGCTAGCCAGACTGCTCATTAAAGCCTAAGAACAAATCCATGAAGCAGCAGAAAGCTTGAGCTTGTTACCTCGGTCATGGGAAGAGGAGATACGTCAGTCATGCAAGGGAATCGGTAGCATCCAAAATTACTTTTTAATAGGATATTTGGCTTGGCGAGAACAAGAAAGACTGCTTGATTGAATTCTTGATTTTTTTGCCCTGATCAGCAATATTTCAACATTCCCAGGGTATGAACTACGTTCTGATCGGTTAAAAACAAGGGACAACATAGTACTAAAAATGTGCAGGCCATTTGGGAATAGAATTTAGCAAGAACTTCACTTGTAACAATTTGATTGGATAGAAAGGAGCTAGACTGGAATAGGACACGCTTTCTTTTAAAAAAAAAATCTTAAGATAGAATGAGATGGACCTCAAACGTGTGGAAACAGAGGTCGTAATCCTGGCAGACATTATCTCAAAATGAAGACTAATTACCCCCCTTTCCAATGGTATAAGTATCATTGAAAATATTAAAAATAGAGATACTGTACAAGAAGATAGCACTGAGATAACACAGTGTTTATAGGTCTGTCTGTGGACAAATTTTGTCACCATGACACATCCACAACCGTGCAAGAAGCAGTCACAGACTTCACAAGTTTGTGGTTGATACCGAAGGCAGAGTTTGAAGGTAGGTGCGGTCCGAGCAAGCAAAAGTAAAGTGAAGGGGTTGGAAGAGCAGCTGGTGTGATCCCATCCAGTGTTTATGATGATGTCCATTTCTAATATGTTGTCTTTAACTGCTGAGCCATTTTGGCCAGGCGTCCCATTTAGCCAGGAGATTAAGTAGCCTTGTTCACTCGTGATACAGAGCTGTAGATTGGACAGTAGCCCTTTAGGAACAAAATGAACACTCTCACTGGCCATTATGCGCTGATCAAAAGGAATAATAAGTGTTTTAGTCTATCAGCCCTCACGCCAATATAACAGGAAAATCAAATTCTTTTAGCTTACACGGACATCCAGAGGTCTGACACAAAAGATGGATTTTTATGGTAGCCAAGTGATTAATTTTTACAACAAAGAATTGCTTCAGTGGTTCCTGACTATGGGGGAAATCTAAAATTGTTTGTTGAAACACACAGAAACATAACCAAGAAAAAAATCTGTAGAACATCAGTAATATCCAAGGAAGAAATCTGTAAAATATTCATTTTTGGTTACCGTATCATAATATTTTAATCTGCAGTTGTTTAAGCATCTGGCCGTGGCTGAATTATTTTCCTAGGCTGATGAGGCTCGATCACAGCACCACAGGGCCAGAGGAAAACATAAAATCTTTTTCTGCCACACAAAAACTTATATTTCCAGAGTCATTACTCAATTTGGGTCATATTCTCAGTAATTCTATTTGAAAGTAATCTACTGAGTGTCACATATCAAAAGAGACTATGATTATGCCTGTAGTCCAAGTGATTCAAAAACAGTTAGCGCTTTTGCTTGGGTGGATATTTATTCCAAAAAGGATGGAACGTTAAGGGGCTAATATTCACTGCCCTCCATAATTATTGGCACCCCCGGTTAAGATGTGTTCTTTAGCTTCTAAAAAATTCAGTTTTTTTCTAAATAATATAGGACCACAATGAAAAAAAGAGGACAATCCAACCTATAATTCAAGCGCATTTATTCAGTGGGAAAAAAAATCCCATATTAAGAAATAATTCTTTTGCATCAAATCATGTGTGCCACAATTATTAGCGCCCCTGATGTTAATACTTTGTACAACCCCCTTTTGCCAACAAAACAGCACCTAATCTTCTCCTATAATGTTTCACAAGATGAGAGAATACAGAAAGAGGGATCTTCGACCATTCCTCTTTGCACAATCTCTCTAAATCATCCAGCAACCTGGGTCTTCTCCTCTGCACTCTCCTCTTCAGCTCACTCCACAGGTTTTCAATGGGGTTGAGGTCTGGGGACTGAGATGGCCTTGGGAGGAGCTTGATTCTGTGTCTGGTGAAACATTTCTGTGTAGATTTGGCCACATGTTTAGGGTCATTATCTTGCTGAAAGACCCAGTGACGACCCATCTTCAGCTGTCGGGCAGAGGCCACCAGATTTTGATTTAAAATGTCCCGGTATTTCAAAGCGTTCATGATGCCATGCACCCTAACAAGGTTCCCAGGGCCTCTGGAAGAGAAACAGGCCCACAGCATCACCGATCCTCCCCCATACTTCACAGTGGGCATGAGGTGCTTTTCTGCATACTCATCTTTTGTGTTCCGCCAGACCCACTTAGAGTGTTTGTTGCCAAAAAGCTCTATCTTGGTCTCATCTGACCAAAGCACACGGTCCCAGTTGAAGTCCCAGTACCGCTTAGCAGACTCCAGACGTTTGCGTTTATGATTGTGAGTGAGAAAAGGTTTTTTCCGTGCATGCCTCCCAAACAGCTTGCTGGCATGTAGATAGCGCCTGATGGTTGTTTTGGAGACTTTGTGACCCCAAGATGCTACCATTTGTTGCAATTCTTTAACAGTGAGCTTTGGAGAACTTCTTATTTCTCTTACCATCCTCCTCACTGTGTGCGTGGTGGCAAAATAACCTTTGCGTCCTCGTCCAGGCTTGTTTACCACTGTTCCAGTTGTTTTAAACTTCTTAATGATTCCTCTGACAGTAGATATGGGCAGGTGCAGGCAAGTGGCTATTTTCTTGTAGCCATTGCCTGACTTGTGAAGGTCGACACACATCTGCCTTACTTGAATGGTGTGTTCCTTTGTCTTTCCCATGTTGAAGAGTGGATAAGAGAAATGGCCTCTGTGTCACATCATATTTATACCCCAGGGAAACAGGAAGTGATGAATTACTAATAAAATGTTCCTAGATACTTGGATCAACTTTGTAAACTACTGTAGAAATGACAGAAATACTTCAATTACATTTATTTCCTAGGAATTGTTAGGGGTGCCAATAATTGTGGAACAGGTGATTTTATGAAAAATAATTATTTCTTAGTCAGGGATTTTTTTTTCCTTAAAATTCACTTGAGTTGAAGGTTACATTTTTCTACAATTTTCAGTGTTAGCGTATGCTTCTGCAATAAAAATTGAATTTATTTTAAGGCTTTTAACACATCTTAACCAGGGGTGCCAATAATTATGGAGGGCGCTGTACAGAATTAATAAATGAAAACAACAGGATCTTGAGCAAAAATAACATACATTTTTATAAATTGTTTTCCAGTCCCACAAAAGGACAGTTCTGGACACTGACCTCAGGACGTGGTTCCTGGAAAGGCTTGGCTGTCGTTCTTGAAGCATCTCAAAGACGTTGGGCTGGCGTAGGAATGCCACGATCTTATCATTATAAGCTGCAAATTAAAGGAAAGTCAAACACAACTGATAGCACAACTTAACCAAGCTAAACCGTAGATCATTCACTGACTGCCCGACTCCACTGGCAGACTGCAGTGTAAAAGTAGAAGCGGCAGGCAGTGTGTTTGTGAATTCAGGTGCAACTCTCTCTCGTTACGCTCTTGCTACGCTCACGCCTTCGCTCCACTCACTCTGGGGCACCGGTTCTGGGTGGTGCTGGTTCCGCACTGCTGCTACCAGACTGTTCCCAGGTCGGGCCAGCAGAGACGCCCCTCGACTCCGAGACACTTCGGACGCCTGTCAATCATAAGAGGGAGCAAAGTCAGGCAACGACAGCGCTGCAGCCATAAGATGGCGGATCTCTGAGCCCCTGCACCAAGCCAAGAGCACTCAGCCGGGGGGTACTGTCCCAGCACAAATGTATCCCCCAATGACCATCCCTCTGTCCTTCTGCAACCCCCCCCTCCCCTTCCCCAACACAACCATAGAGACCCAACGAGTGGCCTGATTGACACACTGAGATGAGACCTTGTTTGTGGCATCTTTACAGCATGTATCAAGAGGGATCACCAAAAAACAGCCAGCTGTAAAGAGAAATTAACATTTGTGAGCATTTTTGGACTTATTTAGGCCTAAATAGGCCCAATAAAAGGCTAAAATCACCTGGTTTATCAAACTTGTTCTGGTTTACATTCCCATCTAATGTTAGCCATGCACCAAAAATGAAGGAAATCCATGGATTATTTCTCCCTTTTCTGCCATGATTCCGAAATCTCTGCGGAGGACGCGGCAGCAGCAGCTTCCTTCCAAAACCATAGAGTCCCCCAAAATACTTCTGGGGGATTAAAATAAAGGGAATCAAATTTTTTTCATTACCTTGTATGCTATATTTTATTATAGTATTTATTAAGGCATGTGCTGCATTAAGGTACAGTCTGTTGTTCAGTAAAAACCTTAATGCAGGAGTAATGAAAGGATCAGCTTGATGAAACAGCCGAGAGCTCTTCCTTTGTCCAACTCGTCCATATAGCCCATATATTCTCAGGCAGGTCACACGGGGTCAGGGCCCTTTCTTAGCGAACGACAGGCAGGGGGAACACACACAAATAGCCCACCAACACTTCACAGGAATCACACTCCGCTCACTCAGACACTCACATCTATGGGCAATTTAGAGTCTGCAGTTTGTCTAGCGCGCATGTCTTCGAACAGTTTGAGGAAACCACACTGCTCGCAAGACACCCACTCAAATACAGGGAGTGTATGCAAACAACTCCTTCTTTGTCTCTTGGAAAATTAATCAAAGCAGCAAAAAAATGTACACAAAATCCCATTAGCAGTTTATTTGTATTTGATTAAACGGTATGTAGGGAAAATAAGACTGGCTGAAATTATGTGTGTGGGTTTAGAAGATTTGCAGTTTCTCATAATGAGGTCAAGTGAATTGTTCTGTGCTGTGACTAGTCCAATTAAATACTTTCTCTGACATTTCTTCTGAAATAAAATCTGCACAGTTGTAATCATATTGCGTACCAGCACACAATCCAGATAGATCAGAGCATAATTAACACGGACAAGTATACTGTATTCGTTACTGTATAAAGCTGCTTTCACACTGGACACGAAAAGAATTTTTCGCACGACAGATTACATTCAAAGTCAATGCAAAGACGCGAATACACGCGTTCGCGTGTATTCGCGTCTTTGCATTGACTTTGAACGAATCTGAAAAAATTGCCTCGCCTGGTGTGAAAGCGGCTTAAAGGAGTACGCTGAAACCTGTACAAACCCAAACATACAACAAACAGAGCACCTACTGTTACACCGAGAAAATTCACATTCACCCTACACATGCTGAAACATGATCGGTCTCGCTCAAAAAATTGCAAAGGAGTTGCTTCAGAATTGCATACAGCATGTACAGTCTTGAGCAAATTAATTGGATAAGGGTGCTTGTCAATTAGATGAGCTGAATGGAGGGCAAATAGCCGTGCCAAGTAATGGACATTTTATATCCACCTCAAAAATCACTGCATAGTACCTTTTAGCCATGTTTCATTAATTTCACTGACTTGTATGATGCAACTAATGTGATTGCATCATCAACACAGTACTGTAACTGTGTTGGACTGGCCTGGTAATTCACCTGACCTCAATCCCCTTGAGACTCCCTGGTCCATCATCAAGTCAAGGCTGCAGCAAAAGGACTGAACCACGAAAGCCAAAGTCATCGATGCAGTTGTCCAGGTGTGGCATCATAAGAAAGAAATCAAGGCAACCTGCAAAAACCTGGTCAGCTCCATGCCAAAATGGGTGGAGCAGCTTATCAAGAACCGTGGAGGACACATCTCGTACTGAGAGCTGAATGTAGATGCTATTAAAGTAATAAAATGGCTGAAAAACCTTTGTTGTTCGGTTTTTACCACTCCAGCCTGCTTTATCCAATTAATTTGCACAAGACTGTATGTAATTAAATCCCTTAGAGGAGTCTAAGTTCTCCCTTTACACGCTGTTAGCACCCAGGCTAACGTCGCAGCCTCTCACCTCCCCGGCGCTGTAGCTGCGCAGTCGCTGCAGGTGCTGCCGGTGCGTCAGGTGGTTTGGCAGGCGGCCGTTCTGCAGGGGGATTCTGGGGTCGATGAAGGTCGTTGCCCGGCAGTTGTGATCCACAAAGAATGACTGGAACAGGCATAAGAAGACTAATGCTGTGGCTCAATTTGCACATTAATGTTGCAAGCAGCGCCATTTCGTACTGCTAAAAGTGTGTGCACTGTGTTCACTTTGAAAAATGCACTAAACAGTAGTGTGCTTCGAATACTTGGATGATGTACTTGATCCTCCGAAAATTTAAAATGCCTGTCACAAACTCGCATCTTCTTGTGTGTATTTGAATCTTTGCATTGACTTTGTATGCAATCTGTCCATGCGAAAATTTGCTTCACGTTTGGTGGAAACGCACCATTAGAACACTGTTAGTACCATGAGAGACTGACAGTATTAATGTTAGTATGAAACTGATAGGGTGAATATTTGTGAGCTAGTGATCTTCTTGCTCGTATACCTTTCCCTGCGGATCGGTCTTGATCTCCCAGCCGCGTGGCAGCTCAAGCTGGGTGTCGGCAAACTTGTTGAGGAAGGCCACCAGATCCCGGTTGTGCTGGTAGCGCTCAAAGTTTCGTGCGTCGCGGCGGATCTTCAGGATCATGTGTTTGAGGCAGGTGCTGTTAGTGAACATCCTGTAGGCTCCCTATGAGAAGGGAACAGATAATACAGGTGAACACAGAGCTGAAATGCTTCCAAAAAGGGTCCTTTCAGCTATTGGGGCATATTTGTTACATTTAAAGTTACATAATTGAACAAAGCGCTGCTAAAGATCAATCATCTAGAAGTGCTCACTGATTGTGCCGGTTGACAAAGTATTGGACAACAATCCTTGACAAAAACTACCTAAAAAAGGCAAATAAAGTAAAAAGTGTGCATCCAAGGAATGTCATTTCCCTGAGGACCTAGTGTCAATACTCACAGGTCTTTTGCCTTGCTCTTCCCCATTTACAAAAGGCTTCTGGTGACCATTTTTCACCAAGACATAGAGAATCCTCCCACGTATCCTTACATGTGACTGCACTCTGAGTCAGCAGGTTTGGTTGTCCCTGCGTGTGACTGCACTCTGAGTCAGCAGGTTTGGTTGTCCCTGTGTGTGACTGCACTCTGAGTCAGCAGGTTTGGTAGTCCCTGTGTGTGACTGCACTCTGAGTCAGCAGGTTTGGTTGTCCCTGCGTGTGACTGCACTCTGAGTCAGCAGGTTTGGTTGTCCCTGCGTGTGACTGCACTCTGAGTCAGCAGGTTTGGTTGTCCCTGTGTGTGACTGCACTCTGAGTCAGCAGGTTTGGTTGTCTCTGCATGTGACTGCACTCTGAGTCAGCAGGTTTGGTTGTCCCTGTGTGTGACTGCACTCTGAGTCAGCAGGTTTGGTTGTCTCTGCATGTGACTGCACTCTGAGTCAGCAGGTTTGGTTGTCCCTGTGTGTGACTGCACTCTGAGTCAGCAGGTTTGGTTGTCTCTGCATGTGACTGCACTCTGAGTCAGCATGTTTGGTTGTCCCTGTGTGTGACTGCACACTGAGTCAGCATGTTTGGTTGTCACTGTGTGTGACTGCACTCTGAGTCAGCATGTTTGGTTGTCGCTGTGTGTGACTGCACTCTGAGTCAGCATGTTTGGTTGTTCCAGTCTGAGTCATTACTCACGTAGTTGGCGTGCAGGATGGTGAAGAACTCTGGGTGGGTGATGAACTTGACTGCTGGACACTGCAGAGGCTGAGTCACCTTCTGACTGCTGGCCAGCGGTGCGGGTACGTCCCTTCTCACCTCTGCACACAACCGCAAACAGAGCCAAAGAAGAAGACTGAACATGTGACCACCACACAAAACTTATGAAGATAATCCATCCATCAAAACCCACTTATTCATGGTCAGGGGGCTTGAAACTACCCCAGCGTCCAATGAGCAAGAGGCAGGAACAGTCTAGAAAGCTTGGAGATCCATCACTAGGCGCACGCACCATTCACAAAAAAATACTCAAACCTATGGGCAGTTTTGAGTCTTCAACTAGTCTAACCAAGCAAGTCCTCAAACTCTGGGAGGAAACCAGAGGAATCCCACATGAACAAAGGGAGAACATACAAACTCCACACAGAAATACCAGGGTGTGGATTCTAACCTACACCTTTCTTGCTTTGAGGCAACAGTGCTACCCACCAGACCACAGCGCCACCCTTAAACAGGTCATAATCAAATAATGCGAGCAGCAGTGTAGTCACTTCATATGATGCAGAGTCACATTGGTGGGGATTAAATGGCTGATGTGGGCTACAGTTCCTCTCTCCCAGAACAGAATGTCACCTGACAGGTTTCATGACTGCAAACTCCCCATTCCCTACATTTCATGATAGCACTGTGACCCAATGCTCCATCTCGGTAAAGAATCTGAAACTCTATCAAAATCTCTGCTGGTGCTGAGCCCTTAAGTTTTTAAACTGACTGCGACTGCCCCGGGATGATAGTATGAGGTCAGCTGACCGCTGCTTCCTGCCAGAGCTCCCTTAGTGCTAATTTAATTAACGAGCAACACATCTTATTCTCAGAGTCTGAGTTCTGGCCAACTGTCATCACCTGCCGATGGAATCATGCCGCCGAGTTCCATGCTGACATCACCTCAGACGCCGTTGCCGAGGAAACGTCAGCAAGTTGAGCTGACTCAGTTTCGCAAGAATCTGAGTCACTGCTGTTCTCACTAAACTTTCACATCTGACATCCACTCCAACCTCGCTGAAATCTCTCTATCTCGCAGTCGCGCTTGTCATGGTTTTAGGAAATCAGGTCCATCCAGTACATTCATATCGGGCCCAATGCATGCTGGGTGTAATCTGCTTAAAAGCTAATTTTTATGTCGCCTCTATCATGAATTCAGTACATATAACTGGAATCTATTATTGAACACAATCAAAGTTATAGTGGGTGGTGTTGGTTTTACATTTCAAAGACATCTATTATCAAAGACTGTCACGCTTCAGTTACATCCGTGATGTTATTATTATTTAAATAAGTTATTCGTACTGCTTTGATGGGGAATAAAAAATAGCATTCAAAATTTCCATTTGATTCTCATGGCATATGAGAGCTCATGAATAATGTAAGCTTTGTGTGAGCTGTGCCTGGAATGTGTGCATGTGAGAGAACACACAGCTGTGTTTGGGAGTTTGTCTGTGCATTGCAGGTCTGTATGTTTGCTCCTGTACATTCTGTACATACAAGTACATACTTGCCTCCGCACAGTGTGTGCGAAAATCTGTGTGCCTTGGTATATTTGGATGAGTGTGAGAGAGAAAGTGCAAAGGAGTGCAAAAGAGAGTGTATGCGTGAAATTTTGCGTGTGTGTGCGTGAAATTGTGCATGTGTGTGAGTATGCGTGTGAGTGCGTGCATGAGGTTGAGTGTAAATGTCTGAGTGTGTGTATATGTGTGTGTATCTGTGTGCGTAAATACCCTTGGCCTGTACAGGAGAATGTGTGTGTGCCTAAGTACTGTTATCCTGTATAGGACAGCGTGCGTGTGTGTGTGTGTGCGTGTGTATGTGTGTGTTTGTGTGCAAGTACCGTTGGTCTGTGTAGGAAAGTGGCGCATGTGTGAGTGTGTGTGTAAGTTTGAGTGTGTATAAGTACCGTACAAGTACCGTTGGTCTGTGTAAGAGAGTGTGTGAATGTGTACCGTTGCTTTGTACTGGAGAGTCAGTCTCACTGTCTCCTCTCTCACTCCTCTGTCCCCGAGGGCTCTCGGTCTCACTCCTCTCTGTGGCCATGGTCCTCTGGATATTCTGGTACCTGGGGGCCCAAAGGTGGGGTGGGGGATAGGGGTGCATTCCCTTATTTAATTTGTAAAAATTCTCAATGAATAATGGAATGATATTGTAACTTAAAAATACAAACAAATCTTCAACTAATGGGGAGAAGCATCTGATATTCTTTACCAGCTTTCAAGCTTTTTTTGCAGTGATTGCATGACACTGCCTCTTATCCTCACATTTCGCATCGCTGTCAGACTCCCGCTATCTGCAGTGGGTTGTTTAGCTGTGGGGAGGTGGGGGGGGGGTTGGGGGTTGGGTTATGATAGGGTGACTGCAGCGGCCTGTTACTCAGCTCGTAACACGATTGTGAGAACTGGCTCCCGGGAAGTAGTGAGTGCGTTGCCTTATTTGTCCTCTAGGGGGAAGCACAGTTCACGTTTCCCAGGTTGTCGGCTAGTGTTAGCGTAATATGGCATTGTTAGACTGTAGAACAGAAATATTCCACCTTCTCCAGAAAAAGCCTGTGTATGTGCCGAGTTTAAGTCCAACCATGTTGTCGCACACCTGATTCTACAAATAAACCCCTAGAGTCTTTGGTTAAGAGGTCGATTGGTGGAATCAGTTGTCTAACGGGTGAGAATGAGAGCCAGCACTCACACTGTCAGTTTCTGAAAACGTAGAATACTTCGACACTAAAGCATTGTTGACACCCCCTTATGTTTTCCTGCTGTGTTGCACCAGAGCACTATTCGACCTGATGGCACACAGCAATGCTGCTTTAGCTTCAATTATCAGTAACTTAGATAGAATATTCATATGAATCTGGCATCTTTGCTACTTGAAAGTCCTGTGAAGAACTCCACATAAAATGGGTTTAGGTGTATTAACATATTTATTTTGATGGCTTGCCTCAAAGAAATGTAGGGTGACATTCATGATGGCTTACGCCAATTATCCTGTACCTAACTCTGAATCTGTGGCACTTTCCTGCTGATAACCATGCTGCTAAATGAGGGTGGGGATGTTACTGGAGGGTCATCATGTTGAATTTGGAACATCACAACCTTTTGCCAATGGAAAACGGAAAAGTTACAGCTACAAGCGTATCATATAGACCTGCTCCACTAAATAGTAAGGCGTCGTATTTGAATAGATCTCAGTTAAGAAAATAACAGATTGTCATGAATTTATTTTCCAGGGCAACAACTGAGGAAAAAGAGGTCAACTGATTACTATAAGTTGCTTTGTTCACTAGCAACAGATCAACCGACCTGACCGGTCACTGACCAGAAATGGCCAATTTTACATTGTAGTACAAGTATTTTGTCAGACCTGATTTCAATGAGCAAGCTAGGAATAAATTTTAAAACATACCCGACAGAGCCACAAAACAACCTTGAAATTTGATGCGCTGGAAAATGTTGCTATCCTGCACCGGCATGATATAACATTGCGAAAATATTCCAGGAACATTGTGAATACATTATGGGTTTACTGAGCTGGCACTGATTTTCCATGAGCCACAGTAACCCCTTCCTGACCAGACCCTCCCCTGGTGGCTCCACCCCATAACCCCACTCTCATTTGACAGCTCTGCTTCCATTACCCCACCCTCTCCTGATGACCTCGCCCTCGTATGACGACTCTGCCCCATTACTCCACCACCTCATGGTAGTTCCACCCTAAACCCCGCCCTCATATGGCAGCTCTGCCCCTATGCCCTCTCCGCACAGCCCCGCCCCTGACCACACCTCCTGTTGAGCTGCTCCATCTGCTGCATGGACCCAGATCGGCGCATGCCGTCAGGCGTGGCCGCGCACGTGGGCCGCTGCCAGGTGGTGGTGCGGTTCACGTGATCCACGTAAAACACTCGGCCGTGGCTGTCGATCCGAGCCTCCCAGTCTGGCAGCCGCGGGAAACACGGAGAGAAAAATACGGAAAGATCTTTTAGACTTTAATACTAACCAATGGAAACCTGCACTGTATTCAGCATTCTTATATGCATTATTTTTTTTCTATGATGGTGAAGGCATGACCCGCCCAACTTTTCCTTTGACTGGTTTACGCTGTTATTCTAACCCTAACCACTAATTCTTACCCTAATCTCACTCCTCATGCCTTAAACTAACCAACCCAACCAATGATGGAAACCAGTGCTAGCTAATCAGAGGAGGAGCAGGGCGGGTCATGACTTAGCCATTATAGGAAAAAAAATGGCTTCCTATAGGCCAGAAGCTCCAAACCTTGTTCCTGGAGGCTACTCCAACCCTCACACGTCACAGCTCATTTAACAGATATAACTTAAGCTTGTGCGAAGATGCTAATTGGTTGAATGACGTGGCGCTGAGATTACAGTCAGTGGTGGAATGAGGTGCTCTTATTTTCGGGAAAATGGATTGAAATGAAAACCAACAGAACAGCAGACCTCCAGGAAAAGAGTTGGGCAACCTGGCCATGGTAGATTCAAGTGTATTGAACAGGTGTACAAAGAATTGCCACATGTCCAGTGTCCTCTGACATGACACGACTAAACGGGCAATAGAGCTGGATCAGCGATCAAAGTGTGTGCTGCTACATCCTGGAAAGACATACAAAGGGAGCACCACTGAGGGACCAGAAATTACAGAGGGAAAAACCCCAGATAGAGAGGCACTGAAGTCAGAGTAAATGACAGTTTTTACGGTTTTGTCAGTAAGTACTGACAGCAGTGTTCAGCATGCCTATCGAGCATAAAAATGTCACAGGAGAAAAACTCCAGGGCCCGTACAATGCATAAATAACTCTTGAAACTCGGTAAGAAAGTTCACCAGTGTGTTTTTCTAAAAGAGGGAGAGAGAGAGACAGCAGATAAGGAAGGGCAGGGGGCGAGAGAGGACAAGGCTGAGGGTGTATCTGAATGCTCTAAAGAGGAAGGAACCTTCCTTGGTAATGGACATGAACTGGAAACAGTTTCGCCTGTAGCCATGGCAAGGAGCATCAAAATTGTCTATTTCATGAAGGAAAGGATGCAATTTGCTCCATTGTTACATCCTTCCTGCAAGAAACCACAGGACCAACCTTGGAAGAAAGGGAACAATTATGGACCACAATTCTTAACAGCTGTAACGATTGTCACATCGTTATAGCTATGAATACTGCATAATCCCATCGGCTAAGTCTGGTGGAGCCTGGACTGCATGTGAACTCTCTGTAAGTCTGCAGAAAGTCTGCTTGAGGCCCCTTGTGGGCTGGATGAATTGAGGGTACGGACAGCCCACAGCACTCGTACACTATCTGGGAATGCTCCCGCAAATTCCGAGAGTCTGCAAAAGTGGTGAAGTTAGGATGTTGTCACAACCCTCGTGTAAATTCCTCTCGTGTCTCCTCCCATCCAGCAGCTTGCGTGTCTTTTAGATAAAGCATATTGCCTTTTTTGATTGGTTTTGTGTCCTACGTGCCTTCCACGCCAGGTGTGTTGCATTCAGGTTCCCCACTCCCTTACGTGTCTGTGGTAAATATAACCCATTGCCATGAGTGTACAAGTTGCTGAATTGTCACTTGCATTACACCCTAAAAGTAATTCTCAGTATCTTCCTAGTTTGATCCTCATTGGAAATTATTTGTAATCTTTAATGATAGTTAAATACGGAAGTGCTATTTGTAGTCTTATTAATAGGAGCAACCTCCAAAGCCATTCTCTCGATTTCCAGGATTGGGATCACATTCCTGTTCATCACTCTTCAGTCTGTTCCTACACCCAGTTTATAAGAAACATCTCCCAAGCCTTCTGCGGTCATCGAGATTGGGACTGTGTTCCTGTTAAACTCCCCAGTCCTGCCATCTGACAGGGCTCCAGCGAGGGTGATCTCCATCTGGCTGCTGCCTCAGGACACCACTGGCTGGGCACGGACTTGCCCTGCACTCAAACCCACCACCATCCGAACTGAACTGTGCCATTCCACACTGGGCTCACAGTCATTACCGAATTACTATCCATAAATCCTGCTATTGGATTGCACTCTGTCCCTGCATCTGGTACCATGTCTGGATCATTACAGATATTTGGATTCAACCAGAATTAGGGCGCATCTAAATACAAACCCAATTCCGAAATAGTTGGGCCAAAGTGTAAATTGTGAATAAAATCAAAATGCAATGACCCTCAGATCATATGAGCCAATAAGTTATTTAAAATAGAACATAGATAACATTTCAAATGTTAAATCTGAGACATTTTACATTTTCATCCACAAAATGAGCTTATTTCAAATTTTCTGGCTGTAACAGGTCTCAAAAAAGTAAGGATACAGGCAAAAAAGGGCTGAAAAAGCAATTAATACATAAGAGAATCAGCTGAAAGAACATTTAACAAGTAATTCAGTTAACTGGCATCAGGTGTGTAACATGATTGGCTATAAAAGGGACGTCTTAGAGAGGCTGAGTCTCTCAGAAGTAAAGATGGCTGGAGTCTCTCCAACCTATGAAGGTTTGCGTAAAAAAATTGTGGAATACTTTAAAAACAATGTTCCTCAACGGCAAATTGCAAAGGCTTTGAAGATCTCATCATCGACAGTGCATAACATCATCAAAAGATTCAGAGAAACTGGAAAAATCTCTGTGCGTAAGGGACAACGCCCAAGACCTTTACTGGATGCCCGTGATCTTCGGGCCCTCAGACGCCACTGCATCACTCACCGGCATGATTCTGTCATTGACATTACTAAATGGGCCCAGGAATACTTCAAGAAACCACTGTCTGTAAACACAGTCTGCCGTGCCATCCACAGATGCCACCTAAAACTCTATCATGCAAAAAGGAAGCCATTGTTGAGTACGATCCAGAAGCGCCGCCGTGTTCTGTGGGCCAAGGCTCATTTAAAATGGACTGGAGCAAAGTGGCAAAGTGTCCTGTGGTCAGACGAGTCCAAATTTGACATTCTTGTTGGAAATCATGGGCGTCGTGTCCTCCGGGCTAAAGCGGAGAAAGACCACCCCTCCTGTTATCAGAGTTCAGTTCAAAAGCTAGCATCTCTGATGTTATGGGGATGCATTAGTGCATATGGTGTGGGACACTTGCATGTTTAAAAAAGCACCACGAATGCTGAAAGGTATATAAAGGTTTTAGAGCAACATATGCTCCCCTCCAGACGACATCTATTCCAGGGAAGGCCTTGTGTATTTCAGCAGGACTATGCAAAACCACATACTGCAGCTATTACAACAGCATGACTTCGTAGCAGAAGAGTCCGTGTGCTGCACTGGCCTGCCTGCAGTCCGGATCCTTCACCGATTGAGAACATTTGGCGCATAATTAAACGAAAAGTCCGTCAAACGAGACCCAAATCTCTCCAGCAGCTGGAAGCCTGTATTAAACGAGAGTGGGATCAAATTCCAATGGCTAAACTCAAGAAACTTGCCTCCGCAATGCCCAGACACCTCCACTCTGTGTTAAAAAGAAGAGGGGATGCTACGCCATGGTAAACAGGCCCCTGTCCCAACTTTTTTGAGACCTGTGGCAGCCATCAAATTTGAAATGAGCTCATTTTGTGGATAAAATTGTAAAATTTCTCAGTTTCAACATTTGCTATGTTATCTCTGTTCTATTGTGAATAAAATACTGGCTGGTGTGATTTGAAAGTCATTGCGTTTTGATTTTATTCACAATTTACACTTTGTCCCAACTATTTCGGAATTGGGGTTGTATTCTTTTAACAGGTGACTTTTTTCCTTTCCTCTCCACTTTTCTTTGACCTCATTAGAACATGTGACGCAGGTCAAATGAAAGTTACTGAGAGATTCTGAAGGTACCTTGCATATTTGAGTAAAATCGAATGTCTTTATCTTCAATATGTCATAAGCTTGACAGCAAAGATAGCCTTCGTAATTTATTGGAAAACAGATGACTTATGGAATTGCTACAGCTGCAAAGGATTGTGGTCTATAACCGACCTTTTTTTCTTCCATGGTTAGTCCTGTGTTTCTCTGCTGGAAGGAAACAATAAAGGAGCTGATTGCGTCCTTCCGTTCATAAAATAGCCAATTTGAATTTTCCTTGTCATAGCTACCAGCCAGTCTATTTCCTGGTCATGACTGTTCTCAAGGAAGGTTCCTTGCTCTTCAGTGAATTTGGATGCTTGCATAGAGTTGGGGGGGGGTCAGTGAGGAAGAGGGTCAGCGAGGCAGCTGCGAACAACCCCCACACCTATGTGATACGGGAGACAGGTCTAACATGGGCCTCTCACACTGATCACGGCTCATTTCCTGCTAACCACACAAGCAGCCCCAGGGAATGAATGTCACTTAAACAGGGCTGCCCCAGCCTGTAAAGGCCAACAGCAGCCTGAGTGTGGCCCATATTTCACAGAGAGAGAGAGAGAGAGAGAGAGAGAGAGAACGGAGTCAACAGCAGAGCTCTGACAGCACGGTGAGTGAGGCAGGAGAAGAAGGGGATGAGAAGAAGGCCATCCATGTTTACAATGCTGTTACATCCCGCCATGTTTACAATGCTGTTACATCCTGCCATATTAACAATGCTGTTACGTACTGCCATATTTACAATGCTATAACATCCCCACATGTTCACAATGCTGTGATGTCTCACAATGTTAACAATATTGTCACGTTAACAATGCTGTTAAATATGCTATGTTACAGTAACAATGCTGTTATGTCCCGCCATGTTTACAATTCTGTTACTTTCTGCTGAGTTCGCAATGCTGTTGCATCCCGCCATGTTAACAATATTGCTGTCTTGCCACAAAAACATTGCTGTCACACCCTGCCATGTTAATATCGCTGTTACCTATGCCATGTGACAGTAACAATGCTGTTGCATCCCCCCATGTTCACAATGCCGCTACATCTTGCCATGTTAACAATGCTGTTACATCCCGCCACGTAAACAAAGCTGTTATGTCCCGCCATTTTGAGAATTCTGTTACATCCCGCCATGTAAACAAAGCTGTTATGTCCTGCCATTTTGAGAATTCTGTTACATCTCGTCATGTAAACAAAGCTGTTATGTCCTGCCATTTTGAGAATTCTGTTACATCTCGTCATGTAAACAAAGCTGTTATGTCCCGCCATTTTGAGAATTCTGTTACATCTCGCCATGTTAACAGAGCTGTCATGGCCTGCCACATTAACAGTGCTGACATGTACGCCACATTAACAATGTAGCTACATCCTGCAATCTTATCAATGCTGTTACATCCCAAGTGCCACAAGTTACAAAAACATGGACAAACAAATAAAAGGTAACATTAAAAAGTCCTTAAGGCCAAAAAATAAAATGTGCTATAGTTGTTCTCCTCCAAAAAAATATGCTGAATATAAAGAGGGACAGATCCAAAATACACATGAAACTCAATGGGTGATAGACCGGCTAAAGCCGGGCACACAGAGGACTACAACCCAAGATCACAAGTAGTTCTTACTTTCGACCAAACCAAAATGAGGATGAGACTTCCACTGGCTTCCTAACCTGGCTTAAACCTAAACTAAAAGCATGTGCAAAAAGGCAAACAAAAACTGTCCAAACACCACAACAGAAACACCCAAAAATCAAAAGAAAGGCTCAAACAAAATCATAACAAAGTACACAACAGGCCACACAACACACCACTAACATCAGCCCTCACAAAATTGCTTCTTGCTCTAAGACTGCCGCAGGACATGTAGTAGGATGAAGACAAATAGAGAGAGAGAGAGAGAGAGAGAGAGAGAGAGATTGGATGACTCGCAGAGGCGGAAGTACACCAGCACATAACAAAGGCCCCCTGCTGTCACTCTGAATACCCGCACCAGGATCGTGTCACGCCAGAAAATCCCAGGAGTTGCTCCGTAAGACCCGGAGTATTCCCACCCCAGCTTTTCACAGCTGAGATACAGATGCAGACTCATGCAGGCAGCGCCAGAAAGGTACAGAACACACTGCCAACTTCAGCCCTTTGAGTAGCAGACATCTTAGAATTCTGTTCCAAATTTTTAATTCGAGTTCTAGAGCACATTGCCTCCAGTCAGAGACAATTAACTGGAGACACGTCAGTCACTAGCATTAGCTGTAGCACTTATAAAAATGAACGACAGCGACTGCTTACAAATATTCCATTCATTATCAATGGCCATTGCTGAGGATTTTGGGTAATAATACCACAAAGGAAAGGTGCGTCACTAACCAGCAGAAAAAGATGAATGGGAGTCGGGAACTTCATAATGAACCCTAAATAAGTCATCAGAAATGTTTTCTTCTCATTTTGTATACTTGACACTTGATCCACAAAAAAATACTTATCTGTTTGAATGTATGGAGAATCATGAGGCATAACAATAAATACTCATCCAGCTAAACAGCTATTTTGATGTTACCCCTTTATCTCTAAATTATAAACGAGAGAAGACCACAACATAAACAATCTCAGTACTCTATCAAGGCCACGCAAACACTGCTGGTACACCAAAATCAATTATATCCTCTTTGCGTATCCTTAACCAAAAGAATCTCTCATTCAGTTAGCATCAGTGATAGTCACTTCACCATTAGAACCTTCAATAAAGAATATTCTGAGTACATTGTGTCTCAAAGAGTTAATGGCATCAATTCTCTGGTATTAGAATCATACTTACATAAAGCAACAACCCGTTTCTGAATGTTCCCAAAACATGGTATCCCTTATGCAGAGGCAGTCCGGCACTAATCCTTCTACTGATTCTGAATCCATTTTTAATTAAGGCTTTATTATCCTCAGTGTTGAGGACAGGGAAACTGCTTTATTGCGGGAGTAATGTGTCCTGGACACGACAGGTCTATCTGCTAACATCTGATGCGGCTTGAAACACAGCCTCACAGTCTGGTGTCTTGTGAGAAAAATTAGAAAAGTAGAACTGGAACCACATGCACAGGTGAATTATACCACACAGAAATACAGCAAGCCCTACTGAGAGGACCACCATGAACATAAATCTTCAATTTAGCCTACATACCAGCAGGGCCCGACCATTAAATACGGACAGAAATATTTGATTTGAATACTGCTAACTGAACAGTCTAAAGTCACAATCATGTCTAGTATCTAAAAGCAATGGAGTTTGAGAACACTGACTAGGAACTTTGAGATGAAAAAAAAAAAATTTTTTTACAAAGCAAAGTATTCTACAAAGGGTTAATTGCAGTTTGCATTTTCATCAACAATCAGCCAACATCTCAACAACTCTGTCAATATCAAAAATACACAGAACATTACTAAGTATTCCAACAAATTTTTTACAACTGGCCGTTCCACTTAGCTGAGCAGACAGCCTTCATTTTTGTGTGTGTGTGTGTGTGTGTGTAACACACAGATACCCAGCAAGGAAAACACGGTTGAATTGCTTTGATCTCTCTTTAGCTCTCTGACCTGATGCCAGTCTCACAGAAATGCACTGAGCTCAGTATGATTACATGCAGATTTGACTTTGCACCATTTTAAAATGTCATTATTTTACTGACGAGAAGCGAGTGTTTTTATTTAACACATGAAATTCCCTTGATTATATGCTCACTAAACATATGCTCATTTGACAAGGTGACTTAAGCAGCTTGCTTCTCTGCATATTGTGATTTTCAACAGTTCACATTCAGTATCCTCAATCAAGGATAAACTTGGCTAAAAACCCACAGGAAGAATCTTGATCCTGCTGATCTTTCTGAACAAGTTTACGTGACTGAAATTCCTTCCCTTCCTGTTGCAGGCTCTAATGGATATGTGGGGCTAGAGTGCTGTACTTCAAGGACTATAGTTCAGCAAGTCATTGCATTATTTTTAATTTTACACTTTCATTTCACATTTATAGTAATCCAATTGGACATCTAGTTTTACACCTTTCATAGAGATAAACAAGAGATAAGATGAAAGCTACCATTCATATTCTAAACATGAACCATCAGCTGCAAAAATATACCCAATAATGTAAGATATCAGAATTGGATGCCGTTGAAAACCTATATTGTGGAAAATTGTTTAAAAGAGCTCCCGAAAGCTCTTCTAAACAAGTTGACACATGATAGCTTTTCAACAGCTCAGGATAATTACATTTTTAATTCCTTGAAAATGTTTTCAGCGCTCTAAGGGTTAATATATTGTACAAGCAATTCACAAATTATAGCGGTACGCGTTGTATGCATTCTCAGATCTCATGTAATGTCACACTGACCACTTCAGACTTGTATTTATGCAGTAGCCAAAAAAAGTCGCTGTTTGGATTTAAATAAGTGAATGTTTATGATTGCATCACTTGTGCAGTGATTTATATTTTTCAGCTGGCAAAAATTCTTCAAACCCTGACAGATTCAGCGCATAGATTCTCATTTCTTAATCATGAGGGAGGATGGGGCAAATTATTGGCCTGCATCAAGCAAAGACAACAACTAAGGAGATTGCTGAAATCAATGGAATTGAATCATGAACAGTCCAATGCATTATTAACACCACTGACAGTCTTTGGGATGTGCTGGAGAGGGATATAGAGTGGTTTGACTCTCCTGTCGTCAATACAAGATCCAAATATGATGCAACTCTAAACAGACATAAATGTTGTAACATTGCATAAGACTGTTGAAACAATGCCAGGATGAATGCGCGCCATGATCAAAGCGAAATGCAACAAAATACTAGTGTGTGCGACTTTTTTGGGCAGGCAGTGCATTTAAGCTATGATACATTCACCGAGGGAGGTAGAGAGTGTTAAAGTATTGGTCGTAGCTGAGAGAGAGAATGGAATCCACACACGAAAAAAAACATGAAACACAGACACACAAATAAAGCGCCTGCAAACTGCGTTGGCCGTCAACGCAGGCAGGAGGGCTAACATATGACCCTCACTGCGGGGAGGCCATGATGTGTGCAGCAAGGGCGGGGTCGAGGCGAGGATGCGGTGACGCTTACTTGGCGGCAGAGGCTCGTCGACGGTTGGGTAATGGTGTGGATGGGGTCGTAAAGCAGGAAGCTGGCTGGTGGTATGGTGACTGCAGGGCAAAGGGCAGCCTACGAAGATGACAAAAGCAGAATGAGCCAGCGAACTCTGAGAGACTCGAAATAATAGAGAAAAAAAACTGTTTTTCCCTTTCTCCTACATCTTTGTGGTTTCGCAAGCTGACAATTCGTTATTTGCAAACTCCAAACTGAGAACGGCGTACCGATACGGTGCTGACACATTTATCCAGCAGCTATAAATGCGGCCACTCCGGGTGAAGGTGTGAAGCTGCTTTCACACTGGACGCGAAACGAATTTTGCGCACAACAGATTACTTTCAAAGTCGATGCAAAGACGCCCGTCTTTGCATTGACTTTGAATGCAATTCTGTCGTGCGAAAAATTCGTTTCGCGTCCAGTGTGAAAGCGGCTTGACGCGTGACTGAAATCGGACCACGCAGCCTCTATTCTTGGAATCTGCCTGCAGCTTCTGGGCGAAAGTACCGTAAATTTAGCCTTGTTATGCTGCAATGTGAAATGCGCTGCACATTTTCGGCCGCCCGAGTCGTGCCTATTAAATCGCATCCCTTCGGCTCGCCCCTCAGTGATGCAGACCTACTGAGGCATGAATGCTGTCTTACACGGTCAAAAATCAGACTCTCTCTGTTCCTCTGTATTCAAACAGGACAGAGGCTGCGTACGAGAGGAACTGAAAACTTAGTTTCATCGCTCAGACACACGTCACTTCAAAAAGCAGAATTTTTTGAAAGCCTTGTTATTTCCTCTAACATTTCTTCCGGCTGCGTTGACAGTCGTGCCACCCGAGACAGCTGAAACCAAACCAGCTCAATGCGGCTTTCTTTCGTACTTTTTTTACAGAGGGAACGCCGACAGTCTGGCCTACTTTTGACTAGTTTTACTTTATTCACGGGGGACACAGAGAGGGTAACAGACTGAGCTGAAATCCACGCTCAGACACCGCCACGGTTGGATACAGGAATCCCAAGTAGCACCGGTGGGTTCATATGCAGGTAAAGATTTCTCCGTACGGACCGCGCCACAGGGTCGCAAATCAAACCGGGATATCATTGCAGTCTGTCCTGTTCCAAGGAAAATGTAATTAGAGAGAAAGAGATGCATATGGACTACAGCAGTGCAATAGCTACGCCGAGAGGTCTTCAGCTCGCTATGAAAGGTAATTAGGGAGGCATGTATAATTTAGTTTATTTGGCTTATTTAAACGGGGTCGATTGAGGTTCACGCACTTAATCAGCACACGACAGCATCAGACCCCGAGATCCGCGACAGGGGTTAAAAATGTCCTGCCCTCGCTCACTAATTGGCTGGGTAAACGGCTGTTCGGACAGTTAGATGCGGTGCTGCTTTCTGAAACTCAGCCAAAGACCTGTGTGAACCATAATTCAGAGTACAATGTGGAGAAATAATTGAATGATTAAACTTCAATTATGCTATTATGTGCAAGGCTGATTTTCCTCTGTGTTAAAAGCCCGTGCGCCAGGAGTTATGATTAGCCATGACAAAAGCAAAACAGCCAGAGAAATCACTTAAAAGCTGTCATCAGCTTGTAATGAGCTGCGGAGGGAGAACCTGAGCTTGTATTACAATATAAATCTGTGTTATAAAACAGAGGATAGTCTGAGATTGTCAGTGTGTAAGACTCTGGGATATTACTGCGTGAGACATACTTGTAATCCTCTTATGGGCTTGTTGGAGGGTGTAGAGAACTGAAACTCAGACAATAAGGTACAAATATACATGCACAATCACACGTATTGCATATGCACACGCAGCACAGACACGTGCACATGCACGCATACACACACACATACACTACAGGCCAGAAGTTTGGAAGCAAGGCCAATATAGGTCAAAAATTTGGAAGCAACTTCAAGTTTCTGTTCACAATGCCTTTCTTAAAAACAAGTATGAAGTCTATGGATTTTGGGATGTATTTACTGCATGATTAGACTTTTCTTTCATTGATATGCACCATTTTCCTCTATTTATCTTTAGGTACTGTATACATTGATGTTACCAGACCATTGCTGAATAAATATTAACAAAAGAAAGGAGGGGCTTATTTTTTTGGGTTGAGAAGATTTGCAAGAGTCACAACTTCAGTGAAAAAGTAAAAAACAAATCACAGTTTGCATTATTCACTTTATGTCATGGCTTACAGCCCACCGGATGCCAACGGCAATCCGGCGGGCACTAGGACCATGGGCCTAGTAATATGGGCCTGATAATTTGAGTAAAAATGTATTCTGATAAGTAACTCTTTATATAATAATCATGTTTATTTTGTTGCAAAGTATGCCAATGAAACTATGATTTTTTTTGTACAAGTTTGATCTTGCTTCCGAACTTTTGGCTTGTGGTCTATGCACATACGCAAATATGTGCTCAGATACTTGCATACACATACACAAAAACACACAGACACACAGTGCCCGCACAAGCATAGTACAGATAGTATGCTCAAACACTCAAACACAAATAAAATTACACACATGCAGACACACGCACGCAAAAAAACAATGGACACATGCACGCACACATACAAGTACACACACAGTATGCACAGTATACACTCACACACACTCACACAATTACACAGAAACAAACACACAGGCACACACGCACTCGCACACCCACGCACAAACACAAATACACAAACTCACATACAGGCACTCACACACACGCGCACACACAGACACGCACGCACACAGACATGCACGCATGCACAAACACACACAATTTCTCACACTTGGAGACACACACACACACACACACACACACACACAGTACTCACTCCTGTTGCTGGTTGCTGGCCCCGGTGACTCCATGCACTCTGGGCTGTTGCGGGGGCTCTCCCCTCTGCACTGGGCCTCCCCGTTCCCCGTCCCCCGGACCCCTGGAGGCCCTGCCTCCTCTGGCACCGACGCAAACGCACAGCCATCTTCCTCCTCCTCGTCCTCCTCCTCCTGCGAGGAGAAGACCGTGCTCTCCGACAGCCGGGCGCTGTCCACCGAGGAGAAGCGGGCGTGGCCGCTGAAGTGGCTCCTTCCCTGCAGCCCTATATTGCTCAAGCGGGCGTCGCCGTGGGCTTTGGAGAGGGCGGCGCCCTGGCCAGTGGGCGTGTCCTCGCTCTCCAGGAGCTGAGATAGGTCGGAGAGGTGCTCGATTGACAGGCTGCGGGGGAGGGACCTCCTGGGGAGGGAGGCGGGGCTAATAGGCACCTCAGGGGTGTCGCCCTCCTCCTCCTCCTCACCCAGGTCTCCGCCCCCCTCCTCACCCTGGTCTCCCAGAGCTGAGTCCTGGGGCCCGGGTTGTGGTTCAGGCAGGAGGTCGGGGTCAGACTCCTGGTCGAGTTGAGCTGACGGCAGGCTATGCAGCAGGTGGTGGATGCGGATGTAGTGGGTTCGGGGCGTCTCCGGCACTCCACAGTCTGACGCCATGACGGTCTCCAGCTCAGACACTGGGAGCGAGTAGGGCCGGCTTTTTCGCTTGGGGTGGGGCCTCAGGCGGGCGGAGCAGCTGTCCTCGTCTCCACCTCGCAGCTGCTCCTCATCCTCCTGCCGGGAATCCTCCCCCGCCGTCTCCCTTTCTCCCTCCCGCTGCTCCGCCCCCTCCACTGGGACCGCCTCCTCGCTACCCGCCCCTACGACAGAATCCTGAACCCCCGCCTCCTTCATCACATCCGCCGACAGCCGCCCATCATCTCCGGCTCCACCATCCTCCACCTCTCTGACCCTGCCCTCCTGCTTCCCCTCTCCAGCCCCGCCCTCCTCCTCCACCACCTGCCCTGCCTCTGCTGTGGCCCCCAGGGGCCCTTCCACACTCTCCTCATCCAGAGGCAGCTCAGGGGCTTCAGGCCCCACGCTGACCGTGTCTTCTGCCGGGGCCTCTGGGTTTGGCCCCAGGGCCGCGCTCCCATCAGGGCCCCGAGCAGCGGCCCCAGCAGGGCTCCCCGGCTCAGCGCTGACAGAGACGTCCTCATCGTCTGTCAGAGAGAGAGGGCTGATCACCACCGGAACAGAGGGAGTGGATACAGCATACAGGCGATGTGCCGCTCCATTCATTATTAATACACACATTTACAGTACATACACCCCATCCATACAGAGCAAACTCTCTTTCAAGCTTTCAGCCTGTTTCATTCATGAAGATTCTCTATTTTTACCTTCGATGGGAGCTATCTTTCACGACTGAACAAAGACAGTTAGCTTATCTTCTGCTAATCGTGTAGTTTCGTTATTACTCCATTACAGAGGGAAATGTTTAATGGAACAAATAAATCACAGAGGAAATATAAACCAGGATGTATTTAATAGCTTAATTTCACTGCACCTTGAGAAGCGATAATGAAATCATTGCAAATAAGATCAAATGAGGCATGGCATTTATTCTACTAGAATAAACTCTGCCAAAATTATCCATAACTCTCCTATGGTAAATTTTCTTAGATGCAAAGAGGACATGCTATTGGACCGGCTCGGTTCAGTTGTCCCTGACCCTGTGAATGACACTAAGAGCATGCGGAAAGAACACAGACACACGCGAGAGAGAGAGGCAGAGAGTGACCTTGGTGGATGGAGGAGGTGATCTCGAATCGGAACTGCAGCTGCCCGCTGACGTGTTCGGTGGGAAGCCTTCGGCCCAGAGTGTAGCTGACCACACGGTCTCTGTGGGAGGGGTCAAAGACAAAGGGTGAGAGATGTACTTACGTTAGAGGCACGACCTCCTTCGTCCCTCTGTACAGTACGATCTTTGTTCCAGTACTCTGCTTCTCGGAAAAAGTGAATTAAATAGGCATTAGGCGATTCTGGGAAAACACTCTAACGCTCTCCTGCATCAGATTTCGAGGTTCGCCATATATTCCCACTTATATTACATTATACCAATAACCAGCAAGCACAATGACAAAACACAAAAAAGGATGAGTACTGCTCTGAATATTGGTGTAATTATTGGTGAAAATAGATATTTCTGTGTTAAGGATTCTATAAATATCTCCTTGGTTTCCGAAGGGTTTAAAGCAGTTCATTTCACCCATTTGTGATATAAGCACTGGCATGCCACAGTAGAGAGCTGTAAGATTTCAGGAATCCAAAGGTGAAAATTGGAGAATATGGGAGGAATTAAAGGGGATGATGTCATCAGGAGGCTTACCCAATGGCGTGCTTCTCCAGCAGCCTCTGGACTGGCATGGACAGCTTGCCCAGGAAGCGCTTGATGATTGGCCGGCTTTTGGCAAACTTGTCCTTCACTTCGATCTCCAGGACGTCCGTGGGCAGGGACACGAAACTGAAACGCTTTAGAGAAATGACCATTGGGTCACATTTACGAATAACAAACTGTAAGGTCTTTTTTTTTTTTTTTTTTTTAACAAGCATACAGGTTTAATGGGTGAATTTTGAGACCAGGAGTTCAGGTGCTTGTGGTGTTGCTCTCCGTGGTCCTGAAGCTGCTCAGACTGCACTGCAGTGGTAACCAACCCTGTTCCTGAATATTTTACTGCAACCCTCAGAAGGCACACACCATTCAATAGGTAGAGTTCTTGTGGAAGTGCTCATTAGTAGAATCTGGCGTACCAAATTAGGGTTGGAGTGAAAACCTACAAGATGGTAGATCTGCAGGAACAGGATTTGTTAGGGTTACCACTGCTGTACTGAACACAGCCACTGGGAGCTGTCCAAGGTGCTGCTAATGCTGCAGCTCACTTGCGAGATGACTGCATCTGGATATTTAACCCTTTAAATGGGTTCATATTAAGACATTAAAACAATTTACAGTAAGTATTGCTGCAAAATGGATGGTGGTAACAAATCAGAAGTTATACAAAGGAGTAATAAGATAATGGCAAGTTAGAGAATGTGAATACCATTTTTCACAATTTTAGGCAGCTCTGTCCACTAATGAAGGGCATCTGCCACAACAAGGTTATCCTTGAATAAATTTCCATGCAGTTTGTCACTCCATCTGCTTGAGAAAGCATCCTTTGCAAAAGTTGAGAGATCATCTTTGTAACAAAGCACTCATTCAGCTGGATATATGCATTTATTCATCACTACAGATCAGCAAGTCAGTTTTCTTGTTCTCAGTTTTCAAAAAACCTCAGGGTTGATCCTGTAATTTTTGGGTCAGAAACCCAGTTTGCATCATTTCCACAGCTGTACCTCCATAACTGCTTTCCCACTCCTCAAAACAACGGAATTTTTTGCCATTAGAAATATATTTTTTTGTTCTGTTGTTGTTGGCAGTCCAAGTCAAAAGCAATTATTTTAATTCAAGAAAGACTTCCTCTCCATCTCTCTGCTTTAGAATACATTTGCAGTGAGGACCTGCCTTTACTTTATTGCACAATGATAATAAGAACCCACACCAGATATATGTACATGTGTGTGCGGTGCGTGTTGTCTGTGTGCAATCCAGGAATCAGAAATACTCATATTTTTATATATAGTTTTACTAATAATCCCCACAACAATGGGCAATAATAATAATAATAATAAGTAGAAGAAGAAGAATATAGTAATATGAGTCTTTGGGCTGAGAGATTAATCCATGAAAGCACATGCAGAACATGTTTGACGCCACAGGACATGGACAGCATCCAGGTGACAGAGAGACATCGCCACCTTTGTGCTTTCCCCCGTTAAATCACCATTAACCCCTTTTGGGAGCCGTTACCATGGATACACAACAGGCCATGCACATCCTAATGCAGCGCTGATTCGCCTTGGGTGAACCTCACCACACTTCAGACCGCAAGAAACCCTGAACTCAACCAGAACAATAAACACAGGGAGGGGACAATCTCCATGGTGATTAAGCATGCATCTACTCCTTCCTGCTGGCCTTTACACTGAGGTTCAAAACTATTGGGACACGCCCATCACATCCCATGTTAACAAACCACTTTAAAGTAGTGAAATTTCTGACTGAGACTGCAAAATCATGATAACTAGAGAACCATTTTGAGAAAAATTGCGAGCAGAATCGCGTCTGCTGCTCATTTTCACTGGAAATATGAAAAAAATCCCATTTTAGGCGCTTGTATTTTTGTCACAGTGTTAATGGCATACCCAAACTCTTGAGCCACCTAACTTAACACAACAGCACATAAAAAAACAGTAAGTGATCGTACAAAAACCACATCATATTGCTCGCATTTTCCTCTCTATACAAACACTATTAGTGTTTCATTTCCCTCATTTGCAGAATAAAATCCTGAACCAAAAAGTGTTTTTTTTTTTTAAACACAGGATAAGATGGGGGTGTCCCCAGTGTACATGAGTCTATATGGGTCGAACACTAGAACGGATTGATCGCCACACAAACGGCCTTTAGGGCATGTTGTTTGATCCAGCTGCCGCGCAGCTCTCAGTTTGTGCTCAGAGGGCAGCGAGCTGCTGCTGAGTTAGCACTGCTGCATTGCAATAAAGAGGTACTGGATTCTGACCAGCCATAACCTCTCTGTGTGGAGTCTGCATGTTCTCCCGTATATATGTGGATTTTCTCAGGGTATTCTGGTTTTCCCCACCCTAAAAAACATGCAATGCTCCTGAACAAGGCTCTGGCTTTAGAGCTGGAGTTGTGTCCCTGGGTGCTGCACTGTGGAAGCCCATTTCTCCTGAGTTACTGGGAGGGGTTAAATGCAGAGGACAAATTACCTCACAGCTTTCAGTAATGTATATTTTATCAGTGTGTGCGAGTGTTCGTGTATGTGTGGGCCTGCATGTTCATGAGCTTTCAAATCGCAAGCCCACTTTGTGTGTCTATTAATTCTCATGTTGCATGGTATGCGAATTGTGTGTACTCCCTGCGATGGATTAGCGAGCTGTCCACGGTGGGTCCCTGCCTTTCACCCACAGTCAGCGGGGATTGGCTCCAGCTCCCCCCGCGACCCTAGCGAGGGAGAAGCGGGTATAGAGAAAGGATAGATGGATGGATTCATTCTCAGGCACTTTCCACAAAATTTCTTTGACAAAGCCAACTAAACCTAGTGAATTTCAAAACTACACCGCGTGCCATTTATAACAGCCTCTCCAGAACCAAAACGGAAATCACATAAACCCAGGACTCATTTTCATGGGGATTTTGTGCGCCGCAGACATGGAAAATATAGCCTAGTCTATCCCCTTCCCTCCCCTAACCGTGACCTACATTCTGCTCCAGAGAAAACCTCCCTCTCAGTCACTCTCTCCATCTCTCTCTTCACTCCATATCATTCTGTCCATTCTCCCCTCCCTCTCTCCACCTCTTTCTATATACATTTTCCCTCCTTATATCTCTCTGTTGATTTCTCTCCATTCAACTCTGCAATTTCTCTGCAGCTGAAACCATCAGAAACACTGCCATTAATACCAGCTTCCTAAAGCTCGTATCATACTGATTTTGTTTAGACTGGTAAAGACATGGACGAACTAAATTCTGCGGCAATTCTTTGAGCTGTAGTTCTGTGGTTATTAGCTGTGCTATCCTGCCAAGCATCCATTTATCCCTGTCAGAGAGCTTTGACTCACAGCCACACTTGGTTTTGGCTGTGGCTGTTTTGGTGTTTGGTGTATGTCATCATAATTTTTGACACCATTCTCCTTACCTCCCTAAAATAATTGTTCTGTTTTTGTCAATAATGCACCTGATATTCAGACACCTACAGTATTTGATTCCTTCGGACCTTGTCAGTATGTTCCCGGTTTGGAGATGTTCCTGAAGTGCCGCTGGTCAGGCCTCTTTCATGCAGATATATGCCCCTAACTAGTGTTCCAATTATTGGGAATCTCTTGTGTGAATGCCATTGTAATTGTGGTCAACCAACCTCAAAGTTAAAGCCATTTTTCACGGGTGCTTCTGATTTTTTGTTCAAATCCTGCAAAGGTCTCAAACGTAAAGAAAAGTGCCGCATCGTTAAGAAGAGTTGTTGCCTGTAAGGAGAGTGAACCTTTAGGTACTGACCAATAGCAAGTTGTCTTGGGGTCTATCAAGGCTAACTAGATAAAACCACCCCTTAACCGCCCAGAGGTTGAACACAACCAACATTCAGACTCTAGCGCTCTCTGATGGAATAATGAGGTCATGTCCCGTAATGGTAGAGTATGCATACACCAGTTGGAAGCCACTGGGAGGACATTCAACTCTCCGTCTTGGCAAAGCACTTACTCGGCCAGTGCCATCAAGCTACATTCAGATGGTGGCAGGTGGTTACAGTGCAACATTAAACCCCAGACAAAGTGCACTAAAAATAAAGTCCTTCAGAAAAATGGGATATGGAGAGGACGATGAGGACACTACTATAAGATGCCAGTCGAAACCCAAGGCTGCTTGCTCTCTCGACCTCATCAAGTGAACATCTGCTATAGGTTTGACCTGAGCAGTGGCTGGTGCCCTTCCAAGTGGTTCTAACCAGGAACCCAGCTGCGTGTTCGTAATCCATACATACACTCCTAACAGCTGGCCATTACCAGTACATCGCTCAACAGAGCAGAGAGGCCGTGCTAATGTTTCGCTATCAGCACAGAGAGACTCTGAGTCACACTGCAGCTCCAAGTGTCCCTTCAACGCATTTACAAAGTCATTATTTCACTACGTTAGAGGGAAAACACCAGCATTCTCACAGGAGAAGCAACGGACCGCCATTTTACATGATTAAGTGGCCCAGGGTCTGTAGCTGCACAGGAGAGAGAATGATTTGAGCCTCTAACAGCCCTGTGGTCGCAGCACACGAGGCCGTTATTACACTTTATTAGTAGTAATGTTACAGATGAGCCGAGAGGCATGCCAGGCTCATCGATGAGCCGACCCCGACTGAAGTGCTCATAACGTGGAGCCGGCATTTCCTCCTTTATTAAAGAGCATTCAGTGCCAGGAATATTGATCGCATGATTTCCTGAGCTTGCCTGAATGTTTTATACAGCTGAACCGGCCTGAAGACAGAGGAACATCGTGTCTATTTGAAGACCATTTTGTGCTTGTAAGACGTGTCTGTCGAATGTGTCTGACGACCAAAGTGATTTCAGAGAGTCAGAATGAAGTGTCATCCGACGGTGCCTTGTGCCTGTCAAATATCTGTAAGGTCGCTGACACTGTCGCTGGTTGTCTTATACTTTCATTGGCTGGATGGACCGTCCTGTTGCTGTCATGGATATAACAATTCGATATTCAAGCTTTGAAGAAATATTTGGTAGGTTATAAAACATCAAATTACCCATGAGATGACTGCCTCCACCACAGACAGCGTCCGACTCTCTGTTTAAAAGCTTTTGCGTCCACCGATATTTTTCTCCTCACGTCCGTCGACACGTCTCACAGGTAAAAAATGGCCTTTAGTTTGACCATAATTTTTTTCAGGTTCCAGGTTATGGCCTGCACATTTGCTTCAGAGTTAACAAAACCACTGAGCCTGTGTTGAGCTAACTGGGTGAGGAGTAATAGGCAATATTGTGTTTCAGGTTTTTAAGCATAATAATCTTTTGAAGAGTAGAATATCTCAGTTCAAAATTCTGAGACAGGGTTCTTCAACTCAACTGCCGTCTCAAGATCCACTATTGATGGTTCAATCAGCATTAGAATGTCCAGTTAAAAATATATTTCATATTCCCCGCACTATAAAGGGTTAATGTTGCATGCAGGGACAGTAAATTGACCGAATAAAAGCACATTTATGCAAAAAGGACTTGTGTCTTCTAACAGACGGGCTTGTACAATTGCAAGTTAGTTTATCAGGAGAAACAAGGACGTTTAATGCTAAATTCTCAGACTCCATTTAATAGCTCACCAGTTCCAACTCCTTAATGTTCTCACCAGGAATGCTCCACGTCTCAACATTCACAATCCCCCCAAAAACACCATGACATCATTACCTACCGCCTGGAGCTTCTTAAGATAAGACCCCTGTTTATTTTCCAGCAGGCAATGGGACTTATACACTATCATAATTCTACAGGCTGCTTCAAGTCTTTGATGCATAAACTGCGACTTCATATCCACAAAAATCGCTAATCATATGTAGACTTATTCGTAATAACAGCAACTGATAGAATAAATTGCAGAAAACCTCCTGCCTTACTGATAACGCAATTCTGTAATAAAATATGTCAGATAGATTTCGCAAGAACAAACAGTGAAACCTTCTGCACGTAAAAACCTCATGTTCCTTCCTTTTTGCTCTCATATGGCCAACAACGGCCCAAACTGCAATGTGAGCATTTCCACAAAACTGTGAACAGGTATACAACTTACTGTATGCCGTAATTTTGATGCAAAAAATTTCAAAGGCACTTGGGTACTTGTCATCTGCTTTCTTGAAATAGCAACACACAACAGGCTTGATACAGTAATAGCCTAAACCATATTTGTTTGGCCTGTGCACCTCAGCATTCAATATGGCAGCCTCCATGAATTCACCTCTCGTGCCACTCAGTGCCCGCAGCATGGAGACTGCGTCCAGTTCTTCATATATCTTGATGCTCTATGTATTTTTCAGTTAAGACCCCGAGGGTTTATGGGCGTCTGTCTCCATTCTCTGGGCCCTGGGAACTCACCATCCCATAATCCCGAGCGGCCTCACCTCTCTCTTCCAGGTGGGGTTGACAGTGTTGTAGACGATGCCGGACCTCTTCTCCTGGCCGTGGTGGGGGAGGGCGGGGAAGATGCTGTGCTTGCCGGGGTGGATGGCGATCTTCAGGTACGGATCGGGGTTAAAGAACATCCCCTTCTTTAGCCCTACAGCCTGAAAATCTATGTAAAACAAAACAACACAAAAGTGAAAACTTAAAGTACATGGCACTTAAGATCCCTCAGCCTAGCCATTAAATCTAACAGATTGGAATCATCATTACCCAAAAAACGCTCACAAATTTTAACTTTTGATCTTGGATCCATGGTCAAATGTGAAAAACAACCAGACAAAGCACGGGTCCATCCAGTGTACTTTACATGCAGGCAGTTTAGCATTGCTGCTCTTATTAAACGTTGAAAAACAGCCTGCACAAAATTTTCGAGGTCAGGGTCACTGCACCTAGGTCAAAGGTCAAATCCCAATAAAAGTAGGTGGTTGCACAACTGCAGCTCAAAGCCCTTACATGTGAAAAGTATGAGGTGTTTACTATTAATAACTACTGCGAACTGGCCTGCACAAAATGTTGGACGGACAGACAGACAGACAGATGCCATTACGTTGACCATGTTGGCCATAATGGCCAAGGGGGGGAAAAAAAAAAACACAACATTGGGCAATCTCAACAGGACACAGAGCTGTGCACGGAGCAAATTACCATAATACCTCAGCTGTTTAGGAGATAAATGCAATAATACTTTGATTCACTGATTTCTCTTTCATGCAATAAAGCTGCGTTCCCTCGGTGCTCACAACACACAGAAACAGGATTATTATTAGACCCATTCCCCCAAACTGCAGCTGGATATGAGAAAAGGTTTGATTTACCGTGCTTTACAGATCTCTCTGCTGCTGCGTTACAGACCTGCTTCATCTCAATACAAAGATAACGCCTGTGAAAATACTGATCTTCCCAGCGCAGTCACAGTAGCGCAGATGGAGGAATACTATAAACACCACATGTCATTCAGCCCATTAGAAATAATAAAAGTTCCTATGATAGTGCATTTTCTACACCCTCACTACAATCTTTCAACACCCTACTTCTAACTTCAAATGAAAAAAGTCCCAAGACCTCAGTTAAAGAACTGCTAACTCATTCAAATCTTTTTTAGGGCACAATGACTGTCTGTACAGTACCAGCGTGGATAAAGGTACCGCTAAAGTTAACGAGAAGTTGGCTTCCCGTTTTCTTCCACCTTTCTCTGATCGGCCTGGCGGGTGGAGGAGGATTACAAACGGGGTCGTTGTATTCCCGGCAGGCAGAACTTGGGGGGACTGTCGATAGGGGTGAGCGGTTTTTGGGTATGACTGATGTGTGTACCAGATTTTATTGCAGGCCTTGAATTTTGGAAAGAATACACTACCGCAACTGTTTCAGATACGACTTATTTACAAGTCAATCGATGTTTTTATTATTAGAGTTTTAAAATATCTAATTCTATAAGAGGAAGTTAGAAGTAGGAGTAGTCATGAAGTAGAAACGTTTTCCTTATGGATGACAACTTACGCATTTATTGTCACAAAATATTTATTAATACATTTCTAAGTTCTCGTTGGATGCCCAAAATTTTAAATCTTGCTCGTGTCACTGTAAATGTCGACAATTTGCCGTGGCGAAATAGCTATTGGTTTTAATAATGTAAGACATTGGCTAGCACACAGTTTGCAAATTGATAACTATACCATTAAATCTGAATATATATGTTTAACACAGCAAGGCGGGGAAGTGATAATTTCTCACAAATGTGAAAACATAATCAGTCCCGCTGTGAGAACAGTTTTTAATCCGCGCTACCCCATAACACTTGCAACTGAGAAGGGCTTAATTTGTCGGTAACAGCAAAAGTTTATTCTTGAGATTAGCTCTCAAATTATGAGTAAAAGGCGACCAAAGTTAGCACACTTTACGTTCAACCGTTTGATCTGACTGAACAAGTCACCGCTTACTTGACTGAGAGTTGTTCGGCTTATAGCTACACAACGAAGACTAAAACCTCCGGATTTCCAAAGGCCGAAACATTTCTTGCGGACTTAGGAAAAAGTGACACCGTTATTGTAAGTTACAAGTACGTAGATATTTGCGTATTTTATTTCTGTTTTCAGAAGTGCGGGTTTTGTTCATAATTCAAATAATATCAAAGTGGTGGCAAAACATGTTGTTTTGCTTTCTTCGATAACAGCGCTTTAAAGGTTTCATTTCTGAATTCTTATCGGTAAATATTATGGCAAAACTATTATGGCAAAAATATATGAATTTGCAGACATTTTCCTGGAAAAAATATATCGCCAACTGCGCGAAAGAAAATCTGTAGCAAAAATTACTTCAGGCGTTTACACTACACTACAAATATAATGGACGTCATGTTGTCCGACAAAAAAATTTCAACGCTGAACTTATTTGGACTTCTTTGTGACGGGGATTTACACTAAGATATGTGTGAAACGGCCGGCCAACATGCCTTCTCACTCCTTTCACTTCCCGGTTCAGTGAGCAGGGCACGTCTACCTGACTTTCGGCTGACACACGGTCAACGGCGCGTTGGCGAAAGTGGAACCTTTATCCACGCTGGTACTGTACGTACAGTATCTGCTGCCTAAATCACAAAGCACATAAGCAACTTCTCTTCACCAGTACGTCCTCATTAATTTAATCACTAAACTTCACATCATTTTCCAGCAGAATTCCAGCAGAATTTCCGCCATTTCATTGATCAAATGAATGAGAAATGCAGCAGGTAGTGTAATCAGGAAGTGACCCAAACACCCATTACAGAACCAGTGAATTGCGGGAGTTAGAGTCTCAAAGAGGAAAGAATGCTGTTTGGGATATTTCCGTGCTCAAAGACAATACAAACTAGATAACTCGGTCGCCACAGGGACCGAGTCGTGTGTCTCCCCGATCCCCAAATTTCAAACAGAATGGCCGCCAGCAGCCATATTGGACGTCCGAAATTGACGAAAATCGGTCTTGAGCATTGTCATATATATATCTTCGCCTTTGTAAAATTTGAAAACATTCCTGTAATAATTGTGGCTTTCAGAGCCCAGAACAGAAAAAATTTTGGACAAAATGGCCGCCGGCAGCCATATTGGACGTCCGAAATTGACGAAAATCGGTCTTGAGCATTGTCATATATATATCTTCGCCTGTGTAAAATTTGAAAACATTCCTGTAATAATTGTGCCTTCCAGAGCCCGGAACAGAAAAAATTTCGGACAAAATGGCTGCCGGCAGCCATATTGGACGTCCGAAATTGACGAAAAATCGGTTTTGACCCCTGCGAAACGTGACCATGGTTGACCTTGGTTGACCTCGGTTCACCATGGTCAACCATAGTTAAAGCATGGTTAAAAATGGCCGACCATGGTTGAACCATGGTTGCACCCGCTTGGGGAGTTTTTGCACCATGGTTAACCATGGTTGACCATGGTGAACCAAGGTCGACCAAGGTCAACCATGGCGTTCCATTTAACAAAAATGTCAAAACCATGGTTTGACCAGGGTTGACCACGGTTACTTGAACCAGCGTCAGCCAAGGTCAACCAAGGTCAACCATGGTCACGGTTCACAGGTGGAGCATTGTCATGTATATATCTTTGCCTGTGTAAAATTTGAAAACATTCCTGTCATAATTGTGGCTCCCAGAGCCCGGAACATAAAATCTCTGCAGCGGCGGCGGCGGCCCGGGAACTAAACCATAGTATCTCCCGACGGCGGCGGTGGCCCCGGAACTAAACCATAGTATCTCCCGACTATCGTCGTCGAGGAGATACAATTATCCAGTCACTATAACAAACAGAAAACATTCATGTGGATCTCTTTAATTGGCAGATTATGCACAAATTTTAAGAACTTGCAACAATTTTCAGACAGCCCTCATCTAAGTCTATTAAAATGCAGGAGAATGCAAGACCGAAGATATGTATTCACTGCAAGTACTGTTGGGGTGATTCGCGAATTAACTTACTGTAAATAATTCAACAGGGATGCTACACGGAGAGCATGCGCTGAGTTGAGGAGGGAAAGCAGATGATGACTCCCCAAAGACTCTGCTTCGCTCTCTTGTTAGCATTTTTAGCTGTCAACAGTCGCAGTAATACAGACAAACGGCCGCGATTTGAAACTCTCTGCACGTCGACAGGATTGATTCTCCGAGGACGAGCTCTTACAAAAGAGGCGGACAGGGAGAACTGCGCCGGTCCATTTCTGTTTGTCAGTCCCATTGATCAAAGCCCAGGGGAACACATGCGCACGCAGACACACACACACACACACACACACACACACACACACACAAACGCACACACACTGCTGTCTGAAGTTTGTCTGCCCCTCTTATAAATTGCAAGGGGCAGGAAGTAAACCCCTTTTCCAGTACCAAATGACTACCCTGTCTCCCCCTGTTTGGGATGTGATTACTTCATTCTGTGCACGGCTTCAGTAAAACTGCACAGGCCCTTATCGCCCTCACCCCAGCTCATCCCTTCACAACCCACAACAGAGCTGCCAGAGGAGAAGAAGACTCCACTAGAATCGCTGGATGCCACACCAGCTGTATGGAGACTGGGCTCTGTGACATCACAGACTCGCCATGAATAAAACATTACCACTGCAGAGCAGAGCTGTACAAGATAACAGACTCTGGCACCCAAACCAGCATAATTGGTTCAACCCTTCAACTGTGTTTTTCAATAGGCACAACAAAAATGCTCCATTCAGAGCAGTTAAATCTGTTCACCGGACAGCTGCAGCTTACAATCACCCATATACGTAAAAGACTTGGCAAGAACAATGAAGTCTTCCTTGCACAGCAATATTTTTCTCAGATTGTCCCAGGTTGCTTTTGAATTATGAATGTTGAGTGGAAGGAATAAGGAATAAGTCAGTTTGATTTTTTTTTTTTTCTTTTGTGTGTGGTGTGCTTCCAGGCATGAATGTGTTTTATCAATATCAAACTGAATGATGAAAATGCTAACACAGATGCAAAAGAAAAATAATCCCAACACCCAACACCAAAAACAGTAAGGAATATGAAAAGGCTGCTGACAAGCTTGAATTGCTCACCTGATCAAGGATATTATTTTTGACAGTATTTGGTAGTGCCCTCACTTTATTGGAACAAAAAGCACAGGAAATAAAAACACTGCCACCCACTGGAGTGGAGGAGTACTGACGTGCTGTGTCGTAAATTGCACTTAAGTCGAGATGGGAGCAGCTTTATAAAGGATTATAATGATGTTACAGCAACATAGTGAAACCATAGATCCAAATAGGTTCTTATAACTGACAGGGCCAGGGAGAGCTGACCTGACAGGGAGAAGCTGATGAGTCTCCGGTTTCCTCGAGTCTGAGTGGCCTCCTCGGTGGACACAGGCTTAAACACCTGCAGGAGGAAAACAGGGAGAGAGGGAGGAGTGATTGAAAGGATACAATGGACAGAGTGGGAGAGGATGCGAGAAGAGGAGAGAGATACAACATAGAAGGAAGAGTGTGTGGAGGCGTCCAGACAACAATCGCCTCTTCATGGGGAAAAGACAGTCCAGCAAACTGCTTGTTATCCACGGAGAATGACACTTGCTTAACTTTTCTTTATTTTACTTTCCACTTCAGTTGCATCACTCTCTTACTGCCATTGAAAAAAACATATTTCCTGTCCCTTTTTTTACTTTCCCCATTTACAAAAATCATTCCAATTAAAACCAGAACAATAACATGAGCAATATAAACCAGAGCCGTCAGGAGATGGCATAGCCCCCGGCCCCACATACTGAAAGAATGAAAATGCCACCTGCTCGAAACGAACCACACCGACTAAAATTCTAAGTTCAAAATGTTTCCAAAACCAGAATTTACAATGATTTGCAAAGTTTCCTTTTCAACTTATCCGGAAGCTAAATTCAACGGTCGGACAGATGGACGGACGGACAACTGAATACTATATCCTGCAAAGGGACAACAAAACAAGATTTCCTTTTAATGTTCAAAAACAATTAAATAATGAAAATTCATATAAATTTTTTTTCAAAGTTCATTAACTCCAAAAATCATTATTCTGGCTCCTGCAAGCAGCAACAGACAAAAAAAGTTTGAGATGGAGAGAAAGGGTGAATCGCTTTCACTGCAACTGTGTTCATGCTATCATTCTGTCATTATTTCTGAGTTATTACATCACATTTATTTCAGAAAGGAAACAGACACTGCAGTCAGGGGTGCAGTTTGTCACAACATGAACAAAATGAGCGGGTGAAAGACCAATATTTACCCAAAATTCATTAAAATATTTTCAAAGACAGGGCTTTGAGAACAGTGAAAGAGATATATTGACATTACAATTCTAAGATGAGTGCCTAGAACTTACAGTTGTTCAACAGTGCAGTGGGGGGCCAGTGAGTGTTTTCCAATGAGCAAATATCTTCACTTTAAAAAGGGTTTGCACAGCCCTGCTCCTGGAGATGCAGGTCAAGCAGGTTTTCAAGTACAGTACATTTTTCAAATGGCAGAAATGGCATGCAGTGTGTATTTCTTGCCTGTTTGTACTAGAGGGTGAATGGGCATGAGTGTGGGATAATTTTTTGATTACACCATGCATTGTTTTGGGAGCAGATAGCCCCTCTGAATGTGTCACACGGTCAGTCGTGATCATTTGTTTCAGGACCACACCCGCCCACACATTTTCAATGGTTCAACAGACAGGTATGGACTACAATGGGCCATGTCTAGTTGACTCTTTTTACTATGGAGCCATGCTGTTGGCGTGCAGAATGTGGCTTGGCATTGTCTTGCTGAAATAAGCAGGGGCGTCCATGAAAAAGACGTTGCTTGGATGGCAACATATGTTGCTCCAAAACCTGTATGTACCTTTCAGCATTAATGGTGCCTTCACATATGTGTAAGCTGCCCATGCCTTGGGCACTAATACACCCCCATACCATCACAGATGCTGGCTTTTGAACTTTGCGCCTATAACAGTCCGGATGGTTCTTTTCCTCTTTGGTCCGGAGGACACGGCGTCCCACAGTTTCCAAAAACAATTTGAAATGTGGACTCGTCAGACCACAGAACACTTTTCCACTTTGCATCAGTCCATCTTAGATGAGCTTGGGTCCAGCGAAGCCGGCGGCGTTTCTGGGTGCTGTTGATAAATGGCTTTAAGCTTTGCATTGTAGAGTTTTTAAGTTGCACTTGCAGATGTAGCGACGAACTGTAGTTACTGACAGTGGTTTTCTGAAGTGTTCCTGAGCCCATGTGGTGATGTCCTTTACACACTGATGTGGTTTTTGATGCAGTACCGCCTGAGGGATCGAAGGTCACGGGCATTCAATGTTGGTTTTTCGGCCTTGTAAACTACGTGCAGTGATTTCTCCAGATTCTCTGAACCTTTTTGCGATATTACGGACCGTAGATGATGAAATCCTAAATTTCTTGCAATAGCTCGTTGAGGAATGTTGTTTTTAAACTGTTCGACAATCAGCTCGCGCATTTGTTCACTAAGTGGTGACCCTCGCCCCATCCTTGTTTGTGAATGACTGAGCATTTCAGGAAGCTGCTTTTATACCCAATCATGGCACCCACCTGTTCCCAATTAGCCCGTTCACCTGTGGGATGTTCCAAATAAGTGTTTGATGAGCATTCCTCAACTCTCTCAGTCTTTTTGCCACTTGTGCCAGCTTTTTGAAACATGTTGCAGGCATCAAATTCCAAATGAGCTAATATTTGCAAAAAATTACAAAGTTTACCTGTTAGAACATTAAGTAACTTGTCTTTGCAGTGTATTCAATTGAATATAGGTTGAAAAGGATTTGCAAATCATTGTATTCTGTTTTTATTTACGATTTACACAACGTGCCAACTTCACTGGTTTTGGGTTTTGTGCATCATTTCCTGTCCCTTTTATCCAAATCATCAGCCTCTAAGCAGATCCATCCGGAGGAAAGAGGAAGGGAGCAAATAAAGCAATCAACATGAATCATTCATCAATTAATATCACCAGAACAATAACATGAGCAATATAAACCAGAGCCGTCAGGAGATGGCATAGCCCCCCGGCCCCACATACTGAAAGAATGAAAATGCCACCTGCTCCGGAAACGAACCACACCGACTAAAATTCTAAGTTCAAAACGTTTCCATGGAAACCAGAAAAAATAAAACATTTATCAGCTTTGGTCATGATTACTGTGCACACCAAGTTTCGCTAAAAAAAATTGAACGGTTTTCAAGTTATGCTCCGGAAACGAAATGTTCACAGACTGACGGTCGGACAGATGGACGGACGGACAACTGCACCCATGACTATATCCTCCCGCATTATATGCTGGAGGGACAACAAAACAAAATTATAGTAAACCCAAATATTTCACTTATGTAATGTAATCAAAATATTTCAATTAAATAATGAAAATTCATATAAATTCATTTAAATAATTCTTAAGTTCATAACTCCAAAATCATCATTCTGGCTCCTGCAGAGTGAATGAGACAGACAAAAAAGAAGTTTGAGATGGAGAGAAAGGGTGACGGGGAGAGACGATCGCTGTCACTGCAACTGTTGCGTTCATGCTATCATTCTGTCATTATTTCTGAGTTATTACATCACATTTATTCGTCAGAAAGGAAACAGAGAGACCACGCTTACACTGCAGTCAGGGTGCAGTCCAGACAGCCGCACATTGTCACAACATGAACAAAATTACCGGGTGAAACAGGAAGCGAATATTCCTACCCAAAATTCATTAAAATATCACATTTCAAAGACAGAGGGCTTTAAGGAGAGACACAGTGAAAGAGATATATTGACATTACAATTCTAAGATGAGTGCCTAGAACTGCTACAGTCACCGCACAGCCCTGTAATCACTTACAGACAGTGCAGTGCGGTAAGCCGCCAGTGAGTGTTTTCCAATGAGCAAATATCTTCACTTTAAAAAGGGTTTGCACAGCCCTGCTCCTGGAGATGCAGGTCAAGCAGGTTTTCAAGTACAGTACATTGCAATAATTATCAAATGGCAGAAATGGCATGCAGTGTGTATTTACTTGAGAATGCATTGCTGTTTGTACGAGAGGGTGAATGGGCATGAGTGTGGGATAATTTTTGATTACACCATGCATTGTTTTGGGAGCAGATAGCCCCTCTGAATGTGTCACATGGTCAGAGAAGCGGTGATGTCGTGATCATGGGATGGGGGGCCATGCTCTGCAGTGCGGCTCCCGGTACGCACTGTGACCACACCCGCCAGCGTACTGAGTCAGCGCCGAGAGGGGAGAGAGGGAGGGATTCCGCGTTGTTCTCTCTGACACTCGTTCTTTCTCTCCCTCTCTCACCCGAACACCCTCTCCTCCTCTTCCTCTCTCTCAGAATCTTTCTCTCACTTGCTCACTCTCTCTCTCTCTCTCTCTCGCTCTCTCTCTCACTCTATCACAGTCAGTCTTCCTGTCTCAGTCCCGCAGGCTGTTTTTAAAGGCATGTCTAAGCTTGTGCAAGGCTACTGCAACAGCATATCAACATCGATGTACGCGAGCTGCACACACGATGCAGATAAGCATATACATGTGCACCTACACTGTGCATGAAAGTGCACGCAAACACACTCTGATGTATTTCCTGAAAAATACCCCATTGCTGGAAAGCCTGAAATCATTAGTGATTTTCACATCGATTAGATGGAAGAAACTCTGTATCAAAGCAAGATGGCGACACGACCCAAAGCATAAATCTAAACTCTATGGGACTTTATGGTAAGGAAATATACGGAGGGGCCTGCTCAATCACCTGATTTAAGCCACATAAAGCTGTGGCGAGACCAGCTGGACCGTGCACTAAATAAAGCACACCCATGTTCAAGGACACACTTACAAGTTATAATCCATTGCGAATGCTACCAAAGTAAAATCAATATCCAGACTGCTGAGAATTTGGAAAGCAGTGATTAAATCATATGGCAGATAATCACTAAAATAGCTAACTGTGTAATTTTCCATTTAAAAAGTTTTGCACTCTCACTTAAAATACTAAATAAAACATCTTGAAATACATGTTGGCGCTTATCTAATTTACTTCCTTACAAACCTTTTTAATTAATAAATTAGTAAAGAACTTAAATGACGAGGGATTCCAAACTTTTGAGTGGTAATACATGTCTGAAATTTGTAATACTACGCGATTGCAGTACACAATACAACTCCCTCAAGGTACCAACACTAACATATTACATTAACTGCAGACAAACACGAAAAACACCTTCGACAATTAGAGCAATCTCTCTTGTTTTGAATGCATATGGCGTGTTTCTGCACGTGCCCAGTGCATCTCCATACCATCTGGAAGAGGCAGAGACGCCAGCAGAAAGCAGATGGCCCTGGTGATAAAGCTCATCTCTGTCCCTCAGTGACACAGCCGCCCATGCAGTCACACTCGCTGTGTAGTTCATTCAGTCACTCACCGACACATACAGCCTGTGGAATCATAATCTCCAGCTACGGGCCTCACCAGTCAAAAGCCTTTCCAAGATTTTTTTATTTTGGAATCTTATAGCAAAATTCTAGAGCTCCACTACATCCAATCACCAGTGGTGATCGTGACATCACCATTGCAATGTTCGGTAAAAAACACTTTTAACACATATTATTTTGTGGTCCCACACTACAGAGTTAACCCCTTTCCACAGTGTACACGCCGCTATCTAAATGAAGCATTAATTTTATTTCCAAATAAGAAAAGTGAGTTGCTTCGTTGAAATAATTTTTTCCAGTCTCTGTAACATAAATCCTGAGTTACAAAGCCGTAAATAGGGGGTCATGCACAACAGATAGGGATTGGCTTGATCTGATATCTGCGTAAAGGGGTTAATAGGATTTTTTTTTTTTTTTTTTGCAGTGTGATAAAGGAACTGTGATGAGACCACAGACACAGTCAATAACTTTGACTATCAAACACAGATACAAATGTTCAATTCAATCCAATCCCAGTTTGGCGAGCAGATTTTGCTAAACCAATCAACCAGTGAATGTGAATAAAGGAACCAACGTATCATGAATCAAATGTGACGTAAGGACGTTCAACGATACCGGAAGGATCCGGCAAATAGCTACATCAACAAGGTAACCTTCTTACCCAACTGGCTGGCACAAGATCAGGGCATGTGTTAGTCAGCAGATAATCAAATCAATTAATCAAATAACTGTCCAAAGAGCATTAAAACTCAATTAACACACTGACATGCGCATCCATCATACAGATGAATCTTTTTTTTTCCGGACACCTTACACATCGCACTTGTTTTGTTCCCCAAATTCAGCATTTGACAAGCAGTGCATTTTTCTACCCTCTCTGCGATTCGCGGGATCTATTTTTAAATCGACTCCTCAGGAAAGTCACAATGGCAGAGGGATCACATTAGAGCACGTCAGCAGAGGCTTGTGCCCTGCAGCACCAGAATAGCAGCACCAGGCAGTTTTCTCACAGCCCGTGTTCTTTGACCTAATACGACACTATGGGCTTCAGCTCAGTTACAACAGGCATTCAACTGGAGAGGAGTATTGTGCATGGCCATATATTATGTGCTGTGGGACTGTCACCTCCACGGGTATTTGTAAATAAAAACTAATTTAACTCCAAACTGTCAGAGTGGGCGACAAGCAATACATTCAATGTCTACAGCCACAAATAAGAGTATTATTGTATGTTTTGTCCCTGAGAAAAGTTAAACTAGAAAAGAATAATTCCACACATGAAACTCACTGCTGTTCCACTCATGGACATTTAACCCCTCTGCGCAGATTTAGACGCCGGCGTCCATAAATTCCAAAATTTAATTTCTAAATAATTCTGTGAGAGAATTTCCAAATGTCTTGCTTCACTGGAATAATTTTCCATAGTCTCTGGGACACAAATACTGAGTTATAAACCCTAAATAGGCTCATGCGCAACAGGAAAAATTGGCATTATTTGTATTCTGTGCAAAGGGTAAAGCAGGTATATGTGAGTGGATTCAACCAGTAATGGATGACTTCCTCCCTGCAGTCATATCCTATCATTGCTGGCAATGAACCTAATGCTTCCTGATTCCAGTGTGGAGACATCCTTCTACTATTTGTCGCTCTGATTGGCTGAAATTGCTGTAGTAGCAGCGAATCAGCTGGGACAGGACAGATGAGGGTGAGCAGGTAAAAGCCTGTAGCAGAAATGAAATGGGTAGGAGCAGGTCTTACGCACACTATTAGACGCTGTAACCAGAAACACGTGCTTCGCAGCAGCATTAATAAATCATCAGTTATCTCTATCTATCCCAGAGCAGATCTTTCATGCTGCGACATAGACAGGCAGAACAGACAGATGGGAGAAAGCTGTCAGTCATCCAGGAAGATCATCTCTCTCTTTCTCGCTCTCCTCCCCCTCCCTCCATCTCTCCATCACCATAATTAAACAGATGCACAGACTTCATGCAGGATGCGAAGCTAATTTACTGAAACTTGGCCTTCATAATAGATTAACTTGAAGACAGAGGCCCTTAAAAGCCCAGGGCTAATTATTTTACAGACGTAGTGCAGAGCCTTAAGCAGATTAAGGGCTGATTATAGCTAATCGCAGTAGTGAGAGCGGAGCGCAAGGCATTTGATACCTGCGAGAGGTACATGTGCGCGCACACACACACACACACACACAATACAAATCTGTTTGACCAGTCTTAAATCATATTAGAGAACTCTATACTTCATGATGCTAAATAACAACAACACAACGTCTTTTGGGAAATTAAGACAGGATACTTGTATGAACCTGAAAGGCAGTGAATGACGTTGTAATACATCAGTACACCGTGGTTAAATAATGCAGGCAGAGGATGGAGCAGGATGAAATTCAGGTTGACGCTCCAGAAATGAGGATTTCAGAATGAAGCACTGGTGCTGTGTGTAATTGTCACTGCCTTCCATTTCCAGTGGTAAGTTACGTCAGTATTAGACTGTACAGTTCATGTCTTCATGTTCGAGGTGATGTGGTGTAGCCTGTTTTAACTACATACTGCACGAGCGCATTTCCAGATACTACAGGAAGTTGCCTTCCAGAGGAAGCCTTGTACATGTATTCTGCCCATACAGCTTGTCTGTTACAAGCTTTTCATTTTGGAAAATGTAGAAGTCAGACTGTTAAAAACGGTGCGCTCGAAGAGTTAAGAACACTTCGTCGTCTCACGGGAGAAAAGGCGTAATGAATGTTCTGGATGTTTCAGGTGGCCGCAGGTGCACTCACAGGAGCGGAGGGGTTCTTCACTGTTACACTGGGGGTACAGGCACGCAGGCCTCCCGTCACACCGTGGTAATACTTAAAGCAGATCTTCGTCTCAGCTGTCAGAGGAAAGAAAGCGAGAGAGAGAGAGAGAGTGAGAGAAGATTTTACACACCTTCAGTTCAAAGCAAAATTCAAGCATGTCACTATGGACTGTGGTTTGCAAATTCAAATATTAAAATGATTAATTCCACCCATAAGAGAATGAGAGAGAGAGAGAGAGAGAGAGGAGAGAGAGAGAAGATAAAGAGAGACAGACATACAGCAGGGGAGAGGACAGAGGAGGGATGGAGGGAAGGCGGTGAGCATGAGATGTACAGAGGGGGCCAGAGGCGTCTGATTGGACGGACAGCGGGAGGGGGAAACAGATATATGGGCAGCGATGAAGGGATTTAGATAGAGGGATTAGAGACAATAAGAGAGAAAGCCAGGATAGATACAGATACAGAGAGATAAAAAACAGCAAGATAAAGCTCAGAGGAGAAAGAGGAAGAAGCTAAGACCAGTACGCCCTCCTGTCCCCGATCTATAATGTCATTTTACTGTGCCGGACAAGCAAGGGTTGCCATGGTGATAAATTACCATTATTCTGTGTAAGCAGAACCCATGACCTTCATCTACATCTCTGAGGCAAAACTGTTGTCAGTAGGGCCATCAACTACCTGCAATAAAAAAAATCCAGAAGCCATACTCCCCTATAGGGATGACATTACTTAACCAATCAAGCGCTGACGCCTCCATTCGGGATCCTGTTCGCATACTGATTTCAGGGATAGGAAATGGTTATGTTCAGGACTGAGAGTTTTATCCGCTAAAAATCAATTGTTTGGGAGCCAGACGGACAGCCTAGAGGTAGGCTGCTTAACTGGTAGCTGTAGGGTTGCTGGTTGAGTCCCTAGACAGGCTTAGGATTCTGAACTGGAGGTGCAGAGATTAATTTGGGAGGAATTTGGCCATTAGGCCCTTGACCAAGGCCTTTAACCCCAAAACCACTGGAGGGGCTTTACCACTGTTTTCTCTCAATTGCTTCCAACTAGCAACTGTTCCATCTAGCATTTCTCCCAGGGCATCCTTGAAAAAGATAAATTCGTTCTGAATTGAACGTTCCCGATTAGATAAAGGCTACAAAACGCACAACAGTATCAATGTAAATACTGGTAATTGAACTCAAGCAAGTATACTTCAAATGAAACTTAAAGCTGAGTTAAAATTTCAAATTCCTAGAGGGCAAGCGACTGTAACTACACAATGTTCCGGGTTTAAATCTTATGTGATCTTATCACCTTGAGAAAGACCCACCTGTCTCAGACTGGTGTTTAAGGTCGGCTCCCCACAGAAGAGATTTATAATGCCATTACAAGGCCAAGCAAGTGCCTGTGATGTCATTCCTGCAGCGTACCGCATAGTATTTGCGAAAATTACCATCCCCAATGAAGGCCCTTAGAAACATGAGCAAAGTATTGAGAGAACTTCAGGAGTTTTGAGAGTGCCAGTGTGGAGCATCTTCATATACTAATAAAAATTACCTCCCCAGAATTTTGGGTCTGATGAGACCTTTGAACATGGATTGCACGTACCGTGATTCCAAATCATGAGTAAGCTTACTTCAACAGCTGCAATCACGCTCAGATTCAAAAGGAAATATCCAGGGGATGTAGCTAAAGCTGGATATTACATTCTCACTCACTACATTTCTCTCCCTGCAGCAGATAAAGAGTAAATTGGCGACATGCTGGCAAGAGCATTAGCGTTTGCGGGTTTGGGGAGACCCCTTACGAGCAGGAGATAAAGCCTTAAAGCCTTGAGCGACACAACACTAGAAAATGTCTGTAATGTGCCTGCGGGGGAGGGAAAGGCAGCACACACTTAGCTGCTCGAGTTTTCGCCCGTCCAGAATAGCCCCTGTCCGATAGAGGTAGCCGCCCGGCACGCAATTATCTGGCTAACGCCCCGTGCCACAATAGAGCTTTTTGACCAACAGAGAAGTGGTGTGGTTTCCCTTTTGCACACCAGTTCTGTTCGGAAACCACAGAGCCAATCTTAATGATGCGAAGCAACGCATTTTGACCGGGGCACCAGTTCCACACTCCAGTCCAGTGTACTCGTTTGTTCTGACAGGTTGAGCACCTACCCACTCATGACATACTGTATATATCGTCACAGTTCCCGTTCAGATCTGACTGGCATCCGGTTCTTGCAGGAAACCAATACTATAAATTCCAAACCAACCTATTTTCGGTCAAAATTCCCAGAAATCAGTTTGCGAAGGGGGACCACACTGGTTCTCTCCTTGTTGAAAAGCCTTATAACAGCTGCAATCGCCAAGCTCAGAAGCCCATTTATCAAGCTAAAATGCAAGAAGTCTTCGTCTGTCTGTCCTTCGATTTTCTCCATAACGGTTTATCCGACTCACATCACACTTGATGGGTGTACTGCTGAGAACCCAATGAGGTCCAGTGTTGAGTGTGAAGTTGTTTGGCTGTGTGGTTCTCCAGAAAGCTGCAAGCGGCTACTGGAGACCAAGCCATTAGCCCATTCCAAACATGAATGTTCTGAGCAGGCACTGCTCTAGTGCACATAATGCAGAAAAGGGAGCCGTGGGGCTATCAGCTGTCCAGTAAAAATACCCTTCAGATACCCATAATAAATTCAGTCTATAAATACATAGATAATTTTTACCAACCGCAAAGCAATGGATGGTATCGTTTTCAGTTGTTTGTGTGTGTGTGTGTGTGTGTGTGAGCATCTAGATTTCAGTTGCTTCACACTGATAACATTCCAGAATCATTAACCTCTTCCACTCCGGAGTTGCCATTGGAGGGATCCTGACACTGCTCTCACCTCGCCTTAAAGCACATTAAGACACATCTCCAAACCCGTTCCCATTTAGGTTTCCTAATTACCAACTTCACATTAATTTGTTCAGTTGTGAGGATAAATCCGTATCCAATTCCCCTCAGCTTGCCTTACTGTTCAGTGCAACAATTATCGAGAATTTTTCCTATCCACATTAATGGTAGACCTAACATAAAAAGTCAATGTCTTACGAAGCTTCTGAATTCCTGCAGCTCACAAAACTGAATTTTTTTCTTTCTGCATTCATGTTCGATCGGCTTGATACACTGGAGAAAACCTCTCTAAACATGCGGTTTCCCAACTCAGGTCCATGCGTTAAGGCTGCTCATGTAAAAATAAAACTCTGTCTACACCCAGTGACATTACCAATAATGCAGGTTAACACTCAACCTATTCCGAGTGAGAATCGGGTAATAGCTTGAATTAATTTACTGAGCAAATTGGCTTCCAAAATGATGCGTTGCCTTTAACGATTAAGACATGCAGCTTTGCGTCCACAAGGAGGGCTACAATATGAGATTGCATGGACGAAAGTTAACAGAAATTTCTCGAAATTCCATCTTGAAGTAGAATGTAATGTAGTAAATGCTGCTGAAGGTATTTAGATAAGGTTTAGAGTTCGTTTAGTTAGATAATTGATGTTTGAGAAGCTAGACTGTAATGACCTTGAAAGTTCAACGCATCGCATGCATTGTAAATGATTTTAAATGCATGCCATGCATCGAACTTTCACGATTTACTCAGTTATTCAATTACCAATGATTCGTTGTAAGAAGCATTGGTAATTTAACAAATTAATTGTTATTGCTTGGAGCGGCAACCAGTGTGCTACTATGCTTCCTTGCAAATGCAACCCTATTCTTTGGAACGCTGAAAATATTAGGATTAAGTGCAATCTTAAAATGAATGAGGTTGCTCTGCTGAAAAAAATCTTAGAACGGGAGATGGAATTCAGAGAATGCACTGGGTTAATTGATTATTTTATTATTATTATTATTATTATTATTATTATTTTGTTTTTACATCCATGTAATATCTCTGTTAAGTACATTGTCAATGTAACCCTTCAGTGATCTGTCATGTCTTAATACTTTTGTAATAATCACAGGCTTTTGTATTGTTCTTGATCATTCAAGCAATCTTGAACAGGAACCGCTTGAAAGCAATTATGCGTTTAAGGGTCAGAGACTCATGGTAAGTCATTTGAATATCCCGTAACATCCCTAACAGGGGGATGTTAGGCTTTAGGAAGTTAAAATCAATGTTAAACCCTAACCCTGACAATCGTACTGAGAGTCTGTCTGTCTGTCCGTTAAATAACTTGAACGCTACACTGGAAATTGGTGAAGCTAGGTAGATACATGGCTTGAGTGAATATCTAGTTTGGGATTGAAAATAGGGGTTGTAGGTATACGGTTTGGGGGGGTAAATGGGGGTGCAGCTGGTGTGACCCCATCTGCAGATGGTCTCTAGTTGCTTTCTGCCTCTGGCAATTTGGATTAAAAAGGAAGACTTAAGCATTACTTTGAGTGTATTTGCATTCATGTTGTCTGAACTACATAAGAATCACAGCCCTTTTTGCACAATGTCAATGTCCAAATATCCATTACTGTGCTGTGCATCATCATCTACCCAGGGACCTGGGTCACCCATAACTGTTTATTTTTATGTGCACTGCTTTATGAAAAAGACGATATCAGATCAATAGAATACTTCATGAGCATTTTTTATGGGCTACTTGGTATGACGTTTCCATGACAGCTGTGACATTATACTGGCAGTAAAACAAAGCCAAGTGGGAGGTTTCTCATTAGAATTATAAGGGTGCATGAATAACGTGCATTTTTTTGCTAATCGCTGCCCGTGCATGGCCCACCCCACCTCCATACTGTCCCTTCATTATGACACAACACCCTATAAAACAACCCCCTCAATAGACAGGGACATACAGAGCTAGGTTTATTCCAAGCTCCAGATTTCATGGGACATCAGTGAGTGTCGAAGCCAAAGGATTTACGAACAATTCTCATGAATAAAACATGAGCTGCGGGGGAACACAGCAGTAGCTGAGAGATAGGAGGGATTTAAAAATGCTAAATATATTAATGACATCACTCAGGTCCTGGTCCAAGCAAACCTCAGTCCTCAAAATCCTCAGTCTTGAGAAAAATATTGAAGTGTGGCAAAATTTTTTACCAGCTACTTTAAAAATCATCAGAAACACTTCCACACCAGCCTTGTGAAGCTCACCGTTTTGCTTTTTTTTTTTTTTTTTAGCCTAGTTCAGATATTCATTGAATATTTGATTTTTTTTTTTTTTTTTTTGAACTGTGGTTCTGTGGTTATTTCTCATTATTAACAATCATATCCTGTTGTCTGTCCCAGATGGAAATCTTTAACTTGTAGCCACAGTTTGTTTTGGCAATTGATGTTTTCGTGTGTTTGACGCTGTTCTCCAGCCACTTTATATAACGTTGTGGTTTTTGTTGCTGCTGCACCTGCAATTCAGGCATGAACTACCCTTTGGAGCGCTGTTAGTACCCTCAGCTTGCTTTAGACACATACCTGATGTGTCTGGTTAGACCGTTTTTAGCAGACTCATGCTGTTGATTAGCATTCAAGCAACTGGAATGAGTAGATGACTTTACACTTGCAGTTTATAAACTTCAAGATTAAAGCCATTTTTCATGGTCAAATTTGGAAGGGATGGCTAACTATTCTCCAATATAACCGACAATTACATAAAAATGTCAAATCCTGGCTTGGAGAAATTAGTTTTACTTGTTTAAGAACTTAACAAACCTCCGTCCCCTTCAGCAGAAAGGTCATCTGCTGTGATTTATTTATTGCCGGTTGAAAATTAAATTTTATGGCGAGATCTAATTAGCAACCTATCAGATGACTTCCGTGAATTTCAACTGGAGACTTGACAATGCACAAAAACATTTTGTTGCTCCAAGAAGCATCATAAGGTGTGAAAATATTTAACAGCAAGGCGAGTCACAATAATTTGCAGACCTACTTTTACACAGAATTTAAAAAAAAGTCTTATAAGCTGTGCATGCACAGTATATGGGTGGAGGAGACCCAATCTTACAGTAAAGCTCAGCGCTCCAGCAGCAGTTGCTTCAGCAATGAGCAATGCAATGCGACATCCACACTGACTGAATACAGAAACTTCCTATAAGCTTCCGCAGTACTACACCATTATACACCCCCCACACTTAGCACTGGCGTGTGGCAGCTTCGATTTGAGACAATGGCACTTACTCACGTGCCACAAGGAGCACTTTCACTGAGTGAGCTTCCCAGCAGCCCAGTGTTTTCTTGGATGACAAACCAGAAAGTCGTCTGCTTTCTGACAGCTGACTGATTCAGCCAGTCAGCAAGCAGACACTTTATCACATTGATACTTTTATTACAACCTTTCAGAGACAACCCTGTTAGCTTAATGTAACAACACTGCATGCGTATAATACCAGATTTATTCTATTCTATAGCATTACAATAAATTACTGGCAGTACATCATTCATTCAGTACATGCAAATAAACTGTGTGTAGTCAAGAAAATTTGTGATGCAAACTGTAGGGTTTGAGTGTGTTTTATGCCTTTTAAGAGGAGCACTTACGCTCCACGAAGTACGAGCTGGCCTCGATCTTCCACACGATCTGGCCCTTGTGGGAACCGTTGACTCCTCGGTTCTTGTAGTCCAAGAAGTTCTCGGAAAGGACCTCGTCTGGCAGAGAAAAGCAACAGTTTTGCTTTGTGTTTGACTAGCCGGACATTTCAAAGATTCCCACACTGAGGCAGAGAAGTACAGCACTTTGAGTTGACAACTGCAGCCTAATGATGAAATGTCAGCTGCAATGCAACCCTGAAGAAACCTGAGATCAAATATCTTGTGACATATCAAGAGCTTATTTAGTCACACTTCAAATTAGGTTATGCTCATAAATACTTCATCAAAGAAATATAATTCCTTTATAACTGCTAAATAAGGCTTTTGTGAATCATACATAAGCAGATGTGATACCTTATAACTGGGCCTCTCATTTTTATCCATAAATAGCCGGTGTGGGTGCTAGCCAACCAAACAGTAAAATGCCTGAATTTAAATAAATCTTGAGTGTCCTCGTTAAAGACCTTCATTCAATGTCCCAAATTATAGATTTTTTTTTCAGTTTGTTCCCTTGTCTCTCTCTCTCTCTCTCTCTCTCTCTCTCTCTCTCTTGTCTCTTTGGTATCTCTTTGGTATTAGTTAATATCTGTTGACACACAGTGTAAGGCCCCAGTAGCTCCGTTAGCTGGCCAATCAGAGGAGATCTCTCTATCAGAGAGAAGACGCCAAATCAAAGCAGCCTGTTTCTCAGAGGAAAGAGATGACAGGCAGTGAATGACCTAGAAATTATGAATTTATATGAGTTTTTCTGCAAAAACTTTTATCAACCTGCCTTTTGGACATCAAAAAATGTACAATGTTTGGTAACATGGAAAACAAAAAACAGTACAATACGGGACCTTTAATGGAATCGCTCGTGAATACATGGCTGGAATTTAACATCTGCACCCAAACTGGCACTTCTTGCAGAATTTTGCCAGCCCATCCAGGTAACACGTGAATTTTACCCCAGCTATGTAACCAGCTATATCACGTCGCAAATGGCTAAACGCTACATTTGAAACATGACAGGCTGTCCTGGCGTGTGTGGCCTTCCCGCTTTAAAGCAACTTTCACACGGACCTTGAAAGCGAATTTTTTAAGACGACAGATTACATTCAAAGTCAATGCGACGGCGAATACACGCAAAAAGCTTGTATTCGCGATCTTTGCATTGACTTTGAATGTAATCTGTTAAAAAATTTGTTTCAGCGTCTGTGTCTTTAGTTTTAACTCGTCCCATTCCCCATATTGTGTCATGGCACAGAAATCAAATTATCATTTGATACCATTTGAATGTAATTGAGGTTCGTATGAAGCCGAGTGTACAAATATGCATTATAGTAAGAACATTCTAATCTGTAATTACCTCCACCAAGTAAGGGCGGTTAGGAGGTATGTTTGTTTGTTTTGTCAGAAAAATTACAATAAAAGTTAAGGACAGATTTTTATGAAATTTTTACCAGACGTGTGTCTTTGCCCAAATTAGAAGAGACTTAATTTTGGGAGTGATCCGGATTAAATTCTGTTTCCAGGAATTTTTTATTTACTAGCGTGGTGGTACAAAATAACCCTGCTCGTGTGTCCCAGACATGTGGAGGAAGTATACGTTTTCTGAGTGCTCTGGTTGAATATTTCAATAGCAAAAATATATAAATTAATCACAAAAAATCGTATAAATAAAGAATATAAATTGCTTCCACATCCAATATTTTATGAAAAAAAAAAAAAAACACAGAGAACGTGAATTTGTCAAACCAGCGCCAATTCTCACCCACGAGATACATGCCGATCCAGTCCCCGGCGTCCACTTCCTCCTTGATGTCCCAGGAGAGCAGGATGTCCTGTGATTGGCCGATGGTGTAGAGGGAGGCGCTGGCGGTCAGGGTGGAGCGGCTGTGTGAGGTCACCAGGTCGGTGTCGCTGGTGGAGCGAGGAGGTCCCAAGGCCTCCACGCTCTGCAGGTCCAGGTTCTGGAACTGCTCGGGATTGTAGCTGTGGCGCAGTGTCTCCTTGCTCCGCCGACGCGTCGAGGTACGAGAGGGAGAGGCCATGGCAGCGAGTCCGAGAAACCTGTTCTGGTACAAGTTCTGCAGGCGGAGGTGAGAAGAAAGGATGAGGAAACAGGATCATACAGAATTAATGGAGTACAGGTTAGACATCACAGGCCGCCGCGATAGAACACAACACTGAATTGATTGGGGCAATATATACAAACCATGCATCAAGTGTAGTGGCAATGCCTCCTGTCTTGAATACTCGAGACAGGAAAGCTCTACGTGGATATCAATAACTGATGCATTTGCCCAAACGTGGAGATCGATCCGGTCGCCAATACTGCCATGTTTTGCATTATCACATTCATGGATGCTGCATCCATGTGGTAGTATTGGTCCAGACCTCATAGCCAGGCATCATGGGTAAGTTTTAGAAAGCCAAACTGAAACATAGAAGCAGGCATACAATGAGAAATTTCTCTTTCTGGTCGCCATTTTTGACAGCGGCTGGATAGATGTTGCTAATTCCAACAAGTTAGCTAACTCCACAACAAGCTAGCATTTTCTAATGCTGGTAGACATCCTTCTTCTTTAAAGCATGTGTGTTATGTCATCAAATCAGCCCATTTGGAAGATGCCATGACCATAGTATCTTTATGAACCTGATGCATTACTTTTAAGCAATTACCAGTTGATAGCAACACAGCCTCGGCAGCATTGTTTCACCTGCGTGCAAACAATGTTTGAATATGTATTTACAAGCACAATGACCTTTCATCATTAAAAAAAGCTGCCACAAGGTTCTCGCACTCCAACAACAGGAATGATAGTGTCATTGACACAGATGAAAAGATGCATAATAATGTGTCAGTGTAAACTTGCATGAAATATTGTTGTGGTCCAGACAACCTATTTAAAGTGAGCATCTGCTATGTGGCAGAGAATCACACTGAACTGAGAAAGTAGAGATGAGTAATTGTTCACTTCATATTGTTTTCTTCACAGACACAACAGGAGAGTGTTGCAATCTGGCTAGCAGATATGCTGCTTAGCAGACTCAACTGCAAGCACAAGGAATGGCTGGTTGAACTTTGCTGTGCTGGTGACCAATATAAGACCTAAACTGAACTTTTCATTAGGTTCCTCAGAGGCTGAGCCAGTTTAAGACGTAAACTGTTAATTGTTGTACTCCCTGTTCAGATATCCTGATGAAGGCAAATAAAAACTCATGCAAAACACTACCTGACACGCGAGAGTGATGCATGCGACCACACAAACTGACCACAACATATGATATGGAAGCTGAATACAAACATGACCATTTCAAGGATCATCACTCGGTAAAAAGGCCACTAATTCACATTGTATCCTACACAACTCCAGCCATCCCCTCCATAGCCAGATCATGGGGATGAGGAGCACTCGCAGCCAGAGACTTGTTGCTCCTCGTCAGACCACAAAGCGCTTTAGGACAATCATTTATTCCAGTGGCCATCAGGTTCCATAATCAGGCAGGGTCAGCATACCACTGCAGAAATGGTGCTGAGGAACTGAATGGCTGACGGGACTAAGTACTTTCTTGCCTTTTGCACCTAGCTCCTGCACTTTGTATTTTAACCTGGGGCCCGCTTAACATTTATTAGGGCATCAGCATTTTAACATTTAATCAAGGAATGGTATTGCGATTATAGAATTATGGTCATTGTCATTGGTACTTATGATGGACTTGGCATTAATTTATTTATTTATTTATTTATTTACTTTTATTTATTGTTTTATTAATGACTCTTAACTTTGTCTCGTTTTTTAATTATTGACTATGTTTCCTGTGCTCCTTTCTGCAGGCACCTGAATCTCCCTTCGGGAACAAATAAAGGTTCTCAATATCCGCTACAGCTAATTCTTCATGAAATTCAGAAAATAAGAGGGAATGAAATCCAACCTTGCCCAAACACCAACACATGTCCAACCAGGTTTGATTTTGTTAAACAGAATCTTCACCTTCAGATACATTCATAAGCCAAAGAAGGAAATAATTCATCCATTCATCCCTTATGCTTCTCCATCACACATGCTGGGCCCAACTGACAGGTTTGGACAGTTTGCCAATCCACTGCAGGGTGCACAAATCATTCTCTCACGCACACTTATACCTGCAGGCAATTTATAATCTCCAATTAGTCTGACATGAATGTCTTTGGACTGCAGTAGGAAACCTGTGCGAACACAGGGAGAACATGCAAACTCCACACAAAAGGCCCCAGGCCAGATTCAAACTCATGACCTTCTCACTATAAGGCGGCAGTGTTACCCACTGCACCATCCAAAGGAAATCATTATTAACCTATTATTGCATGATACGAGATCAGGAAGGCACCAGCATAAGATGGACGGGGGTTTATTGTCCCAAAAACTTGGCCCAAAGGGTTGCAGAAATCAACTAAGAAAAAAGCTACACAGAGCTAAGTAACAAAAGATCCAAACGACAAAAACAAAAACCACTGGTCCAGGGAGAAATACAAACAAAAGAATAATCAGGAATATATATAAACCAGAACTAGGCTTGGCTAAGAAGAACACAAAAACTGCACTGAACACTAAAGGCTTGGTGATAAACTTGGCTAGGAAATCTCGACAATGAAAACTTGGTGGTAACTTGGCATAGAAACTTGAGACTCTGTCTGGCCAACTTCCTGCCTCCAGATAAAGGCAGAAATCAGAACACATGAGGGGCAACACCTGAGAAGAACAAGAGCCAAGGCAAGATCAGGAGACAGAGACAATAGGTGGACATGACTTGCTCATTAAGAAAATGGCCTTAAGTACCAATGAAGCATGCAGGTTGGAAGGAAGCATAAATGTTAACAGAAAAGCACAGCAAGATCTTGAAATAGCAAAGCAGGAATCATGACAATAAACTCCCTACCTAAATTAGTAGTATTAGTAATGTGCCTGTCTAAAATTACACCTTCCCGTGACTGTTAGTAAATGTTAGTACTAAAAACAGTTAATTGCCTGAATCAGCACAGCACAGAAGGAAGGGGGAAATACAAAAAAGCCAACCAGAGCTCTAACCGAGACAAGCGGTGGAGTGGCTGGGCAGACCTGGCAAAACAGAAAACCTGGAAAATAAAAACATGAATGAACATGAACTATGAAATTGTATGCAAGAAACTGTTAAAACCATAAATATGTCCTGGCCAAAGGCCCAGGACCCTGGAACACAACAATTGCATGTTGTCCAATATTTTGGACATAAGTTAAGTGGGGTTTATTTTCTCTAGGCTCATAGATACCTTGAAAACACCAAATGTACATTTTACTGGCCATTTCCAGATAATAATTTCCTCAATAGGTGCCTCTCTGATTAGTCACATGATTTACCACAAACAATCACAATGGCTGCATCCACAAGTAAGAGGTAAGCTGACAAAAGTCTGAAATAGTCTTATATTGTTCAAGTTTTGATCAGACCTTTTTCTGTTGAGGGATGGAAATACATTATATAGCACTAACTGAAAACACACAACCTATGTAATGCATGTCTATTTGTTGGAATACATCTGAGTCTATGCTCTATCAAAAATATTGGACATTATGCATGCCGAGTAAATAGCTGAAATAAGCAATGTCCAGAATACAGATAGATCATCATGCATATCAATGACCAGGTTTCTTCAACTTTACATTATTTCTGTCACTCCTCATGCATAATGTCCAAAATACTGGATGCAGTGTGCATCCCACAAGCATAATGTCCAAAATAATGGACGGATAGACAGACCACCCACTTGCATCCCCCCCCCCACCCCCACCCCACACACACACACACACACACACACACAATATTGCACCAAATCCCAACAAATGGTCCAAGGCATTTGTATGTACTCTATGCATCAAAGGGTTAATATAAATATCCCATCCAACCCCCAAATGCAAGGTAAACGTTTCCCTGAAGTGTTTCAACTTTACTTCAACTTCTGTAGCATGCACAGAAATGGCAACATCACAGACCGGCTTTACCCTTTCAACCGAGCATGACGATGGGGGGTTTTGTTGATGCCAGTAACTGGGATATCATTTTTGATGTGACTGGCTTCGTCAAGCTACACTCAATGTGGAGCTGAGAGGATGACCTGAGGCACAGTCTGTGACTTTTAGCAAAGCTAACAGTGGCTAAAGCACCACTATTCAAACTGTATACTTGCCACAACAGTCAAGGCCAACAGTCTTACTTATCTCCCTCATCAGTAATTGCGTCAGTGACGTGCCGTCGGAAGTCAGTTAGGGTAGGCAGAATCCTCACCGTTAAAAAAACGATAACTCTATTACTTTGCTTGATTAGCCATCTGAGGATTGATTAACTAATTTACAAGACTAAACAACAGAATGGCGTGCCAGTTCCATCCATGACATTATTGCTCAGCGAATCAAACTTAAAATGCTCACGAGACAGCAAGTTTGTTCATATTTGCTTCGAGGAAGCTAACACAATGCCATTAACAAATATTAAAACCTTTCTTATGCCGCGTTCAATGTGTAGTCAATATGTTTACGATAATATTTCCCCCCTTAAACTTTTTAATGCCATTTAAAAAAAATAGGGAGTTTATTTTCAGTCTTCTTTCATGATCTGATAAACAAAAGATCAAAACAATATACGGAATTACCGAGAGAGTTGGGATTTTTTCCTAATGAATTATTAAGATTTACTTCCTTGCAGTCTCGAATCAAAGCATAAAGGTAAATTAATCTTTTTGTCACTATCACCTCTTAATCATTACAGGCTTAACTGACCAGAAAAAAGGTCAAATTGATTGATTGACAATCAGGCATGGTACATGGAAACAGGTTGAAAAATCTAGCGATAAAAAAAGGAGAAGTCACTGCTTACCCTGACCGCTCGTCCCTGAATTGTGTGCATCTTGAATTCAGTAAACTCTTTGTATTTTAATAAGGAGGATCAGATCTGATGCTGCCCTATGAGTAAAATGCTCTTGAAGTTATAAATATGATTTCCCAACACAGTGTACCACTGAAATGCACTTCTGAGAACCACTTCCTTGGGTGTAAAATCAGTGTTCAGTCCAAGAGACAAAAATTCTGGCCAGTATTTTGCTCCAATCACCTTGATTTGCTAATTAGCTCAATTTTTCAGTCAAGAGAGAAATAATCAGTGAAATCAATTAGCTGAGTTCAAAGATGGGGGGATACCTCAGATTTACCCCTCTTATCACTTGTACAGGAAGGGCAGAACATCCAGAGGTTTGTTTTATTCCTGGTATTAATTATGGAATATGCAACCATAGTCATCAAACTCATGCAGCCCACTCCCTAAGTAGTTCAGAACACAAATGGATGGATGGATGGATGGATGGATGGATGGATGGATGGATGGATGGATGGATGAACTACAGAAGTAGTTTGCAAATTAGTAGCAAAGAATTTTATGTGACTACAACATCACAACCAAGTCAAAACAACATGGCGAAAACGTTGACAGAAGCCGATACATGAATTTAAATTGACATACATACAACAGTTGATGAAGTATTTCCCCAGCTATTAATCAATAGGAGTAGAAAAACATGGCAAAACGTGGCAGTGTAAAGTTCTACAATAAACAGTGCAGACAAAATCAACCGTTACTGAGTGGCTATTTGGTCCACAGTAAGGGGCATTAATGTTTTTATAACTCCAAACAGCTGTTCAAATTAGGTAGCTCCATCTAATAGTACTCATTTTAAACAGACTGAGGAGGAATTGGGGGTTATACCTCCGCTCCATCCCCTTTCATGCTGTCAGTGACGATAGGGCTCTCTCTGAATCATCTCCCCTTCTCCAGGCTCCCACAAGTATTACTTAATTAATCCGCATATGAAATGCATGGCTCATGTAGTTCCCTGCGTTATTCCTTCTGCAGAGCTGCTAAGAGCATTAAAGCACTCAATAAACCTTTCTCTCTTGGCAGCGGTATCCCCTGTCTTCCTTTTTCCTGTCTCTCTCCCTCTCTCCCTCCACCCTTCCTAACAGAGGAATAAATTTTCTTTCTCCGGCTCCATCTCCCTCATTAGCACTCATGTTAAAATAATTGAAGTTGCATGAAACTGCTGTCTTCACTGCTATTAATATCATCAGAATTATAAAACATTTCCCTGCCTGTAAGCCATTATAATTAATGAAAATTTTACTTTTGCTAACAGAGCCTGGCACCATGCTAAAGCTTTCAAAACATGCCTCCATGCATTTTACATGAACAAAGAATAAGGCTTCCCTACTACTGATGCACACAATGACTAGAAGGGCACTCGGTAGAGCGCATTCCTCTGCCACGCCATTTGTCATCTTCCGAATCTAGAATCCAGAATATGTTCCGAATCACTTCCAAAATTGAAGCAACTCATACTTGGACTACCGCCAGCCATGCTACCAAATTTGGTGCCAATCTGTTCATAACTTTTTGAGTTATCCTTGTTCACAAACAGACAAACAGATGAAAAGTCATTCATAGAATGACGACTTGCCAAAATCGTGCACAGATCTCTGAAACAGAATAAATGGATTGGAGTTGGTTTCAAGTCTCTAGCTGTAATAGTAGCAAAGTTATGAACTAAAATGTGGTTTTAATGTTTTTGGTGACTTTGTCCTTGACCTTTGACCAAGGGACTAAAAAAAGTATAGACTTCTGGTGGTGAACCTCCTCACAACATGCAACGGGTAAAAAAGCGTGTTACTAACAAACAAACAAACAAATTATGACGTCATTTTTACGTGCTTACGTCAATGTGACATCATCATGACCTGCTCCCGTTTCGACTGCACTGGTTTGAAGAATAGAATGGCGTTGGTTTCAAGACTCCAGCTATAATATGCATGAAGGTATTGACCAAAACGTGTTTTGGACCTTTTGTGTGACCTTGACCTTTGATCTACAGACCAGAAAAATTATAAGCTTCTGTCAGAAAACCTGTGCTATTATATGGAGAAGTTTCTTTAATATCACCAAAAGATAAGGGGTAAAAAACCGTATTACTAACAAACAGACAGACAGACAAACAAAAAAACAGACGACTAATGCAACCGATTAACATACTTGCCAAAATCGTAGATTTCGGCAAGTAAAGACTAACATACTTGCCAAAATCATTCAGCAAGTAATAAACATGGGTGAAAACATAACCTGCTTGGCTGAGGTAAAGATTTGCGTAGCTTCCAACTAAATCTGAAGCTATATTATTTCAAATTAAGCATGTGTGACGCCAAGTTCAGGTAATGCAGATATTCGATCACAATAGTCACGTTAATCTTCCAGTAACTGAACAGGCATCCATCTATTTACAAGGCTGTTTTTTTCTGGTAATAGAATCTGTTTTTTATGAGTGTGGTCTCAATGTCAAAACCTGGTACAGCAACCCACAAACTGGCACTCTCCTCAAACCCATTGGTCACACTGTAATGTATTTTTGATAACAGCTTTATACAAAATGAATAGTGCCTTCATAAATCATACATGAGCACATTTCATCCTTCACAAATGGTGACATAACTCCATCTTATCCAACAAGTTCTGCTAGGTGTGATATAACCCAAAATGCAATCTGGCTAACGGCTAAATGTAACGTAGTAAGGTATGACAAATGCTTATGAAGGATGCCAGGGCTAGGCTAACAGTTAGCAGACAACTTCCTCTCCAGCTCTCAGTCTATCCCTATCTCTTCATCAAAATCCTCTCCAGCATAATGTAACAGTGCCACAGGATCACACTGCTCTCTGCTCAGGTCTGTTAGCTATTAGCTGTCCTGCAGTCAGACAGTTATAAAGCGAGAGCTGACATTTCCAGTGGAAAAGGACAGTGAAAATCACTGAAAAACTTTGAAGGTGATCTGAGCCCTGCAGCATTGGCAGCTGTTCATGAGGCCTATCGCAGCCAGATGGGAAAAAAAGACTGATACAGAAAACAGTATACACAAGCACACAAACATACACACAGACGCGCACATCTGCGCGCACAAACACACAATCACGCAAACACACGCACACATGCACACACACAATCACGCAAACACACGCACATATGCATACACACACATGCGCACACGCACAAACACACAATCATACAAACACACACAAGTGCACACACCAACTTGCACATGCTCACACACGTGCGCATAGACACACACACTCACACATGCGCACACACAAATGAACAAATGCACGCACGCATGCACAGACACGTGCACACAAGCGCATACGAAGACAAACACACACACTCACACATACATGCATACACACGCATACACACACATACACATGCACACAAACACTCACACACACACTTAAGTCAAAAATACACGAGCAAACATACACACAGACACAGCAACAGACAAACACAAACAAACATTTATACATAAACACAAAAACCACATGCATATGTACACACAAATGTGATAACATACACACAAACACATTCACAAGTGTACTCATAAAAACAACAACACACACGCAAAGGTACACACAAACACAATAACAAACGCACACACAAACATGTATACACCAGTGTACCCATAAGAACAAAAACACTAAAATGCCAAGGTACACACAAACACAATAACAATCACAAATTTAAACACATACACAAATGCATGCAAATATATACACAAACACAATAACACAAACAATCACACACACACACACACACTCTCAAATTGTATAGATAAACAAACGCACACAAACCCCTATAAATGCACACACACACACACACACACACACACACACACAATTGCACGCGTATACATTTACAAACAGACTAGTCGAAACACAAATGCGCACAAACAAAAATACAGTCTAAATTATAGATTGCTTGACTACTGAAATTTTCTAACCACCTTGTAATGCCATTGAAAGACTCAAACTTGCTGCACTGGATATATTTTATGGTCTTAACATCTCTAAAGCTAAAATACTTGCTAAGCTGGACCTATTTTTCATTGGTTTTTGCAGTGTGATGACCAAATGCCGCAGGAGGTAGCAGCTCAAGATAAGTACCAACACAAAGACATCAGAATACCCCACCCCACCCCCCCCCACCCCCCCCTCCCACACAGAACTCAGTCATTTAATGATTTCAGAAGTAGGTCACTCCAATCTTAATACTGGAGGGCAGGATTATTAAGCTATTTGGAGTCTCACTCAACATTGTAATAAGCAATATTGCAGTTCCCCCACAATTCCCCAATGGTTCTAATGACAGAAGAATGAGATTACTCATAAACATTAGTTTGAAGGAAGGGTAGGCAACTTCTTATGCTGCTGAGCCAAAATGCTATAATAAACCTCCAGCAATTTGTGATGTGAGTGTTCTTAGAGAACATCAGGCCTGCGTGGTGTCTCTGTGCACTGATAAACCCTCATTGGCCTTGCAGCTTCCGTGCTCTCATTGGCCAAAATCTCAAGGCTGGCTATGAGCCACAGATAACCAGCAGGGCTTTTCCTGGGGGTGTCACACTAGGCCTTCATACGCATTCCTGGTCGTGGTTTAGAAGCTGATGAGGCCATAGCAGTCAGCAAGCTAATGGCTGGAGCACAGCAATGGAAGAGGGATGACAGCATCGATACTTTGATTTACACCATTGTCAGCAACAGTGTACACAGCCAAACAGTCCAAGCTCTCACATTCGAAACAGTGTATGGACTACCCTGCCATGAGTCCAATACAAAACTCAGGCTTGTCAATTTGTGTCACAGGTGAAATAAGTAAAATCACCAGATAGCTACAAATGGCACAAATTAAAAATAAAACACTGAAATAAATGCGTTGACAAACATGACAAATGCAGCTTGTGGAAGACAGAAGCACCCCCCCCATCATTCTGTGTCTGTACCTGGCTATCCCACCTATCCCCTCCCATTGTGATCCTCTGAATGTCCCTCCAAGACCCCCTGTAGGTCATTCATTGGTTGTCCTCTCCATTTGTGTTTCTGTGTCCAATCAGTGTGAACTTAACTGAAAAGAACAGCCCACTGTGTTCCGGTATAAGCTTCTAAGAGCCTATTCAGGGGTCTCTTTTTCCTGGTGGCGGCACAGGGCCAAGACTGCAGCAGTTGGTTTCTGTTTGTAACAACTGTTCAATTACTTGCTCATAATGTCACCTGCACAATAAATTTGATAAAAGCTCTCCGACAGGAACAGAGAGTCACTTGGTAGCATTTTTGCTAATAACCACAGAACTATAGCTCTAAAAATCACCACAGAATTTATTCAATCCACATGTGAACCAGGCTCAAGAAAAACAGAACTTAATGATCTTCACAAATCTAGTATGGCACTGTCTCCAACGATTTGTAGTCCATAGGTACTTGGAAACTGCAAAAAAGGCGGGAATCCCAACATGTTGCACATGATATGGACGTTAACACCACAAATTAAAGATGACAGTGTCTACTCTAATCCCATATTAGTTCTTCACAATTCACTGTGCTGGAGTAACAAAAAAAGAAAACACTGTACAATGTAACTGTCAGTATCCAGAGTCAAGCCAGCCAGATTTCATGCTTTGCATTAAGTATTTTTCTCCTCTGCGTTTCTCTGTTTCCATGTACTTTGTTTTCTCTATGTTTCCACGCTCTTATGTTTACCTTCACCGTTCTGTATTCCGTGTTTTCCCTGCTTAATTATCTAATTGTTTCATTGTCTCATTTGTTAACCCGCCCTCCATGCGCATCTCTTGCCTCAGCTCAGCTGTGTCTCATCTCCTTAAATACTCCTCAGTACTTACAATAGTGTGCAGTAATGATTGTACACTTAACAAAAGGAAGATAAATTAGAAACCAAGTATTCAAGTATTTTTTTCATGTAATATTGGATCATATAGATGAAATAGATCAACAGATAACAATATATAGTAAAAATAAAAATAATAATGTCTTTTTGAGAAAAAAAGTCAATATCTGTTGTGGCCACCCTTTGCTTTGATTGCAGCATTTAATCTTTCTGGCATAGTTTTCGTATTTCTTTTCATTTCTACACTCACTAAAACCATTCCATATGGTTTGAAGTTCATTCCAAGGAGATTCTTTCGATGTTACGACAGATTTGCTCACTCAGATTAAGGTCTGGATTTTGTGCAGGACAAGTCATAACTTTTATGCCACCAGATGTTTCTTTCCAACGCATGAGGGTGTTTCTTACAGTGCCATGGCAGCATTTAACGTCTTCAGCATCATGTAAGGCCACAATGCAGCTACTGACAATCTCAGAGAGCTGCTTCCATCATGCTATCGTGTTTAACACTGTGACACTGCTCAAATTTCATGTCATCTTATATACTGGAATAACTGACCATCAGAGGTTATTTTGCAGAATAGTGTTGCCTCAAATCAGTTTAAACAAATTTTTTAGCATCAAAAATCTTGGAATGGGCCTTCAAACATGCATTCAGGCTATGCAAGAGTCAAAAGCGACTCCTTTTAATCGTGAAAAAAATGGATGTTTTCAGTGTTTTTGTTTATTACCCATATTTTTACCTCAATTCTAATGTCCCTCCCCTTAGGCATTCCTATGCCTGGCCACCTCCCTTCACCAATTAATCAATTATCCTCAGTTGCTTCATGTTTATGGTTGTCACCTGTTTCTGTTCAGTTAATTAGGATCCCTTTTCTATTTCAAGCTTAGTTTCCCCCTTGACAGGCAGGTAGATACAGTCAGTTTCCTTTTTTGTTTAGTGCACTCCCTTTTTGTTATCCTGAAGTTTTGTATTTGTTTTGTTATTTTCACCTTTATTATTCAATAAAATCCACGTCCCAGCACATGGGTCCTCAGCTCCACTCCTTGCCCTGGTGCCCTTTTAACATCTGTGGGTGCCAGGGCGTGACATCAATTATATATATATATATTTTTTTTTTTTTTTTGTTCTTATTGCCTACAGTAGTATTTTGAAATACATTTTCACCAAAAAATTTCAGCAAAGTACTACAACCCCGATTCCAAAATAGTTGGGACGAAGTGTAAATTGTGAATAAAATCAAAATGCAATGACTTTCAGATCATGTGAACCAATATGTTATTTACAATAGAACATAGATAACATTTCACATGTTGAAACTGAAACATTTTACATTTTTATCCACAAAATGAGCTTATTTCAAATTTTCTGGCTGCAAACCGGTCTTAAAAAAGTTGGGACAGAGGCAAAAGAGGGCTGAAAAAGCAATTAATATATAAGACAATCAGCTGAATGAATATTTAGCAAGTAATTATATTAACTGGCATCAGGTGTGAAACATGATTGGCTATAAAAAGGATGTCTTAGAGAGGCTGAGTCTCTCAGAAGTAAAGATGGCCAGAGGCTCGTGTAAAAAAATTGTGGAATACTTTAAAAACAATGTTCCTCAACGTCAAATTGCAAAGGCTTTGAAGGTCTCATCATCGACAGTGCATAACATCATCAAAAGATTCAGAGAAACTGGAAAAATCTCTGTGCATAAGGGACAAGGCTGAAGACCTTTACTGGATGCCCGTGATCTTCGGGCCCTCAGACGCCACTGCATCACTGACCGGCATGATTCTGTCATTGACATTACTAAATGGGCCCAGGAATACTTCAAGAAACCACTGTCTGTAAACACAGTCCGCCGTGCCATCCACAGATGCCACCTAAAACTCTATCATGCAAAAAAGGAAGCCATTGTTGAGCATGATCCAGAAGCGCCGCCGTGTTCTGTGGGCCAAGGCTCATTTAAAATGGACTGTATCAAAATGGCAAAGTGTCCTGTGGTCAGACGAGTCCAAATTTGACATTCTTGTTGGAAATCACAGGCGTCATGTCCTCCGGGCTAAAGAGGAGTAAGACCACCCCTCCTGTTATCAGCGTTAAATTCAAAGGCCAGCATCTCTGATGGTATGGGGATGCATTATTGCCTATGGTGTGGGACACTTGCATGTTTTAAAAAGCACCATGAATGCTGAAAGGTATGTAAAGGTTTTAGAGCAACATATGCTCCCCTCCAGACGACATCTATTCCAGGGAAGGCCTTGTGTATTTCAGCAGGACAATGCAAAACCACATACTGCAGCTATTACAACAGCATGGCTTCGTAGTAAAAGAGCCCGTGTGCTGAACTGGCCTGCCTGCAGTCCTGATCTTTCACCAATTGAGAACATTCAACGCATAATTAAAAGAAAAGTCCGTCAAAGGAGACCCAAAACTCTCCAGCAGCTGGAAGCCTGTATTAAAAAAGACTGGGATCAAATTACAATGGCTAAACTCATGAAACTTGTCTCCTCAGTGCCCAGACGCCTCCACTCCGTGTTAAAAAGAAGAAGGGGTGCTACACCATGGTAAACAGGCCCCTGTCCCAACTTTTTTGAGACCTGTAGCAGCCATCAAATTTGAAATGAGCTCATTTTGTGGATAAAATGGTAAAACTTCTCAGTTTCAACATTTGCTATGTTATCTCTGTTCTATTGTGAATAAAATACTGGCTGGTGTGATTTGACAGTCATTGCGTTTTGATTTTATTCACAATTTACACTTTAGTCCCAACTATTTCAGAATTGGGGTTGTATATTAGGAGCCCTTTTTGATGAAAGTGGTGGTGTATGATCATCACTGCACATTACTGTATATTATTCCCTCTTCTGTCAGTTCAGTGTGAGTTTGTCTCAGATGTTTAGCTCTGTTTACGCAGCAAGCCTTTCCCCGGTTTTCTTCCTGCTCCTAATGTTTGACTCTCTGTTTCTCAGTTTTCTGATTTTGGATCTGCCCCTTGTGTATGATTGCTTATTGGTTTTTGACTCGCCTGTTTTTTTATCTCACTTCCTGGATTGAAATTTTGCGCAGCATTCTGCCCGCCTGTTTTATAATTCGTCTCCAACTCAGTCCTCCCTACTGGTTTTTAGACTCAAGCTGTTTGAGTACTTTCATGCGAAGAGACATTTGTCTATTTTTGCAGCCCTGTCTGTGCTTGAGTCTGTGAGCTCCTGTAACTATAACTTCCTAAGGTCAGTTGTGTGGACTATCCAGACAAAGTCGGATTGTCCGTGGCCCAAGAAGAGATTTCTCGGTACATTCTGGTCGAGACAGATACCCTTAAAGACTGGATTTCCCTGGATTAGTAAAACTCAGAGAGCATTAAACTGCCTGGATTCATCTCCGGGCTGTAACTGTTCACTCAGCACTTATACTGCCAGGGTTTAATAGATACAGTTTTGTATCCTGAGGTTCTTTCATGACTTTGCCTTAATTTTCCCCAAAATTGAAGGAAGCTTGATTGAGATTTTAATTTTAGACCTGACCATTCAATTCAGCTATTGTTGGTAATCATCAAAGAATAAACTCAATTAATCATAGATGCAGCTGTAATACATGTGTGAGTTCTATTGCCTCCCATTTCATAGTGGGTAACTGATATTTCATGCCTTATTCAGTTCTAGGGCTTCGGAAACAGCAGTTTTCAGTGATCCTAATTAATCTTTTCAACAAAATGCATGAAGAACACTCAAAAGTGATAATTTCCCCGTGTTTAATGTTGAATATCACATGTACATGTAAAAAATGTATTTGAAGGAAAGCATACAGAAGAACTTGCTTTCATCTGAATCCTCAGGCAGGCAGATAACATGAAAACTCCTGAAGGCAAACAGCTAGCATCCTTTAATTCAGCACCAGTAGCCTATGGGCATAGTGCTTTGATTACTGCGCTCCAGTCATTCCACATTTAAAAAGTAATGCACAATGAAATAATAACCAAGTAGTTACTCCATATTCTCCTCTCTAACCCTTCTCTCGCAGGAAATGTCCAGTCAACAAGTGAGGCCATAAATAAGTCAAACTAATGAAATCAACCTCATGGCCCTAATAAGTTAAAAAATAAAATCAAATTCAGGTCCCATCTTGTTTTTTATTCATGTCTATTTCCATAATATCAGTTGCAAACTTGGAATTCATTGAGCAGGGGAATGAATTATATTATCAAAGTTAAGCCCAATCTTGTGGCATAAGTAGTTACACTGTAAATGGTATCCTGAAAAAATGCCCAGATTGAAAAAGACTGAGACAACTCAGGCAAACCATCTACCCATTCTCCATTTCCAGCTGTGTCTCCTGATAAAATTATATTCTTTCAAACTACAAACACCAAATATCCTTCACTTTAACCCTACTGGAGCAGAGATATTCAGTCAAAAGAAATATAACAATGCTAACACTACTGCAGCACAGTGCAAATTAAAGACTAGAAGGGCACTCGGTAGAGCGCATTCCTCCGCCACGCCATTTGTCAGTATTACTGGTTCTTACGGTTCTAGAATCCAGAATATGTTCCAGATCACTTCCAAAATTGAATCAACTCATCCGTGGACTACCATCTTCCATCCTAGATAATCTCGTGCCTATCTGTTCATAACTTTTTGAGTTATCCTGTCAACAGACAGACAAACAAACAAACAAACAGGGGTGAAAACATGACCTCTTTAGCAGAGGTAATGAGTCATATATATTTCACAGCAATTGTACTCCACGGCACAAAATTTGGTCCACGTCTTTTCTCCCTCTTCCCCTGTTCACTTTGTCCCGTAATCTCTGGCCATGGTTTACCTTACCAATCCTCTATGCTATCAATTCTCAACTCTTTCTTTCCCTCTCAATGTTTGACATGCAGATCTCCACTCACATCTCTGCTTGCCTAAGGCAGTGGTTCCCAATCTCGGTCCTGGGGCATCACTGTGTATGCTGGTTTTTGTTCCAAACACGATTGTATTGCAGAATTTCAATAAGCTGTTAATTTGTCCTAATTAGGTGTATTTCATGTTTAAAACAGTTATTTACCATCTAAAGCCCATTTTTGACAGAATAACCAATGGTTACCATAAAGAACAAAAGACGCATAAACAGATTGTGTCTATATTACCATTTTGCAAGGCATATCAGGAGACAACATTTTTCAAGAGATCAAACTAGACACTGAGAAAATCAGCCAGCTCCAAATTAGGTCACTGAAGACAGGTGTTTTGCATTCTGTTTGAACTTAATGACGTTAACGTGACACAAAGCAGGTTTGAGTCATCATTTGCTCGCCTAATACGTTGTTAGTTTTCATGATCACGTGTCCACAGTTTAACTAATTAGGAACCCACTTATTGTTCACTTTGATGGGCTCAATTTTTTCCCTCTTTTTATGCAGTTGTTTCTAATGTATCACCATATGGATGTTAATTTCTTTCATCTTCATGGTATGTATGGATATTCATTCAAATGTGGCTTCACTGGATAAATAACTGCGCTAAACATAAATGCACCTGGTTAAGACAAACTGACAGCTTGTTAAAATCCAGTGATTGCAACTGTGGTTGGAACAAAAACCAGCATACACAGGGGTGCCCCAGGACCGAGAACGGGAACCACTGGCCTAAGGGACATCCAGAGCTAGCTGGATAACCGCCATCTTAAGCTCAACCCCAGTAAGATGGAGGTGATCTTCATTCCTGCTCCTTCCTCTCCCATCCAAGACTTCATTATCTCTACAGGGGACACCTCTGTGTCCTTGTCATCCACTGCAAGGAGCCGTGGAGTGGTGATTGACAGTAGACTGTCCCTCTATGAGAGCATTGAGCGAAGAACAGAGCGTGAGGATTCCGACTGTATAACATCAGGAGAGTCCAAACCTCTCACACCTGCTCAACCCAGCGCCAGGTCCAAGAGTTGGTTCTGTACCACATCGACAGCTGCAACTCTCGTTTTGTGTGGACTTCCAAGATCCACCATCAGACCTCTATGACTCATCCAGAATGCTGTGGCTCGTCTGATTTACAACCCACCCAGATACTCCCATGCCACACCCCTCTCTCTCTTCAACCTCAACTTTTAAAACACTTGTGACAGCATTAAAGCTTCAAAGGCATCATCCCCAACTTATCCTCAAAAGATAAGCAAACCCTACACACCTGCCAAACCTTTCCACTCTGCCACCTCTGGTCACCTCCCACCTCCCCCTCTCTGCTCCTGCATTTCCTGGTCACATCTGCTGTCTGTTCCTTCTCCCAAGTGGTGTAATGACCTTCTCATTGAGGTCAGAACAACAAACACTTTGACCTCCTTCAGGCATCATCTGGAATGACCTCCTCAGGCTGCACTTCTCCCTAATTTTCCTGCCATTATTAACTGTAAAAATTGATAGTAGCTTTACTCATTCAACTAGAATTACTTAATTTACTTAAGTGGCAATTTGCTCCACAGGTTTACAACAGGGTCCAAATTCTGTGGGGTCACCTCTGGCACATAATTGACTGCAACTCCCCTCTGGAGTTTTCAGCACTTTTGGTCCCTCTCAATGCACCTTGAGTTGTAAGTTGCTCTGAATAAGAGTGACTGCTAAATGCAAGAAATCTAAATAATTACTCGGGCCAGTAGGCCATGAGTCTAAGTTTTGGCTCCGTTCTTCTTTTCCGGGGTCGCGATTGTCCTGCGCATGCACGGCCCGAGTACAGGCTCTGAGGAGCCTCTTGTTTCCTGGTAGTTCTTGTCAGGCCAAAAGGCACTGTTTGTTGTGAAAAGATGAACGAACAGGACAAGATCAGCTCAAACAAAGTCTAAGGGCCTCAGGCGTCAAAACCTTACCAAAGTGCCACAATAGGTAATCCAAGATTCCCAATTTTAAAGGAAACAGTACAAGTATAACCTACAACAGCAAACAAGACGAACATGTTTTCCTACATATAGCTGTTTCTTTGGAACAGTTGATTGTTCACAGAGTCTAAAAACGTTTCTCATTTGTTTCAGGACCTCCAGACTCAGATATGCTTGAGAACTGATTCACACATCCCAATAGAAGGTCTCTTCCTTCAAGGCTGTGGTTGAATCAATACTAATCTGGGCAGGCTCACTGGACAACCACAGGGTTAGAGCTGCAGATAATGGCTGGTGTTTTACTAAGCTACAGAGAAAAAAGAGCAAAGCCATCACAATCAGGAAGACACAGTGTCCTCTCATCGCCGCAACATGCTCTGACGTAAACAACTGATGTTCTGTTTTCCATAGAAAGGATGAAATGCAGATCCGGATTATCCCTGATTTGCAAAGTCTACAGGGACTCCTGATCTATGGAGCAGTCGATGACACAATGACTCAGGCTTTTCAAAGCAAAGGAGTAAGCATGAGTAAGCGAGGCTAAAAACAGCCAATGCTGCACTCAAAAAAATGAAAAAAAAAAACCTAAAATCTGATTGGCAAGGTGCTCTGAGTTCTCCATAAATATACAGAGAGCAAAACAGCAGCTTACGGTACTGTAAAAGGACAGTGCGTCTGTAAGTCTGAACCCACAGCTGTACTGCATCAGCATTCCTCAGCATTTTGCTCTAGTATCACCTTCCTGTCACACAGGAAGTTGTGCTCTGGCTGGATTCCTGACCAGGACAAAATCCAGCAGAATGATACATATCGTCAGAAGTCATACAGTAGCCTGGGTGGGAAGGATTTTACTAATAAAGCCAGAGAATGGTCAGAGAAATGTCACCGGAAATTATACATTGAATGACTAATAAAAAATGCCTTGTTACCACAAGTCAACATAATGATACAGTGAAGGGATGGATCATAAGGTCTAATATGGGTGCCCCAGAAGAGCTTAAAGGAGCTCTATGTACCCACACACTAAAGGATAAACCATAAAATATACCATATACCATGATTTCTGCAACATACTATATTTAAGCCTATTGTTTTCAAAAGAAAAAAACCTTTCCACTTAAACCTGTACATTTACACTTATATCCAACCGTGCAGCACTCAAGAGTCTCAATCATTATGATTTGAATGCTGGATGAACAAACAGAACAGTGTGATTGATCTCTAAGGTCAACTGTTGATCCCAAAGTTAAATTGAAGAGCTCAGTTCTAAAAGTACTTAAGTCACACTTTCACACCCCTTGAGTTAACGACAGGAAAATGTTTTTAATAGTTACCAAAGTCAATTGAAGACCCAAGTGCTAAAAGTACTGAAGTCATGAAACAGCCACCTTGAAAAAATTGAGAAAATTGACTTTGGTAACTATTAAAAAAAAATGTTTCTGTCCTTAACTCAAGGAGTGTGAAAATGTGACTTGAGTACTTTCAGCACTAGGCTCTTCAATTACTATCTTTTATTAATCTAATTTTAGTTTAAATGCATTGGACTGACTGTAGTTGAGTATAATCATATATATATTTTTCACTGACATAAATTGAAATTGCTGCTAGAAATGATATACATCACATTGTTGGGACTTTTATGTGTAAAGTTTTCACGTTCTCCCCCCTGTCTACATAGGTTTTCTCAGTATGCTCTCATCCAACAATACAAAAAACATGTTTGTCAAGAAAACTGGAGGCTTTTAATTGCCTTTAAGTAAGAGTGAGTGAATGAATGGCAATAGACAGTCCCGAGTATATGGTACCCCTTCCTCTTGCCCATTGTGAGCTTCCAAAGGCTAGAGCTTCGCCGAAATCCTGGACAGGCAGGTTGGATATTGGATGTTTGGAAAGTTATGGAATTTTTATTTCACAGAATAAATTTCAATTACTTTGGCCTAAGGCTGTGAGGAACCAAGTTATTTATAATTTACGTGATGATGAAGACTATTATTATTATTATTATTATTATTAACAGCAGCTACTAGTGGAATAATGTTAGATTACTGCATCTCTACACCATGTTTTCTTCCGTGTTGAGATATAGTATAAACTGCTCTTCTCTTACAATAGCAGCACCCAGTGCACAAGACCCCGAAAACATCCTGGCAATGATCTGAAAGGCCTCCCCCTTCACCACGAAACCTCAAAAAAGTGTCGTGCCTTATCTCGCTGCGTTAAATCACCGTTTGATAGACAGGAATATGACATTTTGGGAGACAGCATCACTAAATGTTTCAGTAAGCTGAATTGCATCGACAACAAATGAGACCAGAACATAAGTCAGCCCATGAGTAGAATAAATCTGCATTTTGAACTAAATCGAACGAGCCAGAATCAAGTAATTGTACACTGCTAACAGCGATTTTTGATCTAGGTTCAGAGTCCTATCAATCGGTCACTTTTATCTCTCCAATCCAAGGCAATGGCTCACCATTTTCACGGAGGATGAGTAAGCATTGTAAGCTCTTCAAAGAGCGAGCGTAACCGAAATCATTTATTTTTACACTCTGTGCAAGATCAGAGGATCACGAAGGCAAGAAAAGCTCCAAACACAATACTTCACAGATCTAAGCAAAGCTATCCATTGTGCGCAGTTGACCTCATGCGCCCGCAATGCTAATGCTAAGGGTAGCCTCTACCTGTCACAATGATATGCTCGGGATCCCGTTACTCTATGAAAGCCTACTACGAACAGAATTAAATAAAAGCCTTTATCATTTGCAGCTACATGGATTAGCCTTCCAGTATTAACAAATGTCGATAAATCATTGCTCATATTCTGACACTTAAAAGTAGTAACAATAATTTAAGCGGTTTGCATCAGTACTCTGAGCTCTCCTGTTCCTGTTCGCTGGCCATGCAGATTTGACTCATTAAAAATGCAGAATCATGGTAAAGACAGGCTTACCTCGGGGGAAAGAACTGAGGAAATCACCAGAAATCGCTCAACGGCCAGCCTCGGTTGACAGCGGAATTGCTGACCGTAGCAGAATTTGGGTCGGCAGCTGCGCGACAAATTCACACGAAAGTGTCTCCATCAAAACGCCTGTCTAAAGCTGCTTTCGTTTCGCGTCCAGTGTGAAAGCGGCTCAACGTTTCTCTGATCATTCCTCATATTTCCAAGGCCTACCAGGCGATCTTAAGTGCTGAACAATCAGTGCAACCTAAGCTTTAGAGTGTGCGAAGGATAAACAAAAATAACAACATTTTCTATTTTCACAGATACAAATTAACAAGTTATTATTATTATTATTATTATTATTAAGGTATGAATTGTGTAGTATGACAATTCGGTCAGGTTGATACATAGTTCTGAGGCTTGGGCTTGGCGTTGTAGGTCTTTATTTCGCATTATTTCCCATATAGGCTACATGATCAGCATTGTCTGCTTCATACCCTGGACCCATTATTCCCACAATTAATTCGTGGCGAACACAAAGAAATAGCAGTTGTTTCCTCAAACCAGCTCTAAGCTCAGAACAGTCAACTATCAGAAAATATAGGCCAGCTAGCACCAAAACATTTCCAAGAGCTTTTCCGCTACACAAAACCATTCAAGCACTAGTGAATTTCCGCACTTGTGTATTTCCCATGACACGGTTCAATCGCTGGCTTCCTGTACAACCGTCAATACTGATCTCCGCATATTAATAATCTTTCAGCTAACCAGTAGCCTAGCCCACCTATTTCTATCGACAAACAAAGACAGCACTCCTTACCTGGGATAATATCACCTGCCTATGAATCATCACTCCACTCCTGAACCTTAAATTCCAAACTTCGCGCTTTGCCCTCACGGAGCTCGCACAAAGCCCATGGTCGCCGATTCGCAATATCCCCTCATATTACAATCTGGTGAACAGGACATGCAAGCAGCGAGGTGCACATCATTTCTGCCATCCTCTTGTCTCCCGAGTGGGTACCAGAGGGTTGTAGCCAATGGGAATCGTTATCCTTGCTTCCTCCATTATTCCGCCTCTCTGTCGCCCCCTACAGATTTTTTTTTGCACCTGGCAGAAGCAAATAGCCTATATGCTACACCTCACCGTGGGAGTTAATACCTTCGGAGAAATTAATACAGCCTTAAACAGTGCAAAAGTTTGTTAAATAAATAAGTAAATAAGTTTTTAAAAAAACTAATAAGCAAATAAAACGACAATATATACCGACTACAGCTAGAGGCAAGAGTGATGTCAAATCAAGGAAGATGGCCAGCACATTGCAATCGATGGTTGAGAATCAATTGCCAGAACGATCATACTTATCTGTCTATAGGGAGAGCACAGAACTGAGGATGACGTAAATCTGTACAGCTTGAGATACGTGATCAATGGGAACGCAGCCAACGGGGGGAAATTTCTCCTGTAGAGAGCACTGGAACAGGGCTGCCCTACATAGTTCCTTCAGATTTAACTCACTGCCACCAGTCACATTGACCCTGATCTGGCATATTTGCTTCTGATAATTAGCAACACGACAGGATCTCTAGCTGTTGATTGGGGAGCACTTTATTGGGTAGGAAAGGAAAATAAGTATGTACAAAATGGTAGATCTCAATGATCAAGGTTGGGTAGCCCTGTTCTCAAAAATAAATAAATAAATATAAACGGATTTTGACTGAGTGTGAGCAAGGCAATCTTTGCTGTTATGAAGAGAGGGAGGTTTTCAGTTTGGAGCATAAACCTCATCACAGTGCAGATGAATTACTCACTGGTGAAAATGTCATCCACTGAAATAACTGTAAATCCATTTTGTGGACAGTGTGGCAAAAATAAGCATAGACTGAATTAGAACACTGATGTTTAATATTTTAACACTGATTTTTCTATTTATAATACAGAGGACCAACAAATATTAATGATTTAATGGTCCCTCAAATTTGTACCATACATTCCTAATTTGAGACAAAGAGCAGGAAAATGTGTGGCTGAATTTACAAATCTCCACTTTGAGGGTTAAATGTTGCAGCAGTCAAACAATTTTTGTTGTAAATATGTAATTGATATGACATTTTTGGGGGGATTTGTTTGTATCTATGTGGGAAATGACTCCACATTCTGTTCGAGCTTTGCATTGTTTTTATAAAGCTTCCAAGCAATTCCAGAATAAATTTTATGATCAATTGAAAGACTGCTCAAATATTAAAAATGCTTTCAACTGTGTAAAGCACTTTGGCCCAGAATCACATGAAGGGAATTTCGTACTTCATAATGAATAACAGTTTTCCTCATTGGTGATCTGTAAGTATTGTTTTTGCCCCGGTATCTCCATTAATTAAACAGTACATCTGTAAAATTACAGTGCGCAGTTTGAGACGGCAAAGATCACTGATTGGAGTCTCATGGCTATTTAATGTGCAAGTTGATCAGTTGCATCTCAAATGGAACCTATAAATATTGTTGTGTAAATCTGAATACGTGTTGAAAGGAGCTGTGTCACGATTATTGCGCATGCTCAGAACTTACATCCCAAGTAAGTGAATCTGCCAGACTGCAAGTCAGAATATGATTCCATCCTTGCCTATCCGTCTTCATTCTCCACTGTATTAGTCGCTCCGGTATTATGCTTTTTACATTAAGGAGTTTTCTGTGTATATTAAAGAATTCAGTGCGCTATTTTCTCGCTTAAGCTACAGGATACAACGAATGTAAACTTGTTTAAAATAGCCAAAATCATAGAAGAAGAAGAAGCAGCAGAAAAAAAAAAAAGCCTTCTACTGGCCGTTGACAACCAGCTTAAATTCTTTGTATCTTTCAGCGAGAAAACAACGCTTTAAATCCTCGAATTTCCACAGAAAGCTCCTTATTATATAAAACATAATGCCTGGGTAACTAATATATACAAATACAATGCAAAACGATGACGGATTTGCAAGGATGGACGTAGATTTTGACTTGCAATGAGCAGATTTACTTCGTTCAAAGTTGAGAGCATGCGTCCTAATCGTGACACAGCTCCTTTAACTAAATTTATTTGCCTTTACAAATCCACATATCATCCCCAAAATCACTGCATGATTCGTATCTTGATAACACATTAAATACAGCAAGGTGAAAATTATATTTTCATTCTGTCTAAAAATCACTGATCAGCAATCGTAGAAATCCTGTACAGAACAAAGCTGACACCCGATGGTATGATTGTGCATTACACTTGAGGCCTTTAAGTCCAGTATGAAAGCAATGCAGCAGCAATCGGAAATTGTTATCTTTTGTTTTCTGCGAATTACTGACTGAACAACATTGGTTCACTCAAAGACTGGTGAGCGGAAAAGAAAAGAAAAAAAAACATTTCACAACCATTTATATGCCATGTTTGCTGTTAGCTTTTATCCTACCCAGAAATAAAGCTAAAATGTTAGATGCCACAAAATAAATAGGGTTAATTAAGTTGTGGTGGAACTAGTTCAGGCAGACAGCTCGAGACATGTCCTCATTTTTTTATGAATACTCCCCATATCCGTGCATATTTGCCCATCACTCTGCCACTGTGCGGCGGGCTATGTAAGGTGCTCTCCAGCTCTGTCTCTGTTGCACTTCTCTTTGCCTGCTGCCAGTTAACATCTCATCTCCACCCCAGAATCCACCTACTGGCTCTGATCATCTCCCCGGAGGGCACCCTGCTGCCCTCTGCTCTCTTCTCTTCAACTTCAGGGGCCACATGTCATAGACACCAAACTATCATTGTATGCATTTGTGCATGCTGTCATTAGCTACATGAAATGGCTGAATAAAGCTCAATTTCCTGTGAAAACTTTCAGTCAAGTTCCTCCAGATTAAAATGCATTCTCATATTGCTGGATATGAATGGAAAATAATTGGAAATTAAAAATGTGAGATTGTCGTTTTTTGCCTGATAAAGGTTTCAACAAATTGGGTGTTTGTTTGTTTCAGCAGTTAATCCCACCATGATATTGACAGCTATTGAAGCGTATATTTTGTCTGCCCCTGGGCAGTTTGGAACAATGAATATGATTGTATGTCCACGCACATTCACAAAATAGCAACTCATATTTGCATTTCAAATCTGCAATAATTTCTTTTCTTAATAAGCTGACCACAATGGTCCTGATTGCATCCTGCTCATGGTGGAGTTTAACCTAACCTTTGATTGAAATTCTCCGGAATATTTGGCCCGAAATGATTGACTTCACAGCTGATTGGCAGCTAAATAATAAGCAACCTTAATGATGAGGTCAAATATAGACCAGCCATTTGATTTAATGGCTTTATGAAATGGGAAAATAGTTCAATTGTACAATGTTTTCCGATCATTTTTTTTTCATTGACCCTGTAAAATATATTGCATGAAGAAATAAATGTGTTTCATTTTGGACATAATCTTCAAATTATGTTTGTATGGTCTCTACTTGAATGGATAAATAGGTGCATTTACCAGGCAACACAATGGTAGGTCTGTCGTATCATAGCAGGAGGGTTATGGGTTCAAATCCCATGTAGGGCTGTCTGTGAGGTCCTCGGATGTTCCCCTGTGTTTGTTTTGGATTCTACTTTCCTCTCATAGACCAAAGACATGCATGGTCAGCTTATTAAAGAGTAAAGAGTGCTATGGCAAAAGTATTTGCTCCCCTCCCGATTTCTTCTATTTTTACTTATTTGTCATATTCAAATGTTTGAGATCATCCAAATCATTTTAATATAAGACAAAGACAACATGAGTAAATACAGCATGGTGCTTTCCAATGACCATTTCATTTAATTAAGGTGAAAATGATTCAAAAACTATATCATCCAGGTGAAAAAAATAATGGCCACCTAAACCTAATTGCTGAATGTGTCACTTTTGACGGCAACAGCTCCAATGAGACGTTTGCAATAACTGGCAATGTGTCTTTTACTTTGTTGAAGAGGAATTTTGGCCCGCTATTCTCTGTGGAGTTGTTTAAATTCAGCCAGATTGGAGGATTTTCAAGCACGAGCTGCCTGTTTAAAGTCATGCCAAAGCACCTCAATCGGATTCATGTCAGAACTTTGACTTAGCCACTCCAAAACTGTCATTTTGTTTCTTTTGAGTCATTCAAAGGTGGAGTTGCTTGCATACATCGGATCATTGTCCTGCTGCATAAGCCAAATGTACTTGAGCTATAGGTTACAAACTGATGGTTGGACGTTCTCAGGATTTTATGGCGGAGAGCAGAATTCATGGTTCAGTATTTTATGGCAAATTGCCCAAGTCCTGAAGCTGAAAAGCAGTCACAGACCATCATACGACCACCACCATATTTGACTCTTAGTATGATGTTCACAATGTGGAATGCTGTCTTAGTTTTACGCCAGAAGTAACAGGACCCATGTCTTCCAAAAAAAAATTCCACTTTCGCACATCAGCCCACAGGATACAATCCCAAAACTCTTTGGGGTCATCAAGATGTTTTTTGGCAAATGTGAGATGAGTGATATTTGCCGTGCAGCTCTCCCATGTATCCCCTTTCACCCAGTCTCTTGCTTTCAGTGGATCGTGAACACTGACCTTAACCGAGGCAAGTGTGGCCTGCAGTTCTTTAGATGTTAATTTGGTCCTTTTGTAACCTCCTGGATGAGTTGTCAAAAGGCGTTACGGATGGCAACATTGCAGATGAACCCAAAACCTGTAGGTTCCTTTTAAAACTTAATGGTGCCTTCAGGTATTCAACATCAACTTTAATTTCATTTATTTTTGTTCAATCAGAGGTTTAAGTGTTCTTAGAGGAATTCTGGTAGTCCGACCACTCTAAGATGTTTCACCACTGTTCCAAGTTTTCTTAATTAGCAGATCATGCTCTCAATGTGGTTCACTGGAGTCCAAAAGCCTTAGAAATGGCTTTTTAACCCTTTTTAGATTGGTAGATGTCAACAAATTTGTTTCTCATCTGTTTTTGAATTTCGGTAGATCGCAGGAACATGTGCAGCTTTTTTCCTACTTCACATTGCCCGAGAGGTTCTATTTAAGCAAAATTTAGATTCAACAGGGTTGGCGGCAATCATGCCTAAGTGTGTCCTGTGACACTGAACCCAAATATCAATTAAATTTACTTTATTGGTTGGTGTAGTAACTTGGGCGAAATTACTTTTTCACCTGGGGTCAGGTATTCTTTAATAATGAAATCATCCTTTAAAAACTAAACCGCATTTATTTTTGTTCAATCAGGGTTTATTTGTTTAATACATAAAAGATAGTGTGATGATCTGAAACATATAAATGTGACAAAAATGCAAAAATAGAAGAAATCAGGAAGGGGCAAATACTTTGTCACAGCACTTGTAAATTTGCAGAATGTATAAGTGCATGTTTTGCTCAAAGGTATCCTGTGATGAACTGGAGATCAGTCTGGAGCACTTTTCTGCCCCTCGCCCAATGCATCTTGGGATATGGTGCAGCCTCTCAGTGATGGCGACCAATTGTATACTTATGGATGGATTGATAAGTTTCCAGAAATAGCAACATCTACACCCATTTTCATATGTACTGTACTGGTGACCACTCTTCATTATTTGAAAATGTGGTGTAGTTAGGCCCATATCATTATTTTGTTTCAAAGTTTCAGCCACTGGGAATTAAATCTTCTAAAATCACATTTCCCATTGTGATGTGATCAGTGAAAATTCATTTTGCCCAAAGGAACATAATGTTACAGTTTTCAATTGAAATGGAGTGTTCAGCCATACACCATACTGTGCAAATTGAATATAAACTCGAAATAATTAGGGTCTAAAGTGAGAGGGCTGGAGTGCCAATTTTACATCGTGTCACAAAATTTTTGTTATTTTCTAAGTGAATTACTGGGATCGTGAAATTTTACTTAAAACCACTGGAGGGCAGTAATGTTCTCCGATACTTTTTCTACTTGAAAAAACGCATTACCTCCGCTCTTTTCTGAAAGATCACGAAATGATTCCCTCCCCCGACTACCTTCTTCCGTCCTCTGTCCATTTCTTTCCTCCCAAATACGAGTGTACCTGATAGACAGATTCTAGTAATTCTGGTGACATGAATTATAGTGGTCCACAAGGGCCGTGAGTTTCAGCATTTGATGCGAAAAATCATGGCCAGTGAACAAGACGCATTACTACTGGACACAACAAGAGCCAAATTCCATGCTTTCACTGGTCAAAGAGGGGGTGGGGAGGAGACGAGGAGGGGGTAGGAGTCGACTCCAGCTTGTTGTGGGCAAGAGGTGAGAACACACCCTGGATAGCTCTCCAATCCACTGCAGAAACTGCACACACCGTTCACTCACACTCATGCCCATGGGCAATTCGCAGTCTCCAATTAGCCTGACATGCCTGTCCTTGTACTGTGGGAGGAAACTGGAGTACCCAGAGGAAACCCACGCAAACACGGGGTGAACATGCTAACTCCACACAGAAAGACCCTAGGCTACATTTGAACCTATAAACTCAAGATGAAAATATTAGTTCTTTTCTTTTTCCTTGGCACGAGAAATTATTTTGCTCCTCAAACATGTCTTCGGATGAGTCAAACGACTCACCCATTGGCGATCTGTTGGCATTATTTTGCAAAAACGTGACAGGAATATGATTTCCACAAAAGAGACTAAATTTTTGAGGATTTCACGACCATACAAAGGCAGGCTTTTCCAACAAACAAAAACAAAAAATATATCCTGACTGTTCCATACTCTGCTGTAGAGCTCCATCAGTCCTTCTAAACCATTAGAGGAGCCGGTTAATCAGTGCTCTAAAACTACATTGCTTTCAATTACCAGTAGAGTCCAGTATTCATCCTAACTAAAGCTCATCAAATTAATTGTCTCAGTAAAAATCAATAAACAGCAGCTCAATGGGTACCTCTATTAATCACGAGAACCCTGTCCTCTCAGTTAATATCCATCAAAGTGCATTTATTATACATCTCTGCTCATTATAATGCTACTCATTACATACATCATAAAGGCGGAAGAGGTATGGTGCCAATAATACTGATATCCATAATTTCGAAAGAAAAAAAAATCAATTCCGAACGTATTTCGTAATTAAATGAGGACATTATTGTGATTTTCACGGTAGTGCCCTCATTAATGCAGATTATAATTTTTGTTCCTGTGTGTAACAAGGCTTCACATAACAATCACATGCATGAACATAAAGCAAGCAAAAATGCTGGGTGATAAATTGATTTATTCGTTCAGTAGATTAATAAATATTTCAGAAATATCAGTTTCCAACGTAATTCTCAGAGACTGAGAGATGAATTAGAATAAACTCTGTTTATTTGTACCTGCAGTTAAGATAGCAGTAACAAACCAGCTTACAAAAGGCGATCGCTGCCGATCTTTTCATTGCTATGGAAACATGAATAGAGAGGTACTCAGCTATTTCAGTGACGGTGAGTGAAATCACAGACTGGTCTGTACTTCAAGGTTGTTTCATGATGATAAGTGCCAAACTAGAGTTTCCTCAAATGACTTGATGGGAAGTGAATATGTTTACACTTATGAGAAAAACAGAGAGTATTCATTTAAAGACATGGTAATATTTATAATGGGATTACAAGGATGATGAGGGCAAGTTCTTTTCTTTTGCCCAACAGAGACTTATCAATGGTGAAAGATGATGACCAGACGAAGATCCGAGTTGGATCGAAATGTTGTCCCCATTTAATAAATAAAAAAATTCTCAGTGGTTTGGAGTTAGTGTGCAGGCGTCCCTTTTTTATCCATTGACACGTTTATTTGATAGCCTTGCACCCAAACGTGATGTGCACATAATACTTTTTTTCTTCTCAACAGAGAATTATCAACATTTGTTGGATGTCATGTTTTATTCAGTTCAGTCCATAGTTGGTCAACGACAATAACTTTGCCTTTTAGCTGTGTATGCTCACTTGCTAAATCTGAAAGCTAATTCAAGAACTGTAAACTTTAATCTATGGGCACTGACATTTGCATTGTATGAATGAGGTACTGTAGGCATTGCAGTGCTGTCGATGAAATGCAACTGTCAAATTATCGACACTGCATTGTGCACTGCCCTGGGTTTTGCACCAAACAATGGTTCATTAACTTGCATCCACCAATCCAGAAGCACAAGCTATTTCATTTAAAAATTTATGCCTGCTGTACATTGAACCTCAAAATCTGGCAATGAGTACAGTATCCTTGAAAGGTCCAGGGGAAGGTGAGGGTTTGATCACTTCTGCAGTTGATATGGAAAGTCCTTGTAGGCAGCTGACAATACCAAACACATCCACCTCACGGATGAAGTGCTGTGCTAACTTTCCAGTACAAATAGACTGAAGAAAATACTGGGGAGAAATGCCACTTTATGTGTCAGAATTTTCCATTTGTCTTATCCAGCTGATTCTGAATCTCTGCTGTATGGCAGTTTTTTCTTCGTGCCATAAAACCTACGGACCCATATACGGTTTCATCAAATGCAGCTCCTGTATTCAAACCGGAGGAACTTCAGGCATATTTTAAAACCAAGTGGAGATCCTAAGGTTTCCAGTCATCCCAATTATGTGTCGCTGAATTGTAAAGAAATGTGTATAAAATGATGTACAAGATCTAGACATTTTCCTTTTGATTGTAATGCTGTGGCCATAAAAACATAGGGTCCAGGTGTGAGTATTTCTCTCAATTTAAGTGTGATGTAGCTTCAGTGAAGTGCCACAACCAGCAGATACAGAATATGTATATGACATTGTCCTACAATACGGAAAAAAAAAAAAAATTTTGACTTTGAACCCACTTAAGTTTAAGGGGTTAAGTTTAAGAAATCAATGTAAGGTGCCCATGATTAGCGATATGCAGTCATGGGGACAGTTCCAGTGAGAAATATTAATAATCATATACTGACATTCATGTGCATAACTTAACGTAATGACAACCAAGCTGTGGTTTCAAACTCAGCGTCGCGCAGTCGAGTAAATGCATGTAATACCGTAATTATTTTTGTTTAGGGTTGTCATTTAAACTGCATGTTTTTCTTGGTGTCATTCCGGAGACCTCGCAGCCTCTTTATTGGCTCAAAAAACATACTTTGTTTTATTTGCAAAGCACACACACACACACACACACACACACACACACACACACACATGCACACTCACACACACACACACACACACACAATTTTATATATATATATATATATATATATATATATATATATAAAAAGCAAGTTGAATTCTCTAGATGTCTGCTAAGGTGCCAAGCAGAGCATTGAATGTAATCTCATCTTAATATAATTGCATATTTGAAGTAATTCATTATTTGCCAAATGACATTAATACAAAGATAAAACCGCAAATTAGCGAATCACCTGGTGAATGCAATTCATTAACATGAACCATATTGTAACTGATTTGATTTATTCTCAACTAATATTTTCTTGGAGAAGGAGTGACAATTTGCCTCCAAAAAACGAGTTCCAGTTTCTCACATTTGCAACGGTGATGATACTCTCCATTACAAGTGGTTCCTCTGCAAGAAATTTGAATAAAAGTGAAAAGTATTTTCGCAGGAAAGGAAACGTCCTGTGAAGTATAGATCTGAGTTGGGGAGGAAAGCGCATCGGAGGGAAGAGGTGACTGCTTTCCATTGAATACAGCGGTTCTGTCAAAGACCTCCTCTGTGCACCATCACATCTTATCACTTTATTGGCTGCTGCACTGCTTCTGTAGGAAAGCCAAACATGGCCGCCCTCCAAGAGCTATAAAGGCGCAGGGTGGCAGGATTTCCTTTGAGAAAACAACAATTTCTGACAAAACAGAAGCCTCCCCCACTGCTCACCCACAGCAACAAATCCACAGCTGTCTTCACAAATGGAGCCTTAGTGTACTCTGAAGATAGTACCATGCTATCAGCTAACAGTTCCGCTGCCAAAGGATTTTGCAAGGGGAAGTGATTTGCAGTTGGCGGTTCGCGAAGCGATGGCTTTTGTTCAAAACCGTGGCCGCATGCGGAAATTAATGAAGTGTAGGTTCCCTCCATGATGCTGGGATTTTATTTTCCAACTGAATTTATGCACCTTCTTAATTTGTAGGACGCACCATGTATTGCTCAAAAAAAAACTCACTGATTCCATGGCTTTGCGCTTTTTTTTTTAAAGGAAGTACAGAATATGGTTTAAATTGATCTGAGAGGGTGCAGTGATGTAATATTTCAGTGGCATTTCGCGATCCACTTCGCGCACGAATTTCCAAAGGTCACATCAGGGGCTGTAATTTTTTTTTTTTACATGGCGAATTTCAGAATCTATTTTAATAGAGTAACAGGCAATAGAGAAAAAAAAAAAAAAAAGAATCAGAGGTTGCTGGTCGAAATCAGTCTTTAATCGGGATATGCTCAATTAATTGAAATGAGCGCACCTTTTGAACACAGAGAATAATGAGAAGGTTGTCTTTGTTCAAAATGAGCCTTAATCAGTCACTACTAACTGTTTCCTCTGAAAATTAAAGCAACTTCAAAAAAAACCCTTCTCGGAGATAAAGGTGTTGTTTTATGTCTTGTCTCCTTGCTTTTTAATGAATTCACACTACAAAGAGATTACGCGCGTTATTTATAGGGTTTGCTACTTGAAATGATTTTGTGTCTCTCTGGAGACATCCCTTTTCAGAAAGATCAACAAAGACGTTTCGCTACCGCAGACAGTTTTGGCCCGACCATCAAATTAATTTTGGATGTAATCATTCTGAAAAATCATTTCAGGCCTCATAAAAAACAATAATTTATAGGGAGTCTGGTGGCTCTGCGGCCTGGATGCAGCATTTCCCTGCAGTCTGAGTTCTGCTCTCTGACCTTGTGGGCTATTTTCACTTTAGTGCACATACTTGGCTCTCAGGACAGATTCTAACACCACATTTTTAGTATAGGTTGTGGGAGAAAAAGTGCTCATCCTTTCAGATTCATCTTTTACTTTTCATGCTTTAGTAGTCCTTCCATATTTTGGCTCCTGGGAGATATTGTTTGCATCTCTCAGTATTTGAGTGTGAGTTACGCTGCTGATGCTTGATATGCTGTTCACATACGGCTCTACTGGTCTCCATGGTGCATATGGTGCATTTCACTTTTCCCGCCGCTCTTAAATTATTCAGTATTTTACTGACTGCTATGCCATATATAGGTCTGTCGAATGCAGGTTCAATAGCGATGATCACGATGACGTCAATGTTTTGATACATGGTTGGCAAAAAGACTCATCTTACACTAGTAGATCTCCATCTCTATATGTATTTAATAATACATCTAAAATAGCGATGCCAGTCAGTTATAAGAGATATAAGATAAGATACACTTTATTGAACCACGTGGGGTAATTTGTCCTCTGCATTTAACCCATCCTATATTTAGGAGCAGTGGGCAGCCACAGAGCAGCACCCGGGGACCAACTCCAGTTCTAAAGCCAGTTCCTTGGTCTGGGATACTGGTAGGAGTGTTCCCGTAATGCATGTTATTGTGGGTGGGGGAAACCGGAGTACCCGGAGGAAACCCACGCGAACACGGGGAGAACACACAAACTCCACACAGAATCCCCAGGCCAGATTCGAACCCACAACCTTCTGCTGTGAGGCGTCGGTGCGACACTGCACCACCGTGTGTTATAGGTTGCACCAACAGGCCTTACTTGCCTCAGTTAAAGTCAGTGTTCATGATTGTGCCATGTTATTTATGTCCTGATCACGCTTTCTGCCATCTGCCAAACTGCACATGTACAACTTTGACATCAATTTTTTGTAAAAAGTGCATATAGTAACTAAGCCCAATGCTTAAAGCTACCTTGATGGGCTACCAAAGGGCTGTGACAAACGTGCTCACCTTGTACACCTATACTATGATTTGAAGTAAATGACGTCCGACTTCGTGATTGTAAAATTATTTTCTTTTATTTGCTCACCCAGTTGAGTACAAAAAACAGTGTCCATTAAAGCAAACAATCCACAATTCGACAAAAAAAACACACTTCACACAGTGCCGTCTCAGTGGTGCGGCATTGCGGTCAGAAATCATTTGTGCTCCACCCTGTCAAGCAACACCTGATGTCACAAAGGTTCCTACCTATATACATAGACACACTCATTCATGACCCGCAATGCAATTATACCCTCTTGTGGATTAATTAGTGTCCTACACACATACCCTCAGACATATACACCAATAAAATGGCTATTACATACCGGCCCCTAATTGTGATGACTTACAGGCATAACAATTCCAATATTTACAAATAAGTGGCCATTTTCAGAATGACAAACACCACATACCACCCCACTTACCACCTTTTTTTTTTTTTTTTTTAAAGTGAACTCAATATCTTACTTGTCTGCAAAACAGCAGCCTCTTGTAGCAGGCAAAGTTTTGCAGCAGGCCGCTCAATGACTTTTGACTTTGTCTGCAGCCGCACAGAGCAAACAAATCCTTTCTTATCATGGAAAGCCTCCAAGACCTTTCCAAGCGGCCAAGATCCTCAAAGAGCAGAGGAGTCCATGATGATGACGACATCTCCAGCTTTTAGATTTCTCCTCTTTTGGTTCCATCTTTGCCTTTCTTGCAGCAGAGGTAGATATTCACTGACCCATCGCTTCCAGAAGAGATCTGATATGTATTGAGCTTGTCTCCATCGATGTTTCATATCGAGATCATGAGGCTCAAACAATCCAGGTGGCAGTGCAGGCTTTCCCTTCATGAGGAGGATGTGATTGGGAGTGAGAGGTTCTAAGTTGTTTGGATCATTCGAAAGCTTAGTGATTGGTTGATCGTTCAAAATTGCTCCCGCTTCACATATGGCGGAATGAAGCCAAACGTCATCCAGTACCTGCTGTCGAGGCACTGAATTGAGAATCCTCTTCACTGTGCGAATCATCCTCTCCCAAATACCACTAAAATGCGAGCCTGCTAGAGGATTGAAACACCACATGACTCCATGTTGCTGCAACACTCCTTGTGTAACGTGAGTGATTCAGAGTTTCCAGAGCCTCATCTAACTCTCTTTCAGCTCCTATGAAGTTAGTCACATTATCAGACTGAATGCAAACCACTTGACCTCTCCTGGCCATGAAACAGCGCAAAGCGTTGATACAGGCATCTGTATCCAAAGAACTTGCAACCTCTAAATGCACTGCTCAGCTTTGAAAAAAAGTGAATAACACTCAATAGCGCTTTGCTGTGCGTCGGCCTTTCCTCACCTCAATCGGTGCAAAGTAGTTGATTCCAACATCAGTAAATGATGGATGGTCAGGAATAATTCACTCTTTCGGCAAATCAGCCATTTTCTGCTCCATCAACCTGCTGTTGTATCTCCTGCAGAAGCAACAGTCTGCCGTGATTTTCCTCACAGCTGAGTTGGCACCTGTGACCCAGTACTTCCTCCTCAGTGTGGACAACATGTGGTTATGACCACTGTGAGCAAGCTGTTGGTGAATGTACTTGAGAATGAGAGTAGCTACATAATGGTCCTTTGAGAGAATGAGGGGATGTTTTACTTCTTCTGGCAATGAACCTTTAGTCAGTTGTCCTCCAACTCTCAAAAGTCCATTATCCAAATATGGACCCAACCTGTAAATTGAGCTCTGTTTGCTCACTGAACCTTTCCCAGATTCCAATGCAGCAATTTCCTCAGCAAACCTTTGCTGCTGACAGTACTGGATGATAGCAAGCTCAGCCTCCACAAGGTCTACCATTGACAAAGTTTGCCCCTTTGGCCCTTGCCTTTGTTGCTCCACCTGAGCCTCTGATGCACGCCTCCTATGACCTCCAGTAGAATCCTTTTCAGCTTGAGAAACCAGGCAACTGCTACTTTCAGCTTCCTCCAATCTGACAAGTAAGCCATTAGTCGACTGATTGCATCCAATGAGCTGTCCACGATGGTAACATTCACCGTGGCTATTCCGAGAGCAGTCTCCATGACATTCACTGGCCAGCTTTCTTCTGGTCCAACCAAAAACTTAGGACCCTCAGTCCATCTGGGGTCTTGGAGGAAATCTCCAGCCCTTACTCCTCTGGATGAATCATCGGCTGGGTTTTCCTTGGAGCTTACCTAACGCCACTGAGAAGGTATGGCGGCTTCTCTGATTGTCGTGACCCTGTTTGCCACAAACGTATGGAAATGCTTGTCTTTGTTCCAAATGTATTTTAGCACCGAAGTGCTACCGGTCCAAAAGACAAATTCTTGCAGATGAAGCCTCAGCTCATTCTTCATCATCAAGTCGATGCAAACTGCCAGGACAGCAGCAGTGAGCTCTAAATGAGGAATGGTAATGGCCTTTAACGGTGTAACTCTGGCCATGCCCATCAGGAATACAACATGGACGCCCCTTCTGTCATTCTGCACCCTGAGGTAAGTGACTGCTCCGTATCCTGCTTCACTAGCATCTGAAAAGTAATGCAGTTGAGCATGCTTAAGATCTCCAAATCCCTTAGGTTCAATGCATCTTTCCACCTTGAACCCAGACAGAACATCCAGGTCCTTAATCCACCTGTTCCACTGATGCAGCATGTCCTGAGGTATGGTTTCATCCCATCCAAAGTTTCTCCTGCAAAGCTCCTGTAGCATTTTAGCAGGCAGCACAACTGGGGAAAGAAACCCAAGTGGATCATACACAGAGCTTGTCACAGACAACATTCCATGTCTTGTACAAGACCTCTGAGGAACCTCCATCTTGAACTTAAAGCTGTCAGATTCAACACACCACAGCAAACCTAGAGCTCATTCCACAGGAAGGTTGTCACAATCAAGATTGAGCTCTCTCAGATCTTAAGCTCAATGTTCTTCAGAAACAGTTTGCAGCATCTGGCAACCATTGCTCATCCATTTGGTCAGAATCAATCCTCCTTTCTGACAAAGAGCAGTTGGATGTTTGACCAAGAGTGAAGCCTCCTTTTCTGAGCCTGTACTCTTCAAACAATCATCCACATAGAAGCTTTCCTTGATGGTTTGAACTACTTCAGATGGGAAACTGGACTGATTGTCATCTGCCGTTTTCCTCAGAGCAAAGCTAGTTTGGCAGGCTGAGGGAGGGCCCGGGTGGGGAATTGAACCCCAGACTCCTGGGTAAGAGTCAAACGGGCTGACCACATTGCCAAAGACCCAGGCTCGCATACTTATTAGGAGGCATTTCTAGTGACAGGACCCCTCAACTGTCACATTAGCACAGCTCGGAGAGGATACAGCACCCAACAGATGAACAGTCATTCAAAACTCAGACACCTCCTTGGTCAGATCTCCCTCTGGCCACCATAAAAACCGTAGGAAATCTCTGCCATCCTTGGGCACCTTCACCTGATGAAACATTGACTGTATGTCTCTCATGACTGCGACTGATTCCTGCCTGAATCTGAGGAGGACTCCAAGTAAGGTGCTGGTAAGATTGGGACCTTGCAACAGCTGCTCATTCAATGATCTTCCCTTGAATGTCGCACCACAATCGAACACCACCCTCAGCGTCCTCTTCTTTGGGTGATGTACACTGTGATGAGGGATGTACCAAACTCTCCCAGTGCAACAGTCCAGCTGCTCTGTAGGTACCGGCTCTGCATATCCCTTACCTATCATCTCGTTGAGACAAGCTTTGTACTCCTAAAAAAACTTCTCATTACTGAGAAATTTCCTCTTCAGGCTCAGCAACCTTTGTTTTGCCACAGAGAGGTTGTTAGGCGGGGAAACATTTTCCTTCTTAAAGGGCAGTTTTAAACTGTACTGACCATCCTCCAGTGTTGCAGAATTTTCCATTATTTCCATAAACTGTATATCCTCCCTTGACAATACCTTCTCCTCTGTAGCTCTCTCATTAAAATCCTGGTTGTACTGCTCACACAACTTTTCCACCTTCGACGTAGAAATCCTGTTGACCAAAGCTGAAGGTAAATCTGATGCCGTAGTGCTGTCATAAGTGTGCAGAGGTCCATTTATGACCCATCCTAATGCTGTCCTTGTAGCATATGGACCATTCCCATGGCTGTTTATGACCTCCCACGGCTCCAACATCTTTAGTGCATTGCTTCCAATAAGCAGGTCCACCTCAGCCTGTATAGAAGGAATGCACACCTTTGACAGATATGGCCACTTTGCAATATCTCCTTCAGTCACTATGTCGTCTGCACTTAAAGGCATCCTTTTGTGTGTGAGGACTTCTGGTAACTTGTAGAAGACATCTATCTCCAAACCAGACACTTCCAGATCTGCACACTCATATGATGGAACAACTCTTTCCTGTCCCGTTGTTTGCAGCATAAAATGAGTCTGTCTTCCAACTAAGTTGAGCCTTCTCATGAGCTGCTCCGAACAGAAGGTGTCAGTGCTACCAGGATCCAGGAAGGCATACGTCTGTATTATCCGGTCTCCTTTGATTGATTTAATTTGAACTGGCAAGATGGAAAGAAAACAGTGATCTCTACCGGCCCCTGTATGACCACAGGTTTCATATCAAAAGAGAGTAAGCCTGTAAAGCAGTCACATCCTCTGATTTTATTGAGGGCCAAGCAAGAGCCTTTTCCAGATATGCAGCAGCGATCTTACATTCATTGCCGAAATGCTCATGAAGCAGCCTCTTCGCATGAGCGTATCCTTGACCAGGTTTCATATGCTGGCAACAACGTACCAGTTTCAATGGCTGACCTCTGATAAACTGCTCCAGGTAGTACAAGCAATCACTACTGCTGACCTTCTCCTCCACACCTTGTTCAAAAGCTCTTCTGAATGAGATACACTGAAGTGGATCTCCATCAAATACCGGGATATCTCTTGCTGGCAAAACCATTAAACGCTGTTGTTGAACAAGTGCTGATTTGATTTCATTTTGTTTTTGCATGATGTTACATATGACTCCAAAATGGCTGTCATCCACTGGCTGAGCATTAAATATTGCTGTTTGCCTCCCCTCCGCTGACCGAGCATAAAGCCAAGAAGTTTGCAAGGGCTGTGAGTGTGCATTAATATTCACTTGTGAATTGTGAGATCGTTGCAGAGTAGCCTCCTGCAGCTGTGTGTTTGATTCTGCTGGGTTCTTTGCTGGTGGAAATGACCAATTTTCCTTTGGCTGTGGCTTACTTTGTTTAATAGGTTTGATTACTTTTTCCTTCCTTTGATAGGTAAGAATTCATTCCATTCGATGATGCCTTTGTGACACTTTGAATATCAGCAGCCTGCAGAACTGATACTTTGGCAGTAGATTCTGCAAGCAAAGCTTCCAGCTCCAGTTGTTCCCTTTGCATTTTTAGTTTTTGCTGTTGCGCTTCCAAAGCATGCAATTTCTTTAAGGCTGCTACACGTGCCATCAGAGCAGCTTTCTCAGCCTCTGCTTTAGCTCTGGCAGAGGAGGTGGTGCTTAAGTGTCCACTGCATGCACTCCTTTTACTTGCATGTTTGTTTGCAACTTTAGAAACACTGTCCTCTGGATTTACGTCATCATTATCATCAACATCATGATCATCATCATCATTACCCATCAGTGTTTGATGTTCAACACCTGTTACCCATCTTTTGAAATAAGAAATGCAGTCATCGTTACTGATCATTTTAGCTTTAAACCACATGTCATGCTTTTCTTTTTCAACCTCATCCAAAAAACCCATCAAAGAATCATGAACACATGTAGCTTCATCACACGGCTCAACCAGATACTCGAGAGAACATTGAACCTCTGCATTTTTACCCTCTTGCAATAGTTCACTTCACCTTTTTCTTACTTTGCTAGCCTTATTTAGCTTAGTTTTTCTTTCATCCTGCAACCTTTCTAGCTTTTCAGCAAGTGATTTAGCAGTTAATTTTACAACACGCCTTGTTTTTACATCTTTAGAGTCAGTGTCATTGTTAGTAGCAGCAGTAGCGTGATCGCCCTTGTTCTTGTCGGTCGACTGCGCAAAGATCTCCGCGGGTCTGTCCTTTAACTCACGCGCATCCATTGTTCAGCTCATACAAAAACATAACCGATTGCAAAAAAGCACCTTCCTGAAGTCAATTGTCATTTTTCTTCGACCACCAATGCATTAGATTTACCCCAGACAAAGTGTGCACACAAAACAATTATTGATTATTATCATTATTGATTTGTAGCGCTATACATACCTTGCATTGGGCGCCATAGATTCTGAATCCTCCTCCGAAGAAAGAAACACCTTCGCCGTCACACTGGAAGCAAACGTCAGCGTCCTCTCGCCGATCCTCGCTGATAGCGATCAGCCGGCTGGCTACAGGTGAACTCCGGTGAAGAGGTGTAAAACTCACGCATCCACTCTTTAGGACACAACAACAGCGGTCAACCTTTTCCGCACTGCAATGAACTTCCTCCAGCTTCCTAGAGCGGGTTTCTGACTTGATGTATAGTAGCTAAGCCCAATGCTTAAAGCTACCTTGACGGGCTACCAAAGAGCTAAGTGACAGACGCGCTCGCCTTGTACACTTATACTATGATTTGAAGTAAATGACGTCCGACTTCGTGTTTTGTATTATTATTTTCTTTTATTCGCTCACCCAGTTGAGTACAAAAAACAATGTCCATTAAAGCAAACAATCCACAATTTGACCAAAAAACACACTTCACACAGTGCCGTCTCAGTGGTGCGGCGTTGCGGTCAGAAACCATTTGTGCTCCACCCTGTCAAGCAACACCTGATGTCACAAAGGTTCCTACCTATATACATAGACACACTCATTGATGACCCGCAATGCAATTATACCCTCTTGTGGATTAATTAGTGTCCTACACACACACCCACAGACATATACACCAATAAAATGGCCATTACAGTGAACATTGCTATACTCAAACCTGTGGAACATCAGGATGATTTTAAGTCCTAGTGAAGGTCGGAAGGTTTCCAATGATCCCAAATATGTCCCGCTGAATTACAGGGAAATGTGTATAAAATGATGTACAAGAACAAGATATTTTATATTTGATGTAATGCTGTCGCTATGAAAACATGGCATCATGGGTTTGAATATTTCTCTCAGTGTTTGTATGATGTAGCTTCAGTGAAGCACTGCAACCTGCAGATACTGAGTATGTATGTGACATTGTAGTTCAATATGAAAAAAAAAATGCTTTATGTGACATTGAACCCACTTAAAGGAACAGACAACGGAATTTCAAAATACAGTTTGGAGGATAGATCATGTCATAAACTAACGATTCATGCGAATGTTTGAACATGTAGAGCTCATACAACTAAGCTATCCATCTCCGAAAGTCGGTCCTGAAGCAGAATTCCCCCATCATCGACGATTTCATGAATGCCGCCATCGAAAATATTTCAAACAATCAGAGAAATCCTCGCGGAGATGCTCTGACGTCACATGGGCGCAGCACGTAGAAGCTATACATGGCGAGTGAGACTGCACAAGCATTGGGATGGTTGTTAAATTACTCACTAAACATTCGGTTTTATTGATTTCCACAGAGTGCTATACTTGCAGTCCTAATGAGCGAAAATATCGCAGTACTTTGAATCACTTCCAACTTCAGCGTCAGGCACGTCTGAAAACCCGTTGAAATCAGCAGCTGCTTCTCTGTCAGTGGATGCGAATAGGTTTAGTTGTTCGTCCTCCGTAATGTCAGTGTCTAGGTCTGCACTATGCAGCGGTATTTCTAACAAACAAAAAATAGTCATAGATACATGTCTGATCCAATAACAAATTAGTGTTTTTTTTTTTCCTTTTTAAAAAATAGGCATTTCTTCAGCAATATTTTCCTTGTAAACGAGTTTCCGCACTTGGCAGCGGTCACAATAAGACGCTTGTTATCAAGGTTCCTGGCACTTGCAATAATAATTTAACAAGTGCCCCGTCCTAGATCGTACTGCTAGAGAAAATAAACCCAATCTGACAAAACGTGATCGGTCATTTACAATATTACCATACCTAAGGGGTTTTAAATTAGACTGGATGTGTACCACTGTTTCCAAACAGTCCCAATGGAAAAATATCAATCGCTCAGGGGTGCGTTTCCCGAAATCACAGATGTTAACTTACGTCGTACGAACCATTGACTATGAATGGACGAACTGTGTAAGCTGCTTACTTAGCTAGCAACTACGCTTTTGGTAAACGGAATGGTCGGTAATAGACAGAAATGGCGCTTCAAGCTAACTCTTCCCTAGTTATTGGTCTGAAAAGGCTGGAAATCAAAATGCCGCTGAATGATTATTACTGATATTTACCAAAATATTAACCAGAGCATATTTGTTTACATGGGTTCCAGCGGTCAGCTCTGCACACATTGGCTGATCTGGAACGAACAAAGTAGCACTTCTGGTTTATATATCTCGTTGCCTTCTGTTGCCTCCTCCTAACCCTTGCGCCCATGTGACGTCACGCATTGCCCTTCCGGGAGGCTGCATTGCAGCTCAATAGTGGCCTTAGAACTGCCACACAAAAACGCTCACAACTTTTTCATAAATGGTCAAGTATGCCTGAAAATTTTCACATGGGGTCTCAATATTACAAGCTATCAACCTATGCATGTATGTACGTTCCGTGTTCTATTCCCTTAAGGGATAACCTATGGGAAAAGATAGAGTTTAAGGGGTTAAATAGCTGAGAAATGGGTGGTGAATCTACAGTTGTAATAGTTACATCCATTGTTATGTGAAGCGTCCAAATGTTAGAAACTGTACACTACCAGGCCTGAGATTTGTCTGGGAGACTTGTTGTCAGGTGTTTTGAATCGCAGCCACACCATTAGCGGCCGAGACCAGAGGTCTGCACGGGTGAGGCAACAATTGGCTCAGCCTCGCCGGGGATAATAGGGGTTAAGCCGATCAAAATTTGTCAGGCGTGTCACTTTCGGCTAGGCGCGTGTAGCTGTACGGGCAAATTGTACACAGACTGCATTATGCTCCAATGGTACAAGCAGAGTGTGATCGGTGGTGTGCCTGCACAGTGTAAATAGGCGAGGGCCAGCCGTCACGTGAGTGGGGGCGACCACGTGCCACGACGTCTCACTCTTGAGCTGACGAGAGCTGGCTCCTGCGGTGGATTATGAAGTTTGGCTGTTTTTAATGTGGGGAAATGGGGAAAAAAGCCCCCAAAAACATTGTAAAAATTGTACACTGTTCATCCTCAGAAGAAATATAAATTTTTCAGACATCCTGACAATGAACTGTACCCCTAAAATGTGGGACAGCAATACAACATAACATCAAAAATAAAATAAAAAAGGAGAGTTTGGATATACTTTGTTTAATACTTGATTGAAATTGAAGAAGACGTGTCTAAATCCTAATGGCAAACCTAATGCTAGCTGAGTTTATCACATAGTCAATCCCTATCAGTGTCAGTGTACATCCTAGTTAATCAAAGTGGAAAGTAGACAAAGGGCACACTGATTTACACATAGCTGACCATCCCCCTGTTAAATTCAAAATTCTTAACTTCATCTCTCATGCAGTACACTCATATGGAGTACACTAAGAAAAAATAGGGCCTATATATATCAAATGTTCTGCAGGGAAAGTTTTTTTGAGAGGTCTTGTCAAATGGGCATCTATGCTCATACAATTAGCTAATGCAGATATGTGGACTTTGCTGCATTTTCTCTAATTAATCTATTGGATGAGCTCCTCGAAGAATAATTTTTTAAATCTATCTCCTTTAGTTTCTCATGTTCGCCAAGTGGCTGAGTGAGCTATGGAGGAGAAATTTTTCAGCTCCTTCGCACAGTTATATGAGTGTTTTTGTGCTTGTATTGAGGGTGAGGGTGGTGATGATGTCATCAATAATGTACATGAGTAGATTCCACTGAAAATTTGCACCGAAAAGGTTGCAAGTTGGGTGAAATATCTGTCTCTGCTTTCGGCCCATATGTGTCATGAAGTTCAGTACAAACACTCTGAACCTGCCCACTCAGCTTGTTTCAATGTGAATCTTTATTCAGATTCTACCCTCTTTTACGTTATTCTCTTTGATTTACATACTTTACTGTTACTATATCCTGTCATATTACTCCACTGCAGTAATAGATTTTGACAAGATTGAACAGGGAAAACAAAACAAGGCGAAACAAAGGCAACACATGACCACAAATGACTGAGAGACCAATTGCGTTCAATAACACCCTCCATTTCCCTCAGAAATTAATGGTAGAAAACCTGGCACCAGATCCTTTTTCAATTTTTCCCCCAGAAAAGCAGTGTGTATGGAACTGCCGCGTCAGCACTTTAACGTAAATGTGAAATTGGCCGGCAGAGAGGCTGTGTAAGTGGTAACTTTAAAATTTTCTTCCTCTTCCTGTTTCATCCTCAGCTTTTGCTCGTAAAGTAAAAAAAAAAAACAAAAGAAGAAGACACAGGACCTCATCTGCAGGATCACAGAAGCCCTTAAACTTTCAATAACCAGGGAAAAAAAGCAAAAAATACAGAACCCTTTTTTAGTACAAATATTAACCCTTTAACTGACTCAACCTTCGGGTAGGGCACATTTTGAGTCTCTGTGTCTAACTGAAAGATGTGTTGAACTTAACGAATTAGATTTTTTTCAACATAAACATACCTCAACCAAGTGTCAGAGATGGCTCAATGAGGTTAGGTTCTACACATCTTTCAACTAGTGATTCAAAATGTGCTCTCCCAAAGGTTGAACAGGCAATTAAAGGGTTAAAAATGCCTTTATCACCGCGGCATATGTAAAAAAGTGATAATAATTTAAAAGCACATTGTATTGACATGTTTCATCTCATTAGCCTTCATTAGGGATACGACAGAACATGTATAAATAATGCCTTTAAGCCACAAACAATTAACATGAACGAGCCGTTAAGCTCTTAAAGCTGATTCTGCCTCTGAATTTTTCAAGAGCGTTGAGACATAGTGGGCTGTGCTTCCTTTCGCCAAACAAATCCATCTAAAAATATTCGCGGTAGTCTTTGGCAGATTTTAACCTGCACCCATAAAAAGATTATTTCTGTGTTGCACAAGATAACAGGCTTCACAGAGAAGGGTTTAAGGGAGATTTATTAACGGAATACCATATGAGCAGCATTGAACCTTGAAGATTTAGGAACAAACCCCCAGCCCCCCTCATCCCACCCCACTTGGAGTTCTCTCAAACCGATGGATTGTTTGTGGGATGAGGCGCTGTATTCTACATGAAGAAAATGGTGGCTCCTGAATCACTTGTTATGTATACTGAACAAAAATATAAATGCAACAGTTTTTATTGTGAGAGAGATGACCATGTGCAAACATTCGCTGTACTTTCATTGAGTGTTGACAGATTGTGTGACCATATTGCAATACATTTCAAACACCGACTGACACAGACAAACAAGAATCTCACAACAGCATAGATGATAAAGGGGATGGGGTCTACTGTCCAAATTGCACAAATTAATATTGAGTATGTCAATGTTCGCCTGCTGCACTGCTGCACATCCCCACTGCATGGACCAAACCAAACGGTAAATGGTGACTTAGGGGGACGTGTTCCCCCTAATCTTCAAGAGATGCACAGAGTTAGTGGATATTTGTGAGAAGTGGGAACCGATGACAGACTCGTCGGTCAAGGACATTCCAAAGATGCTCGATGGGGGACAAATCTGGGGAATTCAAGCATTAAATATATTTTCAGCCTCACAGAACTCCTTGCACACACGGGCAACACGGAGTCTGGCATTGTCACGCTGGAATATGACATTGTTATGACAAATGAATGGTAGGACCACAGGCTAGAGTATCTCATCGCAATATCGCACTGCACTGAAGTTGCCGTTAATGAAATGCAGTTGGGTGCGATTTTCAGGGGATATTCCCGCTCAAACCAGCACTCCTCCACCACAGTATGCCACTGTATGCACCACACTGACGTCTGCATGATGCTCTCCTGTGCGGCACCAGACACTGCCGTCCATCCACTCTGTGAGGCTGGAAAAGTGACTCAACAGTAAAGAGAACATCCATCATGCCATGGGCCATCAGACGTGCCTGTTCACCCAGTCACGCCCATTTCTTCATCAAGCAGGTCCAATCCAAAAAGAGGATGACGCGCTAAGATGGACTTCCCGGAGATGATTTCTCCCAATTTGGGCAGAAATCCTGCAATTGTGGAGACCAGCTGTCTCATCTGCAGTGGCAGTTGCTGATCTGAGACGGTCATGGAGATGGAGAGTCGGGATATGGCGGTCTTGGGTGGGGGTCATCTCACGGAGTCGTTGTGCACGTGGGTGGCTTGGTGTTGTGCCTAATTCTTCAAAACGGCATCTTAGGCGGCTTATTGTTGAAACATGGACATTAAGAGCCCTTGCGGAAGCCCCGAGAGGCATTCCTGCACTGAGCATGCCAATGGCATGCTACCTGAGGTCTCAAATCATCTGTGGCATTTTGAAAAATGGCTGCACAGAGACTTTTGAGGTGGCCTTTTATAGACCAGAGGACAGGGTGTGCCCGGGCCGACCATCACTGATTTCAGTAGTTCTGGGTCAGGCTCCACCTGTCGGACCAGCCAATTTTGACGAGCGGCGTGAAGTTGACAAAGATATTGCGAAGGAGACTGAAATGCACACAAACCTGTAGCACACAACCTTGGTCATGTAATCAAACCCAACCAAGTCAACCACGGAAATAATTTATCGAGATATCGAAAGGATTAAACTGTTGTGTTTATATTTTTGTTCAATGTGTATCCAGCACAGATCCCCGAGAAGAGGCTAGAGTGAATATGCAGGGGGACACAGAAAGGATTGATTGCATTTCTGCAGGTTCGGCTGTCGATGACAGGCACTGCCTCAAGCAGTAATGGCGGAAGGTTTTGGCCCTGGGGGTTGCTGGGAAAGCTGACAGGCCACTCTTAAAAGACATCAACAGACCCTCGGCGCGTCCACAGCCCACACTCAGGGTAAAGATCTGTAATCTTCTGCTACCTACAGGACTTCAAATCCCGGGGCCTGCACATCAACCTTTGAATTTTACCACAAGCTGTTTTCCATTATGAACAGTCTTTTGCCAACAGCATAATGTGATGCTCAAGTCCTGCTTCTTTCACTGTTAACAATATTGAGGTGAAACTGCCTTGACTTTGATTGCCAAAGGGGCCTTTATGATCTCTCCATCAAAAAACAGCATAAGCTCATTATAAAACCTTTTAATGCAACACCTTTCAGATTGAATGGACTCCTTCAAGGGCAGTGTATGAGTACTGTGGAGCACTGCCTGTTCACAGAGATGAACCAACTGTTCTAGTGCTGAAACCCTGAACCAATTTTGTCTCACAAAATGGTCTTGACAGCAATTGTAAGGGGTGGATAAATTGGTGTGACCTCATTTTTGATAACAGCTTCTCATCTTATTGTGTGTGGAACACTTGAACAGGCTGGCCAGTGTAACACGGCTCAACTGTATATGTCCTCACCGCCAGCTGTGAGATTCGTCAAGCTCAACATATCAGAGGCAGAACGAGAATGGAGTGCATGAACCGACAACCAGAATTAATCCACACGTCATGTCCAGTGAGCATTTGAGTAAATATGACATGCACATGCACACACTCGAGCACACGCTCACGCAAACACACATACACACATGCACACACGCACATGTACACACGTACGCACACACACACATACGCACCTAATCGCACACACACACACGCGCGCGCGCACGCGCACGCACATGCTCATGCTTGCACACACAGACTTACACGCAGATATACACACATAAACGCATACAAGCACACATGCACACTCGCAGATTCACGGACCCGCACACAGATTCATTCACACGCGTACACACACACCCACACACAAACATGCACTCACACCCTTACACGCGCACACACACACACGCACAAGCTCACATGGTGTTAACTGCAATGTTAGCCCATTTTTCAGCAAAAGAATATAAAAGAGCCAAACTGTCATGATTACCTGATGTCCACTTCAACACGTTGAACAGCACATTCAGTGATCTGTGATGGGCATTTGCTCCAAGTAAAGATTCACATTGTCATTTTACCGGCTTATACCTTCCCCAATATCACCACTTCCTGTGCAGTAAAAGCAGAATTTACGTTTGTACAGTGGAATGGACGTTGTGATAGCACTCCAAAAGCCAGACTCTCCTGCTGGGGAGGGTTCTTAAATCCCCACTGATTGCTGTGGGTCAAAAAAAAAAAACAAAACAAAAACCTAAAGACCATCTTTCTCCAGAGCCTGAAATAGCTGTCTTCAGAGATTTCATAAACCCCCCGCAGACAGTGGGATGTGTGTGCGAAAGCAGCACAGTACATCTGTCTCAGACGCTTTCATCAGGACTGTTGAGTCATCGATGGCGTGTGAGTGATCGCCGGGCCCTGTCTCCGTCGAGACTAAATTGGACGCTGTGGCTTGAAGGCCGTCCTGTTTTGTGGAGGCTTCATCTGCAAGGCCCCTGCCTTAATTAGCCAGATCAATCAGGGCTAATTGTTTTCCCTGCAATGGACAAATCGAGCCCATTACAGCTCGCAGCTTGCTTGACTGGGTTTGTTGAGCTGATCAGATTTTTTATAGTCACTGAATATTGGCCATTAGTACATTTTTTCCAAAAAAAATACGCACTTTCTTGTTGTTACAAGAAGGCGAGCAGATGTCAAGGCTTCCCACACCTCATCCCAGCTACATGCATGATTGATAAAGCTTACAATCACTGGTTAAACAGGTGTTTTCGCAGTTGTACTTTGTTCTGCTCTGTGAAGAATACGCTCATTAAAAATGCATGGCTTTCGGTTGAATTAAAGCGCTTTAGAATAGGTTCTGGATGCCAGTCTTTTAACTATTCATGCACTGGGCAGTTATGGCTGTTATTCATCTAAAGACATCATTGCGCTCACTGGAAAATAAATACATGAAAAAGCAAAATGCCCTCTCAGATTCTCTGTTTTGGTGCAAAATGCTGAGGCTCTCAATCATTTTACAAAGAGCTGCTTTCATTGTTCAGGCCACAGAACCCCGTTGATCACCTGCCAGGTTTTCTGTGTGAAAAAAACTCATCTCTAGTGCATATGTTCACATAAGCTGTTTCCACTAAAATCCGTCATGTTCAGTACACCTGCAGGCCCTTCACCTCTCTATATACTTTATGTGTAATTTGTAGAACTGTCCAGTCATCTGGCTGCAGAAATCAATTCGACTGAAGTATAAAATGTGAGAAGATATTGACCCTTTGTCTAAATTCACCTGGATTGGAGGTAATTTAGTTTCCGAGAACATTCACTCAGAGCTTCTGATGGACTCAAATGCTTCCGCTGATGAGCCCTTTTCAGGGTATTGAAGCCCCTTCGCAAATTTAATCTTCGGAGTACGAGGCCAGGCACAGTCATTTAAGCGCACATTGCAGGTGGCGTAAATTCTTCTGGCAGCAATATCTGCTGGGCGGCTCGGGCTCTGGTGTGCAATATCTGTCCTGCAGGAAGGAGGCTGAGAGCTGGCCGCCTTAACCTTCTGCATATGCGGAAATATATCTGCATGCGATGGTGCCCCGGGGATAGGCTGGAGATTTGTTTGTGCTGCCTGTGGGAGCGAAGAAAGAGCAAAACAAGAGCCGTCGCGAGAGCCGACAGACGTTCTGACGCTCTGGGACGACAGATCTTTTACACGGCGGCCGCTCGCACAGACAGCGGAATTGGAGACAAGTTCACGCATTCGGTTAGAAGCAACTTTGCTCGGCGGGAACAAAGCAATAAAGAGACTTCGAAATAGCTCGCTGAAAACATAAAGCTCTGAGTCTGCGTTCGGCCACCTAAAAATTTACAGTAGAAATTACCCGCGCATTCAATAAACGCTGCGTAGTGTTACTTCCTCACGTGTAGCACACACTGTAAAATGAACTGCATTAACTGAACAGTGGAGCCATATGGAATTAGGATTTAAGTGTTCAATGCAGTGTGATTCCTGCAATAGATTGGGGGTCTGTCCAGGGTGACCAAGAGCAAATGTTTTAGAGATAACAGATGAATGTGAATAGTGGGATGGGTTCCAGATAAGTGCCAATAACATGCTGAATGCAAATACTGTGATATATTTAGTTGCTCTTAAAGTTTTTTTTTTCTTTTTAGTGTCAAATGGGAAGGTATTGACTGTCCGAGCTTTTGAGGCTATAAGATTACAGCATCATAAATGCCTACAAATTCACTATTTGTTAGCTGAGAATAATATTTCTCTAGGGCTGAATAAAATAACCGGTGACTGATCATGAGAAGAAATTTTCTTTTCATTTGCTAGTTTTCCTGTCAATAAAATATCTCTTTTTGCTAAATATTTGCTACACCACATGTATTCACGGTGGGTACGGACGGATCTGCTGCATTAGAAAAGGAACATAAACTGTATTTCTGGAGATCTGCTTTACATCCTTCCCAAAGCATTCAAATCCCCAAAAGTCGGCCGGGGTTTCCATGGTAACCCGTCTCCATTTGAGGGGGAAGTGGTAGCATAAAAAAAAGCTTTTATTTCTCTGCAGTTGTTTACCAGTCTTGAAGTGTAGGACGGCGCCTGGTCGGCACCTGTCCGGAGGCATGGGGTCCGCTCAACCCTGCCTAACCGCCAGCAGCTAGGGGCACCGCGCAGACCAAAATTCTGCCTCTTAACTCGAAAAGCCACACAGTCAACCTGCACTCAGAGCACCTCGCCCACGTGCGATTCCTCACTCGAGCAGATAAGGCGCACTCCCCGACCAAACCTCCTCATGCTCCCCCGCGGCTAACGGGAGACCCATTTCCATTTCTGAGGAATGTGCCCTCCCAGATATGTAACGGGAAACTTGATTTATGTCGCCATTTTCTTTATAGTGCCATCTGGTGAAGAGAGTTTTTGAGAGTTTCCTGAATGCACATTATAAAATTGCAGATATTCAAACTTTCAAAACAGTGCGATCGACGGGTTAGATGCTGTAAAATAGAGGCATTTTAAATCCTTGCTTGCAGATTAGCATACTTGTCTTGTCTTATGAAATGCCACAATTTCAACAGCGCAGGACATTTGCCAATGAACAACAGTACTTTGCAATTAACAACTTTTCCTCATAATTAGATAGGCAGTAAACTGTCAAGTGTTAGTGTTTAACTCTAACATAGGACAAACAGTGAGCATCCATTTGGTTCCATATGTACACTTTAAATTTAACCACAGCACATTTTGCTGCATACATAATGCAACTTACAAAAAATACTTAGAATCAGTCACAATACCAATATCATTTTTATAATTAACAGCAGAAGATAGCGTATATGCAGTGTAGTCTGTGAGAATTTGGACAACGATGCCATGGTAAATTCCTAAATTCCTAGATGGTTCACAGGATATAGATGTAAACATCTACAAATTAAAGTTGACAGTCTCTATTTCAACCAGATATTCATTGTGTTCAAATCCAATGCGCAAGAGCACAGACCCCTCCCCCCAAAAAAAGCAAAAATTGTGTCACTGTCCTAAAACTTACAAAGTGTAGTGTTGCTGAAAGCTGCAATTTAAATGATGCAATATGCCCACAATATGACAAAGACATGCTCAATTTATTTCAGAGTCAGGCTGGAAATGAGGCATAAAATACAGAAGCAGTGAGGACAGCAAAATGGGCAAAAAATAAAAACAAAAATGGACTCCATGGAGAGAGGTCCAGCCATGAGTTCTCTCTTAGTGTTAAGGTGTCCGCGCCTGTGTAGAACCAGAGCCAGGAAGGGGCATTAGAGTTGTGATGTTTCTTGCCAGAAAATGGACAAACTTGGCAGAAAGCAAATTTAATGTTTGGGAACAAAACATACAAGCTATGGCTTGTGAAAACTCCCAATGAGCCAAAAAAAGGATCTCATTCAAGTATATTAAAATCTAAAAAACAATGCCCATATACAAAACTTGAAAAATTACATAGCAGTAACCATGTAAAGGGCAGTAACCATGTAAAGGAAATAATTTTCGGGATTCAAATGACAATTTTGATACTTTTTCAATAGTTGAGCCAAAAAGGAGGGAAGCAAACTTTAATTTGGAAAAAAAGAGTTTTTATTTGTTCTGTGGAAAGCATACTCAACACTTGAGAATAATGTTCCAAACAACACTTGCTTCAATCTGTTAAAGTAAAGCATTGACTGACAAATTAAAATTGAAATGACATCACACTAGCTGCTCTACCAAACCCACACCGCACTTCCCCACTTCCCCAGCACTGACCACGCCCACCTTCAAACTTGGCTTTCATTGTGATCTCAATTACATGCCTCTGATGATTTGTGATTGCATCTTGCTTGGTTGCGAGGCAATTGTGTTGACGACATCTGTTCCCAGGCAGACAGACAGACAGATGCATACAGTTAATGCCTGACAAAGTAGTTAAAACCCCTTCAGTGGTAATTGCTTTGCGCACAAATTTGCACACACATACACACACACACACGCGCGCGCATGGTGCACAAACTCACAATGTGAAAACAAAACCAACCCACGCTGTCACTGCTGGTAATGACTAAAATGAATGTACTCTGTTTGATTCATTTTGCATGTGCTTTCATTATTCTAGAATTGACAAGAAGGAAGGAAGTAAGGTTATAAAAAAGATCTTGCTAAATGGAAATCCGTATTCGCAGGTTATTTTAGAATGCTATACAAATCCAATGCAGCACGTGACTACATTTCTCCACGGAGAGACCATAACCCATATTTTATGTTTCAATTTTACTAAAGTACAAAATGGATTCTTCTGTTGAGTACTGAATATAGTGTTGTAGGAAAGGATGTCTGTCAAAGGAACTTTCCTTAGAAGTAATGCACACATCCTGGAAAGTGCATTTTATCCTCACACATCAAGGCAGGTAGCTTTAAAAGCAGAAGCCCTCTCTCAGAATGGAAGACTAATAATGCCAGGTACAGAATCCATATATATGTAGAGAGAGATAGAGGGGGAGAGAGAGAGAGAGAGAGAGAAGAAGAGAGAGAGTCTCACCGCAAGAAGGTTGTGGGTTCTAATCACAATCCAAATTCTTCATAGGTATGAGTGTGTGAGTCAATGACGTGATCTCTGTGATGGTTTCGGGGAGCTGTCCAGGGTGCGTTTCTGCACCTTGCCGGTCGTATGCTCGGATAAGCTCCGGCCCTTGCAGCCCTTACCAGGAATAAAAAGATGAGATGATGAATGGCTGGATGGATGGATAGATGGATGGATAGTGTGTGAAAAGAACATAATCTATGATGATTACCAAATTGTACCAGAATGATGGGAAGAAAGGAGTATGGAGAAGGGAGGGAACTACTCACCATCTGAAGCATACCACTTCATCTATGATAGGTGGTCATGTGTGGGCATGTATGGCTCCCAATGGAACCGGTTTCTTTGTGGGTGATGTGATTGCTAATGAAATCAGCTGAAAGAGTTCTCAAGTACACTAGGCTAAAATAGCATCTTTGATTCAGATAAATGCTTCAAAACTCATTGGAAGTTGCTTCATAATGCAGATGCACAATAAGCTGGAACATTCTTAGAAAGAAGTCAAGGTAGTTTTTTTTAAGAAAAAGGAAGTGAAATGCTTCGCAAGGGCAAAGTCAGTCATCATATTTGAATCCGATCGCTCATGCATTTCACTTGCTGAGGGAAAAATAGAGGGCAAAGGGCCAAACCGGCAGGAACTGCACACAGCTGCGGAGAAAGCCTGGCAGAGCATCACGCAGTGACGGGTGATATCTGTGTGCTTCAGGCTTCATGCAGACATCTTACACTTGGCGCAAAGCGGCACCATGCGTGACATAAGTGTCTTTGCTGGTGTATGACCAGTGCTGCTGTCTTTTTCCTGTCCAGTGCTCAGGTTGCATAAATAGTTAGTGTACTTCTACCAAAATGAGCACCAAAATGGGCGTGTTGGTGAGGTGTGGCCAGGAGCATTGTTGGCGTGTTACTATCTTGAGGCAGCAGAAAGCGATTGCGCAATAGGCTGATAAAAACCTAGTTTTTAGTCAATTGTCAGTTTTTAACTGCTATTTTAAGGGCCCATTACGAAGATAGCATTCTGCGCCTTTGTGGGAGAGTGCACAACACATGTTGCTTCAAAATCTCGGTGTACTTTTCAGAATGAATGGTGGCTTCACAAAACTGCAAGTTACCCTAGCCAAAGGCATTGACAGAACCCCCTTTTGGGCTTGTTGCTGATAACAGTCTGAATGATTCTTTCTACTTAGGTTCAGACCATGTGGCATCCATTCTTTTCAAAATAGACCTAAAATATTGATTTGCCAGACAAAAATACGTTTTGACTTTGCGACGGTCCATCCGAGATCAAGCTAAGCCCAGAGAAGTTGACGGCACTTCTGAACACTGCTAACGTACGGCTTCTTTTTATTTTTTACACAGTAAACTTTTGACTCACATCTGTGAATGTAACTATGTTCTGAGGTACCTGACAAAGGTTTGCCAAAGTAATTTGGAGCCCTTGAGGTGAATGAATAAACGTTGGATTTATATAATGCATTTGTATGTGGTTATATCACTCATAGATAGATGATTTTTCTTGATGCAGGGCCATCTGAATGACTGGAGATCACTGGTTTTCAGCCGAGGCTTGTGCCCTTACCCTGTCCGCACAGAAATTCCTCCAAATTTCTTTAATCTTTTCATTATATCAAGCACCATTGATACAACGCCAAATGTAACAATAACGCGAAATGCAACGCAAAATGTAACGATCAAAAATTTGTTCCATTTTGCATTTGTCATCACAACGCAAAATGTAACATTTGAAATTTCATTATATTTGGTCAATGAAATTGTGAAATGAGCAACTTCATGTTGATTTCAGCCATGAAGTCAGCGGCAAAACCAACTTTTCTATTTTTTATACCACATGATAAATGAAACTTTTTTATTCAAGCCGGGTGTGAGTGTACTGTATATAATGCTTCAATCAGCATATTAACTTCCAAGAAATGTGGTTGAAACACACGAAATGAGTTTCTGAGTTGATTACTGCTGTCATAAGTTTTAATAGCAAATAATGGCGACAGCCATATTACTGATGACACACCTGGTTGCTATTGCATGCGCAGCATACGGATTTGCGATATTAAAGAGCTTAGGACATAAAATTCAGCTCTGTTTTTCATGTGATAAAATGCTTCAAAGTACCTAGCTTGAACAATTAGTGATGGTTTTAATATCGTGTACTTTATGCAATGTTTAAAAAAACCGCATTTTATCTGCTAAATTATCCACTTGAGGGAACGCCCCCCTTTGCCTCAATCGAGAACATTTGCGCTGGGCCAGCTCAGCCAAATGACGTCATAAGTTGTACACGGATTGTGTCTAGGTGGTTAGCCGTATTACGACTCTGACTGGACGGAGAATATCTTAAAGAATGGACCAAAAAAATCACTGAGAGTGAACGGAAAGCAATGTGTAGTGTGGGAATGCAGTGCAATGAATGCATATGGCCATGGAATGTTTCTGTGGCCGAATGATGCAGAGATATCGAGAATATGGACAAAACAAGTGCAACGTACTAGTGCCGACTTTGCTGGCCCAGGCAAGCCCAGGTCACTGAAACCTACGATATGCAGCCAGCATTTCGAGTATTCATGTTTTCACGTATCATTATTATTTGCGGAACCCAAATTGTTTCTCTGCACTGCCTGTTCAATAGCCAGCCAACTCGCTGCTCAGTGTGATCTAGCCAGCTAAGTAGTGAAATGAGACAATTCACGTTGCTCTATTTATTTCTGTGCACTGTGTGCTTGCTAGCTTACTACCTAATAATAGCAAGCTGCAAGATATGGTTTACACATGTTGTGATATCATTCACGACTCTATTTCTGCGCACTGCGTGTTCGCTCGCTAACTAGCAAATAATAGAAAGCTGCGAGGTACGGCTTACATGCATTGTTTCGAGAGCTCATGAAACACAGTGCACAGAAATGAATAGAGCCACGAACATTATCATTTCACTACTGGCTAGATCAGGGGTGAGTTCAACCACAACTAACGCTATTCTTAGCCTAATATATTATATATGGTCTTGTTAGGTAAGGTAACCAAACGTCAGGTCTATTGAACTCACTTAAGCAGGCGTCACACTGTCCCGAAATTGACACCAGATGGCCATACGAATATTGAATTTCGCGCAATGGCCCCGAATTTGGTCAAAAGCCAATCTACAGCCGAAGCAAGTACAATGCCTACAGAAGGTCACACGATGGCACCCGAACCACACGCGAAGGCAACAAAAAGATGTGAATTTTTATTAAGTAGTTTACCCGCAGGATACACGAAGGTCACACAATGGCTTGCATATTTACTACAGGGTCATACATTAAATTTATGACAGATTACTGTAAGTTTCTATAATAAACTATTGTTTTGTTATGAACAAGAAATGTTAAGATGAAAAAAGTATGACGTTAAAAGCATCCCGTTCATTATCAGTTATCAGTTTCATGAATACGTTGTACCTTATATATTTTTAGAACATTCTGCGGTGTTTATTTCCAGAGGTAATATGCTGCTGTCCATTGCTAGTACTATTAATAGGCTATTTTAATATTTTAAATGTTTTAACCATATTCTAAGCGGGATAATATATAGTGAGCTGCACGTCGGGGTTCTATTCCCCCGTCGGTAGTTACTTTTCAACAATCACCGGCTCACTATACATTATCCCTTACATATATAACATACATTGTGCCTGCTCTGTAGAGTCTGAGCAACTCTGACTGAGGAAGATGCTCTGAGGCTGGCCTTTTATATGTCCACGTTACCATGACGCATGTGAAACGCTTGAGCTACTCAAACTCGGCTGTCTTCGCCGACACCGTGGTTCCATCTCGATGTCATCTTACTATTGTACGATGGCTACTCGGCGAGATTGCAAGGGCTTCACGTAGTCGCGTTGCCTTTATAAGAAAATCGGGCAGCTTCTTGTTTCCTTCGTGTTGTCTTCGTGAGGGGAAAAATGCCCGATGGCACCGATGATCACATGAAGTAAAGACGAAGATGAAACGATTTGACAAGATGCCCTCATGATGGCCTTACGAAGGGCAAAATGGACACACAAATTCAACACGAAAATGAACCTTTGTAAGGTCTTCCGACAATTTTTTGGCATGCCAAAGATTTTTCCACCGCTCACGAAGTTGCTGCCGGAGCCTGAGAAACTCAACCGGCGGTCATACGATGGCTTAAGATGCCCTCACGAATGGCCCGATGTTTTTATGATCAGATCCGAATTTGGACATTTCCTTTATCGTGTGTTCATCTGGTGTCAATTTCGGGACAGTGTGACACCTGCTTTAAGGTTAAGTAGTGAACAGGCTGGTTATCCAACACGCAGTGCACAGAAACAATTGTAGAACCAGAATAATAATCATTCTGCTACTTGGCTGGTAAGCGTTGTACAGTTCGGGACAGGTGGAGACACTGACAATTAGCTGTCTTCATTGCTCGAGTACTCAAGCTGGAATCTGAATGGTTCTGAATCCCGTGTTAAGCTGCTTTTACACCGGACGCAAAACAAATTTTTTCGCACGACGGATTACATTCAAAGTCAATGCAGAGACGCGAATACACGCGAAACATATTCGCGTCTTTGCATTAACTTTGAATGTAATCTGTCGTGCGAAAAAATTTGTTTCGCGTCCAGTGTGAAAGCAGCTTTATGTTGAATTTCCTCATCTTCCATAAAAAAGTACTTCATCAAAATGGACAGATTCAATTGAAAATTCTGATGAACTATCGGAATCTGACTCGGATGCCATCGTTGTTGGACGCACAATCGCCCACCGTATGCTACTTATGACGTGACCACGCAGGGGAGTGCCAGAATCATTTTTCTGTGTTGCTCAGAATGTTTGTTGCTGAGGGGGGCGGGGCAAGTGACAAAAAATTGCGATTTTTGTTCAAAATTATTTTCTACATTTTTTTTTTTTTTGGCAGACGATGGGAATTCTTTTAATTGTACCCTTTTATATTCATAAACTTGCTCAGTGCATGTCCTAAGCTCTTTAAATATTAAATTCTAAACCCCCCCTTTTAAAATCGTTCTGGCGAATAAAAAAGTGGTGGTTTGGTTTGGTTTATTTTATTTGTAAAAGGACAGTACACATTAATTAACATCACTGTAAATGTGCCAGTTTTAGCCAATTGGCTAATTCTCAACTGCAGTCCTTCGGCAAGATGTTAAGAAACCACAGACCTAAAAAAGTAGCAATAAAAGTTAAAATCAATCATTACAGTATTTACAGAACAGGACACCATGGTAATGCATGATAGCCAGTACAAAAAGCACAGAACAGCAACATGCAGACGGATAGCAATCTAAGCATATAGACAGCCTTGAAAAGCAGCAGTATACATGCATATAATCAGCCATGCAGAGCAACAGTATACATGCACAGTCAGCCATACAGAGCAGCAGTAGACATACATACAGTCAGCCATGCAGAGTAGCAGTATACAAACAGGGCAGCAGAACTTGAGCAAAGTAAAATAATACAGTCAAGGCATTAGTCAAACTATTAGGTGTTCGTACATACCAAGCCAAGCAAAGCTGGGAGCCTGACAATGAACAGAGACATTTAGTAGGTTAGCAGGTTATTAAACAATAGTGAAGTAGGAGTGATCGCATTTTGGTTTTTTAAAAGCCAGGTCTTAAATCTTTTTTTGTGAAAGTTTGGTAGGTGGCACAGTGTCTTATTTCAGTTGGTAAGGTGTTCCAAAACTGTGTGGCTCTAACAGCAAAGCAAGATTGACTAAAAGAGTTGGACCTGTAAGGACCAATACAGTCCCCTCTCTGGGAAGATCTCGTAGTCCCGTTATCAGATGTTTTTACCTTAACAAAGGCTCTGAGAGGTGGAGGGGCCATGCCATTTATAATCTTAAATAATAGGAAGGCGTCAGTGTGTTTTGTGAGGTTTTCCCAGCTGAGGATTTTATATTTGCCGAGAATGTGACAATGATGATGAACATTCGGTTTTCTGTCAAGGACTTAGAGAGCCTGCTTGTACAGAGAGAGGATAGGTTTCAGAGTTGTGCTTTTTGCATGGGTCCAGCTTGTCATACAGTATGTTAAATGGGAGATATGGAACTCTCTCCCAATCCATTTCAAAGAAGGTAAGTTGTTCATCTCCTGGACAGTCTTACAGTAGCGTCATTGACTTAATCAGTTCACATAATGGTGAAACGTGAGAATGAAATACTTTGCATTAATGATTGCAATCTTGAACGTGAATGTCTCTTTAAATTAGATACAGTGCAATTTATGCCACTCAGAACAAGACCTACAGTGATGGCGAGCTTTCCCCAAATAATGGTTACTAGGGCGTTTCTTTGGCGTGTGATGCAGCTTCCTGTTCCTGTTTGTCTAGCAGAATCGCATGCACAGTTTCTTTTATGTACTGAGTATACATCTTATTATGATCACAATACTAGGCTCAATTGATGGTTGTTTTGGATTCAAATGGGTAGATGTTACCAGAGATAAGTAGTTTAGGGATGTTATACAGGAGAGTTATTTAATAATGCGGCAAAATTTATCTAAAAAATGCACCATCATTTTAAAATGAAGCAATTATTAAAAGGAAAGACAACACAGTGGCAAATTATAGCTGTTGATTCAAACGTAAGTAATTCAAATGCGTGTAATTCCAATGCGCAAAGTATAGAACGAGACCCAACTTTCTGCTCAGCATGCGGTTTACAACCTTCTCGGAGGCCCAGTTAGAATTATTAAATTATTGCCAGAAAGGTCAGGCTGTCCTCATTTGGATATAACACTTCTGAATCAACAGATAAATATGGAGAAAGAGCAATGCAGGTGTGAATTACAGGGGAAGCATAATATACACTATACTCACACCTGGCTCGAATAGAAATCTTTCTTTTATCATGTGGTAGAAAAAATGGAAAAGTCGGTTTTGCCGCTGACTTCATGGCTTGCATCAACATAAAGTTGTCTATCTCACAAGTTTGCAGACTAAATATATTGAGATTTCAAATGTTACATTTTGCGTTGTGACTGTAAACGCAAAATGTAACAAATTTTTGATTTTTATATTTTGCGTTGTATTTCGACGCAAACTGTAACATTGTTACATTTCGCGTTGTATCACACCATGTAACACCCACAAACATCATAACAGCCCACAAACATAATAAACCACAAACGTAATACAAATCTGCAGCTTTTAATGTAATAATCCCACCAATGTAATACATTTCTCACAAAAGGAATAGCAGTTGCCTACTGCAATTGTGATACAAAATTGACCACAAATGTAATAACTATTACATTTGCAGGGATTTGTTACATTTGTGGGAAGGTAAAAAAAAAAACAAAAACTTTAAAAGCTGCAGCTTTGTATTATGTTCGTGGTTTGTTATGTTTGTGGACTATTATTACGGTTGCGGGGGTTACACACCATGGAAGGTGAAATATCCTCATTTCAGCATATCATTGTTTTAGAAAGATTGTTTTTGCGCATTGACGGGATTTTCTCACTTATTTGTGGGCAAACTGGCGATCTTCTGCCCATCTTTGCTCCTGAAGCACTTGGCCTCTCCTGCATGCTGCTTCTTTACCAAATCATTACAGTCATCTGCTGTCATGAACTGTTTTAAATCCCATCATTATGCATTTTATTTTCTCCTCATTGTGTGTCCTATCTCATTGCTCCCATCTCAATTTTTTTGGAATGCCTTGCAGGCCTGAATGGCAGGAATATAAGTATATTTAAAAATAAAATAATGTGACCAGATAGAGCATGAATTATCTCATACTATTAACAATGTAAAACGAGTCAAAGTAGATGTAGAAATCGGTGGCTTTCTGTTTTTGTGTTTTTCTATACTGTTTTGAGTTGGGGTTATATAATAAGAATGGTTTGTGTCATCTTTTGTCAATAATAGTTCAATTTGGTGGTCTTTAATTGACTTTCTAAATACAGTCCTTGGTCAGTTCAATCAATTGATTACTTCATTTTTTCTGTTGGCGAGGCTGATTCAATTTATACATCATTTACATTCAGACAATGTGCAGCAGAATACTTCAGCTTTACAAACGGGCCAAACCTGGGTCATATGCATATGATTTAGACACTTTTCCATGCTTTATTGACACTTGTCAGGGGGTATTGGAGGGTATGAATTTCAAACTCCCCATTCTCTTCCTCGAACCAGACTCTAGAGATCATTTATATCCAAAACAATTATGTATTTGGTTGAGGCCTGAGCAGGATTAAGAGATGCCTGTTTAACTGGCAGGTGATACTCAGTCAGGGCATTGCCATACTTCACCATGGCTGCACCTTCCACCTTTCGAGTGTGGCGTCACAGGCTACATAAGAATGTACTTGACTGAATTTCTGCACTATACTGTTGTAGTGGGACAATAACCAGAAAAAATATATATTTTAAATTTGCAGGGACTGTCTGTAAAAACGAAATAACTTGAGGACACATTACATAATATTAATTGCATGACTCAAGCCCCATAGAGCAGTTATGGGATCATCTTGATCCTTGAGTTCCTGAAGTGTGCCCATCTTTGAAGACACACCAGCGGGAAATATTGCAGTGAACGTGCAAATCCATTGAGAATAATACCTTAGAAAATTGATAGCCTGAATACGTAAAATGTTCAAAGCACAGTGGATACTTTGATGAGAAATCAGTGAATCATTTGCCCACAAATTCGAAATAAAATGTCTCTAATGTTTGACATTTATTATTATACTGTACAAACACTTTTATTGAATAAAATAGCAATTACTACTTAAATGACAAGTTATTCCTAACCTTTGAATGGTGTAGTGTACGCGTCATTGCTATCTATTCTATCTGCTCCTATTGATACATCTAAAAAAAAAAAAAAAAAAAAAAAACTGCTGTTAGGTGTAGTTACAGAGCACTGACACAGAGGGCCTGATTTACTAAGACCTATAGCACATGCAAAATCTTTTTGCCAGTGCAAAACCAGAAACCTTGCCACTGATTGGTGCAAGGCAAGTACCCTGGCCAATCATGGGCAATGTTATTGGTTTTGCGCAGACAAAAAGATTTTGCATGTGCTAAAGGTATTAGTAAATCAGGCCCAGAGTTTTGAATCAGCATTAAAAAAAAAACATACTCTTCAAAGGATTAAAAAAATACTGCAGTCAGGATCACAGATCCCTCAGAGACAGAGGTAGTGCAAAGTAGAACATTGCTATGTCAAGATGTTGACCAGGGCGACCATAAAATAGAACAGTAACGAATGACTTGTCACTGTGCATCTATGTTCATCCTTTAGTGGCAGGTTACAACTATAGTATGGTAATGACACTGCCTGAGGATGACATGCGGGCACAACTTCTTTGCGAGCCGCACGTTTGGTTTTCCACAGAGAATTTAAATGCGCACACGTGTGAGCCAGGCATGTGGAAACCTTAGCGGTTTTAGGTGGAACCTCTCAACATCACATAGCAGCACACGTCATTAGCATTTAGATGGATTACGACACATTTTGAGACTTATTCCACTGTTTGACCCACGCGAGCACTCTCAGCAGTCATAATCTGGCATTGAGCAGAAAACTGTGTTGTCTGATCAAGATTTGGCATCAATGTGTTACTGTTCCTGGGCTCATTATAGCGAATCTTTCAATTCATACATTTTTTATCAACTTGATGAATCATCTGTGGTGAATTGCATCCCGTGCCTCAATGCATGCTGGGATAGGCTAAAAGCTCCTTATTACCCTAAGCAGAAGCAAATTGGTTTGATAATCAATGGAGGTACAGATATTTCACAAGTTTCCTTCACAGACAAAAGAACGTTGGACCTGGTTCTTTTGGAATAATTACAGAATAGGCTATTAATTTAAAATTGTCACTGGAGAAAGCAAGTAGAAGTGTTTTAATAAAGTAATTTCCTTAATCATTTCATTTCTTCCAATGCTAATATGCTAATCGTAGTTTTAATTAGTTCTGAAATGTTTAACTTTTATGACCTGTTGTACCAGCTCTTGACACTGTTCTAGCTCCTCACCAGCAGTTCCTCAGCAGGCCGTGGCAATACAATGCTGATATAGACACTGAGCAGGAAGGAGAAAATAACAATAAAAAGCAAATGAAATCTTATCCACATAAAACAACAGCAGCACATTTCTGTAAAGCTACTCAAATCAAGTTGACAACTCCGGGCAAGCTGTTTCTCTGTTTGCGAAACAGAGAAGAAATGTGTTTTGATATTGCACGCATGCTATGTAATGCAGTTCATTTGCGAGAGTCGGATTAAATAGAATTTGATTTACTGATTGACTGCCTCTCGGCCCAGATCTCATTAAGTCTCTGTGAGTAATTAACAGATCAGCACTTTCATCACTGACAACAAACAACCACTTGACTGGATTGATGCATTTCGCTTTTCATCACTATCAAAGAACTAAACTGATGGACGTCTTCATTTCTATTTGTCCTCGACTGGGTTCATCGCGGATTGTGCTTGCAGTCCTCCTCAATTAACACAAACTGTCGCCATGAAGCTTATATGGATTTAATGATGCTAGCTGAGCGCCTAGATTACTATGTGTAAGTGCTGAGAAAATTGTGTTTCGGGCTTCATTAGGGATTCAGCTATTGTTCAACGATTCAAAAAAATGGACTTTTGGGTCCAAAATTGTGCATTTAGCTCTATTATAAACCGTACCTGCAGGGTACTCAAGGGATATATTCAAATATGTATCTATCAGCATTGGCACAATGCGGCTGAACAGACCGCAGTCTCGCAAGTTGAATCCTTTCAGAATCCATATGGGTGAGGAAATAACTGTTTCAATGATTACTCGCTATTTTTATGAATGGAATTTGTTTTCCAGCGAGCCAGCTCACTGAAGTGAATGGACTGGCAGGTGCAAAGTTTACAACCTGCGCAGAGGAAGATATTATGTTTATTTTATTGGATCATCTGCTGCCTGAGGCTCTTGTGAAATGGACAATTGACAGGCTCCCCCGGGTCACATGACGATACTGCCTTACGGCAGGGGTCTTCAGAGAGACAGACGCTCAAAATGAGAAATGTGAACACTAACCCTACAACCTGCAAAACAATTTCTCCACACAGTTATTGCACTGAATATAGTGTTCTTTGACAAAAAAAATTATAAATGAAAATGAATTACAGTGTCAGTGATGTTCCATAAATCCATTATGCAACCTGCTTGTGTTCCTGTTCAGGGTTAGTTGGGGAGGTGTACCATCTCAACGCACAATGGGCGAGAGGCAGTTCACCAATCCATCACAGGGCTCACTCACTATTCACAGACACACTCATTCCTATGGGCGATTTAGAGCCTCCAGTTAGTTTGCCATGCATGTCTTTGGACTGCGGGATGAAACCGGAGTACCAGGAGGAAACCTTCTTGAACACAGACAGAACATGAGAACTCAGCACCGAAAGGCCCAAAGTTTTCGACCCCATGACCTTCTTGGTGTGAGACAGCAGCTCAGCATGCCACCCTGCTTCAGAGATATTATTCTTTTAAATTGAATCAAGCATTCTGAGAACCTGGGGCAGAAGGGGAATGTCCTCCTGTAAGTGAATGAGGAGGAGAACATCGGTCATAACGGCAGGTTCATTTTGTGTTTCTGCATCAGACAGTGGTGACGAATACCGCCTGGGTATCTACGGGCTCCATATTAAATGGATTAACATTTAATAACAAATATATTGAGTCGCTTGTAGGTGTAATAATGAAAAAAAATGAAACAAAAAGCTTCTTATGATTCAGTTTTGGATGTGAAATATGGGGAAAAGTTCTCAAAGTTGTGTTTTTTTTTTTAGTTCTCGCTTTAACTTTTACCAGTTTTTCCTTACCGTTGAGTGATTTGAGAAATAAGTCAGAATCGGAGTCAATTTTATGCCATGCTGAGTTTTGATTATGTCATCTGATTCCACACAGGATAAGCTTTGCATAACAAAGCCTGACCCCTTCAAGCGTGCTGTTCCTCAATTCAGTGTTAACCGCTTTCTTCAAATGCAGCGTCGAATTATAAGAGAAAGCAATTTATTGTCTGATGTAACTTGGGGGGGTAAAAAAGAACTGCAGTGCTGGCTAGCTTCCTGACCGTTGGTCCTGTGTGTATTGATAAATATTGCCTGGACATAGATCGCTATAATTTGTCACACGAACATCCGCTATTACATATTTTACTCTCCGAGGGGCCGTGGTGCTGCACTGCATCAAATACTCAATTCTGCCACTGTGACTGTATGCAGGATATAAAGGGTTTACTATGCGTAATCCTGACGAAAAGTAGTTACACTTTGTTCTTTGAAAGGAAACTGAGAAAAAAGGTATCTTGAATACCTTGATTTTTTTTTTTGATTGACCAAAATTAAGTCCCATTGACAGTTCAACTTGAATATCTATTCATGTTATACTCTCTCAGCTAACCTTTAAGAGCATGAAGTACCGAATGCACAAATGTGAACCCAGCATTTCTAAGGAAAAGGCTGATTGTTTTGGACATCTTTCAAAGCCAGAAGGCAGGGGCCAAAAGGCACTCAGTCAATGTTCAGTGTTGTTATTGACACAGATAAATCTCTCGGTAAACTCCAAGCTGAGAAGATTGACTTTGATTTTTGACCTGCTGTCGTCAAGAAGGGCCTTCTGCCTCTGAATGAACTCTCTGTCCAAGACACTGCCAGCATCACGAACGCAGCTAACGCTCGCGAACCAGACAGAACGAAACCTGCATCTTCCCTACTAACCCCCAAGAAACATACACTCATACATACTGAATGCAATGAGTGATACCCAGTCTCACATTTAGGAACATTTTTCTCATTTCTATTTTTTTTTTTTGACAAATCATTTTGCTAATGAAGCCATTTGAGTCATTTCAAGACTTTCTAATAATGTAAGAAAATGTCACTTTTCAAGCGTACATCAACCTAAAAAAGCTATTATTTTTTACTTAACTGCTGCTCAACCTCATGGTAGAGCACGTTTGAGTCGTTGTATCTAAATGAACAATGTACTGAACTTAATTGATTGGATTTTTTTAAACATATAATACCTGAACCAAGTGCTAGAGATAGCTCAATCAGATCAACACATCTTTCAATTAGATAAAAGGTTGAAAGCAGTTAAAGAAAGTAAGATAGATTGAGAATTGTTTAGGCTTTTTGCAGCATAAACATTCACCAATACCTCTGCATCTGTGTTCTCTCCCTTCAGAGGAACCATTAACAAATCTCCTGCCTTTGATATTTGTGTCATGGGCCAGTCCCTGTGTCACATACAGTATTTTGGACTCTAATGTTCCCTCAGCATTCAGATATGAACCCAGAGTGTGATTAAAAATCTATGCCACGTAATGACAGGAAAAGCAGTTGGGGTCAGGGCCCTTTTTCAAGTTATCAAGCCTATAACTTTTTTTTTTTTAATCACTATTCAGGCATCTTGATGAGAGAAATCTATTTCTTCCCAATTTGCGGCATATATTTTAACCACACAATAAAGTCATTTTACCGCCGCCGAACGAAGACGTCTATATCAAGCTGAAAAGTAATTTGAAAATAATAGCAAGCATTTTCTACCTTCTGGCAATCTGAAACAGCACACAATAAAACTCATTTTGGCATGTCATAGAGTATAATAAAATATCTCAATGCATTTTACTGTCTCTACCCAGAATTCCATGTTTTTGTTGTGCAGCAATCTTTCGTTGTGGTGTGATGCGATTTATGTGCTTCACCGTGGATCGCCTGGTCCGTGTTCTCTCCTCATTTCCTCAAGGATGGTGTGGATAGTCTGCGGAGGGTGATTTGTGGCGAGAGTCTAAAGTAAATATTCATTGATGAATGTAAGTGTCCAATAAAAGTTGGAGGTAGGCTACTGAAGGGGGAGACTATGAAAGAAAGTTGAAATAACTACTGCAGACAACACTTCTCCCTTCTGTGGTAATAACACTTGACCTGATAATGCAGTAAAATACTCAAGTGTGCCAGCTATGTTTACACAACCATTTACGATGTCTGAGTGAGAGTCCTTTGTTGGAACATTTTTGAATGTACATTCTAGTTCTGAACCACAGACGGGTGACAAATTAGAGGAAAAACCCTGAATAAATGTGTGGGAAAACATAACAAATGCAGATCTTTATGTTTATTTTCCTGGCATGGTTTGGGTCCACTCATCCCTTCAAGGCGGGAGGGTCTGTAAGACCACGCCTCCAGCCCTCCAGCTCGCCGGTCTATTAGGACCCCGCAGCAGCCTCTTCAATTACCCGATCATTGTATATCGTTGTACTATCAGTATGTTCACCTGCTTCCTGTTTGCACTGAGTGGTAGCAGTGCAAATAAAAGACAGAGCTTTACTCTATCTCTTTGTGAAGTCTGCGTAACCTTTTTCCTGTGTGACATTGCTGTCTTCTATAGGCTTAATTCTCCGTAATTCCTGAATTTAAAACTCTCACCTAGAATCCGTGCTGTTAAGCTTTCATGCCAGCACTTTATTTCCTTAAAGGAACCTTGTTTCCTGTCTTGCTTTCCTATTTTGTAATATATTATTACTATAGTGTTCAACATTGGAATCTCAGTTCTTTTTCTTGTTTTGACTGTAAACTACAACCAAGTCCACTCCTGCACTTGAGTCCAGTCCTCTACTTTATGTCCGCCACGCATCTGAACACACACGACAGACGAATCGTGACAGGGTCATTGCAAATCAATGCAGAGTTATTCTGTGTGATCACAGAAGCCTTGTGTGAAAGCCATCTGTCTCCTCTCATTCTGCACCTTGATTGTCTCTTAGAAGTAATGTCTCCTTTGACTGGTTTGCATCTTGCGTGCTGCCTTATCCTCAGCTGCGTCCCATCGCATAGTTCTCACCCTTTGTATCTGTGACATGTATGTACACCCCCTCCTTTGAGTTGCAAGTGGCTGGACTGTAATTCCCTATGTGTTCCAAATACCAGTCAGTATTAACAAATAAAACCCTTCATCTTCTGAAAGTATATCATAACCATTAATGATATTAATTTATGGAAGCTAACTTCCTTACTTAGTCCATAAAAGCAAGCTACCAAGTCTTTCTCAGGGTCTTGGGCACGGGATCGCGTTCTTGTTCATTCCTGTCCAAATCTATTCCTCTGTCCAGTTCACCTGGAACAAACTCCCAATCCTTCTGCAGTCATCAGGATTGGAACAGCGGTCCCCCTAAGCTACTCCTTCCTGCCCTGGGACAGTTCGGCTCTGGTCAGGTGTTCACTCCATCGGGTTGTCATTCTGGAAAGCCACTGGTTGGCAACTGGCAACACCTTCTCAACTCTGCCCACAACATCTGAACTAAACTGAGCTGTCCTCTTCTGAGTTCCATCCCATTGTTACTGTATCATCATCAATAAACCCTATTGCTGGATTGTACTTTGCCTCCTCACTTGATTCCTGGTCAGGATCATGACGCCTTCATTGCCAATGATGAAGCATCCCTACCATAATGTGAGTGGTCTCTTCCAGGACGACAATGGCCCAAGCCTCACCGGTCACAAAGGGTCACCGAATGGTTTCATGAGTATTAAAGTGATTTTAAGCACGCGCCACTGCTTTCACAGTCACCATTTCTCAAACTAACTGAACACTTAAACGTAACCAATGTCTTCTCTCCTTTTTTTTGATATAATTTAATCAATATGACCAAAACAAACGGGAATAAATAAATGTTTTCTCTGAGAACGCTTGCAATCCCCCGAATATTGAATGTGAAAATAGTTTTTCTGACTCGCAAAAACTCCCCGCGCTATTTGAAATACCTCATTAGTGTTCACGACTATGCAAAAATGATGTCACGCGAAAGCAGATGTGTGAGGTGGACGTAGAAATGAAGAGAAGTTTGCCAACAGCAAAATGCCACGGCCAAAGAAATATCTGACTGATATGGCCCATAAAAGTGCTAGAAAAGGCCAGGAAGAAGATCTATTGAAGACCAGGATAAATATATCAGGCCAAAGTGATTGCTGGCAAAATTTTTAAGCCAGGTTTGGAGATATTTCTGATGAAGATGTGACCAAACTTTTGCTGGATACATAGGTAAACTTGATGCCTGGTGCAAAATGCCTGATTTCCCTGTTTCCTAGCACTTTCAGATGTTAATGTACTTAAAATCGTCCCATAGACATATTTATAGTAATGAATTTCTAATGCATAGATGTAATTTATTTACTAGCAGTCGAATCTGATGACTGATCTGACATGACTTTTCATGCAAATCGCTCATGCATATTAAGTAGTTGGCACGTTGAAATGGCCGCCACAATGGCTGATCTTCTTTTTTTTTAAATTTGGCATCTCCAATCCCACCCGAATTTGGAATGCCCAATCCAAGAACTATGTGCAAGGCTTGCTACTCCCTATTGCCAGCTCAGGAGAGGGAGACAGTGAGCGGCTCTCCTCCGAAGCACGCGCCTGTCAGCCCCTGCATCTTTACACTCATTGATCGAAACTATCACAAGTTCAGAACGAGGGCGGAGGATACCCGAACATGAGCAAGCTTAGAATCTCACTGACGAGCGGCCGGCTGGCCAACAGGAGGCGCTTGAGCAATGAACAAGGCAATCATTTTTAATTTCCCTTCCCAGCAGTCCCTTTTTTGCATTCCCACAGTGCTTTAGCCAATCGTGTGCTGTTCTGAAAAAGCTGCCGACCACTGCTGGTTGGTACGACCGGGGATCAAGCCCGCGCCGTAGTAGTCACTACTGCATCGCAATTGGGGCGTCTTAACCGAGTGAGCTAACCCTGCAGCGACAATGGCTGATCTTAACGGTCGAGTGATTGCTTTCCTTTAGAATTTATCCTTGTTAGGGGTCGAGGACGACATTAAACTTACACACAAATCTTTTTAGTGGAACAGCCTGGCAAATTATGTGAAAAAAAAGTTGAGGATGAGGAACAAATTGGTTACTTTTAAGGGAGATTTTCGAACGTCTTAGAGAGTGCACTCTTGTCACCATCACCAAAACACTAAATGAGGAAATGTCTCTTGAAAGAAAGGTATTCCATCCCTCCAGCATAGTCTTACGCTTGTAGATACGCTGAAGCTTATCTGGCAGCTTTTGGGGCCCCCACACCTTTCTAAAAACGTTTATGTGGACTCCTCCATTAATTTGTCACCAGTCTGGAGCATTCACAAATGGCTAATCAAAGCAATTTTATTATAATTTTGGATAATAATAATAATTATAGTAACTTCTTTTCAGAAGGATATGCTGTCCTCTTATGTTCAAATCAACGATTGGGGAGAGAAATTAAAACATTTCAAATGTTTAGGATCAGAGAGCACTTCTGGACATCAATTAGTAATACAATGACTCAGTATCAAAGAAACATCAATGAAAAGGAAATGAGTTACCAGAATTTAGTTTTGACCAGAAATGAGCATAACAGCTGAACTGGGTGCCTGTGGGCATCAGTTCTTCATCCAGAGGATTCATCCCAGGGCAGCAGCTGTCAGTCTGATGAGTTCAAAGTCCAGACAGCTCCTCTCCAAGGCAGACCTGTGGGCTTGTCTGCTCCACTGTGCACATTATCAGGGTCCTCCTCAATATAGCGCTCCGACTCGGAAATTTCCTCCTCTAAATCACATGCACCCTCCCACTTCTGTGACACAAACTCACAGCCAGAAAGTCTATGTCTGTCTGCAGGTCATTTTCAAAATCTGTGGATGAGGTACAGTATAAAGGCAAAAGAAATGATATACAGCACTGTGTGAGCTGCCTGTACTATAAGTTCGTTTTGCCGCCATTTTGTGTTCTCATGGGAACAATGGGCATATCTGAGTACGCATATTACATCTGTACAGACTTGATATGGAACGAAGCCTTACTCAATTATTGATGTGGCAGGGACAGTGTGTATGTATCAAGACCACATGCACAAAATGAAATATACAGTACTTTACAGCTGCCATCCCAACTGTCTCTTGACCCGGTTGCTCGCACATAATGTAGCAGAACTTCCCCCCCCATGAAAATGAAAAGACACAATTTTAGCCGAGAATTGACGGCATCTAAAGGCAATTTTTAATACAGTTTTTTATTTTTTGATGTGCCAACTGTCAGTGTTGCCATTCTGTTGTGTTTCTTTATGTTTTGTTATATCATGTATTTATTTGAGTATTTTTCATTGTTCTGTTTATTTTGTTTAGTTTTTGTGTTCCCACATTCCCTCTTCCTTGCCCTCCCAGCTCTGTTTTCTTTATTGTTCCCCATTTGTTGCCAGGCCCTCATGTGCTCTGTTCCCCTGTGTCTCACCTGTTTCAGTTTTCTGTGTTGATCTCTGCCTGTCTCCTCACCTGCCCTGTTTCCCTTTTTCATTTGTGTCAGTGTTTTGTGAATCTGTTTATTTATCTCTGCTTTATTTAGAGTTTTCTGCATCCTTTATCATTGTTGTTATCATTTCAGTTGTGTGTTCGGTTTCCACTTGTCTTTGTTTCCTTTCACTCTCACACCCGCTGTGATTTCTGTGATTTGTTAGCTTTATAAGTACCCTGTGTTCTCCTTTTTTATGAGTTTGTCTCTCCGAGTTACTTGTAAGCCTTTTTCCTGTGTAGTCTTTGTGGTTGACAATCTTTTGCCCCTGATTTTTAATTTCTGGATTGCCTTTCGTGTCTTTTTGGTTTTAGTTACGATTATTTGGCTTGGTTAATAATTCTGCCTGTTTCCTGGTACCTCACTTTGTCAACCTGGTTCGGGTGAATTTGTCTGCTGTAATAAGCTGATTCGGCCTTCGTTTTTGTGTTGCAATCTGCCTGCTCGTTACCAGCCTGAACTGTCTGATACTCATTTTGTCTTGTTGCCATTTCACAGCCGTCCGCACCTGAGTCCTTTCTAACTGTTTGAACACTAACATTATAAAATTGCACAAAGCACAGTTATTGAAATTGACACTGTGAGTAACGCCTTAGTTCAAGTTTCCAAAACTCTAAAGACATTATCTGCTTTGCACCCAATTTGCATTTGAACATGACGCTCTTTGCATAACACTGTGGATACAAAAGATGTAGGGATGTGACATAAAGTCACTTGTCTGCCAATTCAAACACTGCTATTCAAAATGCTACTCCCATGGACCAATTTGCCGGGTCAGCTGAATAAAAATCTATTGGCTTTATTGTTGAGCCTAGTGATAAAAGTAGTTAAGTCACATTTTCACACACTGTAAGGTAAGAATGGGATAATGTCTTTTATAGTTACCTAAGACAATTTTATAATTCTCAAAATTAACATTTTCTTAAGTATTTTTAATACTAGGGTCTTCAATTAGCGGACCCTTTCTTCCCAGAATGCATTTTTTGACTTACGTACTTTTAGTACCAACAGGGTCTTCAATTTTGAACTCCTCAATCAGGATGTTAGCGCTCTAAAAAGGCAACAAGTGAGTTCTTCTTTCGCACAACAATGGAAGCGAGCATCGCAGTGAGAGAAAGAGGTAGAGAAAGGTGAGAGTGACAGTGAGAGTTGAAAAGGAGAGAGAGGAAGAGGTAGAGCTGAAGGGAGAGGGTGAGGAAAAGAAGAGGACAGAAGAAGACAGCTTTATGATGAAATCTGGACAGCATAATTCATCATGTTATCATCCATGGGTTGTCAGTGAGAAAGGCTGGTCAGAGAGTCCCGAATAACTTCAGCCTATTAACTGTTACTTCTGTCATCTGGACATTTGGACTTGAGCACAGGTAGACCCACGGAATCAAATTTTCATTCACTGTCTACGTAATTCAGACCTCCACAAATCATACTGTGTACCTCGGTTGTTCTTAAACCTGTTAACTTCATAAATGGCTACCAAGCTATAAACTCTGACTTAGCTGTCTCAGAATCCTGCACACTTTAATATGAAAAAAAAAAATTCTTTTGGCTACACTGTATTTTTTTTAGATTTTTGTAAAAGAACAGAGAGACAAAGACATAATGGAGGAAGGGATCTAATGTTCAATGAGGCACGGGAAGCGGCAATAATCAACCTGGTTCGGGCAAATAATGCAGTTAGACTCTGAGAAATTCAAAACCACATCATAAGGGACAAAACAGTTTGAATAACATCTGGCAAGTCAGCCTGTCAACACTGGCCCGAATTCTCCACTGAAACCAAGTGCACATGATGCGGCTTTACAGGGTGTCTTTAGAGGGAAATTCTGAAAGGATCCAAGATCTGGGACGCGATGTAAGTACAAGAGAGACAAGAGCTCACCATGCACAGTACAGCAGTTTTCCCTCAGTATTGGACTACAGCATATTGACAGATTTTTGAATTTATTCTTCAGAGAGTTCTTGAGATTGATGCTAATGTGATCCCAAATGAGTTCATTTTCATTCATGAGGCTGGGTTTAACGTCACCAAGACATGGAGAAGGGAAAGGAACATCATCAGTCACAGATCGTTCGTAGATGTTCCTGGTCAACATGGCGGCAAAATTGCAATTTGTGCAGCCATTAGACAAAATGGTGTCTTCCATGACCATGCCAACCTTGGTCCATACAATACAATCCACATATTGGCATTTTGGACTGAATGCACAGCATTGAGACACCAGCAGTCCATATGGTAGACATTGAGATTCACAGATATATACGTTGTAGCAACATGGCACAATATCAGTTTCCATAGTGCAGCCCAGGCCCAAAACTCGTTTGTTGACCACCAACAATGTCTTCTTCAATATCTTCCATGCTACAGTCCCATTTCTCTGTCCGACTGAAGAGTCCTTTTCAGCATGGCAGTGGAAGGTGTCACAACCCTTGTCTCCAATTGCTTGGTTTTCCTCTGTTCCAGCAGTTTTCCGGGTTGTTCCTGGTAGTAAGTAGATTGGCTCATAATTCCTGTGGTGCAATCCGCTGATTGTGCTGTGTAGTTTATGGGTTTTGTCTCATTTGGGGCTGAATCATCTTAAAAGAAGGATTCACTCCAACCTGTTTTCCTCAATTTAATTTTTCCTCCCTGCATCTCTTCCAGTGAGCTAAATTATTACTGAATAACTTTCTAGTGAGCAAATTATAAGGGACAACAGGTTCTTCAAGTCTTCTTCCATTTCTCCTCTTCCTCAACATTATTTAATGTACTCTAGTGACTCATTGTCGATCCAGCAATTGGCTCTACCTCTGCCCAGTTTGTAACAGGAGGGTGTATGACCTCCGGCTCTTTGTGTGCATGCCTCTGCAGGCAATGAAAGAGGAATATGTTGCTATTGATGTGGATGCTGTCTAGGGCTAGATGCAACACTCCAGGCACTTCTCCCCTTGCTGTCTCGCCAGGGAAGATATTGCCTGTGATGTTGATGAGGTGCCGTGGCCAGGCAAGATGCAGCCTTTGTATTTTTCTTTCTTCTGCAAGGGATTTTTTGTACTTTTGTTTTCCTGTATATTTTTCTTCAAAGTTTTCCATTCTCTTTACTGCATGTGTGAGAGAGAAAGAGAGAGATGGAGAGAGAGAGCATATTTTTGTTCACGTAACTGTAAGGTATACTTTTGATTGTGCACAATAGTGTGTTGTCGGTAAGATGAAAGCTGGTAATGTCATATGAAGCGCATGCCGTTTGGTGGAAAGGTTTTATTTTGATAAATGTTCATGTTCTTCTGAATGCAGCCCTTTATTTTTGCCTGACAAATGAGGTGTTTTGCAATTTGGGTTTGTGTTTTTAGTGAATTGTGTCAGCTGGGATTATGTCTACAAATGATTTGAAACTTTGTCTGTGCTTAATATGCACATCCTTCATTGTCACACCATATGACAAAATATGGAAAAGCATAATATAGACCCTCTTAAAGCCACAATTTCACAGAGATCCATGCATGACATAAAGAATAAATATCAATAAAGAATAGTGTTTTTTTTCCAGGCAATTTCAGGCAATGAATATTCTTAAAACAGATCAACACATTAAGAAAATCAGTTAATTATGCTTAGTTCCCACTGTTGTTCGCTCTGTTACGAACGCCACGATTGGCCATTTGTAGCTGATCGTGGAACTTCTCTGAAGCTGATTTCACACCGGACTAGAAACAAATTTTTTGCGCAACGGATTACATTCAAAGTCAATAAAAAGACGCGAATTCACGCGAAACGTGTGTAGGAAATTTTTGAACCATCCAAAACTTTTCTACGATCAACACGATTGCCATGACTAACCTCAAGATCTGATAGGATCACCACGATTACTCCACGATTAAGACCACGATTTCAATCGTGCCGCAAATCGTGATAGTGGGAACTTAGCATTAAATAAGAGGCTGATGACAACTGTTTTGGGTTAGTTCCTTAACATTAACATGACAAAACAGGCTCGACTTGTAATGAACATACGAGGACTCCGATCGCGGATCAAGCTCAGAAGAGCGTCTTTTATTAGACTGGGAATGTTCAATGCTCATGGTCAGAAAAAACAGAAACAAGTCAGAAGCCAGAATCAGGAATATCACAGGTAATCAGAATCATAAACCAGGGACAGGCAAGGGATCTATTAACCAGAAAATCCGTCAGCACAAAATACAGAAACAAAGGGGTATCTAAACTAAGGGAAATAGGGGAAAAGGGGAAAGGGTAATTGGATAGGGGAAAGGGAGACAAAGAAATTAACTAAACCAAGGGAATGCAAGGGAATATGGGAAAGCGAAAGACTAGCAATCAAAATTCACAATCACTCGACGCAAATACAAAATATCAACTGGTAACAATGAAACACGCAGACAAATCTTACAACAATCGCAGAAGCTCACTAGAAAGAAAGGCAGAGACGAGACGACCAAGACTGAGCAAAGGAACGAAACGAATCGACACTGACAAGAGGAAAAGTGGGGTCTTTTATAAACAAACTAATCAGAGTGTTTAGCCCAAGTAATAAAGGACAGCTGGAGAGGAGACGGAATCTAGAACAGCAAAGGATGGTGATAGGACAGATTGGGGAAGTAGGTGTGCCCTGCTTCTTCAAACTAACTAATCACCGTGCCTAACTACTCTGCTCTAATGTGTAGTCCTACCCATTTCTAATCACCCGTGCCTCAGCTAAACTATTCTCAGGTGCAGACAGTTAACAAGCACAGGAAGAAGGAAGCAGGAAGTACCCAACCAGAAAAGACAGGGGAAGAGATTGTGAATGGAAACAAGACAAGACGCCACACTTGGGAAACACAAAAGGGAGCTCAGTACAAGGAAGACAAGAGACAAGCATTCATAAAACATGAACAGTCACACTAGAAAACATTAACTAAACACAATGAAACTAATAAATCTAAGCAAAACATGCAACATCAAACATAAAATCCTTAATTCACAACACGACTATCATTTTCTTGACTTATAAAAGGTTCTTTAATTTGATTGAAAAAATTTGCATTTTTTTTTTTTTTTTTTTTTACAGGCAGTTGTTTCCAATGTATCACAATGTGGATTTTGAATTTTTATTTTTCATGGCATGCATGAATATGCCTGTCAAAATCGGGCTTAAGAGGGTGAATTACTTTTGTAATCATTCAAAACATGGCTAAAGAGGGCACATAACTTTTCTAAACATGAAATGCACGTAATTAAGATAAATTAACAGCTTGTTAAACCCTACAAAAGCAATTCTAGAACCAAAGTGAGCTTACAAAGGGGGTACCCAGGATCAAGTTCTGGAACTGTTGACACAGAGGATTCAGACAAGCTATGAATTTCATGCACAGCTTCTCGGCTACTAGTGGAACAACACCAATGATAAAAAACATGACACAAATACATTTTTTAAATTACTGTAATGCAATTTTTTTTTCCCCCCATAAAGTCAAGAAAAGTTATAAAGAAAATCAAGCAGAAAGTTTTGTGTTAACCAAGTTGTTTGAGGTAGCAAACATTGAATGGGGTCAAATTAACCCAAAACACAATAGTATGATTAACAAAGATCCATTTCAACCATTGAGATTTGTTAGACATGTACAATATGCCCATTGGTATAAGCAGTGTCTTCTCAGAGTATGTGAAAAGCATGCAGGTACATCCATTTAAAGACTTATTGTTTGGTCAAAATTTCACAAACTGCTCTATGAAGGAGACCTTTTGGGGATTTTCATGTTTCTGTTGTTTCCATACAGGGTGTGTATTCTCTTCTTCAGTATTATCCTACTCATTGATCCTCATTTGAACTAGAATTTGTTTGGCATCTGCCATCTTGCAGGTCATCTCAGAGTTTTTATTTATGCTGCGATGAGCGAGGAGCAAGTAGGGACCTCTGAGGAGCCATGAGCGAGTTAACATGAGAGCAGCCTTTCTGGAAGCTGAAAACGATGACGTCCATCGGAATCAACAGACGCTGGCAGCAGATCCAGCAGTGCATTGTTATGAGAAACGGATGGCGCTTCATGAGACGGTTCAGAGAAAAGGACGTCCCATCTCTCTAAAATATTTTTTATCATTTCTTCTCTCCTGGTAAGGTGTCATTACATTTCTCCATGCATCCTGGGAGGGAGGGATTTAAGGACCTGCGTCACGCTAACTGCGCATGCTCACAACTTTGAATGAAGTAAATCACTCGAATGCAAGTCAAAATCCTCTTCTATGATTACTGGTGATGGCAACCAGCTTACATTCCTTGTATGTCTTGGCTAAAGCTTAAAATAGTGTTTTGAATCCTCAAATTTCCATGCAAAGCTCTTGAATATAAAAAGCACAATGCCGGAATAACTAAAATATATAAAGACAATGCTAAACGAAGACAGATTGGCAAGAATGCAATCAGATTATGACTTGCTGTCAAGCAGACTCACTTTCTTGGGATGTGCATTCTGAGCATGTGCAGTAATCGTGGCACAACTCCTTTAAGACGCAAGGAAAAGACTCAAGAATTGCAATGCACCCACTGCTTCATCCATCCAGTTCTGCTTTTTTTTTGGTGAAAAACACAGGACGGTGAAGCTCATCCAGCACCCTAAAGGCAAAAAGCAGGAGCACCGCTTGTATGGTTTGGACATATCTTTGGTTTGTGGGCTGAGGCCAGAGTACCTGGAAGAAACACGATTGGATGGAGAAAGCAAACTCCACAGATTGGATTCCAGGACCTTCTTGCCGTGAAGGAACAGCACTAACCACAGACGAACTGCTCCACATCAGATATTGTATACCCACACACAAACACATTGATTTTTCTCAGGTACACTGTGACAGTGTTCCATCCGGGCCTTGAACTTGCTGCATTCTCGATGAGAGAGTCGAGTCTTTCACTGCGTTACGCAATCCGCTATTTGCTCTCCAAGGCTCATCTCACCAAACGCGCTCGCATCAAATCTCATTTTCTCCTAATTTTGCATTGGAATTTACAAGTAGATTGAATGCACAGGCTTTAGATGGGGGATCGTTAAAATGCATTTGGGACACAAGTTTTAATGATTCCCAGCCACAACATTAGAAAAAGTCTTTCATGCATGTGGCACTAGGGGGATAGAAACCCGCCATTAATGAGCAGTTTGTCTTTTGACCCTTCTCCAATCTGCATCTCTCAGCTCTAATTACACCTTGCATGTCACCGTTTGCGTCTGAACCTTGATCTCCATTTCGGCGTTTAAGTGGCAATTACCCCGCAATGTTTCGACCTCCGAATGACCTTCAGCCGTTTCTGTGACAATGACCACATCAACAATTCCTTCCCTTCAGCCCCTGACATTCAGAGGTGTAATTCTCAAATTGCTTGCCAGTCTAACAGACGGTGAAGGTTTGGTTCCTGTTTTGGACCTCACTTTGTTTACAGGGTAAATTACCTCTTACGCTTGTAAAAACAAGACAAAAACACGCATTGCAGACAAGGAGGAAGTAGCACTAAAAGGCTGTGGTAAGGAAAAAGGGAAAAGTTGAATTCTTAATTGGCCAAGAACAGAGAGGGTTTGAAAGGTAGGCTCTTTTGAGTGGGAAATATACAAAAAATAAATAATATGACAATGAAACTATGAATTATTGCACCATATGCTGTTGAGCATGCATTTGTAACTCTTTGAAACAAATTATTCTAGACTCGCATAACACATTGCTCTGAAATGGAACTGACTGTACAACATAGAGGGTTTGGGCACAAGGGTGATTTGAGCCAGAACCCATATTGTATAGCAATACAGCTAACTTGGTGAATGTAAGCTTGGTACTGATCAAAGCTCCAATAACGTATATATTGATATTTGCATCATTCATTTATTTCCTGATGATTATATCGGGGGCATCATGGGGAAAATGGGGAAGAGAAGATAGTTTTAATTAAAAATATAATTGCCTCAAGTTGGCAATTGATGCTCCTTTGTTAGCATGATTGTATTTATTATCGATCACCTATGTGTGGTCGATTCCTGTTGAGTTCATTGTCTGCGACGTGATACGACGAATCACATTAAATAGCAACATGATGATACATCCTTGCATGACGGCGAAGAAGCATTTATTGTTAAATGAATTTTGTCTTAGTGTCTTTTTTTTTGACACAGTAGTCTGTGCGTGAGGGGGGAGAGGGGGGTTGTTGCTTTCCAGCATGGTGGTTGGTTTCGCGAGAATGATTCGTGTTCATGTTGATTGCCTTGTGCTGCTGTGATGTCCTGTTGTTGCTGATGTTATTACAGTTGTAAAAGATGTGGGTAAGACGAACTGGAGATAGTAATTTGGCTGTAAGTGTGCATGAATGTGTATGTGTGTGCAGTATGTGCTCATGTGAGAGTACTTGTATGTCTCAGTATGTTTACCCTGTATTTGTTTGGTCACATGTCCACATTCTGTTCCTGCCTTTTTCCCCAATGAACGCCCCCCCACTGCCCCCCAACCACCAGTCACGCCCCTGAATGAGACTGTACAGCGTGTATCGGATACATCCTCACCTTTACGGCATCAAACGCTTCCCCTGTGCAGGCCATTTTATCTCCAGCCAAGGGAGTCACCATATCGCTCATCAGCAATAATCATAAAAGCCAGGCCGAGACCATTTCAATGAATAATGCGCGCCAAGGCATGAAACAAAATACTCCCGTGGGAAATGCAATCCACTTTAATTGCTTATAGCTGTATACTCCCTTTAGCAATATGAACCATTGTGCTGTCACAGACGGGCCAAACTTTCTACATTTCTCCACTGTGTACTGAATCTGGAGTGTTGAAGTCCCATTGCTTGGGATCAATCTGACTGCATTTGGTATTCATGTTTAAATGAGACTATAAAAAATGTAGTCTCTTCAGAGGAAACTCCAGCGTAAATTGTATTACATTGAATAAAAATGGTAAAGCTAATCAATTTGCAGATGCGTATCTGGCTTAAGCGCTGGCTTTCAAAAATGATTAAGCCTTAGCCACTGAAGCTTAGCGATGCTTGGTAAATCTAGCGAAGATGAAATAGTTTTTAATAAGGACATTCTGTGTCAAATTAAGCGGCCTTTCAGCAGCTGAGTGTCATCAGCAGAGCTGTCAGTAGTCAGTGTCATACCCTCGAGTCAAAACAGTGACACCATGACCCTGCTAGACCTTCTGTTGACCCCCACTCAGGTGTCACCTGCACTTACTGTCTAAGTAAGCTGGGCTGCAGCCATTGTTCGCTGAGCCAAAACAGTGAAAAGCTGGCAGGAGATATGGGATGCAAAGTATTAGCTGTACATACTGTATAAAAAACAATTAGTTGGTTAGCATCCTTCAGACTTTAATTTTCAGGCGTGGGTGTGAGGTTTTCTTTTATTTTTTTATTTTTTAATGATCAGAGTTTGAGATCCAAATAGCGCAACAAATCGAAATCACAAGCACATGTATCGACATGAAGAATCAAATCAGCCAAACCCATGAGTGGGGCAATGATTGAAAGCTGAGCTGATTGTCTGTTGCATGGACTGAGAGTCTCACGTTCTTTGTTTCTCAAATTTAACTGATTTTTTCTAAATAAAACAAATAAACAAAAAAAATCAGAGGCTAGAGGGCTTTTCTGGGGTGGGCGGGATTTTTTTTTTTTTTTTTTTTTAAGATGGCTCTATAACAATGTGTTAAAGTTATCTCTCTCAGACTGAGGGGGTGGATATAGTGACTGGGCAATGTAATTGACCTAGGGGGTATGGTGGGTGGGGCTTGGAAAGTGACAGTTGGCGTGAAATGGTTATGGTGGTAAATTGGCTGTCTTAGCCATTCCTGCCCATTTGGTTCTCTCAATAGACACGTCCTGCCATAGCCAATACTTTTCTGGCCTATACTGCCTTGTGCCTTCATATGCTGTTGGAGGTATTGTACCTGCGAGTCAGGAACAAACTGAGGCCATAATTACCAAAGGGAAACTCTTTTTTTTCTATGACATTGAAACTCCAAGTCTTGATACTGTATTTTAACGACGCGTTGTTGAACCACAATGGTAGAAACAGCATGGTTCACAAAAGTAATATCGGACACCGTAAGCACAATTATTCATTGTACTGTGACACTTTTTTATTTGGTTTTGTACTCCAGCACTTCATGTTTGAAAGGATACAATGACGAGTTTGAAATGCAGATAATCAGCTTTAATTAGAGGTTGTGTTCATCCATATCAGATACACAGTTTAGAAATGAAACCCCCTCCCTCCCATTTTTGGACGCATCAAAAATACTGGGCAGTCTGTCAAAAAAATGTAGAGTAAAGTAATAATTTCAATATTTGGTTGCATGCTCTTCCAATGCAATAACTGCTTGCAGTCTGTAACATATAGACATCATCAGACACTGGATATTTTTTGCTGATGCTTTGCTGGGTCTATACTGCAGTCGTCTTCAGTTCCTGCATGGTTTAGGGACTTTTTTGCCTTCAATCTCCTCTTCAGCATGTAAAATGCATCTTTAATTACATTCAGAACTAGCAATTCACTCGGCCAACAGAATCAAAATAACAAAAAATCTGTCACTGTCCAATCAATTATGATGCACACTTTACATTTCTGATTTATGGCAGTAATATTCATTGTCAGTTTGTATTTACAGTGATAGTATTTTACAATTATTGTTTGTTTTCACACGCGAGCGCATGATTTCATCGCTCAGAAGTGGGAGCGTCTGATGCACGCATAGCGCCAGCCTGCGATCAGCTCTCAGTGGAGGGGTTTTCACAAAATCCATTCTCATGCTTTGAGAAACAGGATCCGGGTATCAGTCAGAGAACGCTGCGAGCCAAAAACCTGCCACCTTCGTTCAACATTAGGCCTGCCTGTGTTTGCCAATGCCAGCTCATTGGAGTGGAGGAGCCGTTGGATCGATATTGTGTTTATCTATTTACTGCGCTGTCTCTGGAGATTCAGAGGAGCCACAGTGCAACGTACTTTTCAGTAGCAGCTCAATACAGGCATGGAACAGCTGTTTTTGGACTCAAGTAAGTATCCAATTAAAATGGCGCCACATGCAACATGATGGCTCCGGAACGTTATTTTTTGTAATAAGCCGGAGGAGAGAGTCACCCTGCGAAAGACACTGTTGGCATAACCCTGAGCCAACCTTTTTGTAATTAGTATATATTCTAATGCAGTTATGCAGCCGTTTTGATATCTACATCATACATGGCCATCGTTCTATATCTATCTACACACCATCTCCAATGGAAAAAGGACATCAGAATTATAATATAAATAACTACATGTACAGTAACAGATGTGTATTCATTTTAATTACCAAGCAATCCAGTAAATATTTAAGCTGACATGCCATCTGTCTGTACCTTACCACCACCAACCGACAAAGGTAATGAGCATTTTTATTAATTAATCAAAAGGCTCATTATAATTTGTTTTCCATCAAAGACAGTGGACTAATTTATTTAATTGTGAAGGATGATGAACAAACAGATGGGGTCCCACGGGGGATATAAACAATGATAGTTAAGTTCTCAAGAACAAAACACAACTGCCAATCAGCTGCAGTCAATGTTGGGAAATATTTGCATTTTAGGGAAACTGCTCGGGTAAACTGTTTCTATTTTTGAGGATTTAGGTTTCAACAGAGCACCTCAAAAAGTGTCATGAGTTGTAATGAGACTTGCACTCCCATTTTTGTTATCTCTTAAAAGAAAATATTTGCTTATTTTCTGATAGTGAAATAAATTCTTCCCCCATTGGCGAGTATTGAAATGAATACAACCAACATAACCTTCTGCCTTATTCAGCAAATATCTAAGATTTTAATCTGATACTGTCAGTATCTGAATCTGTCTGGATATGTTTTATGTGCTTTCTGTACTTGCATTTATTATTTTTCATTTCTCAGTGTGTATTTTAGCAGTTCTGTGTATTAGTATAGTCATTCTCATTCATCTGTCATATGCCACGTGTTTCTGTTATCACTCCCGCACCTTCACTGCCCCCTTGTTCATTGTGTAATTGTTTCATTGTTCCCTCTTTTGTAGCCACACCTCCCTGCACGTTCCTAAGCTCACCACACCTGCACACTGTGTAATTAGATCCTTAGCTTTCCCTCATATTCTTCCATTTCTGTTCATTCCATTGCAAGTTTGTCAAGCCTGTCTAGCTGTGTCTTACCAATGAGTGGTTTCTAGTTCCTGGTTACAGTTTGGTTTGTTTGTCAGTTTCCAATTCAGTCCCATTCCCAATGTCTGACTGATTACCCATGTTTTATTTCTGGTTGGCTTCTTGTTTTTCAATTTCTTCGGGTGATTTGGCTTTGGTGGGCCGACTTCCTGGTTTTTTTACTTTTGGGCTGAACACAGCTGCGATTTTGGATTCTCCTACCTGCACTGCATTCGCATTGCTGTTACTAACCTGGAATTCTCAACTTTGATTTATAATTAAAAAAAAAAAAACCTTTGTCTGCGCCAGAGTTTTAATCCTGCCTTGTCAGATACGCAATGTAAAAAAAAATATATAAAAAAGAGGTTATTTTGTGATTTCAATATGTTTGAAGTTGTGAAGTCTACAAAAAAAAATTTTATTATTGTATTTATTGTTGTATCATTGTATTGTAATATCCTCTGTTTTGTTGAGAAAATTATAAATTTATGTTTGTCTGACAATGCATAACAGTTGAAACAACAAAGCCACTGCCATTTTTAGCCCGCTTGGCCGAAAGGCCCAAGGGGCTTATGCAATGCTCGGGGTCTTTAGTGGTGGTTTGTCGTCCGTGCGTACGTAAACTTTTGGCTTGTCTCTGCTATGGCGTCTTCAGTTTTTGACCGATCCTTTTCATATTTCATATGTGTATATAAGGTCATAAGGTCTAGACCAAGTTCGATCTTGAGCCAAATTGGACTGATACTTTGGCCAATAGGGGGCGTTCCATTTTGGCCATGTTTGGCCAAGCAGGCGCAGTGGCTTTGCCACTATTTTTTTTACAGTGTTACCCTTAAGATTTTAATGTGTCACCATGTGTGCCATAACATGTTGCTGCAGACATGGTGACTTTTGAAAGACCACATAAGTAAAAATGATTTGAATGGCACACCAAAATGTGGCGCAAAGCAGATGTGTCAGCACTACATTTCCCAAATGCCTGCTGACCAGGTTAAAGTCAGAATCAGTCTTAACCATATAAAATAAAGAGAAGGGGACTGCAGTTTATACTGATTAACCAATGGCTCATAAATAAGAATTAATGAACAAGCACCTCCAGGCTAAAAGGGTAACTGAAACTTTGCTTTTTTTCCTTTGTCCATTTAATTTACAACTTCTCTATTGAGCAAAAAATAAAGAGAGCCACACCAATAAAAATGTTTTGCAGCTTAACTTTGAAAAAAATAAACAAAATAAGTAAAGCCTTCAGGGCCAGGAAATAATTTAGGCAAGAGGGAAACGCTAAGGTATTTTTAAATACAACACCCACAAAATTGGATTGGCTTTGCAGCACTTCTACTAATCCATCATTGGCTTGACAGCAAGAGCACAGAAATTCTCAAGCAAGTTCCTAAAATCTGGCATAATTTCTAACTGCCATGAACCATGGAGAGAAAGACAGCAGGACTGGGAAGAAGAAAAAAATTGCATACGCAATTTTTGTCCTTTTTTTTTGTGAACAGGAAAGGTTTTTTCACAGCCTGATTGGACAAGAAGACAATATTTATACTTAGTACCATTAAAAACACTTGTGAGGTATCTTGCTCCTCGCTGCCTTGGGGGGGGGGCGGTCAGTGACGGCGCCTGTTTGCTGTTCTCGGAAACACAGCCCACTGATTGGTTACTGGTGACAGTGCAGACGATGCGCAACCTCTCGGCAGCTGAGACCTGCCCGTAACATGCCCATAGACTGTATAAAAGGATGGACGCCGCACCTGGGTCTGAAAAGTGAGGCCAATGTGGAAATCTCTAAAAATTGCATTCTATTTAGTGGCCAGCAGATGTCAACATCAGTGATTGCAGAAAGAAGTTCAAAGCTATGGAAGTCTATGACAAAATGACCTTATTTCCCACTTGATTTATTATTTCAATAATGATTTTTCACATTATTTTATGATATCTATCGCAAGTTTCAAGTCTCCTTCGATATATCATGATGTTCATTTTTGTAAATTATGGTCCCAAATAGACTAGAATAAAGGTTAAATCCAGAATATGCTTTAGGGGCGTGGCTATCCTCTGATCCTCGTCAGATACAGTCAGATCCACCCGTACATCCACCCGCCGCTCCTCCCTGGACCTTCAATTCACGCTATCGTCCAATAGGAATCACATGCGGTTTTAAAATGACAAAATGGCGCTGTTCAAATAGCCAAAATTGAGGCTTCCTAAATGGTATGTTGAAACCAATGGGGGATGTCACGGTTGCTTCGTCCATTTTTTTATACAGTCAATGAACATGCCCACAGCTCTTTCTCTCTACATCATTTTCTTGAAGCTGTAGCTTTTTTTTTTTTTTTTTTTTTTGCTTTATATAAGCTATCAACCACATCCAAAAGAACAAATCAAGCATGGCTGTCCACATCATAAAGAATTCAATGCTTGTTACTACAGAAGTGCCTGGCGTGTCCGCATATCTCACTGGAAAAACTATAAAAACCGATTTGATACTTCAATTTGCAACAAATATTGTACATACCTCATGCGTTTGTTTTTAATGGCGTTAAGTATAATATCTGCACTCATTGACGATAGTCAATCTCCAAACCACTGAACAATAGCTAATTGACAAAGCCTAATACTCATCCAGGTCCTATGAACCTCTCCAGCAAAGGTGAGAAGAAATAACAGGAAATAAGCAAAAAGAGTGTCTCAATTCAAGTACATAATTGGTGAAAAACCACAGAAGTCATTAACACCAGAATTCTATAACTACTAGGATCATGGCCATAGCAGTCATTCTGATCATTCATACATTGTTTGCATTTAATTTCAATAATGAGTGTACAATCTTAGAATAAGTGGATATGCAGGGTTCTCCCGATGCTGGTCGGCGGTGGTCGGCGCCAACCAGCACTCGGAATGCACTGACCACCACTCAGTTCAGATAGCTAGTGCTTTTCCCGACCGGCACTATTTTTTCAACGATCAGTTAAAATGAATGCATCCAATAAAATCGCTAGAAACAAAACATAAATGACCCTAAATATGCTGCCCCCCTTCTTGTTATTGTTAGAATAGCAAACTTTCGTTTTCGACCCACGCCCCGTCTGCGCTGGTCTTCATTGATACTGAAAAACCTGCCCAACAGTGATGGAAACACCGAGGGCCATCTGACCCCGTGTGTGCTGGGTATTCATGGCGCATTGAATCTGAGGCTGTGGGTAAATGATCGGTGCGGCTGTCTCAATCTAATGAAAGACAGACAATTATAATCGGCAGGGTGATTGATTTCTGTAGCGCTGTACTTTGCATGTCGAGAGAAAAGTTTTCTTGCTATATAAACAACAGGAAAACTAAATAAATCTCTGTCGAGGACAATAACATTTTTTACATTTTAATCTGTCAGTGTTCAATAACAGTGGTGGTCGGTGGACGGAAAACCGAGGGGGCGGAAAACATACCTTGAAACGGATGAGTTAACACGTTTTCCAACAATATGAAAAATCCATTTACAGTTAAGTACACAGTTTCCCTTTTAATGAAATGGCAAGGCGAGTGAATAATAAAGTCAATAAAAATATTTAATTCATGTGCCTTAAGGTAACCCTTCACGAAAAAAAAACCTACTGTGGATTTTCCGCGTTAATTTTTGCCACATCTTACAAAGCAAGAAATGCGCACCTTTTTGCCTTCAGTTGACGCGTTTTATCTCTCATCTTAATGAAGACAATTAGCTACACCTGAGAAGGGAGAGTTAAAGTATCTTTTATCAAGAAAAATGAGTGAAACAGATCAAGACTAATAAGCAGTTTAAAGATGTTTATCGCCCTCCTACGGGCGCCACTGAAAAAATGTTTGAAACATAAATGACAGTTGTAAATGCATATTCCCAAAAATGGCCAGAACAGTCTGACCATCTGACCGTTATTGGAAAAGAATATAACAATTTGGTAAACTAAGAGAAAAGGAACTGATTTAGAAAACCATATTTGTTTTGGTGAGCAAGAATATTAGGCTGTAAAATTGTAATGAAAATGTCATGCTGTAAAATCAAAATCGAAGTATTATCATCTTAGTAGGCTCACTGGAACAAAACACTAGATTGTTGCGGGGGGGACTGCATCAATATTGATTGTGGATCAATTACTCACAGCCAACGCAGGGAATCTTACCTTCCATGTGCTGCTCCCTCACACAACTTTGTGACATTTGTCGCGTGTCCCTTTGTTTTGTTTTTCTTGCAGTTTCTCTGCACTCGGCACTGTGGATAATGCATAGGGTCTACATGACTGCTATGGCCATTCGAGGTAGAAATGCTCAGAACGTTTTTGTGTTTTGTAATTTTAATAAAACAACAACAATGTAAGAATAAAATATAAACACATTCTGGAAAAGTCAAGGTTCTATAGTCACGTGGATTTTATTTCAACAAACTTATTACATTCCAAAATTTAAAAATGGTCAGAATGACTGCCTTGGTAGTTCTTGTGTTACATTGTAATTTTCTGCTGCATAAGAAACTTTTTTTTTTTTTTTTGTAATGGTTACTAGACACTGATAATTGCTGGCCCACAATTATTGGTGATGACCTTCGCCAGTGTTGAAAGCGCAGTGTAAGTCCAGGCAAAAATGAATTAGCTGAAAATATGAAAACATGGACTAGCATCCAGTGAATTCTGTGAATATCAAGAACCTTTTCAGAACCTTCATGCGATAACTGCACAATGCGAAACTTGCATGTGCGTTAATTTATTCATTAAACCTGAATAGGATATTTTTTATAAACAATAGATGTTGAACCTTTCTGAGCTGCGAGTGGTCTCAGGAGATTTCCTTTCCATGGAATTAATTGCTGGGAAGTGACATTGTGTTTCTCTGTTATTTATTTTTTTATTTATTCATTCATTTTGCCCTCATTATTTCTCAAATAGCAGGCACAATAATTTGACTTAAGACCAAACCTTGGTTGAGGTACAGTGTGGATTTAGCTATACCGTCAATGCACGGTGGTTAGCATCATCTGTCACTTTACATCATGGGTGCGATCTTGCTAACTCCGTTAAATCCGTAACTCCTTATGTGGAACAGACAATGAGCGATCGACAGCCAAGCGGAACAGACTTGACAGCCGACAAGAACCCTTTACCAGTTTGCCAGTTCTTGGTTTCATTGCGAGTCCAGACATCTTATTACAAATTCTGCATTTGATCATGAACTGCTCGCCATTCAGACTTGCCTCATTCAAAATAGACAAACTGCATTTTAAGATTTTAATTAGTAAGACCACTCAAAATATAATGTGGAGGACATAAGTGTGATGTTGTTGTGTAATATGGATAAAGTGTTTGATGGCATTTAAAGGTTAAGGCCCACTATTTGAAGAAACACATTCCTTCTCATTGTATCCAGATGACATTTGAACACTAAACGAAGTAGAGAATAAGTTTTTTGGCATTGACTCAGAGCCTCGAATGACCTTTTCCTGTGTAATGTAAAAGCACTAATCTTCTCATGTTTTGGGAATAATAAAGAAATGACTGTCTTTAGAAATGTCAATACAATAATGTGAGGTCTTTTTCATAAAAAAAAAGTCATGCAGACAAATGAATGCCACTGCAGTGAATCATTTATTTCATTAAAATAAGTGTTATCAAATCAATAAAATCAAGGTTTATGGTCTTTTCCGGGCACAAATGGAGTAGACAGAACCGGATCGCTGTTCTGGCATATAAACTAGTTATTTTGATTTTTGATGAACAAAATCCAGAAATCCTTGCAAAAATAATAAATAGATAAATCTTGATGAAAGATTATGGAAAAATATAAGGTTGGATTAGATCAATTTAAGGTTGTTGAAGAGTTCTTACTTCCATCAGTTTTCACAAAAGCACTGTAGTGCTTGAATATAAAGTCGAGGCGTTTATATTTATATGAGACATAATCAAAATTTGACCGCTGCTTGAAAATAATAATGACTGCTAAGAGGGCAAAGACAGATTAATCATGAATATTTCATCTTCAGATTGAGAGTGTATAGTTGTCATGATAACTGGAAAGAATACTATAGGTTTATGTTCAGCGTATGTGCTTTTCGATGTTCATTGGATAAAAATAGACCCCTTATGTGCAGAATTGCCCCCTGCAAAAGTTCAAGAACAGTTTACCTCATTAGCAAAGTGCCCAGGAGCCAATGCTCAGCATTTCATGTCCCTACAGTTTTCAATAAGCCAACGGCTGGCTTGCTAATTATTCCTGTTTCAGATCCAAGACTGACAATAATGTCCACATGGCATTAAACAATGTAATTGTTGACTGCTACTAAAAAGTAAGCCTCTACATCAGTTAATCATGCAAACAACTACATTTGTTAATGCCAAACAACTGTCTATACAAAAACAGTATTTGTTAATGGATAAAATTTTCCCATGTTTTGCCAATGTACTGTATACAAAGTAATATATTTTTATGCATTGAAATGTGCAACTTGCCTGCAAGTTGTTTTCATGCTAGATTAAAGTATTACTACCTCAGTATCATCACCTCATGTTTACTCTATTGGTTAATATCAGTTCATGTGACCTTATTGTAAAACGCCATCATTGTTCTTCTGTGAATGACAACATATGTATGGCATATGCTTTGACTATTTTATGTACTCTTTCCCACTTGGTGGCTGCTCTTTTTCAGGTGTCTTGATCCATTCTAGTTTCATGGACCCAGCAAGTGACCATACATTTTCGTGCTTTGGGAATTCATGTACTTTTTCCTATTTGATGACATGACCGTTCTGCTCATTTTGACCTGTTCCAGTTTTTTTATCTGAATTTCAAGAAGGGAGCAACAACAGTAAGCCCAGTTATAGTGGTGTTTGTGAATTGAATCTGGTATCTATAGCTCCAGTAGCCACCCATGAGGTATCTATAACAGCGGTGATCACCTCCCATTTGAGTGGCTGAGAGCAAAAGTCTACTATCTGACTTTTCCAAGTTCTGAGAAAATAGTTTTGTTTGAACAGAAAAATCACTTTATTTTGTACAAACAAAATATGCATATTATCGTAACGGTCTCCAGAAAAGTGTGAAGTGTAAAATAAAGTGATTTTCTGTTCAAACAAAACTTCAAATCTTATTTTCTCAGAACTTGGAAAAAGTCAGAGAGTAGACTTTTGCTCTCAGCCACTCATTTTATCTTCCATGTGCACCATATATTTGCTCTGTGCACATTAAGTATTTCTCTCTCTCATGCATGTATTTTTCTGGGCCCTATTTGAGGATCTTATTGCTCCTGCCCACCCTGACATTTTCTTCTGCTAACCCAAGGGTTCCAGTGCCCTTTCCCATCAGAGTCGTCAATAGTGCGGTTTGTGCAGTGGACCTAGCTATGCGTACAGTGAATACCACATGCTGCACATCTTATTCGGCAATGTTTTCGCCTTTTCTGATTCAAGGACAGAATTCTAAAGGGAATATGTGGCTAAGTCACGAATTCACATCTTTACCTCACAACAATTTTATTTCATTTTGACTGTTAAAGTTGGCTACATTTGGAAAAGCTTGAGAGTAAACATTGGCTCACTGGCTCTTAATATGTAGTGAATAGAAACTAAAATTTACATAAAATTAAATCAAACATCTCAATAATGAAGTGAGAGTGTAATATATGTGGATGAGGGCAGGATTTTTTCATAGAATCATGTGTTCATTGGAGTACCAGTCTTCTGTAGTGTGCAATTCTGCTTCATCTATTAGCATTTGAAAAGGTCAGACACGAGAGCTTACGGGGGGTCCTTACTGTACCAAGATCACAAATGTCAGTGGTTAAGGTTAGGGTCTCAGATGAATAAACCTGAGTGCCACATGGGTAATGAAGTCCTTGATTTTAAATGAGCTGCACACTCTTCAGAGCAAAATGCCCTTTTCCACTCATTTACTGACAATGTCACAATCATCCATGTGACCAGATATGGTGTAATTTTTCACAGGCAATAGATTAATTTCAACAGCAAAAAAGTTAATTCATTTGAGGTTTGATTGGACCTATCATGTTGTTAAATGTGTTGACATATTGTACATATCCTCATGAACAATTTTGCTGTTTATTAACCCTTAGAGTGATTTTCAAAGAATTAAAAATGTAATTATCTTGAGCTGTTGAAAATCTATCATGTGGCAACTTGAGGGGAGCTCTTTTAAACAAGTTGCCACATGATAGGTTCTCAACAGCATCTGATTTTGATATCTTGCGTCATTGGGCAACTATAGTTGCCTATAGCGCTCTAAGGGTTAAAAACACCAAGAAGATGGCTGTAACTGACCATTCAGATCATTAGCCATGTGTCATCAGTTAAAGAGTAGCAAGGGTTTTTAGCACAAAGCATCCCGTAATGCGAGTTTAGATTCGCACGATTAAGACAATCCGCCTGAATGCTGATTGCCCTGTGCCCATAAACACATCAATCCTATTTCCTGCTTTGCATGATTCCTTATGTTTTAAGCATGTGATGTAAAGTTGTATTTTACCTAAACCTGCCATTGACTGGTTTAATGAGACAGAGAGGAGAGAGGTCTCAGTGCATGTTGTTTTATTGTGCATTTATAACTAGAAATTTTTCATCGAAAAAGTCACATAGAATTTGTTTTGGTGTCTAGAACTGTCCTCACAAGTTGAGAAGGTATTTTATTGTTATGGTCAGAACCTACCCGAGGAGAAAATATTACTTCTTTTATTTTATTTCAAATTTTTATATTAGGCTCCCTTGAATCAGGAATAATACAGGTTTCATAAAACGGAAGGTTAAAAAGCGGAGATAAAATACTGCAACAAAATAACACAATGCACCAGAAATATAAAATTTGTGATTCATTATTTATAATTCAATTTATTAATAATTATAAACATTATTTTTTCACTCGTTAGGAATCCAATGGCGTGTGCCATTTCAGCCGTGTAAAATTTGAATAAATTGATTTCACCATATTGTCAAATTGCTATTGCTTAGACATATTTGGGATAACAGATAATTCCCTTAAACAACAAATGATTGTATCCATGTTTTATAAGGGCTGGTGTAGTAAAGGTGTTTATTGCAGACATATAATTATGTGTCTAAGTATCGTTTTTCAATGCATGAGTGTCTCGGGGATGGGTGGAAGGAACCAATCTCAGGACCCAGAGATGTGAAAACCAGAGCTTTATCCACAGAGTAAGACAGTCTTGGGTCAGAGCTGGCAGACTGTAGTACAGGAAGGGCAGGGCAGTACAGGATGAGCTGTTTGAAGTCGGTGAACAAGCTGAGGTCAAGCAGTGGCGGTGTGGATCCGGAGGGGCAAGCAGGGCCCAGTTTCAGGTCTGATTCTAGGTCAAAGCTAAGAATGAAGAATTAAGAGGAAGGGAAACTTGGCACTGGGCAGGGCAAAGACAGGAGACTGGGACAACAGTGACGAGACACGAAACTAACCTGGGAACTAGACTTGGGTACTGGGAATAACTAGAGCACTAGGGCATGAGAATGAACACGATAAAGCAGCACTAGCAGGGGGCACAAGTGGACAATCTGTCAGTGAAGTGGAGAAAGGACAGGAAGTATAGTACACAGGGATATTGTGGGGAGACAAGAAACAGGTGCAGGAAAGGGCATGAGCGTTTCACAGTGGACAAACGAAGAAACAAGATGATTAATCAATTAACAGATACACATTGCCCAAAGGAGCAGAAACACTGTGAAACAGACACAGGGTCATAAAACACAACTTATTTGTGCACTTTCACTCAAGCATTTTAGAATTACTTGTTATTTAAGTATATCTTGCTATTTTTCGAATAAAGCTTTTGTATAATCGTAAATTATATGAAAAAAATGCGAAAATGTATTTTAATATATTCTGTGTTGCAAATATTTGGGGGCAAAAAAGTTTTACAATCATAAATAAAACATGGTCCACAATGAAATTTAATCACTGTTTTGTAAATTTAGGCATTCAAGATATTAATCTTACCGAGGCACAGTTCTCAGTGGATTATGTCCGTCTCCACATAGACCGCAAACTTTTCCATAGGTGTGCCTCTGAAAGTTTGCACACTGCAAGAATGCAATAATCCAGGTGTCTCACCACAATTCTACCAGCTTAAAATCAGGTGAATTTCTACATTGCGTCATTTCATTACCAAAAAGTCTCCGCTGAGGGTGAATTAAGCTTTGGGTTGTTGTCTTGCTGTAAAAGTGTGTTCTACACCGCCCGGCCAAAAAAAAAAAAAGTCACTGTTTGGAAATGAATAATGAACAAATTCTATAATTGGATCATTATTGCGTTTATTAATATGTTTCAGCTGGCAATAATCATTTTTACCTTGACTGATGAAGCGCATCGCTACTCATTTCTTAAAAAATAATGTTGGAAGACACATCCCTTGATGGTGGAAAAGATGTTACAGTATTTCAGAACGGGCAAGTTATTGGCCTGTATTTAGCAAAGAAAACCATGAATGACAAAAACAAGTATGAGGAATCATTTTTGCAGACAAATTTGCCACCACAAAGTCCTGACCTTAAACACATTGAAAGTTATTGGGATGTGCTCAAGAAAGACCACCGAGTGGTTCAACCATTATGTCGAGAAGACAAGATCTCGGCCAAAAATTATGGCATTTCTGATTGAAAATAAATGTTCCGGCGTTGCATATAGTTGTCAAAACAATGACAAGACGAATATGCACTGTAATCAAAGCTACAGGGGTTCCAACTAAATATTTGAGTGTGCAACTTTTTTTTTTTTTTTGGCCGGGCAGTGTATTTAATCTATGCATAAGTCAACGTGATTCCAAACGTTTGTATATATACAAACGCATTGACATTTTTGTTGACAGTGTGAGTAAATGAGGGAACACACAAATGCACACACACTTACACACACACACACATACACACACGCACACACACACGCATGCACATGCAAACACACACACACACACACACACTCACATGCATACAGGCACACACACACAATCACACTCACACACACACGCATACAGGCACAGACACACACACACACACACACACACACACACACACACAAATGCACTACAAGTTGATTTACTTTACTTTGATCATTGGCTTTGAAGTTGTTGAATTGGTCTCCTTTATTGTGTTGTGCGCGTAATGTGAGTGCAGGTGCATTCTATTATGCACACCACTGAGAGTGGCATTTCAGGAAAAGGCATCAAATGAGCTGTGGTGTTTGGTGTTTTGAAAGTCAATGACCTTGAAATTCAACACTGATGTGTTTCTGAATTGGAGTCAGTAAATTAGTCTTGAGTATCTGTATACAGAAGGTACCACATGATCAATCAAGCATGTGCTTGAAATACAGTTGTCTGATGGTTAGAAAATTACACTATATACTGGAGAGAGTACATTTTCTTTGCTGGTGCACAATATTTTTTTCATCATAAAACTTTCAAATCTTTGAAAAATATATACTGCATTTTTCTATGGGAAATAGTTCTCAGAACACTCTCCTGTGATCTGGAAAAACCTAGTACATTTGTCACTTTTGGGAGAAACTGAGTTTGACCCTAATTTGCGGTAATTAAGAGTGGTGAAAATCTTAATACAATAGCTATTAGTGTTAATTTGAACTGTCAAAATCAGGTTTCTTTAATTTCTTCCAGTTAGAAAAAGTCCAGAATCCAAAGGTTTTCGTTCAGTTGCGAGAATCCTTGCTACTGATAAATTCACTAGGTTTTTCCAGATCACAGGAGCACTCTGGGTATTGACAGACTATGTAAGGACAACCAGCACACCTATTTATTTATTTATTAGCTTTTTTTTATTAGTGTAATTGAGTTTTCTTGTCATTTACGTGTGATTTACACAGTATAGTATGGCATTGAATGCACTGAATTTCAATACTGAATGCACCATGGGTCATTTAAGTTTTGCCTGGAGAAGGAATAAGACGTGATTCAAGAAATTTTGTGTTTCAAATTAAACTGCAAAGTATAATGTTTTAATCATTCATTATGAGCATTTCCGATATCATTTTTGGAGTCTGGCATCTGTGATATTACAGTTTTTTTCAATCGCTTTACCTACTCTGTCAACTCAGAAACCATGGTATCAAAACAGTTAATACATAGGCCTAATGAGAGGCACTCTGCCCAAAATAACGCATTTTGTTTGCAAAAGGCTCTCGCCATGGCAAAACATTTCAAATATGCAGCAAAAGCACATTTTGTCAGGACCCAATACAACTTGCAGTCAAGCGAATTAATCCAGCCACTCACTCACTTCATACTCAACACCAAAATGCAACATACCCTTTTCAGTCTGAGCAGGTTCAACCTTACTTTTTCCTGTGTTTAATGAACTCTGGACCACTCCCAAAGTGGAGGAGAGTATTCGATGGAACGATGGATAGGGGATCAGGGCGAAGGCGATGTTGTATGGACTTAGTCTGTGATTGTGCGAACATTGGGAGCCCCAGGTGGCGAGACTCAGGGTGGGGCTCGCTGTCTCGTCGAAGTCCATGTAGGCTCCCAAGCTCCCAAAAGGTGTTAATGAATCGACAATAGATGGGCTCTACGTATGTCGTCGATATAATTGTGAATATAGCCTGCGTTAGAGTTTGACGACCGGCGGCCGAGGATTTTAATCAGGTGGTCCGGCCCTCCTCGCTTGGATGCTGCGGCGGTGGTGCCGATGGGAAAGGATGCCTGGGGAAGTATTTGGGCGAAATATTGGATGTAATTCGATTCGATTCAATGCCGTCTATTTGCATAGCACTTTTCACGGATACAGTAGATTGTCACAAAGACGCTTTACGTTGAGAGATTAAATAAATGAAAGGGCAGTGCCCAGCCTATTCCCCACAAAGGAAATGAGGCAAAACTCCCAGTAGGGAGAAAAATCCTCTAACGGTGGTGAGAAAAAACTCCCTGGTGGGAAGATATCTCAGGAGGAACCCGGCTAAGGTGGGGAAGCCCATCCTCCGCGGGCTTGGGGCTGCTTTAGCATCCGAAAGTGAGATGAATGGCGAGGTAGTAGCGCCCCTTCCAGGAAACGCCAAAAAATCCCTAAAAGGTGGGTCGGGTGGGTCGACCTTAAAAGCGTTTGTGATATCAGGCGCTGCGACCGGCGAGGCTTTTTTTTTTTTTGAAAACTGAAGCGCTAGCGAGGCGCTAGTGAGCTGCGCCCTTGCGAGTGGCCGTGGGTTGAATACGCGTAGTATCCGAGAATGTTTGCCGACGAGGCAAAGTGTACCGAAAACTGAAGCGCTAGCGAGGCGCTAGTGAGCTGCACCACTGCTAGTGGCTGTGAGGTGGATACGCGAAGTATTCGTGAAAATTTGCCGGCGAGGCAAAGAACGTCAGCATTTGTAATGGTTTGACAATTTTAGAATAAACGTGGCAATCGTTCAACAGCACCGTAAATGTATGAGTTTTAATTTGCGAAGAACGCGACATGCATATATAACAAGAGTTGCTCAGACTAGTAGGTAGAGGCAACGAAATCTGCTTTATTGTGAAAGCCTTGTTAAATATTGCACTACTACGGAATTATATGGCGTTTCCTTCTGTACATCGCTGACCACGAAGTTACCGATATGTCCATGATTTCTGTGCTCATGTAACTCCAGGAACAACACAGATTTACGAATGGCCGTGAGGTGGATACGCGTGCAGTGTCCGTGAATGTTTGCCAGCGAGGCGAAGAACGTTAGCATTTATAATGGTTTGACGGTTTTGGGATATACGTTTCACTAAAATGTGACTGCGGAAGTAGGGGCGACAAGTCAGTGGTATGGTAAAAGCCCGTATTGTCGTAGCGTACAGCGAGATGGAGAACGAATGTATCGAAATCATCAAGTTCTCTCCTCCGATGAGGAAAGTACTGGCGGATTATGTTTCGGTTGAGTGAGACGGTAAAGAGCGAACTTGGTTCGCGTGAGCTTCTCGGCTACGAGGGGCGTATGATTTATGGAGGTGGCCATTGTGTGCTGAAACAGAGGTTAGGGGAAAGAGGCTAAAGGAGCCCAGAAGCCGGGTTTCGACCAGCGGAAAGGATGGGGGGTGGGGGGGAACGCATGTGTGCGGGACAAAGTGCAGCCTGCGAACACGGGGACGAAAAAAAGGGGGACGAAAAGAGACAGAAGAGGTTGTAAACGGAGGGAGCAGGCACGGGTGGAAAGGGGGGGGGACTGGCTGGTTTGCGGAAGGAGTGACTTCCGCTGAATCTGGAGCTCGTCGCCGAGCATGATGACATGGCGCTGGGGACATTGATGGTGGAACCCGGAAGTGCTGTGTGGTCTGCATACATCTGGTCTGCACATGGGGAGGATCAGCTGCGTCGGCGTCGGAGTTGGTGAATAATTTTAGTAGTCTGGCTTTGTTGACGGAGCGGTAGAAGGGGATTTTCTTCTGCATGAACGCCCAATTGGACTTTGGCGAGGGTCGAACATGGAGCCTGGGATGAGCTTTAAGTGCAAGCCGTGGTAAGCTTTGCTGGGGAGCCGCGGGCTCTCGCGTCTGAGCGCCGCCGTTGACGAGAGGCGTAGCTGCTGCGAGACAACGGTCTGGAATTCCTACGGCGCGGAGCCCTCGGTCGTCATCGCGGAGGGAGCATTGTTCGGAATGTGAGCACCCCGGTTGGGGCGAGCGGGTGACGCTTCCTGGTGGACGTACGAAGATGGCAGAGTGCGGGCGGGTGCGTGGAGGAGAAGCGGGAGTTGCGGGACGGATCGAGAAGATTCCTCTGGAGCCTTAGAATTATTCTGCGTAGGAGGGACTCTGCGGGGTTTTGCCTTTCGTGCTTCAGGTAAGCGAACTCTTGCTGTGCGCTGGCCATCTGGTTTGTGAGTAAACGAAGTAGAATTGAGACGAGCGGGGATTATGGGAATGAAGGCAGTATATACAGGCGTGCGAACGAATAGGAAGGCGCATTGGGAATGGTCTTGTTCATTAACCTTTGTTATCGGGAACACCCTGTATTGCAGTCATATTTTTTTTTTTGACGATTTACATAGTTACATATTGTAAAGCAAGTAGCAAAAGCTAATATTTCTCTCAAACAACTCAACTTATGCCGAAATGAGTAGATTCTTTCAATCAGCTATACTGTGCTGTAACACAGTTGACAACAGAGTACAAAATACAGCTGTCGGTTTGAACAAGGTTCTCCTGTGTACTACACATTCAAATGTGAACTTACAGTAAAGAATTGCATCCAAACTCAGAAAGACTTTAAAGTGAAATTTTACTGTATTGATGGCAAAAACTGAAATACTGTAATTCACATACAGTATTACACAGAAAAAAACTCAAAGGAGTTGAAAAAAAAATACAGAATACAATTTATAGGCCCTACTGTAATCACTAGGCTACATGCGCTCACGGCGAAAGGGCCACATGTTTTCTTCCATATCACATTGTAGGTCTTCCCTACGAATACAATGGGGGAAAAACCTCTTAGAATGCCTTATCAATCCCTGGCATTCATCAGCTCCAGTTTGCTGGTTAGCAGCAATCATGGCTTCCATCAAACCCATTCGGACATTCTTTCCATGCCTCCTCACTATGTTCAGATTGAACCCGGCCTTATCAACATAAATGAAAATATGGTCCCATTCAGCTTCAAGTTCCATGATTCTCTATATACAGCACACACACATATACACATAATGATTATTCAGTTTGAATGTCATAAAGTAGTATCACAAAGCATTACAATACTACAGTTCTGTAATATCCTTACCTGCACATAATGGTATCTAGCCTCATTCACATTGGCTTCATTCCTCTGGAAGGGAACCCTGTATAATTGCTTCATTGCCATATGACAGGGGTGGCCAACCCTGGTCCTGGAGAGCCGCAGTGTCTGCTGGTTTTAGTGTTACTCAGCACGCGATTGATGGATTGAAGTAGTTGATTACTCACTTAACTGATCTCAGCTGGTGTCTCAGGTTTAATTTGGTAATAATGAGCCAATCAAGCAATTAGCAGGAACAACCCACAAGACTCCTAGAGCCAATTCAGCAGACTTGCAGGTTGTGACAGCAGTCTACGTGTTAACCAAGATTTGTCAATGTGGTTGGATATTTAGCGTAGTTGTAATGCAGACGAAGTAGAAGTACAGAGTACAGATAAAAGTTTATAGAGCAAGGGTGGATAACACTGGTCCTGTAGAGCCAGAGGGTGTGTGTTTTCTCCACCCGATTTAAAACTAAGACACCAGGTGAGATAAGTGAAGTGTGTCATCAACTGCTTTAATTCATCAATCAAGTGCTGAGTAACACTAAAAACCAGCAGATACTGCGGCTCTCCAGGACCAGGGTTGGCCACCCCTGCCATATGATGTCTTTTTAGAACCCTAGCTATAGTGGATATACTGACATTGTTTGTGTTTGCAAAGGTGCCCTGATCATCAATAATTGAAGCCTGAATTTCACGGAGTCTGATGGCATTGTTTGCCACCACCAGGTCCACAATGGCAGCTTCCCGCTCTACACTGAAAATCTTCCCCCTCCACCCTGCATGTGGTGGCCTATTGATTCTATAACGAGAGATGAGAGAACAATCACAGTACTTCTGTAAAGACAGTGACAGTACTGTATTGTAACATGTTTACAGTATTGTATGTATACAGTAGTGTACAGTACTGTAATATACTGTAATGTGACATTACTACTGTAACTTACTGGTTGGATTTAGAAAAATTCGAACAATGGAAGCAACAGTGCTCTGCCTTAGAACTGGTTGAACCCGTTGTTCTGCCTCTCTGTAGGACAGGCCATGATTGATTAAACCCTAGTCACACTAGAGGCGGAATGAGCCGGAATGCCGCTGGAATGAAAATTTTTTGTATATTCTTGGATATTCAAAGTGCGTTCTAAAAATTCTGACTGCATTCTGAGTGCATTCCAAATATTCGGGCCCGTTCTTGTGGCCGACCCGAATGTTTTGCTCATGCTAAAAACTTTCCAGGTGCATTCGAAGTGGAGAAATATCGAACGGCATCCAAAGTGTATTCTAACTGCGCTCTGACTGCATTATAGATATTCTTATGGCATTCCAACAGCATTCAAAACATTCTGATTGCATTCGAGGGAGAATCAAAATGGCAAGCCACGTCAAATCCTGCCAGAATGCGCCTCTAATGAGCCAGAATGCACCTCGAATGCATCTTGATTGCTGCAGGAATCTATTTCGATATTAAAACAATTCAGCTGGAATGTGCTTCGAATACCGTTGGAATCTTTCGATTGCCGCTGGAATCAGTGGTGGCTGGTGAACTGGCGATAGGGGAGGCTGAAACCCATCCCTTGAAAATAATGATTGGTCATGACCTGTTTTCAATCATTCATTTAAATTACCATTACAGAAACTCCAAAAACTCTCAACATTATCAGGTGTGGCCAGTTTTCATTACAGTTTTTCTGAATTGCTAAAACACTAATTCCTGTTGTGTGAATCAATTGCTCAGGTGTCTAAACTCATTCACTGAATTGAACATCCTTTTGACAAAACAATAAACTATCTTCACCCAGTAAAACACTATTTGCAGATCTCAGTCATTCCTTTGGCAAAACTCTAAACACAACTCTCATGCAATAAAACACAGTTGCCACTGTGATGCACTTGTGATGCATAATGGTAACAAGTGGCAAAACATAAACACAAATGAAACACGTGTCATCCGTTGAGCACAACGATTCAAAATTGATCACACTTGTTTCTAATCATGTCATGACAACATGACAACCAATATAAGCCAGTTCAGAGTGCAAGCAGGTTGGTCCTGCAAGCTCATGACAACAATGGATCAGAGACACAGAGGACGAGTGCGTGTAAGAGGAGGAAGAGGCGGGGGACAAGCAGGAGGGAGAGGAAGACGAAGAGTGGCAATTTCGGACGAAATTCGGGCTACAGTCATTGACCATGTACTGGTGCATGGCATGACCATGAGGGAGGCAGGCCATAGAGTCCAGCCAAACATCAGTAGATTCTCTGTGTCCACCATAATCCGCAGATTCAGACAAGAGAACAGGTACAGTCTACTTTACTGTACTGTTTTATCATTGAAAGTTTACAGTACTAATGTATATTTCAGAACATTACATTACAGATATTTTGCACATTCTCTTTTTGTAGAATTGCAAGACTGCCATACGGGGGTGGGAGGACAGCAGGAGGCCATTGTAGTCGACATTGTACGTCAAAACAATACCATTACACTGAGGGAAATTCAGCAACAAATTATTGAAAACAACACATACTTTGAGGGAATCAATACTGTGAGCCTCTCCACCATAGACCGTATCCTCCATCGTAACAGGATGCGAATGAAGCAATTCCACAGAGTGCCCTTTGCACGTAACTCTGAGAGCGAAGGAGCTGCGATTTCAGTATGTACAGGTAAGTGTGCAGTTAGCTATAGTACTGTTCTATATACATACTATTGTCAAGTTCAATAGCATCACATTACAATGTATGTAAGTGAAGAAAGCATACATTGTACTGCACAGCATAGGCCTGTCTCTTTGAAGCACTTACAAAACTATATCCCTCTTGCAGAGAATGTTTGAACTGGACGCCATGGACAGACCCCATGAATTCATTTTTGTTGATGAAGCTGGCTTCAATCTCACCAAGAGAAGAAGGAGAGGCAGGAACATAATTGGTCAGCGGGCCATTATTGAAGTCCCCGGCCAGCGTGGTGGAAATTTAACACTGTGTGCTGCTATAAGCAACTGGGGTGTTCTTCACCATAATGCCACTCTAGGGCCGTACAATACTCAGCACCTTCTCACCTTTCTTGGTGATCTCAGAGATGCGGTGTCTGCAAATGAACAGCAGGAAACTGAAATGAATGAGCGGCCGAATTTATGTCATAATTTGGGATAATGTTAGTTTTCACCATGCTGTCACAGTGAGAGAATGGTTCAATATCAATCCAAATTTCATTGACCTATATTTGCCACCATACGCTTCTATCCTCAATGCGATAGAGGAGTTTTTCTCCACTTGGAGGTGGAAGGTGTATGAGAGATAGCCCTACACCAGGGTTAATCTTCTCGAAGCTGGCAAGGGCAAATATTGCATGCGATGCGGATGAAGTGCAGTGGCCTGACTCAGCCCAAAGACAGGATGACACTCAATGAAGCTCAATGATCAACTGTGGTTTGAATTTTTTTAACTTTGACAGTATATTGTAGGCTGTACACTTTCATTTGTATTTGTCAATTTCAGGATGACTTTTTTTTTCACAGTACCTATGTTTCAATGCAGAGTAAATGCTAAATCCACTGAGTTGTGAAATCTTTTTTTTTTTTTTTTTTTAACTTTTGGAGATACAAAATGCATGTGCTATACTTTAATGTGACCAATAAACATTTCTCCGTGAGCTACATGCCTTGATCTCTGTGTTTTCCATTTTTTGGTGTAGTGTGTAATGACTGCTCAGCAGTTCTTCTATTTTGACCAATAAGTTCAAGATTTGACAACATTGTTCGGTTTTGAGAGCAGGTAAAACTATTTTGAGGCGATGGTATGGTTTTGCAAAAGGAATCAGAGGTTTTGTGAATGTAGAGTGAGAAATGAGTTTTGTGTTTAGAATTCTGAGAAAAGGACAGGAGGAATTGAAAAATGTGTTTTAACAATTGTGAAAAACTGTAACGCATACCTGTTAACTCTCAGGCATTCGGTGTCAGTTTTAGTGGCATATTTACGTTTCCCTGCTGTAGTCAGCAATTACTCAATCAACGCATATGGGACACTCATGTTACATTCTAAGTACATTCTGAGTATTCGAGCTGCATTCTGTTTGAATTCTTGGACGTTCCAACCATATTCGGCGGCCATTCCAGGAGCCTTTTGACTGCATTCGAGGTGAATTCATACAGCATTCGAGGCACCTTCCAACCAGACTTCGGGTGGTGTTCAGGCAGCAATTGAACTGCACTCGTACGCCATTCGAAGTACATTCTAAATATTCTGACTGCATTTTTACAGCATTCTAAATATTCCTACTGCTGTTGAATCAACGTCATGGATCATCGTCGAATCACCGTTGAATTATGTTCTGATTTTGAAAGATGAATCAACGTTGATTTGCAATGTTTTTTCAATGTTGAAACAAGTCTTGTTCAAATTTCAGTGTTGATTTGAGATCATTTTGTTAACCTTTTTACAACCATCAGAGTTAAACGTCGTTTCAATAGCGTTTCAACGTTGAAACGACAACTGACATAATTTCAACCATATTTCAACGTTGAAGGTCGGTCGTGTGCCGGCTGGGAAGTCAGTGGAGTCAGGGCCATGTAAATGACACATGTGAGAAGTGTTGTGCAAAAGAGCATGAAAAATGTGTGAATCCAATGAAAAGGTATGAACGCATTTGCAAATAAAAACTTCTGCTGTGGTTTGGAGGTGAAGATGATGACAAAGTGGATCCCAGTTTAATAAAACTGGAAAAAGCGATTGAAAAAAACTAACACTATGGGATTTTTGTGATAGAGTATAAGCCCGGGATCTGTGATATTAGCACAAAGGGATTTCTGTGATGTGATATCTACACTAAGGCCTATGATATCACAGTAACACTATCTGTGACCGACACAGACAGGGGATGACTGATTCACTATGAAAGAGATACAAACCCAATTAAAATGAGCACTCATTATTAATTCATTATCACAAATAATTATCTGGTCTGGTAATGAATTTACTTACAAACTCTGCCTTTCCTGTCTTATTGTCATGCAGTTGTTTACTGTTGAAATGTTCATCAATTTGCGTATCATTATCAGTGATGCGTGCTATCATCAGTGATTGGCAAAGTCCGGTCTTGTTTGGTATATATCATCCTTTATAGACATTCAATAGATCTTTGAAGCTATATAGGTTTTCATAAGGCAGTTGCCTGTATTGTGTGAAGATTAAATTCAGTGTGCTGCATATTGCAAATCCACAAGTGACACTTTTCTCTTGTCTGCACTAATCAGGAAATTGCTGTTTGAGGACTTTTTCCAGGTCATTACCAATCAAAACTGGCAACCTTTCCACAACGAGAGAAAATCACAACTGTCATTCCCTTTACACACATTTTCTCCAAAGAGTCTCCAAAGTGGTTATTATTAAAATGTGTCTGAGCTGTTCCTGCTTCTACAAGCCATGTCATTATTTGTGCATTGCACAAAAAATTTTTTTTTTTACATGGATTTCCCCAAATGCACTGCAAGAAAAATAAGAGACAGACATTGTGGCAATGGCCTGGGCAGTCTATCAGCGAGATGCTCATCAACAATTTCTCGCTATCTATGATAAAATTTGTGCAAGACATTGAAAAATGCTGCTGAATATGGTATTGTGGCGTGTAGGCTGTCAGCACTGTTAGAATGCGGACAGCTCCCATTCAGAAGCTGCTCTTTCGCAGCCTGTTCTGAATGAGCAATGTGGGAGCTGTCCGGTGCTGAACAGCCTGACTGAACCTGACTGGTGAGGAAGGTGATTTCTCAATCACTTGGCTAAATCTTTCTTAAGCAATGCGGCACGAGTGGCGACAGAAGCATTGCTAGGCATGACATGAAGCTCTGCGCCGACCGCTCCCTAGGGCCGTGAATTCCTTCATGATGCAGCACAGCTTTTATAAAGCCGTTACAATATGGAAAAAAAGATGAATTGTCAAATTAAAATGATCTATTTTGTTTAGATCGTCATCGAGCATTTGTAATTAGTGCTTTGTGAGTAGAGGGATGCTGTTTTCAAACAGGCAGTTTGAACTCAAGCTGGATTGAATTTGCCCGGTCAGCCGACCAACATCCAGTGCAAACAAAAAAACCAATGTTATAATTAGAAATCGCTGACAGCTCATTGGTGAAGGTTGGAGGAAGGCCGGGAGAGGGGGCGACACTTCAGCACTGAAATCGCCAGATCAGTTTTTCATTATGGTGAGGATTCAATCAGTATTTGCCTTCTGATTTGGACTAATGGTGACATCATCAGTTCATTCAGACAATCCAATGAGGCCGCATTATAGAATCACAATACCATCAAATGTATGTTTGTGGGAGGATTAAACTCTAGAATTGGTGTATATTCAACTCAGGCCAATTTTACACATCTCCACTTGATTCTTAAAGGAAAAAAGATGTTTGTCTTTAATCATTACATATAAAGACTAAGATCACTTGGGCAAAGGCCAGGTAGTTCTGACGTACGAATGAAGTACTTTTGTCAAGTCAATGTCACACATTGTTTTTAATCACACAGCCACTTACCCATTACTTATAATACACTTTAAAGTAATATAAACATTGTTAGTTAAGGAATATGTTCTTTAGGTCAATGAGTCCGTAAATTAACGATGGCATTTAAGCGTGAAAGACTCGCTGCACTTTTTGTTATACCGATCACTTGAAGTTCAGATCAATGTCAGTGGACTGAGGCGGACTCTTCATGTTCAGATCATATTTTCAATGTCAGTCAGCCTGAGTGCTCCCATTTCAGGTGACTGAATTCTTTAGAGTGTGCAGGTAATGGCCAGATTAAGTTGTCAGATGATTTCAGTCCTGGATGCTGATTGGCTGAGAACAGATTGTACAGTGATGGTAAAGCCGGTTTGGTAATTCAAGGAAGATGAAGATAACAGTGGAGGAGGGGCAGCAGAAATCCCGAATTACATCTGTAGAAAATGTGACACTGCCCCTGCTGACAGAAATAGATGCACAAACACACAAAAGAGAAAACACTCTCCAATTCTCCCATTTCATGTGGCAGTCACTTTATGGCAATTACTATAATTATTTAACAAAAAAAAAAAAAAAAAAGAAAGAAAGAACAATTATTTCAAATTAATTACTTACTATCGTCTTCTAATTGCTGTTTCTGTATATCATAACCATTTCATAATAGCAATGTCTGACTTAGGGCACATCTGTAGAGTGGATATAGCTGAGCTAGGCTGGGTTTTCAACACTCTCCTACATATCAAGCTTAACAACACTCCTGTAACTGTGGCAATATTCCTGACAAACATGGCATCATGCTGGAGGCCTAGAGCATAAACATGATGAAATATGAATATTCACCAAGGTGAGCCGCACCAAATCATAACATTCTGCATTCGGCCTTCTGTGTCATAAATATGTTGTACTGAAATCAGTTCCAGTTAAAACTGGGTCTTTGATGTCACTAATTACCTTTGGTTTGTGTAAAGGGATTATTAGCTATTTTAAATTAATGACCATTCAGTGTAATCAGCTGGTTCTGTTTAATCAAATGCTGAACCTTGGTGAATTGTTTTATGTGACTTATTAGCAGTATATTCATTTATGAAAATGCCCTTTTCTTGTCTGTTAGATGACATTGAGCTACTTGTGAAAACATGTTTTAGCCCAAAATGCACATATTAATTAATTGAAAAAATTATGCACACTGCAAGTTTTCTGAATTTTGCATTCAGAAACTTCAAGAAGTTGAACACACTATACGTTATATGTATAACAACCCAATGCACTCACCTGAAATACCATACACCACGGCAGTAAATGTTCGTTAATGCACAGATGAACAGAGACCCATCATGACAACACAATTAAATTATTTGAGTATTACGATGCAAAATTAAGTACAGTGCACTGTTTGGCAACAATGGCAGCTGGTTGAACCAGCATTTTGATTGAAAGGAAACACTTACATGGTTGCTTCTCGAAAATGCAATGTCTCTAATCTCTAATCTCCTTGCCTTTTTGCTATTTTAATTTTTCAATTTGTAGTCACGTTGTAATAATGTCACATTGCTGTCTCTGTCTCAGCCACAGTACAGTGCATGATTAAAAATACTGTTCACATCAGGTTTGAGATCTCAAACACGAAGACAGGAAATTGAACCTCCCCTGATACCACCAACACCCCCTCTACCCTTGGGGATTTTCACATGGGTTGAAGGACTGGCACCCAATGGCTTTCTCGACATGATCTCCCTCGTTCCCTGATTGCTGATTCTACTGGAAATAATTTTTCATGCAGAACAATAGAAAGCCTAATTAATCAGTTATGCACATTGATTAGGAACCGCATGAAGAAGCTGATCTATAAAATCTCGAGTCTGATTAAATTAATTATTCGCTTTGAGGTTTTAATGCAAATTCCTGTTTCCCTCGGCTTGTTTGTGCTCCAGCCAGCTCCACGTTAGTCGAGCAGCCCGTGCCAAAGCTGATTCAGTCGATTCAATAAATCAGAATTCAGGCCACGTTTCAGAAAACTTTAGTGTTTGTTTCAATTCTTCGATGTGCATTTTGTCCACTCTTTTCCGATAACTCAAATGTGGATGTTTCGAGTTCAAATCAAGATATTTACTGGCTCCAGGTAAAATGCCTCGCTCTAGCTCACAGTGGCAGAGAGCTGTCTTAAAGTTTATTTCGAATGAATATCATATTGAAACCAAGCAGCCAAAATGAGACTTTATTGTCAAGGCTCTTTCTCGGATCTTCTTGAGAGATGCTCCACACAATCCTCACTCTAGTCTGGGTCAAGGAGAACCCGTCCTCCATTCAAGTCAATAGCAGTTTCATGTAAAAAAAAATTCAATAATATTTTCCCTCAAGAAATTGTACGCTCAATGTGCTTTTATTTTCTTTTTTTTCCGGACCAATAATATTTGTGCACAAATGTTTCATAAACCTGCTGTGCTATTTGGAAAACAGAGCGATGTTCTGTGGATGAATCGGGATCACGACACGTCAGCCCATCTCTCACAATAAGTGGGTGACTTGAACTCAGTGGCTGCATGGTACTGATACTGGCTCCGGACAGAACAAATTTGCGGAGCTGAAATTTCACCAAGCCAGTCTGATTCAAACAAGCCATAAATACAGTAACGAATTAGATAAGTTCGCGACACAATTAGAAAAGCTGAATACATTTATAAAAAAACATTGCTGAGCATAAATAAGATACAGTAATAAATAAGCTTATTTCCACAGAAGGAGGGCTCATATTCTGTGTTGAACACCCGTAGCACTGGTTTGACACATTGGCAATTAGGTAGCCAGCTCTAAGTAGGATGAAAGTGTTTCTCAGTAACGTAAATTAAATTACTGTGAAAGTCAATAACTGATCAATTAATCTGCAAGGGCAGAGCCATGCTCAAGTTTGCTTCATTTATATTGGTGGAGTTTGATAGAGTTTGGTGAGCATTAGTGCACTGGTAGTAGAACATGAGAGCACATTACTACAGTAACAGCCTCACTGTGGGCAGGTAAAATATTGTTCTCCAGTTATTATTTTATCTATTATAGTTATTATCTATTATAGTATAGTATTCACGATATATCTTACTTTTGATTAACTTACATTTACTTACATTTCGATGAACAAAGAATACTCTGACCATAAAGACACATACTGTAATCATTGTGCAAGGATGCTTGAAAAATATAAACCATTCTGTGCACATCACATGCATTATATGACATCAGGACAAATTTAAATGCACAGCAGTGTGTGTGTGTGTGTGTGTGTGTGGGCATGTGTGTGTGTAGTTGTGTGTGTGTGCGTGTGTGTGCATGCCCGTACGTAAAATCAGATAATAAAGTAGAGGCAATGATAACAAAGTCCTTTCATGTGGATTATGTATTAATATATATTCTCCAAGTGCCCCTCTCTGAGACATACATATTGTAGATTAATTAAAGCTTCATTTAGCCCCTAGTTATGTGAGTGAATGGCATGTGGGTTGCAGAGGGAACTGCGTTTCTGTCCTTAACCTAGTGCATGCTGGGACAGTCTCTAGGCCTGCCCTGCCCTGGTCCTGACCAGAAATAAGCAAGACAGATAACCTAGATGGAATTCATTCATTCATTTATTTCCAGAAAACATATTCATTCATTAAAATCATGATTCAATAGCAAGGAACACACCATAAACAAGATGCGAGTAAAAGTTTATTTTAGAGAATATGTCTGATATGTGACAGGGGAACTCTCAAGAAGCTCTTCTGCTTTATTGGCCGTGAGTTTGAAGAAGCTACATCAGGGAATTCGCCGTCGCACCCGAGAATGACGAACCCCTCCAGGGCCCTACAGGAAGGACAGGGGGAGAGAGGAGAGAAGACAGGAACGAGACGGGAGGAAGGGGCACACAATATAAATGCAAAACAAGAGGAGTGGGTTAGGTGTGTGTTTTGGAAGTTCCAAATGCGTCACGGTTAAAATGTGGTCCTGCTCCCGAGACTCTGCTAGATAACCTCAATTCATGAGTCACACAATGGAATCCTCCTATACAATGAGGAACCCTCTGTCCATCTGTCTGATACCATTTTTCTCCTCAATCACTCAGCCAATCAAACTCAAACTGCAGATGGTCATTGATCATTGGCATAGACAGGAGCTAAAGAAGCTCATTTTTCCATTTTTGCAAATTCAAAGCGTCAGGGAGCATTTCTCGAGAGTTTGCGTGGAGTTGTGATGCACGCAGCCCCAGGTGTGGACTAGTTAAAGCATTAATTCAATGTTTCGGTATTCGCCAAAATCAATAAACATAAGCGTTCTGTGGGGGGGTTGGTATTATGGTAGGTAACACAGTCGCCTCACAGTAAGAAGGTTGTGCGTTTGCAGGAAGCAACATTGCCTTGTCGTTGTGTCTAAGTCCGAGCTGACAAAAAAAATTCTAAATTTATATATCAAAAGTATAATTCATTATAAAAATTCTGTGGCCTGTTCAGGAAACGGCAGACACTAATTTAATTGATGTCGGTGTTCCTGTGGTAACCGGTGCGTCACAGAGTTCCTGCTGTCAGTCATTGTTCCCCGCCGGCTGATCCAGCAGCCCACAGTCGCACACTAATCTTCTGCATGAGGCCGCGTGAGCAGCGACAGAATTTATAACACCACCGCACATCTTCTTCAGAAACCACCTGGAGCATTCTGGGAAAAAATATCAAACCCCAGGGAAGTGTGTTTTGGTTGGAAGACCCAAACATAAATAAATCTCCCAGGTAATAGCCATTGATTTCATTTGCACTTGCTGCACTCGACTAAATGACATCTGCAGTGCTTTCCTATGGTTTTTAAATATGGTTTTTAAATTAATGGTGGATGATCGCACTAGTCCCTCCCGCACCACCCAGAAAATGGCATCTGGATACATACTGCAGATACACATTAAGGCCCGTATGCATGAAAACAGAATAGGGACAGAATAGCCTATACCAGGTATAAATCAATGGTTTTACCGCTGTTGCGATGCATGAACGTGGTATAAGTTAAACTGCGGTATAACTTTAAACCTCGAATAGGAAGCCGTATGCACAATTATGGAATAGCTTTATCTGAGGTGTAAATACCGCACATTTCCTGGTGTAACTTATACCAACCAAGGGGCAGGTTTAAGGAGTGGAATAAGACAATTTGCAGTCCGCTTTCAGGGGATGTCTCAAAACTGTGCCTTCTGTTTTTAGGATACTGACGAGAAGTGATGTTCAAATTACCCTGTATAGATTGACACTCATTTGAAGATGTATTTTCAACTCATTTTATACTTGTCTTTACAAAAAGTATAACGGAATGCCTGAACAAACATTGAAGGTTGCAGTGCATATTCATTTAACCGGCGAAATGATCGGCAGTCAGCCTGGCCCTGACTCCAACCCCTTGCATTTGTCCTCGACACGTTCATTTGGCTCCACCTCATCGTCCTCAGCGTCAGCGTCACCCTATTGTGATTAAGGAGTTTCCGCAAACTCCCCCGAAACGTGGACGCGAAGGTCCATCTTTTGTGCGTTGACCACAAAAACAGTGGTCGAACAATAGATTGGCGTTTGCGTACTAGCTCGCGAAAACTCCCTATTCTGAGTAATGAAGCGTGAGGGCAGGCCTATTAATAGATTTTTGGTAAACAAAAGCAATAAATCATTGAATAACCCTACGACTGCGGAATAGCTTATTCGCACAATAGTTATTCCGCGAATTGTTAAACTACGTTCTGTGCATGCCAATTTTCTTATACAGTGCCATGAAAAAGTATTTGCCCCCTTCCTGATTTCTTTTTTTTTTTGCATATTTTTCACACTTAAATGTTTCAGATCATCAAACAAATCTTAATATTAGATGAAGATAACGCAAGTAAATACAAAATGCAGTTCTTAAATTATGATTTCATTTATTGAGGGAAAAAAGCTATCCAAACCTACCTGGGCCCATGTGAAAAAGTAATTCCCCCCCGCCTTGTAAAATCATAATTAACTGTGATTAACCACATTTTTTAGTTCAATTTCACTAACCACACTCAGGCCTGATTACTGTCAGACCTGTTGAATCAAGAAATCACCTAAGTAGAACCTGTCTGACAAAGTGAAGTAGGCTAATGGATCTCAAAAAGCAATACATAATGCCGCAATCTAAAGAAATTCAAGAACAGATGAGAAACAAAGTCTTTGACATCTATCAGTCTGGAAAGGGTTACAAAGCCATTTCTAAGGCTTTGGGACTCCAGTGAACCACGGTGAGAGCCATTATTCACAAATGAAGAAAACTTGGAACAGTGGTGAACCTTCCCAGGAGTGGTCGGCCTACCAGAATTACTCCAAGAGCACATCAACGACTCATCCAGGAGGTCACAAAAGAACCCAGAACAATATCTAAAGAACTGCAGGCCTTACTTGCCTCAGTTAAAGTCAGTGTTCATGATTCAATAATAAGAAAGAGACTGGGCAAAAATGGCATCCATGGGGGAGTTCCAAGGCGAAAACCACCGCTGAGCAAAAAGAACACAAAGGCTCGTCTCACATTTGCCAAAAAACATCTTGATGATCCCCAAGACTTTGGGAAAATATTCTGTGGACTGATGAGACAAAAGTTGAACTTTTTGGAAGGTATGCGTCCCGATACATCAGGCGTAAAACTAACACAGCATTTCATGAAAAGAACATCATACCAACAGTCAAACATGGTGGTGGTAGTGTGATGCTTAGGGCTGCTTTGCTGCTTCAGGACCTGGACGACTTGCCATAATTGATGGAACCATGAATTCTGCTCTCTAGCAGAAAATCCTGAAGGAGAGTGTCCGACCATCAGTTTGTGACCTCAAGCTCAAGCGCACTTGGGTGATGCAGCAGGACAATAATTTGAAACACACCAGCAAGTCCACCTCTGAATGGCTTAAAAAAAAACAAAATGAAGGTTTTGGAGTGGCCTAGTCAAAGTCCGGACTTAAATCCAATTCAGATGCTGTGGCATGACCTTAAACAGACCATTCATGCTCGAAAACCTTCAATGTGGTTAAATTAAAGCAATTCTGCAAAGAAGGGTGGGCCAAAATTCCTCTACAGCAAGGCGAAAGACTCATTGCCAGTTATTGCAAATGCTTGACTGCAGTTATTGTCACCGAGGGTAAGTTTAGGTTCAGGGGGCATTTACTTTTTCACATAGGGCCAGGTAGGTTTGGATAGCTTTTTTCCCTTAACTAATGAAATCATCATTTAAAAACTGCATTTTGTATTTACTCAGGTTATCTCTGTCAAATACAAAAATTTGTTTGATGATCTGAAATATTTAAGTGTGAGAAATATGCAAAAAAAAAAAAGAAATCAGGAAGGGGGCAAATACTTTTTCACGGCACTGTACCACAGGGGCTGCAATAACTATTCTCGGTATATGCTTACACCCAGTACAAGTCAGACCTCGTTCATGCATACGGGCCATAATGTGTAAAATGACATGCAAGACTAGCCAACATTTCTCCTTCTCTTTTTTTTTTTTTTTGCCGGGGGCGGGGTTTGAAATTTCCTGGACTAGTTCTCTCTCTGTTTGAGCTGCAGAGATACTGTACAAAATGGCACTCTATGACGCGTAGTTGATGGATGACTCCCAGTCTTGTCTATTGGTATTTAGACATTGACAAAGTTATTCTTATTTTAGCTGACTGGCACAGCATATTAGGGATGATTAATTAACAAAAATGAGCTCAGAGTGCAGACTTTCGACTTAAATTTGAGGATATTTACAAATTGCTTGAACAGTTTAAGAATCACAGCATTGTGGTTCCTTTTAAAAGGACCAGACAATACTAGAGAATTGGTTGCACAGCTGTTATATGCTCAGATGTGTTTTATCTGCTGTACAAGCAAGCAAAGAAAGTCTAGTTTATTTCAGTTGCATCATTTGCATTTGGAATCTCGTGCTATTAACTCTCATTATGAAGTTAAAGCACTATCACTGCCTGCAAAGTTAGCCATCATTAGGCTGCAAAATTCAAACACATCAGTTATATACCAACAACATTACATATGGCCTAAAAAACCTCCAATCTGCTTCAATGTTGAAAAAAAAAAAACACACTGGTGAGCTCAGGAAAACTGAAAGGCCCAGAAGATTATGGGTAACAACTCTGGTGTAGGACTGAAGAATTATTTACTTGGTTGAGGAAAACCCCTTTTACAACAGTTGGCCATCTCTGAAACACTCTTCCGGTGGTAGGCTTATTTCTGTCTATCTCAACAATGAAGAGAAAGGGTAAATGCAGGAGGTTTAGCACAAGATAAAAACGATGAGTAACCCTCAAATACATATTTCTGGAACAACATCCAATGGACAGAAGAGACAAAGATCTACTTATACTAGGAAGTAAAATGGAGTAAAAGAAGACAAGAGGAGGAACTGTCCATGATTCACAGCATACCACCTTTTCTGTGGAACACAGTAGAGGAAGTGTTATGGCGTGGGCATGAATGGCTGCCAATGAAACTGATTTTCTTGTATTTACTGAGTATAAGACTGCTAGAGAAAGCAGCAGGATAATGAATTGTATATTAACACTATATCTGCTTGGATTCAGGCAAATGTTTCAAATTTTATTGGGTGGCACTTTGCAGTGCAGCTGGACAAGACACTGAAACATACAAAGACAGTGACTCAATCATTTTTGAGGAAAATACATGGAATAGTCTGAAATGGCCAAGTCAATCACCTGTATCCAATAGAGCATGCAGTTCACTTGCTGGAAGCAAAACTGGAGGCAAAACACTCTAAAAACAAAAAGGAACTGAAGACCGCCACAGTGAAAGTTTGGCAGAGCATCAGCAGGGTCCTACATCTGGTGATGTTCACGGGTTTCACCCTTCCTGCAGTCACTGATTGCAAAGGATTCAGCAAATATGACTATTCAATATGTGATAATGTTTGTTTTTTTTTTTCAGTGATATTTGAACCTCAAAAATTTTGGGGGTGGGAGGGAAGGATGCATATAAAAATGGTAGCAATGCCTTCCCGGCTCATGTAATATTTTCGACAACCCTTAAATTTAAGCTGAAAGTCTGCACTTCAAGCACATTTTGACTGGTTCATTTCAAGAGATTTGCGAATTTGGGCCAAGAAACACATGAATGCTCAATTAAGTGAAAATTCCAAGCAATAAAAAGGAGATTGTAAGGATATGAAAACATAATTTATTTTGGGAGCTGACGGATGGGTGGCTTCTTGTGTGCGGAGGACATTCAGTGGTTATTGAGGTTGCAATAATCAACTTTTTTACTTTCACTGATCATTATGAATTAAAGGTTGATTAAATAGTGTAGAGGCTATAGATTAATGACATCATCAAGGTTTAGATAGGCTCTGCATACGGCTTGCTTTCACAATTCTGTCTGTCACTGGGTATGATCTCCCAGGATAATGAAGGCTCAATATATGGCTCCAAGGAAGTGCGTCAGCCATAGCTCAACATAAATAGGAAGAGGATTGAGATATTGTTTTCGCCGGAAGTGATCAGTAGCTATCCCCAGTAGTGCTTTCTATTGTTGTATTGGTGTAAGATAAATGCAGGATATTGCACCGGCAGATCTGATTATACAATATTTACATCGGCATACTCCACGTTTTGGTTGCATTGAGTATACCACCTGAACAAACTATTGATTTCTAGAGGGCTTTGGTAACTAACAGGAGGAAATCCCTTTACATAAGTGCCAGCCATGCAGCCATAGAACACTGAATTAACACACAGTCAGGCAGGTTATCGAGCTGATTAATTTGTTCACATGATAATCAACAGAAAAAAAATATATTGTCATCATTTCAATTTCTCTCATTCAGTAAGAACATGCTAACAACTTTTTAACATATACTTCAGAATTTCTTTCTGCTATCATATCTCTATCATGAGCTGAATTGGTGATCAAACTCATTCTTTTTCTCCTGAAGTTTCTTCTAATCTTACTCTTCGCTCTACCATGAGGCCAACCCCTGATGTAGTTACTTGTTTGTGGGAAGTAATAACGCTACTTACATCATGTTATTATGATGCAGTTTTCATAATTACAATAACTTGCCTGTTCCCCAATTCTATATAAAATTGTGACAATTTCAATTTATCTCTTCAGTAAAAATGCTTCTCTTGTAATCTCAAATTGGTCTCATGCTTTCTTTACAGAGCTCGGCTCCGAGTGAGCGTGATTCCATTGTCTTTGTGATAGCGGCGAAAAAAATAATACTACTTGGAACACGGGGGGTGGGGGAGTAAGCAGAAAAAAGTTGTCTATTGCCACTTTTAATCTGTCACAATCAGTCGATGCAATTACAAAGTCATTCTGTGATTTAAAATACTGCACAATTTGGAGGTAAAAAAAAAAAAAATTATTGTTCACTTATTGTAGTGGTGTTTTGGGAAGCAAAACCTGATATTGTCATATAAGTGTTGTTCCGGTTTAGACAAAATAATATACATCTAGGAGTAACATTATAGTCTACCATTGAATAGCACCACTTGTTATGATGATGTTATGAAACCATGTAGGCTTTACAATGAGGCATCGCAAACAGTTAGCAAGGACATCGGCTAGCAGTTTGAACCAGTGAAATCCCCAAAGCTGTATAGTTTAAGAGTGACAGCGACCTGAAAATTATATGCAATTTACAAGGCAAAAATTATTTTAGATTGTCTTCAAATCATGCACCTCTGCAAGTCTCTGCTCATCTGCATGAAAAGCCTGTCGACATTCCACAAAACATTAGACAACTAAAACACGCAACATTGTCAGTGTGTCAAGTAGAAATTGATACTTCATGACACATTGCGATTTTGAGATAATGGCTGTTAAAGTTTGACACTTTTCACTTGATCTGCAAGCGGTTTACTTCTTACTTGATTCCATTGAAACTAATAGAAGAATCACTCTAATTTTTTGACATCAAATATTTTACAGGTACATACAACAAACTATAGAAAAAAGTCCAAGTGTCATGAAATTTCAATTTTGACTTGATACGTTTTTATTTCTAAGTGCTGCATCTGCGTTGCATTCATTGGTGACCGATAATGCTATTCCTAGACCATCATTATTTTGTTGATCCCGGAACTATGCTTACACAGTGATGTCAGCTCATTTACTTGTGCATTTGGGAATGTTACCTCAAAATAATAGTAGCAATGATTATGATTGAACGATTAGTCATTTCCAAAGCAAGATAACAGAGAAAAGCAAAAATGACATAGACTACAGCATATCACCATTTTCAAGCAAAAGCTTGTGGTTAGTTTTGTGCTTTCACAAGTGGAAACACATTTGATGGTGAAGTTATTCACAATTTTGTCTGTTTGCAAATTGAATATTTATTGCCTTCACCCGGTTTGGTAGATTTGTGCTCTGCAGTGAAGGTGCTTGTATTACAGTAGGTTGAACAGCGTGTTGGGTGGTTTGTCTGAATACAGCTGGCGCTGCCCAAGGTTCATCTCAAAGAACTTGTTTGCATTTTGACTCACCTGGACCACTATTTAAAACATATGCTGTTGCTCTATGGTTGTTAAATGAGAATGAATCCTAGCCGAGTGGTGATATTCTCTCTTAAATGTATCTTTGCTCCTACTTTTGCCTGGGCCGAACTATCCCTGTTGATTCCGGCAGATTGAAACGATGATGGGTCACACTTTAGATGAAGTGTTGCTCATAAAGGCTTTATACAGCATGTATGATGCCTTCATAAATGAGAAATAATGTTGTCAAAAATCATACATAAGCAAATGTCATGCTTTGTAAAGGGTGAAATAACACATCCCTATTCAGCATTTGATGCCAGATGTGATATAACTGACAATATCACTTAACTTGTGGCTAAATGCTATAAAGGGTGACATTATCAGCTAAGTGACATTGTCATTGTCACATCTGGCATCACATGCTGAATAAGGATGTGTTCATTCACCCTTTATAAGGCATGACATTTGCTTATGTATGATTTATGAAGACAATGGGCCTCATGCAAGAAGCGACATAAGAACTAATTTTCTCTTATTTTTGTTCGTATCCCCAAATTTTTCTTATTTTGTTCTTACCCATTGATTTCTGAGATGCACAAATGTTTCCTTATTTCTGCTCTTCTCTTAGGTAAGAGAGAATTTTACGACTGGTCGAGAGCACTCTCACCCAGATAAGATGAAACAGAAAACTGTTATCTCTGTCCACAAATTGCTTGTCCAATGCACGGAAACACAAGGTTTAAAACCTAAACATTAAAAATGCATCATATAATCAAATTTTGATGGTTTTATGTTTTTGAGGAAATTACAAAGATTGTATTATTTAATTGTTGGGCTTAAGAGTTTGGCCAGCTGATCCTAATCAGGACTAAGCTATAAAAACCCTTAGATACTTGCGTGCGTTCTGCTTCTGAATGGCTTACCTATTGCTGTTGGACCCTTAGGCCATCCAGGCCTTGCGAAGAGAGCGCCTTTTTAGAGATCGCGTGGTTCTGTTTGCTGAGACAGATGAATGGCTGCTAAGCCGATTTAGGGCGTTTTCACACTAGGTACGAATCGTACGATTGTTCCGTACCGTGCCACAGTACAATTGTCCCCCCTCGCCTCTCCCCCTGCTGGTCAGCTTTCACTCAAGTAATATCGTACCATACCCGAGTACACTTGCATACGTGTCAAAATTCCGATACAGCGCGTTGCAGTATGCACCTAGGTTGTTTTAAATGGGGAACAATTTTAAAAGGAGGCGCCAATGTATTTCGGGGGGTTTTATTATTGAGAAGGGGGTTTAGAATATTAATATTAAATATTATCATCACAAATACATATGCTGCGTGTGCCGGAGCAACCCAGTGTGTCATCTGTAACATGGATTACCACGTATAGCAGCATGAAAAACTAAACTCAAAATTTTCTTGACTGAATGCTTGATGTTTTTACACATCCAAATCTTTCTCTGGGTACCCAAACATCAAGGTAAGCTGAAAATGTACTGATTACATTTGATGTTGGTGGATGTTGCAGTTTGAACCAGTGAAATCCCCAAAAGCTGTATAGTTTAAGAGTGACAGCGACCTGAAAATTATATGCAATTTACAAGGCAAAAATTATTTTAGATTGTCTTCAAATCATGCACCTCTGCAAGTCTCTGCTCATCTGCATGAAAAGCCTGTCGACATTCCACAAAACATTAGACAACTAAAACACGCAACATTGTCAGTGTGTCAAGTAGAAATTGATACTTCATGACACATTGCGATTTTGAGATAATGGCTGTTAAAGTTTGACACTTTTCACTTGATCTGCAAGCGGTTTACTTCTTACTTGATTCCATTGAAACTAATAGAAGAATCACTCTAATTTTTTGACATCAAATATTTTACAGGTACATACAACAAACTATAGAAAAAAGTCCAAGTGTCATGAAATTTCAATTTTGACTTGATCGCTTTTTTATTTCTAAGTGCTGCATCTGCGTTGCATTCATTGGTGACCGATAATGCTATTCCTAGACCATCATTATTTTGTTGATCCCGGAACTATGCTTACACAGTGATGTCAGCTCATTTACTTGTGCATTTGGGAATGTTACCTCAAAATAATAGTAGCAATGATTATGATTGAACGATTAGTCATTTCCAAAGCAAGATAACAGAGAAAAGCAAAAATGACATAGACTACAGCATATCACCATTTTCAAGCAAAAGCTTGTGGTTAGTTTTGTGCTTTCACAAGTGGAAACACATTTGATGGTGAAGTTATTCACAATTTTGTCTGTTGCAAATTGAATATTTATTGCCTTCACCCGGTTTGGTAGATTTGTGCTCTGCAGTGAAGGTGCTTGTATTACAGTAGGTTGAACAGCGTGTTGGGTGGTTTGTCTGAATACAGCTGGCGCTGCCCAAGGTTCATCTCAAAGAACTTGTTTGCATTTTGACTCACCTGGACCACTATTTAAAACATATGCTGTTGCTCTATGGTTGTTAAATGAGAATGAATCCTAGCCGAGTGGTGATATTCTCTCTTAAATGTATCTTTGCTCCTACTTTTGCCTGGGCCGAACTATCCCTGTTGATTCCGGCAGATTGAAACGATGATGGGTCACACTTTAGATGAAGTGTTGCTCATAAAGGCTTTATACAGCATGTATGATGCCTTCATAAATGAGAAATAATGTTGTCAAAAATCATACATAAGCAAATGTCATGCTTTGTAAAGGGTGAAATAACACATCCCTATTCAGCATTTGATGCCAGATGTGATATAACTGACAATATCACTTAACTTGTGGCTAAATGCTATAAAGGGTGACATTATCAGCTAAGTGACATTGTCATTGTCACCTCTGGCATCACATGCTGAATAAGGATGTGTTCATTCACCCTTTATAAGGCATGACATTTGCTTATGTATGATTTATGAAGACAATGGGCCTCATGCAAGAAGCGACATAAGAACTAATTTTCCCTTATTTTTGTTCGTATCCCCAAATTTTTCTTATTTTGTTCTTACCCATTGATTTCTGAGATGCACAAATGTTTCCTTATTTCTGCTCTTCTCTTAGGTAAGAGAAAATTTTACGACTGGTCGAGAGCACTCTCACACAGATAAGATGAAACAGAAAACTGTTATCTCTGTCCACAAATTGCTTGTCCAATGCACGGAAACACAAGGTTTAAAACCTAAACATTAAAAATGCATCATATAATCAAATTTTGATGGTTTTATGTTTTTGAGGAAATTACAAAGATTGTATTATTTAATTGTTGGGCTTAAGAGTTTGGCCAGCTGATCCTAATCAGGACTAAGCTATAAAAACCCTTAGATACTTGCGTGCGTTCTGCTTCTGAATGGCTTACCTATTGCTGTTGGACCCTTAGGCCATCCAGGCCTTGCGAAGAGCGCCTTTTTTAGAGATCGCGTGGTTCTGTTTGCTGAGACAGATGAATGGCTGCTAAGCCGATTTAGGGCGTTTTCACACTAGGGCGAATAAATGCGATTGTTCCGTGCCGTGCCACAGTACAATTGTCCCCTCGCGCCTCTCCCCTGCTGGTCAGCTTTCACTCAAGTAATATCGTACCATACCCAGTACACTTGCATACGTGTCAAAATTCGATACAGCGTTGCAGTATGCACCTAGGTTGTTTTAAATGGGGAACAATTTTAAAAGGAGGCGTAATGTATTTCGGGGTTTTATTATTGAGAAGGGGTTTAGAATATTAATATTAAATATTATCATCACAAATACATATGCTGCGTGTGCGGAGCAACCCAGTGTGTCATCTGTAACATGGATTACCATGTATAGCAGCATGAAAAACTAAACTCAAAATTTTCTTGACTGAATGCTTGATGTTTTTACACATCCAAATCTTTCTCTGGGTACCCAAACATCAAGGTAAGCTGAAAATGTACTGATTACATTTGATGTTGGTGGATGTTGCATATGGAATTCTTTCGCCCTTGTGTTTTTGGCCGAAAATGCTGTCCACTGGATCATACCACGAAAATTTATCTGTCTCACAACTTGAGCTGCCTGACTTTCGCACCGCGTCTCGCAGCCGCATTTTCTTTAGTTTGTCACGGTACTGATCTATTATTCTGTGATAACCACATGATTGTAACTACTCACAAATTATTCCACGCGTTTTTGCGTGTAGTATCCAGTTGTGATTGTATGTTTTCGTCCGCAAGCATTGAATTTCTTAGTTTGAATGGAGATATCTTTTCGCCGCTGCATTTGTGAGAACAAGAGAGCCGTAACACATAACAGAAATCTTCCGCGCTCAAGTATGGTTGCTTTCACATTTGGTACGATTACGGATGAATCGTGCCTGAGTTCGGATGAATCGTACATGAGCAGTCGGCTTTTTGCACCCGACACGTCACCTGCCCTTATATGGTGTTAAGTGGGTGTCATATTTGCTAATTTAAAACAACTGGCCACGCGCTTCCAATTTACCATCAAGTGGGATTCAGCATTCAGCACACATGGGTAAGAGCAGATTTGGACAGTAAGAGCGTTTGGGGTATCCGGAGTTTATTGCTCTTATTTTTTTTCTTAGCAAAAAATTAAGAGAAATTTAAGAGAATGTTGCTGCATGAGGCCCAATATGTCTCATTTATGAAGGTATATGCTGTATAAAGCCTTTATGAGCAATACTACGTCTAATGTGTGACCCGGTGATGTATATGAAAATATGAACTAGACAACTGATGTATATAATGCATATATGAACTAAAATATTTCCAATACAGGAAAATAAAACTGAACATTACTTATCTTTTGAGTCTGAGCCATAGGCTATTCGTGCAAAAAAAAGTAATAGCTCTTGATGTGAAGTGAACAGGAACACTTATTTGTGTTCTGTCTTTTTATAGGGCTGAATCCTTCAGAATCTTTTCTGGCTTCCATTTTCATGCAAACCGCCAACAGCTTAATACCTCTTGCCAGTATTTTCAATGTACGATGTGGGCCCACTTCAGCAAAAAAAACAAACAAAAAAAATATTGTTTTGTAGTGATCAGTGATGAGAGCATCGCGAGAGCGTCTGCAGTCACAAGCCAATGTTATGTGCTATGCTGTTGTCAACACCTCCGCAAATGTGCCTTCCCTGGATGCCAAAAGAATGCAGAGCATCAACAACCCCACAATTTGATTTTTACCCCCCCCCCCACCACCAAAACCGAGCATCACGTTCATCTTACATTAGTGACTGTAATGTAACAACACAGCGCCCACAAGCCTTGACCAGAATCCGCTGAAAATGCAGTGCTAATCCACTAAAGGTGGGTTACCTTTATGCGAATCAAAATATGATAATAAGGCATGATGTGTACATCAGGACTTTTTTTAATGGCAAACACGGAGAAGGATGAAGGGACACCTCGCTTTTATGGCAGGGTGTAAAATTCACACCTGTCACCACCGAATGCATTTTTTTCCTTTTTTTTTTTTTTTGCTTTACCTTGGAGAATTACTGAACCCAGCAGCTACACTGGCAGGTTTTTTTTGTGAGAGGAATCTGTGAAAAAACACGATAATACTGAAGTGACAGGCACAAAGTGACATAAATATTCTGTATCTACAGTACATGTTGTTGCATTGAGGTAAATTGCTAAGGTAAATTGAGACAAAGAGAAGTGAGACAGAGAAACAAAGCTGCGAGATGCAGCATCCATTTTCGGGTTGACAGATAGCGGTTAGTTGATGCAAGAGCCCCCATCTTTTGGGCAACGCGCCCCTAGCATTTCAGAAAAAAAAGGATACTTCTCATTTTCCCGCAATTTTGCCGTGTGATAAACCCAAAGCGCATATTTATAATTGAGTTTTGTGGACTTTGGCTGAAAATTCAAACAACTGGTTAATGTGTTTAAACGATTACTCAGTTCATAATGTTCTTATTTGATACTTTTAATGATGACGTGACAGAAACCATCACTATTACTGAAAGCATTATATTTCTGTTGACTTCTCTGTAGTTCTTTGACTTTGAATTTTGAAAATAAAAAAAAAGAAAAACTATTCTACTCTTCTAACTTCTGATTCTCCCTCTGAAGAAATAGCACCTGCTTATTTGCACAAGTACGTTATATTTGTAAAATACTAAAATTCCACGGCAGTCAGTTACCTGCATTGCCGTAGAACCAGAGAACAGTGGATCTCTCACTGATTTCCAAATCCTGAGTCTGGATCTATATTGTATCCTTAATTGGTAAATTTTCTGGGAGATTCAGAAGCTGTGAGAAATGACCTCATTATTGTTGATTGATATGTGCGCTGTGAAGGCAGAGGGAAGGAAAGGTATCTCATTCTGTGAATGACACTCCTTTAATGTCCACACCTCATATTGATTGATACCAGTCAGCCTAAAGCATTCCCAGGTAATACATTTTCAGATTGAAATGCCCAGCTCAATAATTCCAGCAGATTACTTGGGGACTGGATACTCGTGGACGCACCAAGCAAGAGGTTCACATCTCCAGTGGTCATGGGCTTTTCAATTTAATGATGGCTGGTGCATGGAGTTAGATTGCACCAGCTGCCAAACATTTCTGATGATAAAAAAGGGGTATTGCGAGAATACGGCTTTCGGTCTCTGGTGATGCAGACCTGCTGCTTGCCGATATTTAATTCATTTTATTGTTTTGTGACAGACTTTTTCCCAGCTCTCATCCAGCTGGCGTACATTTTGTCCATCTCGCAGCCCTTGCAGGCTTGCCAACAGACTGTTTGTGTCCAGCCTTAATTGGTTTTGGCTGAAGTTGTCCCAGACATTACCAATCAATTACAGAGCCAGTTTAAAAATTCAGGGAAAGTGCATTTGAGTTGGGAAAACTTCATGATGCGTGTCTACTAGTAATATAAACATATCTCCCTCTAAGCACAGAACAGAAAAAATAAAAATAAATAAGCACACAGAACAGGCTATGGTTCTTCAAAAACTGTAGGTGTTGCATTCATAAGTAGAGCACATTTTATTCAGTACCAGACACACAAATCTCAGCAAAACCTTCTTCTCTTTGCAATGTTTCTTGCAACATATGCGGCTATTGGTCTTACATTATTAGTCTACAGGGCAAAAGGTCTAAGAGCTTCAGCTGCCAGTGGTCTTCAGATAAACTTGAAGTAGATAAGGCTAAGGTCAATTAAACTGCCCTACACACCTCCCACTCACTCTCCACCTCACACTTTGCAAGAATACTGGACTGATGTTCAAGAGTTTATTTAGCGGTAATTAAAGCCAAATGAGGTAATTCTGTGGAAATCTGAACCTAAGATTTTTTTTTTTTTTTAAAGTAAAACAGGTGTTATTATTATTAGAAAAAAAAAATCGAAATATCTTCTTGTTCTGCTCTTCAATAAATAGATAAAGTCTAGAGTGTTCTCGACCTAGGTTAAAAAATACAGGTGGCCCAATATGTTTACTCCAAAAGTAGCATGCCTTGCCTGTACTGGCATTTGGAAGCAGTTGAGTTTGTTCACTTACAAATGAATGAGATGTTCCCACACAGGATGTAATTACATCAATTTTAAGACACACTTTTTCACTCTGAGGTTAATCACAGACCTTTGCTTATTCAAAGCAAAACAATTTTCATCACTTTACATTTTGTTGCTCAACACAATTTTTTTTTTACATTCCCAGTTGCAGAGAATCTCCTGGTTTTAAAATTCAAAGGATCATCTTTGAACTTTTGAAAAAAAAGAAGAAGAAGAAAATGATGAAAACGATGCCTCTTCAGAGACGACCCTGCATGCGGAGCACAGATTTATCTTACATAGCTTGATTTCAATTTCTGAGGGGCTTAACCTCTCTGGAACCCACAGGCCCTTCCTTCATCTGTTATGCCTCTGTTTGCCTTCTGCCGACGCTGCCTGACACAATTATCACAGCCAGGCAAGAAAATCGCAGGGCGCAGACAGGAAAGTACTCTGCGCAGTGTCACTGGGCATCATACCGCGCTGTGCCGTTATCATTTCGCTCAACATTACAATCTACCTCATCAGAGACTCATACCGGTCTAAGTACAATTTGCCTAAGAATGCCTGTGTAAAAGGATTGTGTCACATGAAAAACTCAGCCACAGGTTAATATGAACCCTAAGCAGAGGCTGATTGGGTACCCAACCCCAATATTTATTCAATTTAAAATAGGAGAGGACTGACTATATACATGTTGAAATTCTTTTTGGTTAAATGACAAAGTGGTGCCTCCATGTAAAATATCGGACGAGCGTCGGTTTTATCATAATTCATTACGTGTGTGACTTAGCAAAAAAGGGCACGAATATTCCCCCTGATTTTTACTTGATTTCTGACGCGAGAGAACCCATAAATAACAGTGACTTGTTGTCAATATTTTGCCAGTCAAATTCAATTTTCGCATCAGTGTTCAACTGAACCATAGAGAATTCAAACAATACCTGATACATTGTTGAGATTTGACTCTTTGCAACTCAAGAGGGCTGGACTTAATGACAAATATTTTTAATTTGGTTATATTCCATTTAGTGAGCAGTCTGAAGTCGGAGAAACAATTCTTTTTGAAGCAGCAGGTCTTTACCCTTTGGAGCTTCATGCCATATTTCCTCAGTTGTCAAGAGATTTTTAAGTACTCCTTTAAAATGTTATGAGAAATTATCGATTAGGCGCATTTTCATCCCCTGGTTTGGAGTAAATAACCTGGGCTCCACAAATCGTAGTTTCATCAAAGGAGGCAGTATAGGCGGTGTAGGCTTCATTGTGAATGGCTGCAATAAACAGAGAAGAAGAAGAGGTTACAAATTGGAAACAGCTGATCAGTCATGTTCGCTGCATCAGAACTTAGTCGGCCAATGTGGCTCAATCCCAAATCACCCGCTATACCCTTGCCTATCCACTCCCTCTCGATCGGCGTGCTCACGCAGAGGTATCACCACTTTGAAGTCTGACTCAGTGCTCTTAGCGCCAAATGGACTGCAATGCCCCAAAGCTCTAACTCTCAAAGCAAGTCTGCATTGATACTGAGTTTCAGGTAATGTCACTCTCCCTTGCTGGAAGCAGGACCAGGGAAGAGACCGTGTATACAGTGTTACGTGTCTATCTGTAGCTATGGTGCCCCCTCCTTCAGCTTCCCAATATGTACAGTAAATCCCAAAAATCACACCTATCACTAAACCCTCCCCCTTAATAAAGAGTGCCCGCCGTGGCTGTGAGATGGCGACACTTCACGTGGAGGGGCAATCGGCAGTGAAGCATTAGCGGCAAAGGATTTGTTTGGGTAAGGGCATGTGTTTCATCTTCCTTTTTGTGCATTAATCCTTTTTCAGAAAAGGCAGAACACCTCAAGCAAGCGTGAAAACTTTTTTGCGAAACTGCGGAAGTTTTATTTTTTTTAAATTTACCATTCTTATTAACATTCGCTGACACGCAACTTCAAAATACACATCAAAAATTTTAGTTTACTTAAGTTTATTTGACAATTACAAATACAAGTGCTTAAAAAAGAATCAGTCAATACATGAATGAGACATTGTCAGGGATAACACAAAAAAGTCTAGGACTGATTTCCATTGTGGTCCCTGATGTTCATAAAGTCCACACATGTTAATGAAAACATGGCTATGGCATTCTGCACGAAGCCACGCACCTGATCCTCGTCTGCATTGACCAAAAGCTCAGTAAAGCCGACGAGACCGCAGACGGGGACACGTTGGCTGAAAGTGGGTTTTGCAAGTGCGTTACTTACCATTTTTCTTTCTCGACTTTTCCCATCAGTGTCTGAAGGCGTAGAGACGGGGATCCCGAGTTCACACTCCCTCCAGAAAGCCTCGCTCTGCCCACTACTCTGCCACGTGACGACCGCTAATTCCCTTAAGGGTCTTAAACCTCACAAAGTCTATTGTCTTTTGGTTTCTTTCTGTAAAAAAAAATTACCGCCCCGAGGCCTGGACTCTCACCAACCTGTTGCCCTGTCTTTTCTGGTGGTTCAACACACTTCTGCCAAGGATGCTCTCAGGTTTACTTGCTCATGATTTCTTTCGACAAACTCCAAATTCTTATTTCCTAACTGAGTAAGAAACTCTTCGATAATGGTGGACCTTGCATGATCTCTGTGTATGGCACAAGGAAAGGAGGAGGCAGTTGAACAATAAGGAATGAGCCCAATGATCTCTTGAAGGACACTGATAGAAGCTCAAATGAGTCACCACCATGTTTACAAACCATTCAACGAAGCTTAAGGACAGAGAAAAGAATCATATGAACATTAGCTCTGTAAACATGGGCCTCAGTTACATTGACTGAAACAAGTTACCTCCATCTCCATTTGTTCACCCACTCTGAAGCACTTTGACAACCACAAAAGGAGCCACTGTTTGTGAATGTGAAAACCTCAGCAGCAGCCCAGACCTTCTTCAAAGCCAACGGCCTCAGTTCTTCCCCTCAATACGTCCATTGTCCGAGATTTGGCTAAAAATGCCGTCAACAAGGACACAGAGGCAACAATGCGGGGCTGCAGAGTTATTACTGCACACAATGGAGTAATTTATGGTGGAAAGGCGAGTGGAGGGGCAAAGTGCTACAAAAGTATTATTCAGTAAGTGCAGAAGTGGTTCTATTTTACTGAAACTGTACTGTGTGACCATGTGAATATACCTTTGATAGCGCAATAACACTATCGACAAAGGGTTTACACTATTGAAGCCCGGTCACACATGCAACTAAATGCACTAATTTGTGCATTCACATGGGACCACCAGTTGGCAGTTCCAAATGTGATGTCAACACCTCATTAGGCTGTGCAACTTAGTGACTGGCTGGCTACGCAAATTTGCATGTTGAAGTTCACTGAAGTTCAACTCCACGCGAAGCAAAGATGTGAATTTTCTTTGTTACCGGAAGCAAATTTTTTTTGCCCTTTCAAGTGTGTAAAATGTAGGTGAACGAGAGGTGAATATTTGCCGGTCGTAACTTAATGCAAGTGTGACTATGTCCTTATGCTAGCACTTGTTTAAAAAATGCTTTTATTCAAACCCACACACAATGCCCGGTCATAAAAAAAATAACTATAGAGCACTCAGAGAGCACATATCTTTGCCAGCTGGTTTTGATCCACCGGCACTTATAATCAGCTGCAGAATCTGGATCTGTATCTGGACTGATCTGGAAATTTAATCACCTCCTCCCATTCATACAGTCCAGCTTCGCATAACATTTTGTGATAATTTGTTGAATAGTTTTAGAGTAATTCTGCTGAACACACACACACACACACACACACACACACGTACACACGGAAATGATCACAATATCTACTGGAGGAGGTAATAACAATAGAAATCAGAGCATTTTTTTATGCAGAGGCGATAGTGTCAATTATTGCTTACTGCAATTGTTTCTGCGAACATTTTCCCTCACTGTCATATCACAGAAAATTTGCAGACCACACCACTGACCAAAGGGTCCAATTCATTTCCTTTTTAAAAAAACAAAAATAGTTATTTTATTCTTGTGTTCTATTTCTTTATCAGTGGAAACTAAATTTTGAAATATATTGAAATATTGTGGGATTATCAACATGAACTAACATTTTCCATGTCACAATTCAAACTTACATGCATCTTGATATTTTCCATTACATATGAAATAAAATTTTATGAGAGAGTGAAGGGAGAACTCTAATGACTAATTAAGAGCCCAGTCTCATCCTGACTTGTCATATAGTATCGCTACCTGACCAAGCATCGATATACGACAAAAAGGCGTCCTTATTTGATGCTAATGGTAAAACAAACCCTACCCCCTAACCTCTAACCCAAACCTCAACCCTAAATGTCAAATAAGGACACCAAAACCCTCCTTTTTTTGTCATAAATCAACGCATGGTCAGGTAGTGTCACTGTATGAAAAGTTGGGATAAGAATATGTTGAGGCTACTGCAAGAAAAATTCAGTTTGAATCTGAAAATATTCTTATTTGTTTCTTCTGTAACAGGAGTAGATACATTAAAGGGTATGAATGAAAGATTTTCCCGAGCTGAACAATTGGACATAATAGTATAAAAGCATTCCAGCTGTAGCTCGGTATTGTTTTAATGCAATTGTTCCCAGACTTAGTACTGGGACCCCCTGTGTATGTTGGTTTTTGTTCAAAACCTCAGTCGCAATTGTAGGGTTTTAACAAGCTGTTAATTTTCTGTAATAAAGTGCATTTCATGCCTAAAGCAGCTATTTACCGTCTTAAGCCACATTATGGCAGAAATGGCAACAGGTGTGCCATGAATAATAATAATAATAAAAAAAAACTCTGAAAATACAGTGGCTATTTTTGTATACTGCAAGTAATTTAAGGTAATTGCATTTTTTAAAGAATTGATTTCCTGGAAAACACATTTTTCCTAGTTATTGCATGTGTATATTAGTCATCCCTCTCTCAAACAAAACCTGAGATGTTTTACAGTTCTTTTTTCAGGCATGAAAAATGGAGATTTCAGGTTGGGCATACGGATGACGTGTTCCTGAGCGGGGGAAGAGTCAAGGTGTGGCTAGCGAGTAGCAAACCGCGCCCACTTTTTTCTGCAAACACGCTGAAGGAAAATGTCGGAGAAGACCGGAGCTACCGGTTCAGGTGCACACAAATGCTCTGTCCCCATAAAAACGTTTTTAACGTTCCATCGGGTGATGAATCACAGAGGAACAAGTGGATTAAATTTATTTTTTCCCACAATATTCCTGCAGCCCCTGCCTCAAACCTATTCGTGTGTGCTCAGCATTTCACATCGGACTGTTTTTCAAACTTAGGCCACTAGAATGCTGGCTTAGCTAAAAACCTGCGCCTCGAGAAAGGTGTTGTTTCAACACTACGGAACCTGACAACTGCGATGCATAAGGTGAGTTAGCCACTTTTAAAAAAAAATTTGTCTGTAGATGTCAACTTTGGCATCTACAGACAAATTTGTTCCCCCACCTTATCATTACATCACCATAAGCGATTGCATGGAGTGTGGTGCAGTTCAAATGAAACTTGGCAGAATACCCAATATTTAAACGTTACCCTCGCAGCCCGAGGATTCACCCCACGTTCCGTATTTTCAAGGCTGTAGCGGGCTCAATTTGAGCTAACGCGAAGATACATGCAACATATGAAACTAGACAACCTACGGAATCTATGGATGCCAAAAACACTATGCTATGATGTCGGTAAGCAGGCGAAATAACGCTCCAAACATATGTAAAATTTTCGCTAGCAAAAGGCGAACGTTAGCCAGCTAAGTTAATTTAGGCCAGCATTTACCGTGCACATTGGGCTCTAATTTCTTGGCGCAGTGCAGGGTGGTGCAGCGTGGCGCAACCCACGCATTGGTAATTTCGTCCAGTGCAGCCCACGCAGTGGTAATTTTGTGCAGTGCAACACTGTGCGCAGCCACTTTGACAATTTGGTAGAAGGACATGCGCCAAGATGGGTGTGGCGGCGTAGTAGGGGGAGGTGTCACATATTCATCATGACGCAGTGACAATTTTGTGGCAAAAGCCTCCGTCGAAAGTGCGCAGAGAGCTCGCCAGCACCTTACTTTCTGTGCAGCGGTAATTTGGCTGACCGTCGCGCAGTGCGCGCACGTCACCGAAACCTCACAGGCAGGTTTCCAGAATGTCAGGCACATTTCAATGCAATAAATAATTACAGCAACCACTATTTAATGTAACTATCTGAATCAGCACATAAATGATAGTATCTATATCGATTGTCCTGATGTCAGATCAAAGAGAGAGAGAGAGAGATGTGCATGTGGGCGCAGGAGTGCGTGTGTAGGCTATGTGAGTATGTGTCCTTCAGCTGCTTTCACGCCGGACGCGAAACGAATTTTTCGCACGACAGATTACATTCAAAGTCAATGCAAAGACGCGAGTACACGCGTGTTCGCGTCTTTGCATTGACTTTGAATGTAATCTGTCGTGAGAAAAATTTGTTTCACGTCCAGTGTGCAAGCAGCTTAATACTATTATTGTCACTTAGGTATTATCATTTTTAGTGGGGAAAAAGAATACAGCCCGATTGCTAAGATCACATATTGAAAATAAATGTGTAGCGTATCTTGCATTGTTGTCCATGCATGTTAATCCCAAAATTTTAAGCAGCAACAGGGTGTAATAATAGGAACACGCTATCCATCGTTTCTCTTCCCAATGATGCAGGCAGAAGAAATAAATGAGCAACCGTCGTATTTCATTCCAACTTCATAAGTTTGAATGATCTGACATAGTTTCGTTTTGAAATTCCATTCAAGTTCGCTAATGGTAATAATTCGCGAATGCCCTAGCTAGCCAGCTAACTCATATTCGTAATGCTTAATATAGAAGTAAGCAGTGCAGAAAACATGCCTGAAGCAGCAAAGTAAAATGCAACATTTTTGCATCATGCAGATATAGGACAGAGGCTTCTTTATTACAACATTTTAAAGGTGAGTAGAGGAGCTCATTTGATTGGTGAAGATTTGACTCGGCTGTGTTAAACCCACTCACGCCTTCTCCCCTCCCTCTTTGCCACTTGCGCCGGCAGGAGGGACAGAGGCGGGACAGAGGAGTACTTGCGCCGGGCAGGAAATTGCAAAATACGCCTGGATACACCCTGTTGGCGCGGCGCTCCCCCTATTCGCCGCGCCTGCGCCTGGTCAACGAATTTAGAGCCCACGGTGTTAATGTGTTGAAGGATGGCTGTATATTGTTGTCTTTTTATTCTGTCCAAACGCAGCGTGTTACTTGATCATGTAACTTAGATGCACGTGACATATATATTTCCCCTGTTTTTAGGCTAGTGCATCTCGCAGCCTGGTCGCTAGATTCAGCCATGGAGAGGTCACACGCTGTGTTACTATGCACATGTTGCTATGGCTGTGCTTTCAAGCCACTCCTCCCTCCTCCCACCCTCTTCCCTCGCACCACCCCCTCCGCCCAGCCTTGCCTCTATCTTCTGGCAAGTCAAAATCTGGAAATTTTCTTGCGAGAGCAAGATGGGCTTGATAAAAAAAGGACAAAATAAATGTGAATTTTGCGTAATGTTCACAAATTACCACAAAACATTACTTTTTAGACCCAAATCACTTATTTCTAACAGGTTTGAATACCAGGTAATCAATTTTTTTTTTTAAAAAACAAACAAAAAAAGTAGACGCTGAGAAAATTAGTTGCCGCTATGTCAGGTTGTTGTATACAGGTGTTTGGAGTTCTTTTAAAATTTTTTTTGTTCATGACATAAACATGACACAAAACAGGTTTGAATTGGTTTGTCATTTGTTTGCTTAATAAGTTGTGAGTTTTTTCCACCATATGTTCAGAGTTTAACCAATTAGGAACCAATAAATGATTTAATTTGATTGGTTAATTTTTTTTTCTATTATTATGTATTTATCTCTATCACAACGTAGATATGAATATTTTTTTAACAGCATTTGTAGATATCTGTCATGATGTGGCTTAAGAGAATAAATAACTGCTCTAAACATTAATGCACCAAATTATGTAAATAGCTGGCATACTTAAACTCTGTGATTGCAATTGTGGTTGGAACAAAAGCCAACATATGCAGGAGGGGCCTTGGATGAAGTCTGGGAACCACTGTGCTTGGCAGATAGTGTATTGCTAATGCTAACCTCACATAAAGATAGTAGTTACAGCCTTTGCGCTATTCATTAGTGATACCATACCCATCCTTCAATATTGGAACCTATTAAGACGTTTTGAGCCAACTCCATGAATGTGAGTTATGGAATCTCTGAGTCATAACACGGCCAAATTAGAGAGGGGGAGATTTATTATAGCCAAAGGCCTACTAGGCTGATTACTCTCTGTGCTCATTATAAGTTTCTTGTCTAAAGCATGAAAGCAAAACTCTGCAATAAACTATTTATTTAGAACCCCCTGAAGGACCAGCGAGCTTGCCTAGCTAAGCAATGTGTCAGAGAGAAGTGGGATATTTCCAGAATTTTTTTTCACACAGTCTTTGTGAACGAGTGCTTGACTCTTACAGTATTGGAGTGGTTTTGGTCTGACAGTGCACTGTTCTCATCTGTGGATACAACCCCTGCCCCTCCCCCCACTCAGAAAGGCTTCACATGCACACTGGTTCCCACTCAATCATGCAACCTCAAAGGCATACCAGCCGGCAGATTAAAACATCTTGATACAGTGAAAGGAAAATGTAATATCAACTTAGCCTCAGATTACATTGATTTATACCAACTGAAATCAAACCAGCCACACCAGAGTGAGTATGCAGAAATCAAGAGAGTGAAGAAATGTAACTTCCTAATTATACAAAAACTCCATAATGATTCACATCTTTACTTGTAAACAATACCCGCACGATGTCTTGTTTTGTCATTTTCTTTGGGAATACAGGGATATAAATAAAATCAACCATTGCATTTCCTCAGGCCTTGCCGGGTTAAACTGAGCTTTTAGGGGAATAAAGGCTTCAAACGGTGTACAAACAATAACCATATTTCTGCACTGCTTCCAACCGGGAAATTTAATTTCCATAAGAAACACCCTCAGGCTGCTTTCATATACAAGCAAGCAAGGTAGATGGGCCATGAATAAACCCAGTACACTGGGTTTCAGGACAGCTATCCAGAGCAATGATATCATTCAGCTGAAATCTTTGATATCATTCAACATTGTGATCCCTTTCAGTATTTCATGTGAAATACTTCTTTTTTTTACAGTTGTCATTGCATTTCCAGGTAGTCAAATTATGGTTGCATAATCAGTGATAGAAAAATCCTAAAAATAGTTCATACATATTAAATAGAAACAAATTGCATTATTCAGCTTCAAGGTTAAAAGAGTGTGGCAATTCCTGTAATTAATACATACAAATCTTAGCTGAGGATACATAAATTATTGATCTTCCCATGGCCATTTTCTACTGATCAAGGCAATACTTTAGAAGGGTAACCTGATCTGTAATGTTAAAAAAGAGTTGATTGTGGACAGTGAAGGTACTTTTTCGTTTTATAAGCTTATGACTTTGATGATATCGCACTGAGCATTATAACCTCGCAAAAATGCATTAAATCAAAGGCAACGGTGATTTTATAAAAGTTATTGCATTCAAATTTGGTGGATATGAGTAGATTTGGTGTTTGGGAGGTCTTTACAAATTTTGTGATAATTTGCGCAATCGTCAATACACAAGAAAAAGAATCATCATTAGAATCATCCGTGCTAGCGGGGAGAGATCTAAAACATGCGGGAGAGGTGGTACTCCAGGAGAGGTTTGAGAAGCACCTGATCTACATCATCTGAGACTGTTGACGGCAACAGCAAAAATCAATCCCCTGAATATCGCCATGGAAGGCCCTTCTCGAAACTTCGAGAAAATGACCGTTCCCCAGCTGAAAGCTTCTCAATACGGCTTCTACATTCGGTATCGTACAGCCAAGTATCAGTGATTACGCATGCTAAAGTTACTTTCCGCATTCCGCGAGACTGGAAGTGACTCGACCAACGAACTATCCCGTAAAGCATCCGAAATGGTGCCTGACTCCAACATCCAACATTTTTTTTTTTTTTTATTGACGATTGCTTGAATTGGCTAATAGGAGGAGCTTTAAGGTGCAAAAGTGCAAAATTTCCTATATATCTGCTCAATGATTTTGTCCAATACAGTTCAAATTTTGCAAACTTCATCTCTGATTAAGCTTCAAATAGTCCTTCGAATGAGCAAGAGAAATCACTAAAAGCATGGCCGCAATAGATAGAGTACTGCTCTTTCAAACATGCAATCATGAGTTTGATTCCTGAACAATGGCACTCATAACAGCAAATCAAAATTTCCTCCCAATTCCCACTCCAAACATCAAAAAATGATCATAGAGAAAAAGCAGTCACATGTCCAGGAGACTTGAAATTTTCAGAACATGGCGGCTGAAGTGTGTTCTATGTATGCTGATACCTGCAGTAATCTCCTCTGTTCATTGCTGAAATTGATCCTGATCTCACAACCTCCTCCTCGTAAACCATATGTTTCGCATTAAAACCGATATGACTTTTGAAATTGTCACACCATCTTACTGTGAGGCAAAAGTGTTACCCACTGCATGACCGAGTCGGCCTTAAATAGTTTGACCAATGCATTGTTTGACCAATCTATTTCAAACTAAACACAACTGATGTCTAAACTCTCTAGACAATGTCTGTAAAGTCTTTTGTCAAGTGATTAATAGGCAATGACAATAAAGATAAAGTATTGCTCCAAAAATTGATTCACCTTTTCTTCACTTCAAGAATAACTGAGCAAATAGATCAGTGGCCAGCGAATGGCACTCACCCCCGAAAGTGTGTGGGTTTAATTCCAATGTAGAACCAGTATTATTTCCTTTCCACATGAAAACTAAGACTGAAACTGTTTCTTTCAACCTTTGAAATAAAAAAGCCTCTGCAGAAATCAATAAATTGAAGTGTGATTCCCCCAGAATTTTATCCCTTAATTTTTCACTCTAATCTTATTTTCTATTTTGTAAAAGAGTTGATTGAACTTTACCGAAACTTTTGACAACAAACCAAAAAATAACATAATGATTTATGATTTTTTTAGTATTTTATCACAAATGAAGCAATTATTGTGAATTATTAAAGTTTAAATTGAGAAAAATAAGGGTCATACTAAGTCTTCAATGGCTTGCGCATAAGTCCACTCACCTGAGGACAGGAAATCTTAAGTTAAAGTCAAAGGGTGACTGAGTTCTACCATTTAACATTATTCATTTTGCCTGCTTATCAAGCCCCTCTTCTTTTCCTTTGAAACTGTGTATTGCGCTTGGACCCCGTCAATCACAGCTTGCAGCTATATATACCAACAGCACCTATTTGAGTGAATCTTTCAATGCTCTGGGCAAATCTCATCAATTAAGCTGAATTCCATCAGTGCTTTGTCATTGGTAGTTAAATGTGGTTCTATTTATTTTGTCTTTGGGCTGTTTTATCTGTGAATAAATTCAATTTATTATCCGCACAAAATCATTAGAAAGCTAAGAGTTTTTCCCCTTCTGCAGGTAGCCCATGGCAAAAAATAAATAAATAAATAAATAAAAAATACTTATCTTTGAATGCTTTTGGACTGTAGTCAGAATGATAGCAAATACACACAGATATCCTGACATTTGTTCTTTTCATTTTATTTACATCTCTGACAAGACATGAAGAAAGAGAGCACTGTGCAACGCAGTTAAGACAAAACTGTCGGAATTACTTCCAGAAGTACAAATCAGAGATCCGCCATGCGTGATAATCAAGAAAAACAAGTGACAACAGATGGAGGTTCAGTGTCTGAGGGTACAATGCTGGGCACATGAACTGTATCATGAGACAATGAAAACTCTGCAACAGTCTGAATACCACTATAGATTTGTTTTTTTATTTCTTCCATGGTTCTGTCATCCAAAATATTTTCTGAACTCTGGATTTTTAACATCAATGTAAATTAACAAGTCAATAACTCTTGAACACACAGAAAGAAATCATTCTTTTTATAGCAGAAATAGTATACATTTATCTTGGCAAGTATGCGCTCAAGCAAAGTATGTGAGTTCAAGCGATGGCCATAGAATGCATCTGTGGGAACATGATCAAAACTTGTGATTACTTTATACACTGTACAAACGATCTCAGTTCTCGTGTGCCTATATTTAAATACATATATGCATAGTATATACAATTGATTTTTCACACCTTCACATTAATGACACTTAAAGTTAAAAAATGTTGAGAAAAAAAAAAACAACATACTTGGTGCAGTTCCTGTAGTTGGTGGCAGAGGCCTTGTGATTGGTTACTCCTCTTTTGAATGGTCCTGGAAAATGGTGCTTCTCATGAGGGTCATTAGAATATATCGAGGGCAGAAGTTCACCCTAACAGTCCTGTCCATGGAACTAGCAGGTATTTTTTATCCCTTTCTCTTTAATTCACCGAGAGAAAGTGTTTCTAAATCAGCACAAACTATAGAAAAGTACCTTTCATTACGCCGTAAACAAGGAGGAGGACAGCAAATCCATAGCTGGTGATTATCTTTGTACCTGTGGGAAAACATCAAAATAAATTAACTTGGTTTCCAGGTCCTGTTAAGAAGGATTCAATGTAATTAACGCTCCATCAAAACTGATTGGATGCAGACATAAATGGGCAAGCTGGTGGAAATATAAGTGGTCATTTTGATGCAATGAATCTGCATTCATCTTCCCATCTCAGCAGTACATGTACCAAAATATTCTTTCAACTCAACATTTATTAACATTTATTCATCTTAAATAACAATTAAAATCATATCTATAATTCCACAAGTGATCAAGTAATTTAAACCGTACATTTGGCCACTATTGGTACGTTAAAACAAAAAACATAAAAGAAAATAACCACACACTGAAAAGAACACAAGTAAGTGGCCATAAGATTTGAAATCGCTCATTTTAAAACATGCTAGGTAACTTTAAGATTTAATCTTAACAAGGGGAAAAAAATCACTCTGGCTGAAAGGATTCAATTTGAAGGGAAAACACTGATTATCTCGTCAAAATGGATGTTCCGCCTGTCACTCTGAGCATCTCTGTATCAACATGACACTGGCGCAGCCGTGACAGAGTTCGAACAATCTAACACTGCAAACACACTCTCTGCGTCTCGTCTGTTTCAACCCAGAGCAATTTCACTCTCGAATTTACAGAATGTCCCCTGCCTGAGAAAAAAGAAGTACCACGAACAGATTGATTCATGTAGGAATTTCACAAAAGAAAATAAGCACATTGAAGGCTGCATATAAACATTTTGGGCTTGAATAACAGGTCTTGTCTCAAACAGACACAATTTCAACTCTTTTGTGGAGATTCGAGGAACAGTTTTGCGTAAATATGATGAAATTTGACACGGATTCTTCACACTTAAAAGAATATGATTTTTTTCGGTGGTTAATATCTTTTACCACTCTATAAATGGATAAGATGTCTGGGGGGAAAAAATCATTCCTGTTTGACTGATATATACTCTGGAGATTTAACATTAGACATTCTTCAATGTAACTGATGGTTGAGTAAAAACTCAGGCACAGAGTAACATTAATCCAGGACTGAACACTTAATCCAGAGAAATTCTCTATTCAAAATATATTGCCGTCAAGGACAAGGCGTAATCTTTGTCAGAGATATGTGAATGAGGAGTTGGATGTGGGGTACGGTGAGAACTGAGGTTACTGGGTAAACGTATGTGGCTAGAATAAACTCCAATCCTATGTGACATACTTTTTCCAGGAAAACTTCTCAATACACCAGCTATTGCGTATTATTAGTAAAGTAGCTCTGACACTTTTTTTTTCATAAAGCGATACAAAGATGAACTTGGACATTAATGAAGTCCTGCTGAAGGAGACCACAGAGGAGAAGTAGAAGATGAGGTATCGCCTAAACCGCGGTGACATTTATTGGAATTTACATCTGAACGAGCAGCGGCATTCTCAGGGAGAGAACCTTCCAGAGCTGATTACGCCCATCCGTGCGCGACATCCAAAAAAGCCGGAGCGAGAGACCTGCTGCTCCTCCCCGACAGATCTCATTTGGCCTGGGGCGATCAAACAAGCCGCGATACCGCTGCGCAGCCGAAGTGGTGCTGGGCGTAGGGCCCGGAAACCTCTCTGTCAGGCAGAGTAATTGCTTCTGAGGGTGAGGTCTCTGTGGGGCGAGGCGTGTGTTTTCCTCCAGGTTGGGGTGTTAATCTCGGCCTGCCACCTCCTCTGGCCTCACAAGGAGTCAGAGAACCCTGCAGACTCCGCCAGAGCTGCCCCGCAGCTTTATTTATTTATTTATTTGTTTTGGTGTGAGTGTGTTTTTCATGGTTTTGTCTTTCTTAGGCCTTGCCCAAAGGAGTATTTTTGAAAACAAAGCATTTTCAACCTGTTTTGTCCTTTCATCCACATGCAAAACTGCGTGCTCAGTCACTGCAAGTGGACCTTTTGGAAAACACCTTCCATGGTTAAGACTTCTAGACACTCCGTTTTCACTGTTTACGTGTGGCTTGTTTTGTCAGTGTTTGCAACCTCATAGCAAGTTGTAAAAGCCTGTGATTGGCCTATAGGGTCAAACATCAAATTATGTAATTGTCGCTTGTTGGTTTGGCATGATCTTGATGGTGCTTCAATTGTATTTTGCATCTTTGTTTGAACAGAGTATTTTTGGAAAATGAAGGATAGGTCTACCTGTGGATGAGGCTATAGACTGTGGCCGTTTCTCAATACCAAGAATGCTAAGAACGGACTTGCATTCTTGGGAGGAACATTTTCGTTAGTTGTTTTAGGAGGAGTGCACTTCCAAAGCTACGAGCACTCAGAACGCTGTCGACGGTTTGAGACGATGCGTTCTCGTTGGTATTAAGCAATACGCCAGCCAGTGAGCCGCAACTTCCTCCGCCATCATCCTTTGTTTTTTCCCAGTAATGTTATCTGTGGGGGAAGATGGGTTTGTGAGCGTAAGCTAGTTAAGGTGCTTAGCTTAGCTACGTTCCGCCGGCTGTTGCGGAGTTTCTGTACACTGAAAACATTGGAGCATATTCGACATAAAACATTGTAAAGCAGCCAATATTCCAAATGTACTCAGATAATAGTTCCTCACCTTAAAATGACCAGAATAGTATTTAGCCAAGAAATAGCAAACGAATATTGCAACAACAGAAGACTTAAGCCGCTTCCACACTGGACGCGAAACAAATTTTTCCCACGATGGATTACATTCAAAGTCAATGCAAAAAATTCGTTTCGCGTCTGGTGTGAAAGCAACTTTACCGATCCTGGCCTTCTCTGGTCGTTCTTAGGGACGTCTCGCTCCTGCTTGGATGCAGAAAAGAATTCTGGGATATACGTGCTGTCAAGTTCACACAAGTTACCATCCAATGCATCCTCGGAAAAATGGGCGTGTCAAGAAGCCTTCCGGGACTGGTAACCATTCTCGTCGAGATGCGAACTTTGAATTGAGACAGTACGTGGTCTCAGATGGATGACGTTTCTTAAGTTCACAAGAACAGAAGTACAGAGAAGAACGCATATTGAAAAACGGCCAGTGTTCTGGAGCGCCTTTGCACAACTTCCCTTAGATTGATGATTACATCAGCATTAGAATGTTCAGACAAGAGTGTTCTAATCACTTGTGACCTCACACCTCAAAGGTTAAAGGTTCATTGGAAGAAACTGTTCACTGGCAAAATGCAGGTTTTAAAGCATCAGTATTGTTGCCATCCTTTTATTGTTTTTCTTTCTCCCTCTCTTGTTTTTTTTTTTTTTGGAAATCGCACCATATGCTGATTGCCAATTTTGTGCTTTCTGGAGGAAAACCAACCTCAAGTCCCAGCTGCACTTTGCTTTATGCATTTTGCAACCCAAATCATATTTTCTTTATCCGGTAATGAAAAAACACATGAAAAATGAATTTGTTGCAGCAGAAGGCTCCTCACAGTAAGAAAAAAAAAACCCTTGCCTCTCCAAAAAAAAAAAAAAAAAGCATCAAATTCCATCCAAGTTCTGAAGACTTTGTTTATCATGTTTCGATTGCAATATTCATGCATTCAGAGAGCAGTGCAGTGAAAGAATTTAATTAATGTAATGCACTATTTGGGTAAATTTGTAAAGCAATGAGACAATAGTCTTTAATTGAAAACGTCCCTCAACTTATGTGCTTATCCTCATCTTAATCAATGTACACAATAGAGTGCATCGATGCTCCAAAAACAAAGCGTTGGGCCATGGTTGTGTTTATTTAAAAAAAAAAAAAAACATTCTGTTCGCACTCTTTTACGCCAAACATACACTCTCTCCAACGAGCCTGAACTTTATTAAAATATCACATCGCAGCATTTGAGTCATTACTCCAGACGAGAGCTGCAGCCTGTCTTCCATAATTAACTTGAAATAATTAGCGCAGAGTGATCTTTGTAAATTCCACCCGGGCATGAGAGTAAGCCATTCAGAGAGGGATTATCACATGCTATGGGGGGGAGGGGGGAAAAGGGATCGAGTTTTATTTATTATGAAGCTGTTCTTCGGCTTATAAGAAATTGCACACAGCTGGGAAGTATAGTCAATCCGTGCTCTGAATGACTCTGTCCTTTATTAAAAGGTAATTTAATTTAACATAGCATGGGTTTTCTCCAGTCTGAAGGGTATTAACCTCTTAACTTCCTGAGTCTCTCAGCGTATGGGGTGGATAGAGCTCCACTTGCTCTAGCCAGAAACAGTGAATGAAAAATATTGATTGCACCCTGTTTCAAAATTATTTTAAAATGAAAAAAGAAAAAAAAAAAAAGCTACTGCCCCTTTTGCTCATAATCCACACTCCCATGACTCATATCAGATGATCTGAACTATCGAGAATAAGGAATTATGTGTTGTGTTCTTGCATTACTGTGATCTTGTGTTTCTTTTCTTCCGGCCAAAACACCATATATTTTCTGTTCGGGCTCCGCAGATTGTTTCCTGTTCTAGAAAGTGATGCGAGAAATGATCAGATGCTCAGTGGTCTCAATGCACATACCACCGCAGGCGAGAGGAGAGATGGAGCGGGTGTGTGTATGTGGTGTGTGCGTGGTTGGGACAGGGGGTGGTTAGCTATGAATTCTGGGCCACCGGAGAGTACACTGCTTCAGGCCCTACTTTGTAATCCTGCCAGAAAATCTGGCCCCGAAAATCATCGCAAAATTTCAACCCACCTGACATGGTCATCAGTCTTACCCAAGCGGCAACTATGGGACTTTGTTTTTGTGGCAGAATCCAAGAATTCCTTGGGAGATGTTGCTCATGAGTGCCACCCTGGCTGATTCCAGTAAAGGGCAAAAATGCCCCATTATCAATTCAAGTCAGTGGCTTTATCCCAACACCCACTCAAAGCTCAACGGTCCTCCTCAAAGTCTGCACTTGAGTGACACGCAAGAAGTGTGGTCTGGAGGTGTGGACCTGAAGTCCACATATCAGCAAAGGTGAATCAAAATTATCAGAGCAGAACTGTGACACACTTCCATATGCCTTTCCTGTGACTCTTGCTTGGAAAGCTTTGCCTACTCTAATGTCACCCCTACATGGTTGCTGTAACCACGTAAAATGTCACAGAAACACTGGTTTTACAAGTAATAATCGTCAGTGAAATGCAGTCTAATGTGGTCTTGCTGGAGGGGTGCATGAGCGGTACATTGGGGGTGCTCATGAGAGCCCCTGGAGGACAACATTCGAGAAATGGGACACGCTGCAGTTTTGTGCACCCATGAGGGTACAGTACATGCTCTTGAGGGGCAAGCGGGTGCAAGTGCGAGTATTAGAAAAGGCCAATATTGACGTCAACATTGAAATATGTGTTTTTGCCTTTTTCTCTTAATGTCCCCAACTGTGCTGATTGCTACGGTGTTAATTGGACAATAAAGAAAAATCTGTGGACCAATCGGGAACCCGTTACATCACTGTGCATAATACACCTAGCAGACGACTCAGACTCAGAGGCTGTGCTGCAAAGACTCTGCCGGCAAATTACAGAACATGAAGCCATCCGAGACCTGAACTTCCTTGTGTCAAACTGCTTATCCTCAGCACCATGAACAGTCAATGGCTGACATTACAGTACCTTGGTCCATACTTTTTACACCGTTTATGGTCTTAAACCAGGGCACATATACTGCATGGCACTCCACCACTGCAAGAGCTGGTTTTCAGAATAGATAGATTCCCTACTATGGCAGCTCCATGACTAAATCAAAAGTAGTCTTGGCACGGCAATATACCGTAAACAAGCCCTTTTAAAGCTTATTGAGTTTCCAGCCAAGCCTTTCTAACTAATGCATAATGAACCTTTAGCATGGCATCGGTGATATGTTATTTGCAATTCAGCAGCAGTTTCTGTGTAGTGTGCATATTATATGACGATTCGTGGCATTAGCAAAGGTTACAGTAAAATATACTGCCGCAATGCTCTGCCGTTACTTACATTATTAAAGATTTATCATTGAAACAGGCCAGCTTAGTCAAGACAAGTCTATTGCATTACTTTCTGCAGGTCTGTCTGACTAAATCACTACGGATTATTCCGGAATTTCTGGCAGAGTATTTCAAATTAAGACATCTGTACCTGTTTCAGTGAACAACAGCAGAGAAGCAGATTCCATACTGAGGGAGGAATACGTGCTGCAGATTGGTTGAAACTGACCAAAATTAAGCCAATCAGCAGGCACTGCCAATAAACAGTGGGGCTTGAAATTCTCGACCCACTGATAGAATATTGCTATGAACCTCCTGTTTTAACCCTACCACAGTTTTTTGGGTCCTCTCTAATGGCGCCCATCCCAATAATTTTCACCAAAAGGTGGCTTTACTGACCTGTTGCAGATGCTCATATCCAGAGCAATGTACAGTACAACGTCCAATCTGGTGACGCGGTCTACGCGTTGTTCCAGATCGACAAAATAAAGTTCAGCTGGGAGTAAAATTATAGTCCACCGATGGATTTCAGCTCTGATGCTGCGCCTACCATTGCCATACGTTTTAGTTGTCAGATGTTACCTAGCTAGTGTTAGCAAGCTTGTCATACAGATGATCAGAGACTTGCAGAACATTATCAAGAAAACCCAAAATAGCCTTTGTCTACTAAAATGTATATATTTTCTCATCACTTTAACTTTTAAATTGCTCATGCTCAGGATATTGCTGTTTCAAACTGCTAGCCGAAATATTTGCTAACTGCAATCATTACACTACTGTAAGGCCTTCATAGTTTCATCGCATCATCTTAGCAGAGCTGCAATTCATCGTTGGACTATAATCATACTCCTGTCCAGGAGTAACACTTACGTGGCCGTATATGATCGTAATTGTGTGACACAAAGTGTATTTGCTTGACCTTTTTCAGCGATTCTACAGAAGATGACCAACACTCACAAGAGGGTCCAATTGAAGGACAATTTAATAGCAGCATACAGATGTTTCGACTCACAGGTCTTTTTCAATGTTTTTGTGAGTGTAAATGTCCGTATGGCGCATCTTAATATTATTAAATTATCTTTCAATTTGTCCCTCTCGTGAGTGCAGGTCATCTTCTTTAGAATCGCTGTTTTTTTTGCCGTGCACCCGAAATCATAAGAGATTGAGCTGTGCATGCTACTAGGTTTGGTGGGACCGAGTTCTCTGTATTGATCTTTAACACCAATCCCAACAGGCCTGCAGCCAGTCAATAAGAGGATGGCTTCCCACCCAAAATCTCTCACCTGAAGCAAGACTGTGCTTCTGCTCCGTAGATGCCGTCGTCCGTGGATTTGAGGTAGGCTTGCGGCGCTGGTTCCCCGGGCCGGCTCTGCCGTCCTGTGCCGGGCCCGAGCTGTTCCTCCGAGACTTGGTGTCGGTCAGGTGCAGGGGGGAGGTCTTGTTCAGCAGGCTGCTCCTGGGCCGAGGCGGGCTGCTGACCCGCAGGTAGGCCAAGGCCTTGTACTCCAGCAGCTCGCCGTAGTTAGCGCTGGTGACGCGGCACTCGTACTGACCCTCGTCACTCCTCCCGACTCTGGATATGTGCAGTCTGTGGGAGATGTCGTTCCCCTGTACCCTTACTGTCTGCAATGGCACATTGCAGGTCCGTTAGTAATCAGATGATGATGCACTGTTATAAACCGGGACCTTTTTTGCCAGTTAATTTAACTGGCAGCATTTTTGCCAGTTATTTTAACTGTAATTTCACAATAAGTTTACAACAGAGTTCGGTGTATGTTAAGTGTAAACCACAGGTAAATGCGCGCAGGACTCTACTTACAGTTAAAACTAGAGCTGCGCTCAGAGAGCGCAAGTACCTCCACCAATGTACTCAGTGTTATTTTTGCCAGTATTAGCTAGCAACCCCTGTGTTTATGCAGTCCTGTAATGCTCCCATAAGGCTGCTGGCCACAGTTTGCACTGGCATGGCCAGATTCTATCCAAGTCTATGGTGGTCACTCTCTCACACAGAGTTTAGCTTTTACTGACTCAACAGCCAATAATGGCACCATTTTTAAGGGGGCAAATTCCACTGCAGTTCACTCCCTGAGGATGTATATAACCTAAAATTAAAGTGCTGGCTGTCAGTGTTTCACTATTTAATTTTAGCGAACTTCAATTCAGGGTTATGTACTGTACATCTACACTGAGAGAATGAAATAGGCATTACAGCTCAATAAAAGTGTGTTACTGTCCAAATGTGTATGGATCTCTCGGTATTTTGACATCTCTTTTCAGGTTTTTTCTGTAAATTAAAATTTTTATTTTTCCCTCTGCAAATAATAATCTTTCAATGTTCACTTCAAGTTATTATTAGAATCTAAGAAACGTGGATAAGTTCTACTCCTGGATTAGGTTTTACAGAAAGAAGTTCTATTGTTGTCAAGTTGATGTCAAGTCAATTCTAGCTCACCAAGACAAATTTACCTGAACATTATATCAAAGTTATATGCATGAGTTCAGTATATATTTTCATATTTACTGCATGTTGCACGATGCAGCAAACATCTGAAATGAATCATGAGGCACCAAATGCACAAACATCCAAAAACTGCTTGATGCTTACACTTATTTTAATTCCCTCATCATCTGGGTCACTTTCTGGTGTCGTATCCACCTGGAATGAAATAAATAAATCAATCAATAAAAAAATAAATAAAATAAAATAAAATAAAATAAGGCATGCTATTGAATGCTATGCATGTCTATAGAATTATACTCCACAGTAGTCACAGAAGTGCATGGCTGCACAGAGGCCAGCAGTTAAATGTGCAGAATCAGCATATTGTCCTTCACATGCCTGTCCTGTCACACATGGAGCCTTTATGACATCATAATGATTCATGGCTGCAGCCACTTTCATTATGGCCAGGCATAGATCTAAATTACAGACAGTGCATTGAGATTGATGAAAAAGCTGAAGAGGCTGTATTTCGCTCAACTTACAGTCACAATCACGCACAAACACACACAAATGCATAAAGACATACAGCCCATGCACAATCACACATAAACACACACTATGCACATGCATGCTGTGCTCATGCACATATGCACCAGTACACTCACACGTATACTTGTGTGCACACACACACACACACTTACACACACAGGTGCACATGGATACATGCACACACATGCATGTAGACATGCATCTACACACAAGCACACACTATGCACATGCATACTTTGCTCACACATGTACATATCAGCAGACACACATATACATAGGCACACACATGCACACACTCATACACACCGGTGCATATGAAAAACACACACAAACACACACACACGCACACACATACACTCACACTCATACACACAAGTGCAGATGAAAACACACACACATACACCCATACACACTCAATCACACAGGTGCAAATGAACACACACACACACACACACTTATACAAGCAGAAATATAAACATTAATGCACACACACAAACACACACACACACACCATTTGAAATTCAGTGGCTGCACTGCAGCTGTGCCTGTGGCTTTTGATGATCGGATTACAGTAACAAACACAGGCTCACGCTACATTGTGATGTCCATGGTAATGACCAGATAGTCAGGTCTTACTGATCTGCCAGGAGCTGTCATGCACAATCAGTCACTCACTGGTTTGAACCCATTGTAGTATCAGATTTTTGAGAGAGAAGTCTTTTAATTGGATAATTGAGTAAGAGATAGACAACGCTACCGCTCCACCAGTCATAAAGTTTATGAAGCCTTATTTCCTCGCTGCGAAACCGTTGTCAGATCTCTACAGTGCAGTCAATGTAGTAGTGAAAATAAAAGAAATCAGATGCATTTAAAGGAATTTCTCAAAGCTGGGACCCAGTTTAAAGGCTTAACCAAAGTCTCACACCACAGAAGAGAGAGCACCGAGGTGTTAGAAGATTCCGGTAGCTTCATTTCACAAGAAAAAAAGACGCCACCACTCTCTCAAAAAAAAAAGAAAACTTAAGTTACAACAGAACTAAACTTTTGGCAAATGCATGCCTTAATTAGAGTATTGAAGCTATTTGTGTGCCCTATTAGTACATGGTTCAGTTTTAAATAATACTGAAATTCGGCGCATCGAGGTCTGAGGAAGCAGTACCCTCTTTTTGTCCAATTTTTTGTTTGTCGGCTAGCAGCCCTGCAGTCCTAGCGTGAGTCACCCCAATGTATTAACTGGCTTCTTTTCAATTAGCAACCAATTATGGCCTCAAGGCAGAGATGAAAGGATGCTTCGGCCAAACTGTGAATAAAACTGATCAATGCTACCAAAACAAACGGTGGACCAGCGGTTTCTACAGCCCTGCAGGATGTATACAAGTCCGACTAAAGACGTTTCCTCAACAAAAGAACTGCTTTAGTCTATTTTTCTTGTTCCACAATACTTTTGGTTTTTTTTTTTTTTTGCGGAGCTTTCTTCCATCTGAAAGCAAGCTCATGTTAAGCCGATGTAAAGGTGACAAAGGTAAGGCTACAGGTGGCAGTATTTGATTTGAGACACGGAAAGCAATCAGCCTCGCAGCTCCTCTACACTAAGTCCAAATGATTTTCCCTTCCCCAAGGGCAGCCTTCTTAGGACAGAGGGAGAGAATCAGAGTGAAACTCTGAACTAAGTGATTACCTTCCCTCTCCTGGTGATGCTGCGCCCCTCCAAAGTGCTTACTTTCCTGATTGGTGACTGTGCAGAAAAGTTCTCCAACTGTCTCGAAACTTAAATTACGGCCTTGAGGATAGAAATCCTGCTCTGAGTCACATTCGCTTCTATGTGTGCGCACGTGTTCATGTGTGTGTGTGTCTGTGTGTATGCATGCGCGTGCATGCGACAGTATGCATGTTTCCGATCGAGTGCGTACATAATACGTGCACAGACAACATTATGCAAATAAAACATCTACTATGTACAGGTAATATGTATTATACATATAAATAACTAACTGATCTAGTTGGGAACAATTCATTTGAATACAAAAACAAAAAAGAAAAAAATAACATGAAAATGGCCATTAAAACAATTGGCAGAGGTGGGAAAGAGGCAAGCGCGCCGCTCTGTAATTACACTTAATCTAATCCCTCACTAAAGCATGCTGCACTTCACTCAGTGGAGTGCTTTGTCTCAATTTGATGCATTGAATTTACAGGTACATGCACTTAGCAGGCTATAAATGTGCCGCCTCGCAACGTCCCCACGAAAAAGCCCATTACTCCATCTGCCCGCGCCAAACGGTGCGCACTTAATGATGACATAATGAACCTCCGTTCCTATTATGGGACGCTTTCATCATCGGCAGCGAATAGCACTCATAGGCCGAGGAATGTTTGGATTCAAACCGCAGAAAGTATGTTTGCTACCTGAGGGAGTAACAAAAGATTTGAGTTAAAATACCCTTTTGGATAGCTATCAGAACTCTGTAATATCGATGTATCCGTAAACATTTCATATTAAATGATAAAACGCAGAATATGCTTTGGTTATGGCTGTACAATAAAGCATTATCAAATACCATAATACCGTACCTACTTGATGCACATTTGTGAGCCAATATTAAACATTGAGACAAGAAGAGCAAATTAATACATTAGAACCGTGATGCTACTTTGAATATGCATCACAGATCATGCCATAATGTGGGTACTGTGGTCCACTGCATTACAAGCTCAACAACTAACATTTTTCTTCAACAGTGAATCATAGTGCGCATATAAGCCTTGATCAATTGGCTTTGTTTTCATGAAGTATCAAATTAAATACAATTTACCCTCTGAGGCAATATGCAGTATATTTGTTCACATTTCTCAGAACAACGCTGCTCCCATTTCACTTAAAATAGGGATTCAAAGTTTGACATAAGTAGGTTATAGGATTGGTCAAATAATAGATGGACTTCTGGCTTATATATTTCTCAATGGGTAAAATAAATTAGGGTTTCAAATTATCGACTCTGTCACAGACTATTTTTTTAAACTGACATTTAAAGATTTGATGTTTTTATTGGGATACATTTTTCTCGGGTAATATACTGGATCTATTGAACTCTATTCCAGCTTTCCAGCATTGGCACAGTTTAAAATTTAAGGATGGGGGATCACAATGAATGAATGAATGAATAAACAAGTAAATAAATAAATATTAAATAAATAAAAGCATGGAGAGGAAAAGTCATGTTTAGAACAGAGGCTGTGTTTACACAACAAATGAATAATTAGGATACCAGCAGGTGCATTTTCATATTCTGACAAATATGAATGAGTAATGGAATATTGTAAGAATTTACTACACTACACTAAATTCACACAAACTGCAAACCTGACAGTAAACTGGATACAGATCCCAGCTATTAGAGTTTCTCAATGATGAGCCTTGCTGACACAGGGCTAGAAGTATTCTTATGATTTAAAGTTCTATTATGAGTGGAAAGTTTCGTTCACTTGCACTTTGTGGCAAGCCCAGACTGATAACACCGCTCACCATCATTTTTGCTGAATAAAATCCAATATTTGTTTCTTGTTTCCTCACAATGTATGATGTGCATTTCATAGCATTGTCACTTTTGACAACCACTTGCAAGATTAAGAAGTCTTTTATCATCCCTTAAGCCCCCGTCACACTTATTCAAAATCAGCAAGAATCAAGCAGAACCAGCCGGAATGAAGAATTCGCGCAACATTCCAGCGGGAATTTCAAATTGACTGAAATTCTTACAGCTTTGAAAGAATGCCATTTGAATACTTAAGCAGGCGTCACACTGTCCCGAAATTGACTCCAGATGGCCATACAAATATTGAATTTTGCGCGATGGCCCCGAACTTGATCAAAAGCCAATCTACAGCCGAAGCAAGTACAATGCCTATACAGAAGGTCACACGATGGCACCCGAACCACACACAAAGGCAACAAAAAGATGTGAATTTTTATTAAGTAGTTTACCCGCAGGACACACGAAGGCCACACGATGGCTTGCATATTTACTACAGAGTAATATAGTACATTTACGACAGATATACTGTAAGTTTCTACAGTAAACTATTGTTTTGTTATGAACCAGAAATGTTAATATAAAAAAGTATGACGTTAAAAGCAACCATTATCATTATCAGTTATCAGTTTCATGAATATGTTGTGACTTATTTATATGGGCCAGGCTCACAAAATGTGCGCCACCCCCCCCAAATGTGTCCACAGGCTAGCAAATCTTATATTTTGCTTAGATCATTCCAGAACCACCATGAATGGATAGAGCTCACAAAGAGCAACTTGGAACACCCCACTTTTGTCGGTCTGCGATAAATATTTCCGTCTTTTTTTTGCCCTTAAAGTTGGAAAAGTGGCCAAAAATGGCCCTTTTTTGATGTCCATGTAAAAAGTGAAATAGTTCACTTTTTGTTTTTTTTATATTTAAGTGTGTTCTATTTTATTTTATTTTTTTTTCAGTGCATAATAGACATGTGTAAGGTATGTCTGACAGTCGGCATACGTCCCTATCGTCGTTTTGTGTATTGCGGTGACATTTAATAAATTGTCCACAAGGTACTGGTTTCTGACTTAGATTTTACATTTAGCACTCTAGAAAAAAAAAAAAGGTCCCTACACCCTAATAATCCTTCAGGATGAAGCAAATATATGGTGCATTAGGGCAAAAAAAAAAAAAAAACTCCAACCTACAGGGATTGAGTGGGATTTTTGTGTCCTCAAAAAAAATGACCTTTTTAAGGAAAGTTTCTGACTTAGATGCATTTTTAAAAAACTGTAAAAGATATAGCCAAATGCAATTCAGGTCTTGTTGTTGGCCGAAATCAAAGTGGAAATCACTGTCTCGATCAATTATTTATTGAATAACAACATAGCTACAGCGAGCAAAGCATTTTGGTCGGTTTCTGACTTAGGGTTTCTGCCTTAGATTTCTAAGTCAGAAACCCGGGCATCTCAGGCAGAAACCGGGCGTATTCGGCCAAATGTGGCCCCAGTCGTTACACAGGTGGTCAGGGACATGATATTCCATGTTGGTTTGACATGTTAACATGTATTTTAGCCGAATTGATCGAAAGTACAACCCCAATTCCAAAATAGTTGGGACAAAGTGTAAATTGTGAGTAACATCAAAACGCAATGACTTTCAAATCACACCAGACAGTATTTTATTCACAATAGAACAGAGATAACGTAGCAAATGTTGAAACTGATAAATATTACAATTTTATCCACAAAATGGGCTCATTTTGTGCATAAAAATGTAAAATGTCTCAGTTTCAACTTTTGAAATGTTATCTACATTCTATTGTAAATAACGTATTGGCTCATGTGATCTAAAAGTCATTGCATTTTCATTTTATTCACAATTTACACTAAATCCAACTATTTCGGAATTGGGGTTGTATAACGATGGCGTCGGTCGGAAGCCCGACATTGGACCGATCGGCCCACGCTCTCAGTCAGATACCGGGATCTCAGGCAGAAACTGATGCGGGGCGTGGCGGCCGCTGTGGCCGCAATCGGTGGCCAATCAGTCATAAACTTGTTCAAATAACATGCATAGGTGGTCGGGGACATGATATATTGTGTTTTCTAAACGTGTCGACATGTATTTTTGAAGATTTAATCGAAAAATATCGGTGGCATCGGCCCACGCTCTCAGTCATAAACCGGGATCTCAGGCAGAAACTGACGCGGACGTGGCAGCCGCCTGGCGCAATCGGTGGCCAATCAGTCAAAAAACTTGTTCAAATAACATACAAAGGTTGTCGGGGACACCAGACAACACCTACAACAAAATAACAATAACTAAAAGACAGAAACATGCAATCATCATAAAAAACTCCCGGGGCTCAGGCTAGGGGAACCTAGAACCCAAAATAAAAAAAAAATGAACTGTCAAGCAACCTGTCCACCAGCCTACAAGTGGCATCTTCCATTGGTAAGTGATCAATTACCTACTTGAGACTCTTATTCTATCTATTAGTTAAGTATTATGGCAATAGCAAGTGAGTCGGGTTGAGTTTGGTACACTTTGACGGGTTTCTGACTTGGTCGCGATTTCTGACTTAAATTTGGTTTCTGACCGATATACCGATATTTTGAGCTAATAGACACCTGTTCTGGCTTGGTATTGCCTAGGCTACATACTTTTAAGCCATAAGGAGTGTTTCTAGGAGATTTTTGAGTTTTTAGATAGGTTTTTATAACATTTTTCAGGTATTTGCAGACCAGAATTTCTTTTTTTCAGCAGCGACGGGATCCCAAGGGAAAAAATCACTGTAGGGTTTCTAATTTCAGGTGATATACCTCTGGACATCACTTATATACAATTATAACACTGAGTGGTGGCTTAAATAACTTTAATATCACTAGTTATTGGCCTCTGGATGGATTATAGGCAAACAGTAGGTTTTCGTGTTTCTGACTTAGACAAGCAAGGGTATAGGGAAATGCATATTACTCACCAAATATTCCACCAATGACCATGATATTTGGTATTCCAAGAGTAAAAATATACCTTTATCACATACAATTACCACTGAGAGCATAGGATTGCCTGAATTAATTTTACACATTGTGTAAGAAAGCAGTTTGCACTCGCGCAGCAATTTTGCAGCCGCACGCAAAACGTACCCCGACTTCAGGGCCATGGCAGGGTTGACAATCTCAACAGCATATTACCTAAATACCATTTTTTCCATCAGCTATACTATCCTTCTATACATATCAGGGCATTTTGAGAAGATATAGCTATATCTATGCATGTATGAGGCTTTAGAAGATATGCATGTCTTGAAACTAAGGCAGAAACCTGGCCCAAAAAATGAGTTGCGGGACCCAACTTTGACCAGGTACCGCGAAAAAATGAAAAACGTCGCCGTCGCACGGCTTTGGAATATGATCCCATAACACCTATAGATTAAAAAACCACTCACAGCTAAGCTCTATGGGTACTTTCATTATTTTTTAGTACCCGGGGGGGGCGCACATTTCGTGAGCCTGGCCCATCTATATTTAGAACATGGCACTCTTAAATACTCGATTCTGATTGGTCAATCTCCAAAATTCTGCGGTGTTTATTTCCAGAGGTATGACCGCTGCGCTGCTGTCCATTGCTAGTAATATTAATATTTTCAATGTTTTAGCCATATTCTAAGCGGGATAATGTATAGTGAACCGCTCGTCGGGGTTCTATTCCCCCGTCGGGAGTTACTTTTCAACAATCACCGGCTCACTATACATTATCCCTTACATATATAATACACGTTGTGCCTGCTCTGTAGAGTTGCTCAGGACTAACTGAGGAAGATGCTCTGAGGCTGGCCTTTTATATGTCCGCGTTGAGCCCGTGATCCATTTACGCTTTTAAGGTCTCCGATTGTCCCGATTCTCCCCTTCCGACCAGTTACGAGCGATTACGAGTGGAAATTTCTGTTATGCGCAAGACATAGGTGGATCATGACTTCCGACCTGTTCTGACCCTTCGCGTGAATAAGTCAGGTTCCGACTGGATCAGATCACGCGGATCCTCTTCCGACAAAAATCAAACCAGTTTGATTTTGTCGGGAAGGTATGAGTTGTCGGAAGGACGCGGGAGTATCGGTTCGTCAAGTGCAAACTAGGTGGCGAATATTAGCCAATTAGAAATCGTTTACAAAAACAACCGCCATCTTTATTGTTGACGTTGGCAAAAATCAATCGGAAATGCTCGCGTTAGTGGATCATGGGATAAAATTTTTTCCCCAATCACTCTGACTTTCTACGATTGTTTGCGCGAGTTTCGGATGGTTCCCGGCGCTTCCAAAAGCTTCCGACTGGCCACGATTCCTTGCGTGCGGAAGCCTTATAAGCATAAGTGGATCACAGGCTTTACCAAGACACATTTGAAACGCTTGAGCTACTCAAATTCGGCTGTCTTCGCCAAGACCATGGTCCCATCTCGATGTCATCGTACTGTAATACGATGGCTACACAACGGCATTGCGAGGGCTTCACGTCGTCGTGTTGCTTTCCTAAGACAATCGGGCAGCTTCTTGTTTCCTTCGTCTTCGTGAGGCGAAAAATGCCTGATGGCACCGATGATCACACGAAGTAAAGACGACGATGTCACGATTTGACAAGATGCCCTCACGATGGCCTTACGAAGGGCAAAATGGACACACAAATTCAACACGAAAATGAACCTTCGCAAGGTCGTCCGGCAATTTTTTGGCATGCCAAAGATTTTGCCACCGCTCACGAAGTTGCTGCCGGAGCCTGAGAAACTCATCCGGCGGTCATATGATGGCTTAAGATGCCCTCACGAATGAACCGATGTTTTTACGATCAGATCCGAATTTCAACATTTTCTTTATCCTTGTGTCCATCGGGTGTCAATTTCGGGACAGTATGACACCTGCATTAGAATGTGCTTCGAACCCGCCTCAAATGATTCTTGCACATTCTGGGTGTAGGGTAGAGCGGGGTAAGATGCCCCTGAGGGTAAGATGCCCTTTGCTTATAATTCCATTTCAGCTGTGCCCAGTATGTGGCTCTTGACTTAGACAAATGCACTTCCACCTGAAGGGAAATCCTGAGCAACAGATGAGTCAACAGAGCAAGTGACATGTGAGAACTCAAAGTATTTGTGTTTTTACTGTCTTTTTTGTAAAAAATGACCAAATTAATCATTTTGCCACAAGTATTTGAATGCTCCAGGAGTCTGCAGGACATGTCAGTGTATATCTCTGATGCCGTCTCTATGTATGAAAGGGGGTCCTGTGTGGTGATAATCGGAGAAATTGGGGTTAATGAGTCAAAACCAAGATGATAGTGCTGGGGGTAAGATGCCCTTTTTGGATTGGGGTAAGATGCCCCTAGGGAAGGAAGGCCTCTTACCCTATTTTGAGTCGTATTCTTTCTGTTTTATGAGTTTTTTCTAAAACATTATGTTCTTTTTATAGGAAATATATATCAGACATGATGAGTTTTATAAAGAACTTGGGACTGGAAAGTTAAGTGTATCCATACATGTTACAAGTAGGGCCATATGGAGTTACACAATAATGAATCATATGTGCATCAATGAGGGCCTAAAATGAAATAATGAAAAATGAAAATATTCTAGATAAGGGGCATCTTACCCCATCCAGAAGGGCATCTTACCCCAGGGGTAGGGTAAGATGACCTTAAAAAAAAAAAAAAAAAAAAAATTAAACATAAAAAAAAATATTTCTATAGTGACTGTGTGATAAATCTTTTGAGATGTGCTAACCAACTTTACATACTATCCATTCAAGCAAAGAAATGATGAATTCATGTTCTTTACCTTCAGTTATGAACATTCCTGCTTAAGGGGACAATCTTACCCCGCACTACCCTATTAGCTCTCGAATGCAGCTTGAATGTAGTTGGAACACAGTAGGAATATTGCTGTCAGAATGCAGTCAGAATATTTAGAATACACTTTGAATGCCGTATGAGTGCGGTTCAATTGCTGCCTGAACACCACCCGAAGTCTGGTTGGAAGGTGCCTCGAATGCTGTACGAATTCACCTAGAATCCAGTCAGAACGCTCCCGGAATGGCCACCGAATATGGTTGGAACGTCCAAGAATTCAAACAGAATGCAGCTCGAATACTCAGAATGTACTTAGAATGTAACACGAGTGTCCCATATGCGTTGATTGAGTAATTGCTGACTACAGCAGGGGAACATAAATATGCCACTAAAATTGACGCCGAATGCGTGAGAGTTAACAGGTATGCGTTATTAATGAAAACTGGCCACACCTGATAATGTTGAGAGTTTTCGGAGTTTCTGTAATGGTAATTTAAATGAATGATTGAAAACAGGTCATAACCAATCATTGTTTTTAAGCCAGTTCACCAGCCGCCACTGATTCCAGCGGCAATCGAAAGATTCCAACGGCATTCGAAGCACATTCCAGCTGAATTGTTTTAATATTGAAATAGATTCCTGCAGCAATCGAAATGCATTCGAGGTGCATTCTGGCTCATTAGAGGCACATTTTGGCAGGATTTGACGTGGCTTGCCGTTTCGATTCTCCCTCGAATGCAATGAGAATGTTTTGAATGCTGTTGGAATGCCGTAAGAATATTTATAATGCAGTCAGAGCGCAGTTATGGCTCAGCCCCACTGGGGATTTAGCATTTTGCGATGGTCGCCGATGGGGAAATTTGGAAAATTTTGGCGATGCCTTGCGATTGTGCGTGACAAAATGGTCAAAAAAGTGGAGCAGTCCCATTATAATTTGCTCTTGGGATTGTTCGCCGAAGGAAGGGATGACATCGTGCGATAAATCGGCGACAGTCACCGATGATCGGCGTTGCTTCGGGGGACCATCGCCAAGAATGTTCGCCGACTGTTGGCGACATATCGGCAAATGTTGCGATGTTTGCTGAAGGTTCGCTGAATGTTCGGCAATAGTTCGGCAAGGGTTGCCGACACTTTTTCAGTTTTGAAAGTGTGGCGGATGGTTCACCGATACATTTGCCGACCGTCGGCAAACATTCGGCAAACATTCTACGACAACTTTTGAGACGAAAACATCGCAAATGGTTCGCAACAAAATTCAAAGCAGGCTTTGAAATTTTTCGGGCTTTTGCGATCCACTCGTGATCCATTGCGATGGCTAAAATTTGCCTGTGACACTCGGCGAACGTCGCCGCACATTCTGCAAATGTTCGGCAAATGTGTTTGCGATGCATTGTGATTCTCACTTTTTCCATCGGGAATGCCTCGCAAACCATCGCAATCCCCAGTGGGACCTGGGCATTAGAATACACTTTGGATGCCGTTCGATATTTCTCCACTTCGAATGCACCTGGAAAGTTTTGAGCATGAGAGCAAAAACATTCGGCCGCCACAAGAACGGGCGAATATTTGCAATGCACTCAAAATGCAGTCAGAATTTTTAGAACGCACTTCGAATATCCAGGAATATACAAAGAATTTTCATTCCGACGGCATTCCGGCTCATTCCGCCTCTAGTGTGACTAGGGTTTAAATCACCATAAAAACTGCCACGAAGACATATTTTTCATTTTCCTCTGAAGCAGGTGAGAACTATATGTTCATTCTCAGTAGATTTTCACAAGTAAGAACGATTCTAAAGGTTTTATTTAATGACTATGATTTTAGACTTGGTAATACGGCCACTGACTGAAGAAAATTCAGACATGATCCAGATGTTTTCTGCTACATCTGTGGGTGTTTCACTACACCCAATCAGCATTTGTTGCTGTTTTGATCAGTGCATAAAAACCGATATATATTGAAAAACATTTTTTTACTTGCATTTTTTAAATCAGCATCCTCTAATTAGGAAATATGAGGCCTTTTTGGGAAATCAGCTGAACATTTTTTTCAGCATGCCGGATGGTGTAACCCTCAACCTCTGCAGTTAGGCAGATTTTAATGGACAAAAATGCGGTACCTCAGCAAATAATTATCATAGGAATAATATACAGTGGGCTAGAAGTCACCCGTTACTGAAATATTCTGAAATTCATAGAAATAAAGGAAGCCTGTACTGAACAGTAAAATTCTTTTCGTCAATTCCTGCATTCAGGAAGTGTGAGTGGAGGCAATGAACACTTTCAACACATCTGTAGCAGCTTTAGATCATTTTCAATGACAATCAAACCCACAAATAACTGGCAATTGTTTGCAGTCAATAGTACTGTTTGCAGTTTAATAGCTGGGTAGGCTACAAGTAGAAAATGAACACAAAAAAGAAATTCGGATAATATTGAAATCCCTTTGTGCATTTTTACCTACATCCACTGGGGGCTTCAGTAGAGCGTCCTGACAAATCAACATGTGATGCCATTTTGCTTCCATCGTATAAAACCATGCGACCGAAGAGCGAAGAGCAGAAGATAGGAAAATGTTCAAAAGAAAATGGAAAAAAATAACCCATACAGCAGGAGTGATATAATACAGTTCACTCTTTCCTTTGTCATACAATTCTGGAGGCAGTTTCTGTCAATGTGAAACTAGGCTACCTTTAAGCCGCGTTTCCACCAAATGCGAAACTAATTTTTCACGATTACATTCAAAATCAATGCAAAGACGCAAATACATGCGAAAAGAAGCTAGTCGCGCTGGGCTACCTAGCGTTAGCTGTGTCAAATTACCTATGGATCACAATTTCACGACAAAACAGTGGTCTTGCTCAACATTGGATATGACAACATCATCAGTTTTGTGAATATTTTTATTCTCAAGCTAGCACAATGTTCCTAAATTAAATGCTTGAGATGTTAGCATAGCAAAATTAGGATCAACATCTTGTCGATGATTTTTGGAGTTTGCGGTAACTACCCCACCTTGAGCACAAACAAGGCTCAACTGGCATTGCTATTGACTGGCGACGTGAATTTGTATGTCAACCCTCTGCCAGATCGCCCTTGCATAGAAATGAATGGGATCTTCGTATGGTATGGGCGGAAAATCTTCAAAGTGAAAAATTAAAAGTGATCCCACGATCAAACTCCTGCGAATAAAGCAAGGAGAAATTCTGTTTCACATTCGGTGGAAATGCAGCATTATACTTGGTTTCCTCTTCCCTTGTTCACCATTATTTAGTTTGTTTAATTTTTAGACCAATGAACAATCATTTGACAGATTACTCTCAGAAAGCTTTTCATTTCACTATACTGTCTGTTTGACACATTTTTATTAGGTTCATAAAAGTCTGTGTTTTCCTTGATTAGCAAAACTAGTAAGTACCTTAAATTATCTTATGAAATCCTTTCATTTTATTAATTTCATCCGTAAATAGTGTATAAAAAAGCAGGAATGACCTAACATGAAAATATGTATCACATTATCCATAGGTTAGATAATGAGATGCAGAAAACTTGGCTCCATATGTCACGTGACATGGCCAGATTTTTCTGGGACAATATGTTGCAACTTTCTCTATTAATGGACTTTATCCAAAAGCAACACAAATTGTGCATATCGTTAGCCTCATAGCATAATTGCCTAAGTCAAATTTTTGCCAAATTGAGATATGGACCGCCTGTTCTTTCATGTTGGCGAAAAAATTCATTTTTTCCTTTTTTTCCCCAAAACCTAAAAAAAAAAAAATCCATTCTCTTAAATAATAAAAAAAGAAGATAAAAATGAAAATAAATCATCAAACAAAACTTGCAAATAGGAAAAAAATGCTATAGGCAATCATGCTATGAGGCTAACAATATGCTTCCCTGCCAAAACTGTTCTTCTTTTCTTTTTTCTAGCTACAAGTTAACAATGTTGCTGTCACCCTATTAGATCAATTACTATGCTTCTGAAGAGCTGCTGCTGCCAGTAGCCAAGAAGAATAAAATAACAAATAAATAAAGAGGCTGCTCCAATAACTTCATGAAATTACACAAGAGAACAGCAGAAACACCAATAATCATAACTACAGTGGTATGTACAACTGAAAAAGTAGAAAAACAAGTAATTTATTAAACAAGTTGAGAAATTGCCTTCGGCAATGCAAGCCAGAACAGCAGCTGAAAGTGTTGCTGACCACTTAGCTGGTGGCATTTTGCTTTTTCAATTTGCACTTTTTTTTAGATTACACAAATTGCGCAAAGGGCATTTCATTTTCGCAGATGGACGAACAACTAACTCTGTTCATTGCTCCCATTGGCCAGTGAATGTTTTTACCCACAAATTTGTTTTTCGACTCAAAATGCTAACAAACCCAAAGGGACTGACAAACTTCAGAGGCCCACATCTAAAGCAAACCTTGGAACTATAGCTGGAGGAGTGTCCTGTTCAGGCACCGAAGATGTTTGAAGGGCGCCAGGAGAGTAATGGAATGAGGACCCAGGTGCAGGAACGTAGAAAATTTATTAAATAAAGGACTTAAACAAACAAAACAAAAATACAAAACTCCGGGGCAGTGAAAAAGGGAGGGACACTAAACAAAATGGTGGATGTGACTATGGTTACCTGCCCCTGAAGGGGAAAACTAAGATTTAAATAGGAAAGGGGATCATGATAAACAATAAAGAGAACCGGGTGACATAATTCACTGAGAGAACAGAGGCTTAATTGAATAATTGGATTAGGGCAGGTCGCCGAGGTTCTGGAATGCTAAAGGGGAGGGGCATTACAAGGAGAACATGTATCTCTGCAATATGACAAACAGTATATCCAAGTAAAACAAAACTTTAGGTGGAGTTTAAATAGGACGGACCATAACTAAATGCGGATGGGTATTCTAAACTGTGATGAATCTGAACACTCACACAATAATGTTGATTGGACAGGAATAGATCGTTGATGGACAGATTTCATCGGGACTGTTCCTGTTGGAACTCGATAATGTCAATTAAAAGGAAATTCATCTTCCAGGAGGTGGAAAGAAATAGAATTAATAATAATAATAAAATGCACACATTTTACAATTGTAATTTTTTTCATGAAGCAAGCATACTTTTAGACATTTTTCATATGGATATTCAAATTGATGCAATCAAGGGAAGAATGAATTTTGATTTCTTCTTGTTTTAAAGAGCTACACCGGTGATGGTATCTTTCCAATGACAACTACAGATTGGCAAATAAATCGAATCCCTGTCATGAAATGAATGTTAAATGAATGAGATCATTTATACTGAAATACTGCAATGCTACACCACCTCTGCACTGATTAGGCTGCATGTGACATTATGTTATACTGTTGATATAATGAACATGCAAACCCTTACAGAGAGTCAGATAAAGCTCCCATATTCAGTAGCTCGGGGACAATAACCATAGCAGGTGCTTTTCAAGGTTGCTGGGCCGGTCACGCTGCAGATTACATCAGCACATACACTGACATTTATTTTTCATTGCATGAAAGGAAGAGCAGCTCTGAATACCAAATGGTTTTGAGAAAGAATGTGGGCTTTAATTCATCTGCAGTGTGCCTCACCCTGAAATCTGGGTTACAAAATGAAGACTAAATACTCGCGGACATATTTTCTAAAGCTGAGGGGAAGTCGGGCGGCGGCTGCAAATAGCGAAATTATGTAAATGACGGAAATAAAAACATTTAAGAGTGGCCCGAATCCATCACTCAAATTGGGTTAAGCGTAGAATAGAGACAGAATGAGAATGAGCACTTAACTCTGCCAGCGACTGAGCCTAGGATGCGCGCACAACGCGGATGATGCGTATCTCCTAATGAAGTCTCCGCTCCGATGGGATGCTTTCACGTTGCGCGGTACGTCACTGGTGTGCGTCAGCCCAATTAGTTAACCACCCGCCGGTTCAGAGGATGAGTGCGCTATGTTTAGCTACCAGAGCCAGCAGCTAGGATTCATACGACGGCCGTTCGTGTTTGAAAAAAAACCCTACAAGTTTTCTATACCCTTTAGAGAGAGAAAAATCAGGTTAAAAAACCCCATGTGAACAACCAACATGAGTGACGACAACGACGACAGCAACAAAAATCATATTGTTCATTTGTTACAATCAAGAAAACATAGCCTATGCCCTTTGAAGTCTCAAGTTTTTACATATGAATATTGTAGCGCAAGAAGGCAAATAGTCTTGCCATTAGTATTATTTTTTTGATAAGAGTGCTGGCAGGCAGGTTTTGTTTGAAACCAGCTTGTATCCACCTCCTCCTTCTCGCCCCCTTCCAACAGATTCTTGGCCCTGTCTGATTGGGGACAGAAATTGCCACTTTTACACTTAGCCTTCTGTAGCAGCTTGTGTGTTAAACCCTTATTAGGCTTTTTTTCCCTGTTAGCCCCTCCGAAGGCGCAGTTTAAATTACTTTAAAAGCATCTGGGCCTTTGCAGAAAATGCAATTAAATAGGTTTTAGACACAGACTACAAATCCGCAGCACATTGTTTCTGCGACCAACACTCACTAAAATCTCGGTGCAGAGAGTCGTAATTCAAGTCAGAAATTGGTGGACGTTTTACATCGGTGGAAATACTAGCACTGTACTCTCTACTAAGAATTCAATCCATCAAAACTGCAGCTTGTCTTTTAAGTTGATCAAAAAATGCAAGCAGCATTTTATTTTCCTGTTACTTGGCAAAATCCTTCCCTCACCTTAAGACACTTTTCACAACTATTTCTTTTATATTTCATAATGATTGCTGCAGTTCAGATGCCACACTTTCCCCTGCCAATATACAGTATATCTGTGGTTCTCAGCATCAATCCTGGGGCCCCACTATGTATGTTGGTTTTAGTTCCAACTGCAATCGCAAATGTAGGATGTTATAAGGCTGTTAATTTGTCTTAATTTGGAAAATTTTATGTTTAGAGCAGGTTTTTTTTTTTTTTTTTTGCTGTTTTAATCCACATTTTGACAGTAATATTCGTGCATGCCTTGAAGAATAAAATACACTTGAATAGATTGTTTTTTCTTCCTTTTTTAAGCAATTCAAGCAATTGTGTTTTCAAACAAATCAAATTAGACCCTGAAAAAATTAGCAAGCACTAAATTAGGTTGCTGAACACAAGTGTTTTACGGTCTTTCAAAATACTTTGTTTGAACCTGCGGAAAAGTGGCTAAAAACAGGTCTAACTCCTCACCATGTTCTTGCAAAATTCATGGCATGTGGGTGGCACAGCAGGTAGCGCTGCCATCTCACCGCAAAAAGGTTGTGAGTTCAAATCTGACCTTGAGACCTTTCTGTGCATGTTCTTCCCATGTTTGCACTGGTTTTCCCCCCGCACAGTCTGAAGACATGCATTACGCTAATTGGAGACTCTAAGTTGTCCATAGGTATGTGTGTGTGAATGGCGTTTGCACCCTGCTGTCTAGAGTGTGTCCCTGCCTTTCACCTATAGTCAGCTGGGATTGGTTCCAGTGGCTCCTGCAACACTGGTGAGGAAGAAGCGGTTTAGGACATGGGTAGATGGGTAAATGAAGACCTGTGTGCATGAAGTACCTAAGTCACTAATAAATATACAGTATTGTATATCTCATTGTATATCTCTACAACGTGTTTTGAAGACTTTGACCCCCAAAATCACAAAGGTGTTATTAAGTGACTTAGGTACTTCTTGCACACAGGTCTTCAAATGATAAGACCTGTTTTCTCAGTTATGCATCAATAAGTTTTCACCAATTAGGAACCTATACATTCCTTTATTAGATTTGTTACATTTTTCTCTTCTTATGCAGTTCTTTTAAACTATATCGAAATGTGGACGTGCATTTTTTTTTTCTCATGGCATGCACAGATATTTCTGTCAGTATGCTGCTTAAGAGGGTAAATTACTGTTCTAAACATGAACTGCACCTAATTAAGACAAACTGACAGCTTGTTAAAATCCTACGATTGCAATTTTGGTTGGAATAAAAACCAACATAAACAGTGGGCCCCCAGGACTGACATTGAGAATCACTGCAGTATATGATGTGGAGACTGGTAAATTGCCCCGATAAATAATTCATTGCTATTGAGGTTGTCAGTAATGCCAGATATAGCATGTTATGGTGCCTTAGCAACACCATGTTCTCCAGGCCCTGAACATCTATATCCCAGAGTTAGCCGATATAAAGGAAACATACACCCAGTGGCCACTTTACTGGGTACACACTTCCACTACTAATACTGGGTAAGACCCCCTTTGCTTGACATGCAGCCTGCAATCATGAGATATTGATTTAGTAAGGCGCTGAAAACACTCCTAGGATGTTCAGGCCTGTTTTGATGTGATAGTATCACACAGTTACTGCATATTTATAGGCTGCACATATAAGCTGTGAATCTCCTATTCCATCACAGCCCAAAAGTGCTCCATTAAATTGAGAACTGGTGTCTGTGGAGGCCAGTAGAATACACTGAACTCATTTCCAAGTTCTAAGAACCAGCTTGAGACGATAATTGCTTTTTTTAAATGGCCTCTATCGCCATAAGGGGATGCCCATGGTCAGCAATAATACTCAGGTAGCTTGTAACACATAACTAATACTGAATTGGTAGTAACAGTGCCCAGTTCCTTAGGAAAGTATCCCTGCACCACTGCACCACCTCCACTTGCCTGGACTGTTGGCACAAGGCAGGATCTACCATTGATCATCATGTCAGGCCACAGTCTGACCCTACTGTCTGTATGTCACTACAGAAATTGAGAATCAGATATGGCAGTGTTTTTCCAGTCTTCTATTGTTCACCTTTGCTGTGCCTTCAGCCTGTCTCTATCTGACAGGAGCTGTGCTCAAAGTGGTCTTCTGCTGCTGTAGCCTATCTACTGGTGGTATACATAGTTGCTCTTCTGCATGGCACTGTTGTAATGGGGTCATTTGTGTTATTGTTGCCTTTCTGTCAATTTGAACTAGTCTGGCAAGTTTTGTGCATTCACTCTTATTAACAAGGAATTTTCAATTTGCCTCTCAGTCAATTGATGTTATTTTTAAAATTATTTTTCTTAGCATTCACTGTAAACTGTTGTGCATGAAAATTTCAAGACATAAGCAGTCTTTCAGTCAAATAATTCACCAGGTCTGGTACTAATAAATATTCTACAAACAACATGACTTAGACTACATTTCTTACCAATTCTGACGTTTGGTTTGAACACCAAATCAACCTTTTCACTTTGACCACATCTGCATGTACATTGAATTTCTGCCTCATGATTGGCTGATAGGATATTTGCAGTGATGAGCAGGTGGAAATGCTTACCTGATTAATTGGCCACTGCTTGGAGAAGGACGTTAATAGATTGACATGCCATTTTAGCGTTAATACGAAAACCCTGGGTTTATACCGAAGCGTGGAGTGGCAGGGCTGACTTTTTTTTGTGGTAGAGCACATTTCTCCCATAAAAATCAGTTATGCTTTCAAAATTCTTGTCGAGTCAGTTTGGCCACATTAGTCGACAGTGAGATCATGCGCAGGGCCAGCGATGCAAGCCAGGGCAGAAGAGGCCCTTCCCCTGAGAGAGCAGCATCTATTGCAATCACAGGCAGGGATGATGACACCAGAATGCACAAGTGATTTAACCTTGGATATGAAAGCGCAAAGCGATTTCTGAACGCACTGTGTGAAAAGCAACGGCCCTGTTTTTCAGTCTCCCAGCTAACAATAGTGAGTGAACGCACCTCTGATGAACAATTACTACCTGCCACACAATCTTTATATACAACCTGTACTCATTACATACGCTGAATTCAGTATCTCATACTATTCTACGATGATACATTTTGCATTGTCTGCGTTGTATTTTTTTGTTGGGAAATTGTTTTTTTTTATTCTAAAACAGCGTTTTAGAAATCCATTGCTTTCCATTTGCGTTTTAAACATCAGTGTCAATATGTTCACGTAACATCCAAATCATGCACTGTAGTATTACAGCTGCTCTGGTCTCCTGAGTCTCTGTGCTCCTCCAATAGGAAAGCTGCAATGCCTGATTTTTCCCATCACATGAAGACACATGGAGCCGGTATCTCTGAACTGTAGACGCCATAGAGATGCCACGGGCACACAGCAGCGAATAAAGATTTAGCCAGCCAGATTTGGAGGATAGAAGATATCAGAGATGGGAAGTGTTGCAGACTACCATGTAAACATTGTGACGCATACTTGTGTCAAACTGTTTCTCCTTTTTATCAGAGGGAACAGTCTAAAATATTCTCAGTCTGTGAAGCTTCAAAAACTCATTTATTTCTTTCTTTCTTTTTTTTTTTTTTTTTTTGTAGCTCCCACTCCTACACAAACTACTGCAATCTAGATAATCTTGACTTTCTCGATTCTGCTAGACATACTGTCTCTGACTCAACAGGACCAATGCAATCACCATTACTGATGACAATTAATTAATCAATTAAAAATAAATCTGGCTCTACTATTCCATGCTGTTGTAATCAGGCAGGCTAAACTAAAATGGAAGTGGAAAGTATGACACAAGGTAAAGCCACTGCTTCTTTTTTTAAAATGACACCCACCGCTGAGATTATATCTTCAGATTGTTTTAAAATATCATTTTCAGATAAAGGTGCATTGACAATCAGGGTTGGGTTCAATTACTTTTTTCAATTACAATTACAGTAATTGTAATTAATTACTTTCGTAATTGCAATTTAATTTTAATTGAATTTTATATCAAAAAGTAACTGTAATTGCTATGGAACATTCTGTCCAGAAAGTAATAGTAATCGTAATTGTAATTGTAATTGAAAAAAGTAATTGAACCCAACCCTGCTGACAATCCATCCTTTGGGCAGCATTGTGAATGACTGGAGAACCCTTGACTTACAGAAATCGATTGAGACAAAATTACATTCATAAAAACAAAGAGCAGTGCTCATTTTTATCTTGATTCAATTGAACTGTGATTTAGGTATGTCATCGTTTCAATTGTATCAAAGGAATGCTGGTGACCATCTGCTGAAAGTAAACGGTCCGTCTTTTCAACATTTAGGCTCAACTTTTCAAATTGATTTCCGGCAAATATCTCCGTAAGATGATGTTATGATATATATTTTACAAACTATTCATATACTGTAAATAATAGCCACATAACTACTTTCTCATACTCAGTAATATAATAATCTGTGGTTTTCATGAGGTTAGTAAGGGCAAAGGTGCAACTGTCCCAGTACCTGTTATTTCATGCTTTTATCTAATTTTTGAGTTTTTGTTCCATGAAAAATCAGTCCTGCACATGACACATATCATTTCTCCCAAGTGAATGTGTTTCAGACTACAATAATTGTTGTTTAATGTGTCACAGTAAGACTGAGAAAATGTGTTTATGAATGAGTATGTATTGTTCTTTAATGTGTCATAGCAAACCCATTAAATTAAGAGGTGTTAAGAATACAGTAATTATCACTGTTTAATGTGTCATAGCGTGAGGCAGAGAGATTAAGGATAATTACATATTCTTGTTTAATGCGCAGGAACCTAGACTAGGCAAAGAAAACATAATTAAAATAAATGTTTGTGATGAAAAATAAATGGAGGGAGTAAGTATCTATGTGTGTGCGTGTGCACGCACGTGTGTGTATGTGTCTGTGTGCATGTACAGTATGTGTGTATGTGCGCGCGTGCGTTTGTGTCTGCGTGCACGTGTGTTTGTGTGTGTGTGTGTTTGCTTCTTTTGGGAATGATCTGGTGCACGAGCTTTGGCCAGGTGAGTGTTCATTGGATGACTTAAGGGAGAATCTATTTCTCCTTATTCTTTCAATTGATTTTTTTGGTTGTAAATGGTTCATTATCCACCCAAAATTGATGTAAAAGTAAAACTTGAAAAGAAATATGGAGAAATGGAAGAAATTTCGCCTCCAGGATATTTTGTACAGCATTCTCCATTATTGGAACGTTACTGTTAGACCTAGTGTGACATTGGCATCATTCACTGATGCATAGTTTGTGAAATAATGCTGCATTAAAACTCATTAAAAAAATCTGTTACAATGAGCTCAACAATACGAAGCTAGTCCAAAAACCAGCAAGCTAAACTAGTCCAAAAAATGAGCAGGAGAACTACACTAGGCTCTAGGAATGCTCTCATCAAATATTACCTAATTCCCAGTAGAACTGTTTCACTGATTTAATTTTTGAAAAAGTTAAGATTATCCTCAAGATGGTGCAACAGGACTCGTCATAGTGTCACCTGAACTGTAGGATTGCTCTGTCATGCACTGAGATATTCACAACAAAATTGATCTGATTCCCATAAGAGCAGTTTGACTTACTGCATTTGGAAATACAGTTTAACCTAATGGTGGCGCTGAAGTAAAAGTCTTAAAACCATGCAAATGGTTTAAGGTAAGGTTCCTCCTATACTAAGAATGTTGATGGCAGATTTGACAGGATTCCCAGTAAATATTTGCGTTTTTAAAAATGAAAAAAATGTGCCTTATGGCAGAGCCACAGAGAAGGTCATAGTGTCACCAACATCAGCTCTGTACAACAGGAGCAGTTACAGTGGATTTTACATAATTCCCATCAAAACTGCCTGAAGTAATTGATTTATAAATATCAAATTTAGTGAGTGGTGGCAGTACAGGGAGCATTCCAGAGGCACCACAATCAACAACTTCTTCAAATTTCACCAGGAATGTTCAAAAGCAGATTTAACATGACTCCTGTCAAAGCCGCTTAAGCTATTGCAATTTTTAAAAATTGAATACCTGAGTGTGAGAAGCGCCCAAGTCCATAATTTTGCCACTTTGAGTTAAACATAAAAAAATTGTCATTTACACATAGGACTACCTTGTGTATGAATGATGGGCCCAAGTCCCCTCTCTAAGTACTGCTACAGCCTGCTAGAAAACTGGCATGTATTAAAGATAGGCCCAACTCCAGGACTTGGGTCTTTGTTATACACATACAGATTGCGCCCTCTGTTGACAAATGTCTATGCCACACATGTTCAACATGGAAGATTTTCAGAATGATCTCAATGATGATGAAATTCATGGAAAAAAAACATAAAAATGAGAAAGAATGGAAGGCAAATAAGAGGAAAAGTTTCAGAGCAGAGGGTAAGGAGTATGTTAGCACAAGTGGGAAGTTGTAGCAGCCAGAAAAACAGGAACAAAATGCCGGTAAGTGAATTTAAATAAATAAAGTTATTCAGAATGAAGTGCCAATATGTTGTATGTGTGCATTTTCAATAATAAAGTATCTACATGCTGTTTATTTTAACTTAAACAAGAAAAATATGATTAAAACCAATAAGCCAATGTTTTCCTACAATATGATTATAAGCAGGGCCCAAATCCATCGTATTAAATGCGTCCCCCCGGTGCAACCAAAGTGCGTATAATCATGTACTATGCCATTTTACATTTAGATATGAATACATGAGTTGTCATATAAACAGCAATACTATCAATTTATAATTCAACAAAATTTGATGTTTTTTTTTATTTTCTCAAAACACTATGCTGTGGACTTGGGCCCTTCTCATATTCAGGTATTCAATCACAAGTTTGACCTGGTGGTTCTGCTACAGGAAAGGTCCCAGGGTCACATAACACAATACGGTTTGTCCTCTACGCACCAGAAACGAAACCAGGAAGTTTAACTTGATTCTCCGAAAAAGTGTTGAGTTATGACAATTGTAATAAATTATAAGTTTGGCCGAGTACTGGCACTACAGCAAAAATCATAGGATGAACCAATATCAGACACAACCCTTCTCTATGCACCAGAAATGATCTCAGGAAGTGTGACTTGACTCCCATCAAAACTGTTTGCGTTTCTGGAACTGGAAATTTTTTTTACCTTTGTTTAAATAGGCACTATCTTTGCTATAATACTGAAACCTTGACCCTTATGTTTTCATTAGATGAAAAGAATTCCAAGAATCCTTGAGAATCGAGTTTTATCCTTGTGATCCTGGCACTCTAAAACATTTCTGCTTTTTTGTCATTTAAATTGATTATTGTTCAGAATTTCTGAGCTGTTATTTTTGTTTGAATAGTCTGAACGTGTTTGAGAATTATAATCCTTTGTTTATAATTTTGTACCCTTGTGAGTTCATTTATCGGATGGAAAGCTATTAGAACCAAGACTCCGCTGGTTTTAGTTTTAACCCCTTGGCCAAATTTTGGCCAGAGGGGTATTGTTGTCACCTGCGTGTCTGTCTGTCTGTCTGTCTGTCCATGACTTTGTCCGGATCAGTACTCAGCAACTAATGATCGCAGCTTCACCAAATTTGGTATTATAACTCACTATGACCCATAGATGTGCAAAGTCAGGTTTTTTGCTGGATTTGACCTTTGACCTTAGCGCTGTGACCTTCATCGTGGAAATCTTGTCCGGCCCAGTACTCAGTAACTATTGATGGTAGCTTCATCAATTTTGGTATGGTAACTCTCTGTGACCCATAGATGTGCACAGGCTGAGGGGTATTCAGCAAGGCTTTATGATTTTTTTTTCCATGATTTTGATGCCATACCAAAGATACAGCAAACAGCAAAGATTTTTTTCTTTATACGGGGACAGGCATCTCAGATTGATTTGTCCTGTTCTTGTAGAGCAAGTGCTCTCACACTTGCGAGGGGTCATGAGTGCCTCACACTACAGATCACACGTTCCCTAAAGTAACAATACCTCTGTTAGCTTTAGCTTTGCAAGGAAGCAGGCTAAAAGAGCAAATGTTTCAGCAATGAAAAGAACATCTCCCAAGTTGTTTTCTCTGAAATCATCTTCTCATTCGTCACCATTAGTGCAAAGTAAATCTGAATGGATTATTATTATTATTACTATTTTTATAAAAGTTAGCAAAAACTGAACAACAAAACACTTTCAAAATCATAACAAACTCACAGTCTAAATATCCACTTGATTCTCCTGGTAAATCTCTGAGTTTGCATTATTAAAGTTGACACATGCGCGAGTCATGACATTGCCCCTTTACCCAGGGAAGGTTCACTTGAGATCATGTTTCTCTTTTTCAAGGATGCCCTGGGAGAACTGCAAGATTGAACAGGTGCAAATCCGGTAGGATAGAGGGAGACAGGGGTAAAGCCCCCAGAACAATTTTGGGGTTAAGGGTCTTGCTGAAGGACCCAGCAGCAGAGTTCCTCCCAAACTAATCTCCCTCGATCGAGTCAAAATCCCAAGTCCCACCAGCACCTCTTCGGTTAGCAGTCAAGTAACCCACCACTAGGCTTCCCTGCCACCCCAATGTCAAGTTTGATCCAGTGATGGTGCCCCTGGAAGGGTTATAAGGTCAAACAAAATGATCGAGTTTGTCCTGTATGCACCAAATTGAACACAAGATGCTTCATGTGATTCCAACTAAAACATTAGTGTTATTGCTATTTTTAAAAATTGAGGGTTTAGCCTGGTGGTGGCGCTACAGCAAAGGTCATATGGTGACCAACGTGTATAATGAGCCTCGTCTCTGCACCAGAAATTATCAGAAGAAATGTGACATGCTTCCCATCAAAACTATTTGAGTTATTGCAATTTTTAAAAATTAAAAGTTGGACTTGGTAGTGGCACTACAGGAAAGGTTGTTGGGTCACACTAAAGCAGTGGTTCATAAACTCGGTCCTGGCGCCCCGCTGTGTATTGTTTGTTTTTGTTCTGACCACAGTTGCAATCTTAGGATTTTAACAAGCTGTTGATTTGCCATAATTAGGTTCATTTATGTTTAGAGCACTTATTTGTGCTCTTGAGCCACGTTTGACAAATCTACACATGCCACGAAGATATCAAATGTCAGATCCACAATGAGATATTAGAAATTAGAAACCAGTATGAATAACTGCAGAGGGAAACAATTTGACCGAACCCTTAATCAACGTAAACAATCAGAAGGTTCATCATTGGTGAAACTGTCAACACATGGTTGCAAAAACCAACAATTTATTTGGCAAGCAGTAAAGTCACACCTGTTTCATTTCATGTTCATTTCATTAAGTTCAGGCAAATAATTTTGAAAGAATTCAAAGCACCTGTGTTCAGCAACCCAATTTGGAGCTTACTGATTTTCTCAGAGTCTAGTTTGATCTGTTTAGAAATGTTTTTACCTGAAAATCCTCACAATATGGAAAAATAAGCATAACATGTTTGAGGGTTTTTGTTCTTCATGGCACAGTAGATATTTCCATAAAAATGCAGCTAAAGATGGTAAATAACTGCTCTAAGCATGCAATGCAGCTAATTAAGACAAATCGACACCTTGTTAAAATCCTACGATTGCAATCGTGGTTGGAACAAAAACCAGCATACACAGTGGGGCGCCAGGAACGAGTTTGAGAACCACTGCACTAAAGAACTAAGTTTGTCCTCTGTGCACCTAGAATGGCTTCTTGTGATTCCCTCAAAAAAAAAAAGAAAAATATGTGAATTGTTGTGTCAACAAATCTGTAATATCCCCGAACACCCCAGTTTGTGGATATGATTGGGCCGATCAAAATTTGATCAAATAAAATATTTTCAAACAAACCATCTTCAGACTGAGGATCCCAGGACCCTAACAGGTCAGATAATGGCAGCATGGATCTCCTGACTGACATCCTGTCTGTTTGTCAGATCAGACCGTCTTTGTACCAGACAAAATGAACCCCTTATAAAACTGTTCAACAGAAGCACACAAAATATGCCAATCCAGATTTTTTTTCTCCGCATTAAAACTGTATGCACCCTTTGAAAGTCAAGCTTCTGTCAGGGAAAACTGAATCTAAGTTGGTCATTTTTGGTATTAAACACAATGTGCTCCTTCCCAGTGGACACAAATCATTGTTTTGCTGGTCCTCTGAGTCACGTCTATTCAAGCGCCAAGTCTCACAAGCACAGTGGTAAGCCTAATAATAATTTATATGAAAATATTGGGAGAGATATACAGCTTTGTCCCTTCTGCACCAAGTCTACATGCATGGATTCATCCAATAGACACTGCTTGGCATCTCATTACATAACACTGCACTCAGTGCCAGCGGTAATGTATTTTCTTTGGCATCGCTGCTTTGTAACCCAAAAGTATGCCTTTCTTCTCGAGCTTTCAGGCCCTGTTTCAAAAGAATGCTGTTGCTATATTTACTGAGCGATATGCCACAAGCGACCATTGCTTGGATACATGTCATAGATAATCACTGCCTGTCATGGATTTCTCAAATCCCATGACAAAAGGAGTTCCGCATGAAGTAGATTATGAGGACCGTCCCTGTAATTGTTTCGATTTCAAATGGGCTCCTACTCGCTGGGATTAAGTGGACGCCTTTGAAGCTCAAACTGCACCTTGTCAGGCGAAATACTGGCAGGATTGGGGGGGCTGGAGGGGGCGGGGGTGACTGGGTTGCTCATGCACAATCAGTATAAGAGCGCCCCCTGTAGGAGGTGCTGGAGAAGTCGATGCTCCAACCTGAACCTTACTTACTAAATGGAGGACATATTGTCAGCTTCTCAGCTTACTAACAGCAGAAGCTGAAGGCAACATAAGGGGTAATCAGTGATGGCATTCAGAGGACAGTGCGAACAGTGCTGCTCAACAAAGAGGCCTCAGGGAGACTTTGTTCCTTAAATGCTCAATAATAGACACCCTCCAGGGGTGAACGCAGTAAGCATACAGCATTCCGTTCCACTAGGGGTTCATTTAACTGGTACGGATCCATCCCAGCGCGCAAACGGGATTTGAAATAAATGCAAGCCAAGTCTTATTTCATCACAGCCTCGCACTGTTTGTTCGATAATGACAGCCGTGTCTCCAGAAGTGCACAGTGTACTGCACACACTGTTTTTTTTATTTTTTTTTCTAATCAAGAAGGAAACAAACGCAAAATCAAAATACTGCGCCTTGCCAAAGGGAGGGCAAAAACAGTGGGGCAGATGGGCCCAAACCACAGCAACATCTGGTCACAAGTTTGCTAGCATGACATCCTGGCACTGATATCCCATGATATATGCAGCTGTGCACAGGATGCACGGAGGGCGAAAGCGTGCAAACGCGAGACCAATACGTCACGTCAAGATTCATATTCGCTGCCATCTGACTGCAAATCCTGTTCCACTCGACTGTATTGCTGAGATATGAGCACGTCAGTGCTGATAAATCACATTCAGTCAAATGAGGGCCGCGCATCGCAAACTGAAGTTGACCCATTTTAACCCTTAGAGCGCTGAAATAAATCTTTAAAAAATACAAATTTAATTATCTTGCGCTGTTGAAAACCTATCATGTGGGAACTTGTTTAAAAGAGCCCCCCTGCGGCAGCTCTTTTAACCTGTTTGTGCAGATATAGACACCGGCGTCCGTAAATTCCGAAATTTAATTCCTAATCAATTCTGTAATTGAATTTCCAAATGTTTTGTTTCACTAGAATAATTTTCCAAAGTCTCTGTGATACAAATACTGAGTATAAAAGCCTAAATAGGCTCATGTATAACAGGAAAAATTGGCGTTATTTTGTATTCTACGCAAAGGGGTTGAACAAGTTGCCACACATAGGTTTTCAACAGCTTTGATTCTGATATGTTACATCATTGAGCAACAATACCTGCTTTTTGCGATCTAAGGATCAAATATGGAATGCACTTTGGCATTCCTTCTCCACACAGAAGCCATTTTCAGATTTCTATTTTATTTAGAAGCAACTGTAGCATTGCGCTTTGTTTGAGCGCCCTGTCTTCCCTCGTTTTGCAAAAGAGCCCCACTCAAACAAACCTTGATTTCTGGTAAGAAAAACTAACCAATCATTGATGAGTGGACAAATCACCTGCTGAGTTCAGTGCAGCTATTCTGCATGTAGCATTCCTGCACAGAGCAAAGCTGTTACCAGATTTGTGGTCGGGTCTCTGCATGGCTAGTAAATGAGGCTAATCTCAAAATAATGGCCCCATCCATCCATTTAAGCATTCACTGTGAACAAAGAGCTGCATCATGATCTACACTTTAGCGCATAATTTCCGTTTAAGACCTTGGTGCTAAGCTTAAACATTCATCAAAAGAAACAACACTTTTTTAAATATCTGATTTCTCTAATAAGGTCTGCCTGCCAAAAGCTTCTAAAATCCATCAGAAAAAACAGAGCAGACAATCAAGGAAAATATGGATAGTGGGTGAGTGATTGGTGCATTACTCAGCCGAACAATGCCGCGAGCTCTCACTGGTGACAAGACGCTGTGAGCACATGTCAAATTACATGAGAATAAGAGGCTTTTAGCATTTCACGCAGATTAATAAGAAAATATTCTATGGTCCCCACAAACTGAATGTTCAAACTGCGAATGCCCCCCCATATCAATCAATTAGTTAACTACTGAGGTCCTATTAAGTCCCTTAAAAAAACACATTTATACTCAATTTTTTCACCCTAATGAAAATTATTACGAGTTTCACTTCCTTGCTCAAACATTTTTCAAAACCAAAGCCTAAAGCAGTACAATTGAATTACCTATAAGGGCTATACCCACAGTTTTAGAGTTGATGTGGCAGTGCACTATTTATTTATTTTTCAAACATTTGCTGAAAGAAAATTGAACATTGCACGCCAGCTACAGAACACTGTTACATTAAAGATGGATGTGTTGTATAAAATGTTGTCAGTCTTTATATCATTTCTTGGATTTATCCTGGTTGCACATCTTTAAATCATCTTTCCTTATTCATGTATGAATACATATGGTAACATACAGCACAGTCTGTTGGATATTGTTGTTATTTTCCACACGAGCACGGCAAAAATGAAGAAACAAACAATAGTATGCATATCCAAATCACCAGAAGTCTACTATATACATGCCATGATGGGTATAGGCTACCACACAATTCTATTAGGATTTTTTTTTCTACCACACCATAATGTTTTCTTGTATAAGACAGCTCTCAATTAGAAGAAAACGCATGCTTTTTGTGATGCTGCGTGGGTGTCATGTAGCAGAATCTCTCTCTCTCTCTCTCTCTCTTACTCTCTCTCTCTCTCTTTCTCACTGTCTTTCTCCAACACAACATCTCTGCGTCTGTCTCAGCATTATCCAAAGCCCAATATACCTGTGTGTCGGTATCCTCGTAGTCGCGTTCTTCCTCTATTCTTAAGAACCACCATTGAATTTCCAGGTAAACAGAAGGTGTTCCACTTTGAAAGGCGCAAGCCATCTCAATATTTTGTCCTTCTTTCGCCGTTATATTCGATGGTTGTTCCGTGAACCTTCCTGGAAATCAAAACACCCGAGTAGTAACAATAAATAAAAGCATTACACGCAGTCGCCATGTAGCACATGGATTCTTTTATCGCATTCAACCGAAATCAGAACGTGCAGCACGTTCGGAGACTATATCATCCTGTCTGTGAACTTCCCAAGACAGGCTAAAAGAAATTAAGCACTCTCTATCGTTAAAACACAGCCCATTAGGTTTCAGGAATAAGTTTATCAGTTCATCATCAGCTGTAAACAAACATCCGTTACAGGGAAACCGGAAAAAATGATAGCGTGAGCCACGCATGCTTTGGCGCCGCGATCATGCTGTTGCAGTCCACGCCACAGGTTGTCTTTGAGCGATTTATTGTATTTGGTCAATTAAAACGAATTCATCATGGGTGGTTGGCATAAGGTTGGTGGAAATCCGTTGCATCTCAATGTAATTATTTAGCGTACAATATTTCAGATATCATATACTGATCCAACACGATCATTATTTCATGACACAACTACAGGTGTTATCAGAGAAATGAATTCAAACCGATTAACGGTTAGACTTCCTTCTAAACAGACAATAATCTTTGCTGGGCTGTTTCTCAACTGAGGCGAACCGTTGATGCGTGCGTGGAAACTATTGCAGCAGTCAGTGTAGTTGTCCATGGTGCTGAAGAATAATGGGAGCCCTTTAACCACGACGCAGCTCACTTCATGCGGGGCTGCTATTTGGAATGCCAGTCGCGCTCCCTGTTTCTTCAAAGTTAATCTTTTGTAACGAAAATGAAGAATGACAAACGCACGCGGGCACTCGACACGATCCACAGATCATGCAGTGGAATTTTACATGAAACTCCAGCAATTTCAAGCACAATAATTACACGCATTGCAATTTGTGACAAATTGCATCACTTAAAATCATTTAGGACGTTGAATGTGATATAATGGGCTAGAATCTCGCTCGCGGAATTACTGAACACATCTCGCAACGCTGTATTATTTTAAATGAAGCGAAACATCGCCTTGGATTCGAACCGGATGCTTATTTCTATATGCGAGAGGCTATGTGACAGGATATTTACCTTCGAAAGAATACCCAATCTGGATGTAGAAACTGGAACAGAAAACAAATCCAATGAATTCCTGGAGAGTCCGCATCATTCCCAAGGAAGGAAATCTCACATCAGCGTAGAATTATCGACCTTTCCAAGCAATTCTGCAATTATAATGAAACAGTGCCGATGGGCTCGGACTTAAAACGCCAAATGTGTAACATGCTGAAAAAAAATGATACTTTAGCTTTCAAAGTTCAGTGTTGTACTGCGGGGTGCAACTGCGCAGCCTTGTTACAGCGTGAAGTCCGTAAGAACAGAGTCCGTTCCTTTCCCTGTGCAAAGAAACGTCAGTATTCGGCTCCCTGTTGCACGCCCAGTGATCCCGATACAAGCTGGAACACATTCACGCGCAGTGCGCTGGAGAGTAACGTATATCCACAGGGCTGCGGTCTTTCCCTCGCCTTAAATACACATCAGTACATTTTATGAGGAGCACATATTTGAGAAAATTTAAGCAGCTGGTCTGAGCTTGACTTTTGCTGTTGCCAGTAATCCTTTCGCAAATTATTCTCTCGCACGGACATAACTTAAGTCTGACGCATTCATGATCTTTTTGGTGAACTCTGTCGCAGAATGTAAGGGTTACGGAGGTAAAAAAGAAAAAAAAAATCCCGAGGACCACGACGCCCACAGAGTTATGAAAGGAACAACTAGTGACGCAAGAATTTTGTTTCCGTTGTCCAAATAGGATGCCTGTTTTAATTCCCCTGCTGTGTTAGTTCAGACTGCGGTCTTAGCGAACTGCACTGCAAACAAACCTCCACTGGGTAACAATTTAATAGGCGAGACGCTATGCGACGGAGAGTGCTTAAAAAAACTGGGTTGATTTTTGCAACGATACACATGAATAATAAAATCCAAAAATTTAGAATACATAGGTGAAATTCAATGAAAAACTGAAATGCAGCGCATGACTGCATACCCGAAGGGCATCAAGGAAAAAATAAAAAATTAAGACGGAACCTTGGGACGCACCAGACTCATGAAGGGGGGTTGGGCATACGACTGCCTCACAAATTCTGAAGTTATGTTGGGATATGGGCTATTACGAAAATAGATTTTCTCACAACGTCAGTTAAAAGTAAAATTTTACAAGTAAAAACCGTCTGATTCGGTTAAATGGCTGCTGCTATTATAAAATTCAACCTTTCACAAATTGAAAATTGGACATCCAGAATTGGCTCTCTGTCATGAAAAAAAAAAAAAAAAAAAAAAAAAGTCGGGAAATCGTTCGTTGTTATGAAGTCCCCGTTGTTGTGTTTAAAATCACTGTACGGGGAAGACCTAAAGAGTTGATCAGGTACAGCCATCACGTGCGTTTCACATTTTATAATCACTATAGGAGCGGAAACTTTCCCCATGCCACGGTTTAGTCAGTAAATTTAGTTGTATCCTTCACTTTATGAAATATACTGAATTATAGCTCCAGCAAAGTATGTCACAGCGCCTCAGTGTTGCAGCGTATCCAACACGATTCAACTGTGGCGAACAGACTTTACGGCATTTCAGAAACACCCCGGAAACACGCCCAACCATGGTCAACATGGACATGAAGAGTAATTGATTGATTGATTGATCGACCACTGCTAACCGAGAAATACAACGCAGGTCTGGAGTAATTATAGCCTACCGATATTCATAATGCTTAACACAAACGAAAGCCCAATAGAAGCCCATGAATATTCCTGGTACAGTAAATAAATAGCCTACCCTTGATATGGGACCAAATCAGTAACACAGAAAAGTAAGCTGCTCATACAACGGTTCTGAAAAGTAGGACTCTTGTGATGGATGATCAGTCGATATGCATCAATACCTATGGCAACCCAAGAGCAGCCTCACATTACAACTCCAACATGACTAAGCCAAACTATTTCTGTAAAGCCTGTAGTCAAGCGTTCCCATTTTCCAGAGCTTCTGATGGTGACTACCCACTGAATATACATTGCGCAATTTAATTAGAGGGCTTTGGCCCATGAAATCTTATCGCAATCATTGAAAATACACAGTAATATGGCAAGCCAACAGTATTACATCACATCTGATTTACAGCAAATTCATGTATATTTTGTGCACTTTTGTGCAAAAAAAAAAAAAATCACAGTTAGATGCATTCATGGGAATTACCTTCATTCACAGTTTTGAGGATCTATATGATAAAGCAACACCCTGCATCTACAGGATGGGAAGAACATGTATGCATATAAAGAGACTGTAATGGGTCCTCATAATCATATTTACGAACAGCCATTTGTACAAATATCAGCAAAAAACAGGATGAAAATGAAATGAGAGGAATTGATGGTCTTGGTCTGCAGTCTGTAACTTGAGTGGATCGGTAAGGGATCAGTGATTTCAGACTCTATGCATGCATCTCAGATAGAAATAGTTTGAACATTTAAAAATCGCAGTCTAAAATTTTACGCAATATTTCAATGACTTGGGCCGATTTAATATCCTGGCAGACAGTGTTACTGCAAATAGTAGTTATGGTTATATCTGGCTTAAAATTAAAATAACAAATTACTTTTTATATGAAAAATGGTCTGTGCACACATGCATGTGTGCATGCATGCGCCTGTGTGTGTGTGTGTGTGTGTGTGTACAACCCCAATTCCAAAATAGTTGGGACAAAGTGTAAATTGTGAATAAAATCAAAACGCAATGACTTTCAAATCACACCAGCCAGTATTTTATTCATAATAGAACTGAGATAACATAGCAAATGTTGAAATTTGAGAAATTTTACAATTTTATCCACAAAATGAGCTCATTTCAAATTTGATGGCTGCTACAGGTCTCAAAAAAGTTGGGACAGCGGCCTGTTTACCATGGTGTAGCATCCCCTCTTTATTTTTAACACCAGAGTGGAGGCGTCTGGGCATTGAGAGACAAGTTTCTTGAGTTTAGCCATTGGAATTTGAATACACAAGGCCTTCCCTGGAATAAATGCATATGTTGCTCTAAAACCTTTATATACTTTTCAGCATTCATGGTGCTTTTTAAAACATGCAAGTGTCCCACACCATATGCACTAATGCATTCCCATACCACCAGAGATGCTGGCTTTTGAACTGAACACTGAAAACAGGAGGGGTGGTCTTTCTCCTCTTTAGCCCAGAGGACACGACGCCCATGATTTCCGACAAGAATGTCAAGTTTGGACTCGTCTGACCGCAGGACACTTTGCCACTTTGCTACAGTCCATTTTAAATGAGCCTTGGCCCACAGAACACGGCGGCGCTTCTGGATCATGCTCAACAATGGCTTCCTTTTTGCATGATAGAGTTTTAGGTGGCATCTGTGGATGGCACGACGAACTGTGTTTACAGACATTGGTTTCTTGAAGTATTCCTGGGCCCATTTAGTAATGTTAATGACAGAATTATGCCGGTGAGTGATGCAGTGGCGTCTGAGGGCCTGAAGATCACGGGCATCCAGTAAAGGTCTTCGGCTTTGTCCCTTACGCACAGAGATTTTTCCAGTTTCTCTGAATCTTTTGATCATGTTATGCACTGTCGATAATGAGACCTTCAAAGCCTTTGCAATTTGATGTTGAGGAACGTTGTTTTTAAAGTATTCCACAATTTTTTTTTACGCAAGCCTTCACAGGTTGGAGAGCCTCTGGCCATCTTTACTTCTGAGAGACTCAGCCTCTCTTAGACATCCCTTTTATAGCCAATCATGTTACACACCTGATGCCAGTTAACTTAATTACTTTCTAAATGTTCTTTCAGCTGATTCTCTTATATATTAATTGATTTTTCAGCCCTTTTTTGCCTGTGTCCCAACTTTTTTGTGACCTCTTGCAGCCAGAAAATTTGAAATAAACTCATTTTGTGGATAAAAATGTAAAATGTCTCAGTTTCAACATTTGAAATGCTATCAATGTTCTATTGTAAATAACATATTGGCTCATGTGATCTGAAAGTCATTGCATTTTGATTTTATTCACAATTTACACTTCGTCCCAACTATTTCAGAATTGGGGTTGTACGTGCTTGTGCATGAATGGCTTTACCAGCATTGTTGTATTTGTGTGTGAACATATCCACGCAAGACATCTTTTGTTTTGAGTGCATACGTTTGTATTTGATATATTTTGTGACGTGCTGTAGGTTAATGAACACTGTAAAGGTTTGATTAAGAAAGAATTGACCTCGATGTGAGAGTGTATGAAAGTGTGGGAGTGTGTGAAAGTGTGAGAGTGTGTGGAAGTGTGGGAGTGTGTGAAAGTGTGAAAGTGTGAGAGTGTGTGGAAGTGTGGGAGTGTGTGAAAGTGTGGGAGTGTGTGAAAGTGTGAGAGTGTGTGAAAGTGTGAGAGTGTGTGAAAGTGTGGGAGTGTGAGAGTGTGAGTGTGAGAGTGTGTGAAAGTGTGGGAGTGTGTGAAAGTGAGAGTGTGTGAAAGTATGAGAGTGTGTGAAAGTGTGGGAGTGTATGAAAGTGTGGGAGTGTGTGAAAGTGTGAGAGTGTGTGAAAGTGTGGGAGTGTGTGAAAGTGTGAGAGTGTGTGGAAGTGTGGGAGTGTGTGAAAGTGTGGGAGTGTGTGAAAGTGTGAGAGTGTGTGAAAGTGTGGGAGTGTGTGAAAGTGTGAGAGTGTGTGAAAGTGTGAGAGTGTGTGAAAGTGTGGGAGTGTGTGAGAGTGTGAGAGTGTGTGAAAGTGTGGGAGTGTATGAAAGTGTGGGAGTGTGTGAAAGTGTGAGAGTGTGTGAAAGTGTGGGAGTGTGTGAAAGTGTGGGAGTGTGTGAGAAAGTGTGGGAGTGTGTGAAAGTGTGGGAGTGTGTGAGAAAGTGTGGGAGTGTGTGAAAGTGTGGGAGCTCAATAGCATGAATAAATAAACTGTGAGTCCTTAAAGCTCATGTATAGAGGATGCAGCTCACTGAGATTTTTGTAAACTTATTTTTTAAACTTACCAGCAATGCGGATGTACAAGTGGAGCATGAACTAACTTTTCAAATCACTCCATTTTGATTTTATTTGCATTTTTCATCATTTGCCAACTTTTTTTGGAATTGGGGCTTAAAATCACTCCGGAAGATTAAAATTAGTAGAGTCATAGAACAGTAACTAAAGTGTTTTGAAAGAAGGGAACACTGAAAAAAACCTTCAGAATCATATGATTGACATATCTTTGTTTTGTGTTTTTTTTCTTTTTGAAAGAAGTTTGATTATATTAATTGTTGATATGGTGATTCAACCGTTTCCCAATGGCATGGGACCTATGAAGAGAGGAACGTATGCATAAACTATTGAGCTTCTGTGAATAAACACTTTAAGCCATTAAAAAATTGATTGGTTAACATCCCCGCCTGCCCTAGAAAAACCCTGCCACCCCTGATTTGTAATCATTAATTTTGGAGGAAAAAAAAAAAATCTGTTGAAAATGTCACAAAGAAAGTGAAATAAAAATGCCCAGAATCCCTGTCAGCGCAGGAGGCAGTCTGCTCGGCTTTCAATCACTGCGCCATTTATGGGTCAGGCAGATTTGATATTTTTATGTTAATAAAAGTACTTGTGATTTAGATTTGTGGTGCTGTTTGGACCTCAAACTCTCATTAAAATCACATTTTGAAAAATTTAAAAAACCTCCTGCCCGTCCCTGAAAATTGAATGAGAAGGATGCCAACCAACTTTTTTCTTTTGATATGGCCTTATCCCAAACTTCTGTTTTTCTAGTTTCATTCCTATTCCAAAGTCAGTATGAAAACAATTCAGTCTCCAATCAAATTGGAAGGGCACTGGCATGGAACCTTACAGCAACCACACTTTTTTGACTTCCATGATCCACCATTCCATAATCTTTGTTTCAGTGATGTACAGGCAAGGCCTAAATGTCAAAGTCCTTCACCAGTTAGTGCACACCAAACCAATAACACAGCTAATGCCCCTGGTTTTGTTCTACCACAATTGCTCTGTTAAATTGTGCTGCTAGGTAGCCATGTGCTGAAAGGATTTTTCATATTGGATATCAAAGGTTGTAGTTCGCAAGGTTATTAATTCTTTGATGAGAAAGAGTTCTGGAATTTTCCTTAATGATTGTGATGTCAGCATGAGAATTTTCAGATTTGGTCTCATGTTTGTGACCTCATATCTCATCAGCAGTTGGTATAGACATGTAACAGAACCGGACAGAGGTTGTGGAATGTGACAAGGGCAAAACCATTGACTAAAACCTTTCTGTCCCACAGGGGTTTGGGTAAATGCTGATGGCAATTAGGTAGCCTCCCGAGGGAATGCTGGCCACAGTCTGTAGTGTGGTGGTTGAGATTTAATACTGGACCACAGGGCATGTCACTGCAGAGAAAACCAGTGACCTTTAAAAATCTCACACATACACTTAGACACACATACACACACACACACATGCACGCACACGCACACACACACACACACACACACGCATACACGAACACACACACACACACATATACACATGCGCTCGTACACATACACACATGATCATGTATATGCACACACACTTACACATTCTCATAGACACACACACACACGCACACACACACACATACACGAACACACACACACGCGTGCGCATACACGAACACACACACACACACACATACACAATGCACTCGTACACATACACACATGCTCATGTATATGCACACACACATACACATTCTCATAGACACACACACACACACACACACACACACACACACACATGTAGGCAGCTAGTAATGATAGAGGTTGTCATTTTGGCAAAAGACACACAGTGGCTTCAGATCCACTTATGTATTGCTCACTAACCAGGCATAAAGTTTTGAAAGATGTTCTACTTGGCAGGGGAAAATTACAGACAGACTATAAAATTCTCACTGGAGTTCGGGCTTAAAAAAGTCCCTTTAGAAATAAATAAATAAATAAATAAATAAACATAAGAGATATGTATATATATAGTCACTGGACACTTTATTAGGAACACTATACAAATATAGCGTTGGGCTTGCCTTTGCTCTCAGATCAGCTTCAGGTCATTGCAGCATGGATTCCACGAGATGCCGGGAAGATTCCTTTGAGAATCTGCTCTATGTTCACGCGATTGCATTTCATATTTCTGCGGATTTTTCAGCAGCACATTCATGCCGCAAATCTTCCATCCTCCCAAAGGTGCCATCTTGGATTCAGATCTGGTGACTGAGGAGGCCTTTGAAGTATTGAACTCATTGTCGTGTTCATGAAACCAGTTTGTGACAATCTTTTCTTTGTGACATAGTGCAATATTGTGCAAGAAGCAGCTATTAGAAGATGGGTAACTTGCAGCCATACAGGAATTCACATGGTCAGTAACTGTACTCAGGGTGCGGCATATACTGTATACAATACTACATACCGTTACATAAGCTTAGGGTATTTTATAGATAGTGCAGTAACACTTTGAAATAAGGGTACAATAACTAACATAAGTTAATGCAGTAATAAGCATTTACTAACAGCTAATTAACATTTTACTAATGCATCTGGTCATCATTTACAAATCATGTTCACATCAACTAAGGTATTAATTTGCACATTGTGGTTTAACAGTTTGAAGTGCTGCATAAGGGATAAAGGAACCACAGAAAATTAATAAATGGTGAATTATGGTTGCGTAATGCTTATTCGGCTATCTAACGCATTAGTTACCTGCTAATTAACTGATAGTTAATGAACTAATGTTAATTAATGTTAATTATTGTACCCTTGTTGTAAAGTGTTACCAATATTGCATAACATGTTGCTGCAACATGGACTATTAAAGGCACTCTTTACTCAAGCTGCTCCAATTGACTGTATTTCTGTCCCTCTATAGCGCTAGGAAACATGGCTGGCGGCAAATGGTGCTGTAGATGCAGGGTGAGAAATTTTCATTGCGCAATGATTTCATAGATGTGGGTGACCTTTGGAAAAAAAAAAAAAAAAAATCTCTGATCAAGCACTCAGTATTTTCCATTAAGGAAGTACCTATGGCAACCGGGATCAAAAGCAAGGTCTTACTTATACACAGAAGTATATTTTGATTGATAATGCAGTCATAATGATGGTCATCAGGTTTTCTTTTTGAATAAAATGTTGTTCCTTTACTGAATCTGGCATTTCTTTCAAGGCCCTTTCATGTCCCATAAAAATACCACAAAGTCAAAGGAGCCCGCTACTCCAGCTGCACAGAACAATGCCCTTTGTGATGTCATAGGGTCTGTGCGCTCCTGATCTTTACCACAGCTGGTCTCTCACACAATGCTTCAAACACTGATCTTAATTTAGCTTTGCCCTGGTGCCATTATGCCCTGCAGTCGCTGACATTTTGAAATAATAGGCTACTAATAACAATACAATGGCAAAAATACAGTATTTACCCTATAAGCATAATAACGCTACTATTTATATCATTGCTGCATTGAAGTGACCTTTATGAAAATAGTTTGAACAGATTGTACTCCGATGTCGATTAAATATAATCTGTAAAGTGGCGGGGACATCCACCAAGCTTCCTTAAAGAGCTTTGAAGTTGAATCTTCAACTGTTTCAAGTCAATTGTTCCACACGAGCATCCTGAGATGCGTTAAATAAAAGGTTAAATATAAATATAAGTGTGGTGCCAACAAAATTAACCCTTAGAGCACTAAATACAAATAGTGTTGCTCAATGATGTAAGATATCAAATTCAAAGCTGTTTTTAAACCTATCATGTGGCTACTTGTTTAAAAGAACTCCCGCAGAGATTTTCAACAGCACTAGATAATTTAATTTATAATTTTTTGAAAATTTATTTCAGCGCTCTGGGGGTTAAAGATGCGCTGCCTACTTTTTTATTTACTAAAACACCCCCCCAAAGTGCATAGAGTTTATTGCAGTATTTTTGAGACTAACATTAGCATCCACGCTGAGGGGACAATTTTCAAAAATAGGGCAAGGGTTAAGGAGCCGGGCACATTTTACAGATTCGCTCACCCAAGAGTAGATTCAAAGTCAGCTCTGGCAAAATAAAAAGAGAAAATATGTATTAGTTTTATGACTGTGACCATCAATTTTATTGGAAAGTCATTCCGCCGCCACAATGTGGGGACAGTCACGGCAGAATCTTAAGTGCTCCCTGAGTCCATGTCTCCCTTAGCTCCAATCTCATTAGTACCAACCCTTCGGCATCTCGCATGCCCGGTGATTGAGTGGATCATTCATTAGCTGGCAATGAAGAGGGCCCGTGTGGGGGGGACGCGAGCTCCTTCCTGTAATGATTTTGTTGCGTGCTGCGAAGCTGCCAGACCACTTCCGTCGTAAGGCGCGATATTTTTCCTTCCACGCTGATCTCGCGTGCTGTGCCTAAAATCAGGACTTTCGGCGTCCAATCTAGAGTTATCGACGGGAGATCAACAGCGCTGCCGCTCAGTCATCTCCGAGCCATTTCAATTACCTTGATCTGTGACAGGACAGTGTGGGGGGTTTTGATGACAATCCTTTGGTTTGTTAAGCTTAGCTTCATGTGAGCGCCAGGAGGTGATGTCAACACGGAGCGCTCCTCAGATTCTTAACGAGGAAATGAGCACGTTATGTCGCTATATCTCAACCTTGGTGGTGATTTTTCAGGAGAAACGTAAGCCTTGGCATGATCTTTAACAAGCGTCTCTAATTTCCTCATTATTAATGAATGCCCAGAGGACTTGGCAGATGAAAGAGAATTGCCTTCATTTTCTTGGACATTTGTGAATGTGTGATGGCACTTCAGGGAATGGTGAAAAATTGGAAATTTCGAGACTACATGGCCCAATTCCGATATTAACAGAAACCTCATTATTCCCTGGCCTGATTTAAATTTAGATTGATGTGTCCATTAATCATCATATCAAGGTAGACAGGGCCCATTTTCCGGAAGATGAAATTCTTTAAAGGATACATATTTTGCTTTGCCAGTGCTTTCATGAGGATATTTTCTCAATTCTGTGCTGTTCCAATGTTATTTTCAATAATTGACCGAATGAAAAACTCATGACTTGAATGTGCTTCTTAATATTTAAAATAAGTCAATCTGACTTTTCTGCCATTTCAAATACAATCCCAATTAATTAGAAAAATGTCATAGACACTAATGTTTAATTTCCAGGGGGCATTTTGCCATTTAATGTAATTGCATTTCTGGAATAATTTTACAACCTCTTTCATGGTCAAATTACAAAATCCTGCTCATACTGTTGTATTGAGGCACTTTGTGAATGGAATTGATTGAAATATAAGTTTTACACACTGAATCTCCTGCCAATCCCACATCATTAAAAGTCCATTTAATAGAGACTGTGCGGGTGAGACCAGCACTCACCTACCTGCAGTGAGCACCATAATTCTTTGGACAGTAATACAGTTTTAATTTTGGTTCTGTACTCTTGCACTTTTACATTGATGGGATAGCATTGAAGTGATGTTGAAATGCAGATTATCAGATTTAATTAGAGTATGTTTTCATCCATATCAGTTTAACCATTAAAAAATGACAGCACCTTGAAACATAGTCCCCCATACTGAGGTGCATTAAAAATATTGGACAGTTTGGTAAAATGTAAAATAAAAGTCTTTAAGCTTTAGTCGAATGTCTTTTGCATGCAATAACTGCTTGAAGTCTGCGACACATCCACTTCACAAGATGATGGAGGTCTTCCCTGGGGATGATTTGGCCAGAAGAAGCTAAGTAACAAAAAATGTGCAGCTGTCCAATGAATTATGGTGCTCATATGGGTAATTTGAACCCAAATAATCTCAAAACAGAGCACTCACTAACGACCTCTCACTTATATTTCTGCACTCAGCTTTTTCTGTTGAAACCACTAATGAACACCATGAGTACTCAATCCTTAGCTAAGCCTTTTAACTAAGACATCAAAGATGGACGGATCGGCAGAAAACCTTTTTCATTGAAATAACATACCAGTGTGCTATAGAAGCATAAAAATAGAAGTGACCGCTACATTTGAATCATTATGTAATACAAATCCTTGATAGTCTTTTAGTAAAACATGTAAATGTATGCAATGTACTGAAGAGCAAGCGAGAAAAAAATTGTAGGGCAAGAAAAAATAATACATCTTTCCTGGATGCTCACAAATCTTTGGGGAGTTGCTCTCTCAAACCTTTGATCCCAGCTGGCAGATGACCAACCTTCAACATTGAAATATGGTTAAAATAATGCCAGTTTTTGTTGAAACACTGAAAAAAGTTGCAACAATGTTTTATATTAAATGGTTGTGGGAAAATGGTTTACAAAATACATATAAGTCAACATTGAAATTTGAACAAGATCTGCATGTTGAATCAACATAATGCAGTCAACAACATACAAAATAATTTTCAGGCTTTTAAATTATTATTATTATTATTATTATTACACTTATATATATATATATATATATATATGTGTGTGTGTGTGTGTGTGTGTGTGTGAGACCCTCCAGCACCAAAGCAGTCACATGGGTCAATTTTTCAAATATGAGTTTTTGGGCTCATATGAAAGGCATTTAATATGTGACTGCTTTGGTACTGGAGGGTCACACACACACACACACATATACATATACACACACATATATATATATATATATATATATATATATATATATATATATATTTCAATGTTGATTGTGTTCAAAATTGTTCAAATGTTCAAAATTGAAACAAAATTTGACAATGATTCAATGTTGAAGACAGCATTGATTCATTAATGAATAAACATTGAAATGCTGCTGTAATTTTGTAATCCAGTAGGTGAATGTGATAGTGAGCGAGTGGATGAAAGAGTGAACACAAGCGAGTGATGAAGTCAGTGAGCTAGTGAGGGAATGAATGCGCGCACAAGTGAGTGAGCAAAAATAAATATGAGTGAACCATCTGGAAGATGACTATGCAAATGAGTGACCAAGTTAGTGAGTAAATGAATGACGGAGTAAATCATTGACTGGTGTCAGAGAGAAACAGAACAAGACCCACACATGGACACGGACGTAGCAAAAATGTAAAAAGTCAAGAGCTCCAGGTCAGAGCCAGCAAGCAGAGCAATGTGGAAAAATGACCATGAGATCTCAGGGCAGTCCAGGTCATAGACAAAGCACACAAGCAGAGGTTAGGATTATGGAGTCAATCCAGAGGAGGCAAGCAGGGCTGGAGAGGTAGACACGGGACTGAGATCGGGACAGACTGGAATATGAGAGAATTGGGGAGCAGGAACTAGGGAACAGGCAGAAAACAAGGAACTGGGGCAGATGGAGAACAGGAGAGGACTGGAACCAGGACTGACAAAATTCAAGAGGGCGAGTCATGGCACAGAGAAGGCACAAGACAGCCTGGTGAGGAATGTCTAGTATACACTCAGACAACAAGCTACAATGAGACACAGCTGTGGGTAATGGAGTAAGGAGTGCACACAGGGAATTGAGGAGATCACAAGACAATTATTCAAAGACTTAAAATTTCTGACAGAAGGCCAGCACGAACAGACAAAAAAACACATGAAACTAGATGAAAGGGTCACAGGACATTCAATTAACTAAAGCAATTAACCACATATACTTTCATTTTCACATGCATGTCCCCTAAAGAAGGATCAAAGTTAGAAAAAGCATTTTTTTTTTCATATTGTGCAACAGTGTCACATACATATCCTGTATCTGCTGGTTGCTGCGTTTCACTGAAGCTACATCACACTGTTATTAAGTGATATATTCTAACCCAGGACGCCATGTTTTCATGGCCACAGCATTACATCAAATGGAAAATATCTAGATCTTTTAAATCATTTCATACACATTTCTCTGTAATTCAGCAGCATATCCTTGGGATATTTGGAAACCTTGGGATCTCCGCCAGAATTTAAAGCAGGCCTTACGTTCCACAGGTTTGTATAAATCAGCGGCATTTGATAAACCCACATATGGGATAGCAGGATCAAAGAGGTTAATGGAAGAAACCGGGAAATACTTAACCAGCCAAAAACACATGAGAAACTGATTTGAAGGGACACTGTGCAGGCAAACAGGTGAGTGAGAGAGTCTGGCAATCAGCAGACATCTATACACACTCAGAACATAAAGGAGATCATTGTACCTTTTGGGGTAAAATAGCATGTCAATGGGGCGGTATCCTCTGTGGTGTGCCTATTGTACCCTTGAAAATGTATACATACCTTCTTAGCCCCCTGAAGAGTAGACATTGAAGTCCAGTAATTAGCCCTTAGGGGTTCATTACTGTAGACTGTACCTGGAGGGATGGAAGTGGGCTCCTATCGTGCCCATATTTCTGGAAGTGTGGCAGCATACACAGCTCCGGGGACCGAGAGCCAATCAGAATTCCTCATGAGCAGTAGCCAGTGGAGTTTCCACCAGGTCCCCCAAAAAATAAACGACTGCTGTGCTTCATCATTTATGTCTCAAAGAGCCATAACTCTAACTAAACTAACTCGCTGAATATATCTGACTCCTGGCCAGCTCGTTTCCAGCCAAAAAAATACATAAATACATAAATTTCCATCTAATGTGTTCCGAAGGGCTGCTGCGACCAGACGATTTTTAAAAGTATCTTAGAATTCTGTTGCTAGTCCATTCCGCGCACATGAAACATTCAGCTATTCACATGCTTCTCATGAAGTACAGTACTTGGGGTGGTGGTGGGTGGTGAGTGGTGAGTGGTGGGTGGTCGGCGGGGGTTGGGGGGTTAGGGTCAGCACAATCCCATGGGCCCCAAGGAAATATTATAACGCAGGATTTTCGTGGCATGAGGTGTTCAAAGACTGATGATTTCATGGGGACAGAAACCCCGAGTCACGTCCTGCACTTCAGATGTGTGGTGCTGAACTGACCAATGAGAAAATGCACGGGAATGTTTATAATCTTAAGGGTTGACATGAGAAAATGATTATTTACTACTTTAAAAAGCTCACCTCGTATATATTTTTCGGTAACACTTTACAATAAGGGTACATAAATTAACATTAGCTAATGCAGTAAGAAGCATTACTAATGGTGTTCATGTTAACTAAGGTATTAATTTATACATTATTGAATAGTATGATAGTTTGAGGTGTAACTTAAGGGACAATTAAGGAATGTTTTCAACTTAATAAGGATGTCAAAGAGCATTAATAAATGGTAGGTTAAGGTTACCTAATGCTAATTTAGCTCTCTGATGCATTAGTTAGCTGTTAATTAATTGGTAGTTCATGCTTATAACTGCATTAACTCATGTACCCTTATTGTAAAGTGTAACCATTTTTTAAATTTATTTATTTGTTTTGTTTTTTTGTTTTTTTTTTGTCTCATTTGACCATATAACCCAGTCCCAATTAAAAGTCCTAGTAACTTCTGACAAACTGTTGCCTGTTTAATTTGCTTGTGATTAACAGCAAACATGTTTTTCTCTGCCGACCCTCTTAAATAACTTGTGGTGAGGTAAGTGGCATCTGAAAGTAGTTTTGGAGGCTCTCTTACCCAAGGACTCAGCTAACCTCTGTCATTCACCAGCTGTGACCCTCAGAGATTATTAAACCAGTTTAACAATCCTCTCCACAGTGCTTCTGGTTAATGTACACATACCTCCTCTTCAAAGCTGATTCCTAACATCACTTGTCACTTTAAACTTCATACCTATTGCCCTCATAGAGGAAATATTTATTTTCAACTGTTAAAAGAGGTTTTCTTGTATCCATTTCCTGATTTGGATAGACAGCAATCGTGATCATCGCATCACCTCGTATCCAAACCTGAAATTTTAAGCCGCTTTCACACTGGATGCGAGACAAATTTTTTGCACGACAGATTACATTCAAAGTCAATTCACAGACGCAAAGACGCGTGTATTCGCGTCTTTGCATTGACTTTGAATGTAATCTGTTGTGCGAAAAATTTGTTTTGCGTTCGGTGTGAAAGCAGCTTCAGAGAAGTTCCATGATCAGCTACGAATGGCAAATCGTGGCATTTGTAATGGAGCGCAAGACAGTGGGAACTAAGCATAAGAGAATGAGACCAGTATTATATTGATACTGCAGTGAAACAGGAAGTCATAGGTGACCACATACAAAGTTCTTAATCAAACAGGTGAATTTATGCCGCCCTGACACATGGTTTACGCCATGGCATGCAATTTGGCGTACCAATGAGGGAAGTACTTGTGACTGTGCGTGAGTGGTGCAGGGTAGGGGCAAAAGTGCGTGCCAGGCCTTGTTGGGAATTTCAAAATGTTCAAAAATTTTTACCTGGGTGGCACGACCGAATCTTTGTACCATTGCGTAAACAGTTCGTAAACTATGAGCAAACTAGGCGCAACTATTGCGTGAGAAGTCGTGCTAATGCACGCCCTTGGGGTGCCATTAGGCCGAGAGGTCTGCATTTTAGCGGATGGTCGTGACAAGTTTGCGCATAGTTTGTGCATCATCACGCCAAATCATGACTAAAAGTTGGCACAACGACTTCACGTATGCGCAATGTATGCACAAGGCGTGAACATAGCATAAACTCTGTGTGTGATGCGTGACAATGAGTGATAATGCTTGCCAGTGTGGTAAATTGTGCATGAGCAGTGCTTAACGCTCACGCAAACATCGCGTGAACCAATCTTATCTTATGCTTGACAGGTGGCACAACATGGCGCAAACTATGTCACCATGCTATCTTGACATGCGTCATGCCACTAAAATGGCACACCTTGGCTTCCCTACCCATATAATTCAATGGCTTCCCAATAATTCTGGAGCGCACCATACATCAAATCTTATTGCACAATCTCATTGCTCAGAGTATTACATATTCATTTGTTCATTCATATTTCCAATGACATATAACTTTGGATTGTACAGTTTTGTAGTTCAGAAGCATTCAAATAATACAGGAGGAAATATGGAATCTGAGGAGGCTTAGTCAAGAAATATGGTCAAAGCAAAGGGTGATTTTATACATGGACAGTCCAGAGGTCAACAAAACTATTTGGAGGCTTTAAGTCTCTGAACCTGGAAGTTCAACCTCTGAAAGATTAGAAGAGACCATCTCTCACAGGCTGCAGTTATAAACACGCTGCTCTAGTTAGGAGTTATACCGGGGGGGTAGAAAGCAGAGCTGCTCACTGCAGTCTTTGCAAACATATTGACAGTACCAGCTCTGGCAGGCCCTAATATAGCATACTGAATTAGCTCTGCAAGACCCAGAGCTACTACTGCCGCTGCCGACGCGAGCCCTCTGTGCATGGGTAGGGAAGCCGAACGTCAGCATTCTGTTCGTGTGTAATGGGGAAACGAGCGTCTTACTGTCTCCGAGCTGTGGAGGACTCAACACTTTCAGCTACTGGGGAGAATAATCAAAACAGCAGCACAGTTAGAGTTACCTTGTTTGGCCTGACAGTGACCTCACAACACTATACTTTTAACTCAAGATTATTCCATAACTTTGGAGGTAACTGCACTTCACTGAGCGAATATACTATGCATTCCAACTCAGAGCTCTAATAAGGGTATGGCTGGCATTGCCTGTGTGTCTTGTACAGTTGAATATCCATTTCTCATGAACAGGGGTTACTAGGGAAATGAAGCTATTTTAAGAGATAGTCTCCACATGAAAGAGAACCAGTCTTCAGGCTTGTGGTTTTATTTGATGAACTAGGTTTGATGTGTGAAGTAACTTTCTGATAGGTTTATCTTTAGTGTAAAATTAATTTTGCTTTTGTTCCATTGACATCTGCCATGTTGCTGTTTCGCATTGTTTTCAATTAAAGTCTCTGCCAAAAAAAAAATAGTTAAACTGAAGAAACAATGTGATAATACAGAGCACTTCAACAAGCACTGAATCCCATCTTTTTTGTAACACCTTTTAAAAAATGAAAATCATTCTCCACGTCTTAAGCAATTCCAACCTTGGTTTCATCGCATTTTACACTAACCGCAGCTTCATAAAAATGGGGAAAAAGACCCTCGAAAGCCCTGTGTGAATTTGTTATAATTAACTCTTCTCAACTAGCTCAGTTTCTTTATGTAACATACATTATATCACGGTGGGCTTCTTTAGCAATGTTTTATAGAGGAAAAACAAGCAAAGGAAGTCTTTGTGGCAAATGAAAAGCCTTAAGCTATGCAACAGAATGTGTGGGCCCATCCATTTTCTTAGTTAATATCTTATAACCACTTTACTCTGTTTCTTCTCTCTCACTGTCTATCTTCAACGTCTTCCAAGGCTCTCTTGTACTCAGAGACATCATTAACCTCGGGAACTACACCTTCCACCTTTTCATTTTGCAACTGTCAATCTCTCTCTTTTGCCGCTCTGTCTTGGTAGAATAATCTCCCTGTTAATACCATTTCCTATAATCTAATAACGCTCTGCAGAAGACACGGCAGGGGAGTCTGTTAGCCTTTTATGCATTTCCAAGTAATTTCCAAGCCTCAAGAGTACAAGCCGAAGTCAGTATAGAACTTTTTGTGCCATGTACAGCATTGGCGATAGAACCTTATTACATGGAGAAAACAGTAGCCAGTCATGCTCTGTGACTCATAAAAGTGCTTTGAATTACAGTACGAAACAGCTTTGCGTTCAGATGTGGTTCATTTTACAACGTGCCGTTGGTTACCTGTGGTCACCTATATGAGAACATCTCAGCATCTCTTGCCCTTGGTGAAATAAATATAGTACATTCTGTTCTGTGGACTAAAATTAAATATGTATGTAACTATAAGGAGGGGGCCTAGCTGATCAACAGGGCAGAGTCACCATAGCAACTAAATGTGATCACGTTAAAAGTATGGTTGTACTGTAAACACTAACAGGAGGTTTTCAGTGAATTGAGCAAAAATTGGGTGTATCAGAGATACGAGCTCATTTCCTGTTTGGGTTGTTTCCCTTTGATTTGGATATAATAGGCATATGGTTTTGAAAATCTGAAGTCCATCTGATGACTTTCGTATGGCCTAGTCTGAAAATCATCCGAACTGTATGTGATTAGACAACATTGGTGGCCAGTGAGACATTTTTGATTCTTTTAATAAAGTCCAATATGGCGGCCACATCAATTTGGTAGACATGATAGGTTGCCATGTAGTCAGCCTTAGGACCTCCCACGGTATCAGCAGACGCAAAAACTATTTTTAAACGCTAACAAATCAACAATTATCAGGCAAAACACTATTTTGATTATTGCAGCACCCCCTAGTGGTTGAATGACACTCTTACGCTTGTGCTTTCTCAAAATGAGGTGCTGAGTGTACCTACTGTAGCCAAGAATAGTTTTGATGTATCAAAGTGTTGCTGAGATATGACCTCACTTCCTATTTGATGGATTTGCTGCTAATTTCAATTGGCTGTATAGGCAAATGCTTTAAAGCAAAATCAAAACTCAATGTAATAACTTTTGTGAGGTTTGGTGTGAAGATCTGTGCCAATTTTGGTGAAATTTGGACAAAATTTGTGGCCTGTGAAATTTTTTTTTTTTGATAAACTCCAACTTGGTAGCAGCATCAATTCGGTTGACATGAAAAATTGTCATAGCTTGGCCCTTGAACCCATCCACAGTATTATCAAAAAAATTTTTTTAGAAGGCACACTCATCAGTTATTAACCAAAACATAGTTTTGTTTATTGCAGCTTCCAATGTTGGTCAAGTGGCTCTATTTTTTTTTTTTTTTTTTTTGTGCTTTCTCAAACTGAGGTCTTGAATCCATGTTCCAAGTTTTGTTTGTTTTTTTATGTATGAAAGGGTTGCTGAGATATGGCATTATTTCCTGTTTGGCAGCTCTGCTGCCAATTTTGATTGGCTGTGACGGGTGAATGCTTTCAAAAATCTATCCAATAACTTCTTTGCAGCCTGATCTGAAGATTATTTTTGCCAATACTGGTGAAAATGTAACAAAATTTGTGGCTTCGCTGCCTGGCCCCAAAATTAAGGATGACAGAAGGCAAAATGCCCTCATAAATGACAATCACTGCTTAAATCAACAATGAAATCACTGTTGGGTCAATTGTTGAGCACTTGTCAATTAAAATATCATCCAAAATCTATGAAGCCCAGCCAAGCTGGCAAAAAACGGCCACCTGTTTCGTGGCTACGATAGGATTGTTGCAATCCCCTTAATTACCTTCTAGCTTTTATCAATGCTGAGAAGGTATTTTATAATATACCCTTAATTCTTTGAAATACCCCAAGATTTTAGCCAGAGAGTGTGAGGTATCGTTCAGGAACCAGTCGCGATAACCAGGAATAGCAATGGAAGTGATCTTTATTAGCGAGGGGGTGAACCCCCGCAGGACCGAAGGCAACAGTACAAAGTCCACAATCCAAAAATCACAATCCCAGGGGCAGAATTCAGAGTCGAAAAACCAGGGCAGCAATACAGTAATCGTGGTCAGACAAAAAGGGTTCGATACACAGGAGCAGATAATAAAGCCAAATCAGAGCCAAAAAGAGGTAGTCGGACGGTTCAGTCAGAAAGGCAACACTATGAATACGAGGCGAGAAACGAGAGCAGCAAAGGGAAACGTTCTGACAAGGAACTGCAGTGAGAAGACGGTTTAAATACACACAAAGGAAGTCACATGCTATGATTAGGGAAAGGTGAACTGGATCAGACTAATTACGTGGGAGCAAAACAAGAGGGAGAACCTAACCACATGAAATTGGCAAAAGCCAAAACGCGGACAGGGAACACGAGACAGCCTATGACAAAACATACAGCTCCGGTTAGGGAGTTCTAATGTGCACAGATAATGAGAGGCAGGACAGAGTGGAGCAGGTGCGGAAGATCCGCTGAATTGCAGCAAAGACAAAGTGAAGGCAAGAGGCGGAGACTAGAACAGGGCGAGTGCTGAGAGCTTGTTAATCAATTAGTAAGTGCAGCTATACAATCCCTGGTGCTCGTTAGTAAGTTAGTATTATATACAATGTTAGTCTGGGTTAGTACTTAACAAAAACAACAAACTGTTAGTATTGGTTAGTAAAATAGAAAAGTAAGGCGAAGGAAGCAAACGAGATTAGAAGGAATGTTTGAAACCCAGAAACCATGAAATCACCTAAGCATGTGACACGCGGGACTGGGGAGAAGCTGTAACTTAACAAGAGACCAGACAGGGGAGACAAAGTGCAATGAAGGGCATGGCAAAACATGGACCGGACTATAACAGAAAAGTGGATCAGGAATAGCAAAAATGAAAACATGGCAAGGAAACAAAAACTAAACAAAACATGGCAAAAACCTAATAGACATAATAATAAACATAACAGGGCAAGGAGAAAACATAACAAGCATGGCAGAATCATAGCAAACATGGCAGAAACAAGACAGACATAGCAGAATCATAACAGAGAGAGCAAAAATAGGCATCTATGAAATGAAATGAAAAATGAAATTTCATGCCTATTGGAAATAAGCCCAACCTCTTCACCAGGTCCAAGTGAATTATTGTTTTCAGCTAAAGATGAGCAGGTTCCTTGGGTTCAATGAGAACATTAAATTAAAGTCATGCAGCTGAATTATTTATGCTATTAATCAAATCAGGGATAGTCTTGTTAGACACAATGACTCATTGTTTATAAACAAAGTTCTCATCATTTTGTTAAAGTCTGGGTTTTTCTGCCGGATGAGAGTTCTTAACTCATTGCCCTCAAGTACTTCAGTTTCAATATTTTCGGTACAATTGCATTGAGCTCTTACGAAATGAATACATATTACAAAATCACACATTTGATTTACAATACTTCAGTTTGTCTTGGTACGGTAAATATAGACACGCAAGTTGAATTAGATTTCAGGACAATTACATAATAAGCACTAGTTAGGACACAGATGGAGATAACAAATCATTTTTTTCTCTCCTATCACACTTGATAAATTGAGTCCCAGCAAGTGTCACTATATGCATTATGTAGATTTGTATTTAATCACATTAAATAAGAAAGCTGAGTAAAAAAAAAAAAAAATCCATTTTTAAACGCATTTCTGTTGTATTCTCCCTCAGCCCACACAGCAGTCTGTAACCATCAGATTTGTGTCCTTAAGGGGTATTGAAGGGATGTCCAGTATGATAAATTATTCCTTTAGATTACCTCTTTGAAGTCTAGAATGATTGGCCCAGTTTATGCATTGAAATGAGCTTTGTTCTTCCACTGTTTAATACTGCTACAATGAAATACTGCTCTGTATGTCTTAAATAATCACGAGTTCAAGCACAACTGGATCAAAAACACAGCAAACCAAAAAGGAAAAAAGAAACACTTTAATAGAATAAGTTTGCCTAATATTATACAGCTCATACAGCAGTTTGCAAAAGTTCCAGAGCCAAACTCGGAGGAGGCAATCAATACTGCCCCATCACACAAGCTGCAATTCAATAGCCGAGATTTTCCACAGTGCACCCCAGGAAAAACAATTCTAGGTCTACCATGGTAAGCGTTAATAAGGGCTCCATTGTGAGGTCACAGATCCATGGCTTTTTGAAAATATTCAAGCTCAGAGCAGTTAAGAGTAACGGCTCTCTTCCAACTGAGCATTTAAGCCTAAGTCAGGGTCCCGGAACTCAGCTGCATTCAGTTATCAGTCATAATTGTGACATCAGCATTAGAATTTTTGGTTAAGAACATTCTAAAATGTTAAGCACAGGCCAGCGATTCACAGCCGAAGTCCAATAAGCTTACGGTAAACTCTTCTTGACCTCCAACAGTGACTATAGAGTCTCTGAGTCATAGCCGTTCCCATGCACCCATTTTACAACTCTTCGGTATGAGCAATGAGCCATTGTGGCAATGGGCCGTGGTGGTCAGGATGCTTTTACAGGAAAACAACAGCAAATATTCACCAGCTTAGAGGGTGCGATATAAAAGTGACAGCAAAAGAATAATGCTGTGAAAATCAGCAGTATTATTATGCAGAGCCCTAATGGCCACACAAAAGAGCCCATATACCTCATTTTTGTGGCCGACTCAGAACTACATCAGCAGAATTCAACAAGGCGCTGACCGAGGACAAAAATGAAAAGTAATGAATTGTTGTGAAGAGATTACTAGGTGACATGAACTCATTTAAGTGCACAATCCTCACTCCGCCTAATAAATTGACACTAATTAAAATAAGCAGTTCCTATTTTCAATGTGCATTGTATGGCTTTGCATCACGGAAGTTTGCTGATGCAGCTCTAATCTGGTCTTTCTTTGTATTGTATGTACAACCACCAGCCGCATTTTTTGGCAAGTAACACTCACACAGGGTAGGACTAGCCTCCCACCCTTTTCACCCAGACAAACTGAATTCTTTGAGGCTGAGCTCTTTGAACATGGTATAAACAAGATGCTGGAAACATTCTACAGAGATTTTTGTCAGGTTGACATGATATTATTATTGCACAGTGTCTACCTTTCCGCTGCCTTTCCGCCTCTTCTAGACGGTACTCTATTGAATTGAGAAGTGGTGACTGAGGACGCTATTGGGGGTCCATTGCACTTGTCGCTATGATTGCAAAATGGCTTGAAATGATGTGTGCTTTGTGACACAGTGCATTATCCTGCTGCAAGTAGCCATCACAAGTTAGGTAGCGTATGGCCATCAATGGATGCACAAGGTCAGCGACAATTCTCAGGTCGGCTGTAGCATTTAAACGATGCACGGTCGGTATTAAGGAGCCTAATGTGTGCCAAACAATATTCCTCACACCATTAAATTATCCTCACCAGCCAAAATCACTGATGGATCAGAGGCTTCATGTAGTTTACACCAAATTCTAACCTCACCATCTGCATATCGCAACAGATATCATGGCTTGGAAAACAAGGAGGCATTTTTCACTCGTCTACTGTCCTGTTTTGGTCAGCCTTTGCTCACTCTAGCCTCATTTTCTTTTTGTTGGCTGAAATAATGGGAACCTGGTTTGGTTTCCTACTGCCCCGTCCACTCACTTTGAGGTTTGACCTGTTGTGCACTCAGAGATGCTCTTCAGCAAAGTACTGTCATAATGCATGGTTATTTGAGGTACTGCCTATTCTTGTCAACTTGTGCTAGTATTGCCATTCTCCTCTGACCTCTCTTATCAACAAGCCATTTTGGCCCACAAAACTGCCACTTAGTGGTGTCTTTTTGCAGCCGTCTCTGAAAACTGTAGTCACTTTGCGCAACAAATCCTGGGAGATCAACATTTCCTGAGATACACCACTCTGTCTTGTCCCCAGCAATCATTCTACATTCAACATGACTTAGATCACATTTCTGCCCCATTCTGATGTCTGGTCCAAGCAACAACTGAATGCCTTGACCATGTTTGTGCACTTTTATACCACATCAAGTTGCTGCTGCATAATTGGCTGGTGAGACATTTCCATTCACGAGCAAGAGCGCAGCTTTACCTAATAATGTGGCCACTGAGTGTATATGGCTGAATATGTCGGCAAAAAAAAATCAGGCCACTTCCGCCAGGTACAACAGTGGTTTACTAACCGTTATACAGCACTGCAAAGATATTGGCCTCTAATTAAAAAAGAGAATGGAGATGATTAATTGCAAATAAACAACTGGTAGCAGCACGCCAATGTTTTCCCCCAGTGCTATCAAGTTAAATGATCAGAGTAATGCTTGGAAAAATGTTCTTTTTTGGAACATTGACCAAGGTAACGCCTGATAGTCAGCTCTAAGGACAAAGTAAATTCAATCCAGGACTCAAGATGTTGGGCAAGATTAGAGAGTTCCTCGATCCTGGCCAAGATAGCAGTGTAAGATTGTATCCTCTTGGCTGTTTAAATTCTTTTCCCAGCCATGACAGACTGTGATATTCATTATTAAAGCACATTCAACACATCTTTATGAATGCGAATGTAAAGCAAATATGCATGTTTTTCATGGCTCCACTAAAAGATATACGAGACGCCCTCAGTCATGCAGAATTTGTCAATGTTTCCAACACAACACTGAAACCTCCCAAGGCAGTTATAGACTAAGCCCATAAGACTGTTGCCTTTTATTTTCCTGTCAGTCCTCAGTAAGCACCAGTTCCCTACCCATTATCCAATCTACAAGAGTATTTACAATTCTCACATGTGAAACCCCACAAATCATGCCAGATTAGAGGATTGCCATTTCAGCTCCTAGTGTTTTTAGTGCTTTTCTCAAATAAATTCTAGCTCCAGAATAAATTGCATTCGAAGTACTCGCAGCAAAAGAGAATTAAAGTGAAGGATCCGGCTATATATCTGATTGATGGATATCGAGAGTGGGATTTGAAGTATGCTGTCGATTTGAAGCAATATGAAAATATGAAATTCACGAGACGTCACCATCTCGTCGCAGTCATTTGTTTTGACGTACCAGAAATTAGAAATATCAGAAGGTACGCACCAATTACAACTCATTTATTTATATTTCAAATAGTATCTGTAATCAACTTTATCTGCATATGTGTCCGTGTATGTGCCAGGGTGGTTGTGTGTGTGTGTGTGTGTGTGTGTGGGGGGGGAGGAAGGGGGGGGGCGAGTGTGTGGTGTGTGTACATGCATGTGCGTTCATATCTGTGTGTGGTATTTGCTTGGTATTTGTGTGTATGTGCCAGAGTGGTTTTTGTGTGTGTGTGTGTGTGTGTGTGTGTGTGTGTGTGTGTGCGCGCACGTGTACTTGCATGTGTGCATGTAAGTGTGTGTAAATGTCTTTCAAATAGTATCTGTATACAACTCTATCTGCATATGTGTGAGTGATATGTGCACATGTGTGCAGTGCTTGTGTGGTATGTATGTGTGTATATGCCAGGGTGGTTGTGTGTGTGTGTGTGTGTGTGTGTGTGTGTGCGCGCGCTGTGTGGTGTATGTGTGCGTGCGTGCGTGTATGTGTGTGTGTGGGTGAATTTGTTTGTGTGTATGCGTGTGAATGTGTGTGTGCATACATGCGTGTGCGTGTGTGTGTGTGTGCGGGTATGTATGTGCATGTGTGTGTGTGTAAGCATGTGTATCTCTGTGTGTGGGCTGGCATTTGCATTTGGTAATCAGTCAGATGCTCAGACTGAATTGTTTCCTTCAGAGGAGAGAGTGTTAGCAGACAGTGAAATTTGAATTCTAAGTGCTCCCTCAAATCTCTTCTCTCTGAAAATCAAATAAAATCCTCAGCTGTGTCTCATAGCTTCTCTTTAACTCTGTCACCTCCAATGTGCTATTCTCCTCAGGAGGAGCGCTCTCCTCTCCTGGAGGGCCAGTGTGTTTGCGGGTGCCTGCTCCAGCTAAACAGGCTAAATTACAGCATGCACCAATACAGGATTAAGAAGTAGATTTCCAGTAAACACTTGCAGATTAAATTACCAATGCAAGGCCTATGGATGCACGAGAACAGTCTTTTTCTGCCATTTTTGTGTTCATCATGAAATGTATTTCAAATGTCAAATAGGAGAAACGTTTGGGTGAATTACAATAGGGCCAGAGGGTGGCTATAAAAATATCAGTTGCCCACTTTAGGCCAGCTTCAATAGCAACAACAGAGCTTCAGTTATGGATGTGCAGAAGAAAATAGCAGGTGACCAGGTCATGGGCATATAGGACTGAGTAGTTGGTGACTGGAGGTAGGCATTAAGTAAATTGACACATCAGACTGGGGTTGGGGGGATGAGCCTTAGATTGTTCAGGACATCAATAAAGAACGGACAGTATGCACGGTACTCATACAGCATGCCATCGGTCACTTTTCCATTTTTTTTTTCTTTGGAGGTATATAGTAGGAGCTTTAATTCATTAATAAACAATCTTGAGCCTTAAGACAATTACAGTCTTGTGATGGACGTTTTACATAACCACCTCAAAGATCACTGCATAGTACCTTTCAGCCACGTTTCATTAATGTCCTTGATTTGTATGATGTAACTAATGTGATTGCATCATCAACACACTGTACTGTACCTGTATTGGACTGGCCTGATAATTCACCTGACCTGAATCCCCTTGCAAATCTCTGGTCCATCATCAAGTCAGGGCTGCAGCAAAAGGACTGCACCACAAAAGCTAAAGTCATCGATGCAGTTGTCCAGGTGTGGCATCATGACGAAGAAATCAAGGCAACCTGCAAAAACGGATGGAACAGCTTATCAAGAACCGTGGAGGACACATCTCGTACTGAGCGCTGAATGTAGATGGTATTAAAGTAATAAAAAGCCTGAAAACCTTTGCTGTTTAGTTTTTCCCACTCCAGTCTCCTTTATCCAATTAACCAATTGCACAAGACTGTAAGGTTAAATTGATTTATGATTTTATTCCATAAAGTATTATTTTATTAGATGCAGTAATGTTGATCAATTGACATTTGCTCTGCAAGTGAAACCTCAAACCTGCATGTCAGGACTGTGGGAGGAAAGTACATTTGAACGCAGAAATAACGAGCTAGTTCCACATGGAGCGAATATGAAAATTTTGCAAGTTGGACTATAACTAGTGCATCTTAGTGACCTGAGGTGAAGCCATTTTTCTGCTAGCTTTCAGGCACTGGAAGACGTAGGCTTTGGAAGTAACTCTAATGATTAGCTTGGCATAAAACAGACGGTACAGAGGATGTTGTACAGAAATGCACGTAAGCACACATTGCCAGTTTTGTCAGCATGTTCAGGCACCGTAGGCTACAATGTGTATCAAACAGTCTTCATCCCCCGCATGTCTGACCTGTTTTCTGTGTCTTACCTCTGACTGAGCCGCCTCGAGTAAAATCTTGATTTGTCAGACTAAGTATAGCCTCAGAACGAATTAGCTTCTGAGAAGACCCCACTGACAAGACCAAAGAGCTCGGGTATATGGCACCCAAATTGAGCTCACATCACTCGAATGACAAAACAAGCGAGTCATTAGCTTACTTGCCTAATGATTCTGACAGGTTCTATCTGTAGCACGTGTTACGGCTTAGACGCGTAATGCTTCCTGAACTGGAAAAAAAAAAAAAAAAAATCCATTAGCCTAGTGTGCAGTTTAGCCATTGACTAGAGAACAAGGCTATGAAACAATGTTGATTGTTTGAAAGGCTTCAGGTGTGATTTTCAGTTTACATACATTGTCAAATAATGAAAGCATATTTTTATTTCCAAAAATATTGCACACGGCAAAATATTCTGCAGGGATACTAAAAATATGAGTCATGCCATGACACAACGTGGGCACAATAGGGTCAAACCTGATTGGGGTCACATGAGAGACACATTTTTGTTGTCAATTACAACGTTGTAAAAGCAGAAAATAGAGAAAACCATCGTAAACCATCAATGCGTTGTTTACAAATTTAAATGTGACCTGTGCGATTCAGATTATGTTGGCTATACTCACGCCATCTTCATCAAATAGAGAGAAGAAAAAAAAGTTAATCAAAACAAGAAAACTTTTTTCACACCTCAGAATTTTTTCATCAGTTTTATTTTACCGTGTATCATCGCACTGACACCGGACTTGCATGCTTACAGCATTTTCGGTTGTCACAAAATGCTACTTAGCCAAAGCACAAATAACTGAAAAATTGACAAGTTTGTAATTGAGAGAGGTTCTCGGATAGAGGCAAGTGCTGGCAAAAGAAAAAGAAAACAGCCAAAAAAAAAGTGTCAGGTTTGAAAAATAGAGTGGAATGTCATGTTGAGTATATTGCCACCAGCTGACAGATTTTTATATGTCTTACTTGTTATGACAACTCAAGGTCATCCATCAGAGGTAAGATAGGAATCCAAACGAAAACGATAGGTTTCAAGAAACTGAAAGGGTTCGCGCTGCTAATCATAAATCTCTCTATCTGTTAAACTCGGCTGCAGTTCTGATCATTTAGATTTGTTTTCAAGTCTGCTGCTTCTTACTAGTTCAAATTGTATGACAAAGTCAGTACATTTTTTGCTTTGTTAATGCATCGCCATAATTTACTTATATCGTGTGACATTTTAAGGTGAAACAAATAGGTATCGCACTACATTTAATTGTTGATGACTGAAACAAACACAATTCTGAGTGAGGCCGAATATATTTTGATGGAGGGCTCGTTTTTCTACATTTAATGCAGTGAAGTCACATTAAAGATGGAAAGTGACATTACTATAAATTATAGACAAACAAATATGCCAGCTGAAGAATGAAAAATCTGTCTGCACAGATGGTTAAAGTGCTTTCTTACAGTGATTCATGAACACTCTGAAATAAGTTGGCCCTCTGAAATGGCTCTAATTATGACAAACAACAATCTGGGCTGTGCAGTTCAGGTGATTCGCTTCGGAGGAGTAGAGAAAAGGAAGTATAAAGCCTGTGAGGCTCCCCCACATTCTGTCTCCATGGCCTTGTCAGCTGAATGAAGCGAAGGCGTTGTTCATTGTCACAGAGACGCAACTTCAGGAAAAAAGGAAAGCCTCACTTCAAAATGACATCCAGCAATGGACTCGGCTGCAAAGCGAGAAACAATCAAGGCAACCAACTGATTGTGACTTTGGAAGCTGGAAGGGGTAGCAGTGATGGGTTCAGGTTGTGGGAAGGTGGCACATTTGGCATTTGAGGGAAGCATTCAGAAATAAATCAATAAATAAATGTTTTGAATAGCACATCTGCACTTGCTGTCAAAGGAAAGAGAGGACAGCATAGAGCATTTACTGTATGTCACACTGGCACCCAGACCAGGATGCACTGAAGAGCACCAGAAACGACTAGCTTCTTGGAATTTCCTGACCCCCCACTGCAAACTGACTCACTTGTATCCTCTTTGCATCCATCTGTGCCTATACGCCTGTACTGTTTTCAGTGCCTGTGCTCAGTCATGATGCCTCGTTCCTCGATACTGCGCCATTGAGAACCCCGAAAATTTACCTCTGCTATCCTTCTGTGATCCTCTCTGCCTTGTGGGTACGCAAGCTCTGTGGAATTCTCACTCCTACTCTCTTGGAATGATTTCTTCACCGGAAATATTTTTGAACTCTGCAAGATACTTTTTCAGTATTAATTACTGCTGTTCTGGGCACTGCTTATTGAAGCTGGTGAATCTATTCTGGACTCAGTAGACTTTGGACTCAGTGGACTTCTTGGGTCCTACTTTGATGACCTAAGCCCAGTCGGAAAATGTAAGTGCTAATAGTATCACAGATCAATACTGGTGTGTCTGACTCCATTCCGGTAATTTTGTGACCGGAGGCGATAGCATAGCTGTGGTGGTATTGTCAGAGGAGTTGGACTAAGATGAAATTAATTATCAGAGGGTGTGGTGGGAGTTTCGTTCCATTAAGGCCAATTAGATTAGCCGCTATCCCTCCAGTTAAAACCAGTGAATTAATGCCAGAGCAAACAGGCAATTTTGTCATGTGAAGAACAAGCACTTAACTTGTGTCACCACTGCCTCCTTCAGTCCTCAGAGAATCGCGCTTCAATGTAGAAATGCGTGAAGAATATCAAAACAAGGCCGAGACTAAAGTCATGTGTATTTCCCCCACATAAAGAAAATACTCACATGTAAAAATATTCCTTTACCCTCCTTTTCCCATTAAACCCCACCACACCATTTTGTATGCATTGTTTATAGGGTGCATAACGTAGAAATGAAAATGAAAAGGAAATGATTTTGTGTTTTTTTACCGAACAGCTACGCTGACCCATGAAACTATCATACAACAACAGTAGTTTGGATGAGTCAAAAGGCAAGTGAGGCCAGTGACTCGATAACTGCGGCGCTGTCAAACCCACTGGGACACAAACACTTTTAGTTTAGAGCAGAAAACTACCTAATTGGGGCGAAGGCAATAAATATGCAATTTGCAACATTCAAAATTATGCATAACACTATTGCTGCATACGTATGCATTCACGCAGACATGAAAATAGAACCCCTGATGTGTTTGTGGATTCCCTATCTTTGAACTGCAGCACTTTTTTGAGAGGTTTTGACCCCTAAAATACATCCTAATCCTTCTTTTAACCTTCTGTGTGATCTCAGAATTTGTGCTCAAGTACCCAGAGCATGGTGACTTGCACTAAACCAGCTTTATATAGCAACAGACGATTTCCTGAAATTTCTAACTCTATTCAATGTAAGCCGCCTTTCCGCCGAACACTTTCGGTATAGTACCCTTAGCACCGGTGTGCTACCCGTACGGACCGGAACAAAAACCCTAGATCTGGTTTGCGTTTCCACCGTAGACAGCACTCTTAAATGTCTGCAGGGTTGTTGCCGGATGGTAATAGTCATGTCAACCACTCATCCTTGTCAACATCCTTGACGACTCACTCCTCACCAATCAACAGACAGCAGTGTTTCTTGCTCCACCTATCAGATCGGAGTATTAGGTCACCAAAAAGAGGGGTTACAAAAAATGGAATGGATTGGAAGGGTCGTTATGAAACCATCCACAACTTTTGGCACTGGAAATGGAAACAATCCTTTACATTTTGATGTATAGCAGTGTTTCCCAACCCTGTTCCTGGAGTACCCCTGCCCTGCATATTTCAGATGTCTCTTTGATTTAACACACCTGATTCAGCTGATCAGCTCATTAGTGAAGTACCTAATGACCTAATCTGGGTGTGTTAAATCAAGGAGACATCTGAAATATGCAGGGCAGGGGTACTCCAGGAACAGGGTTGGGAAACACTGTTGGGTACGATTATCATAACCTATTGTTTGCCTTCCTGTAAATTAACAACAGATAATTACAGTATTTGATTTGTTTTCTAAAGTGTGCACATGCAGAAGATCTTGCGCTGAAATATTTTATACTGCATGCTTTTAAAGGTCAGGTCCCCCATTGTCTAAAAGGAAAGTAATAAATTTATTGTAAGCTGAGGTCCAGTTTACTCGACAGTGCTGCTAAAAATTCAGCGTACTACTAATGAGACCATGAAAAAATATGCAACTTCTCAAAGGAGAAATAGGTCAGAAAAACATGGAGAAATGGTGGGAGAAAATGATGACTATACAAATAAGTTTGAAACTAAGTTCATTAGATACATTTAATATCATTCCATCACTTCTGCAATTATAAGTGGAAGATAATTATAATACGTACATTTCCTTTCACAAATCACATCAGGAAAATGTTCCGACCTCATCATTTAATTAATACAAACTAAATCATATTTACAGTATAATTATACTTGTGATAAAACTGTCCTTTATCTAGCCCGTCAAGCATTTTGCCATTTACTCAAACAAAATTGCACAATTATCATTATTTTTTTATCAGCTCTCAAACTTTTCCATTAACATCGGCAGCAGAATGGTTTCCCAAGGTTACGGTCACATGAGTGTGTTGCACTTGTGAAGTTTAGAACAAAGTGCCACAGCAGATTGAGTGCTGCCCATTCAGTGGCGGTCGACAGGATTTTTCTCTAAAAAAAAAGGAAAAGCAGGAGTGATTATGTCTCCCACCAGCATGGATAAAGACTGAAAAAGCGACACATGTCTGGGCATTTCTGGCTGGTATTATCGAGCACTCAAGGGGGGCCGTGGCGAAGTTCTTGCTTGATGACATTACAATAGAGCGGCACTTCCCTCTCCTGCTGGTTTTTATCAGGGCCTCCTTAGTGCATGGAAATTAAGTGGTCCTCTCCGGAGGATGCAAATAGCTCTGCAGACGCAATATTGCCGCGAGACAGCGGACCAGCCGGCTGACGCGGGCAGTGGGGGATACTGGGTAATGAGTCATTGTCGGACTTCATAAAAAAGGCGGGATAGGCTCCAATTGGCATTTTCTCCGCTGACTTCCCCATTCCCCCCACCCCTCCACACTGGGGGTCAAACACTTCACTGGCTCTGCGACACATGGAGTCGTCAGGCTGAGGTTTTCTCTTAACCCTTTGATCAGCAGGGTTTTTTTTTTTTTTGAATGTTTTCAAAATTTAAGTAGACCCAGGGATTATGCCAGCATTAGAATGTTCAGTTAAGAGCATTCTATTCAAGTCATGTAATTGCAAACCTACACTTTAAAACAGTGGGGCCTGAAATTTTACTGTTTTATACAACTATTTCATATATATACATATGAAGAGTTGGAATGCAAAACCTACAAAGTCCACTCAACCTCTTTTGTTTTAAATTTAGTTTTTTTTTTTGCATAATATGCTGAGTAAAAAAACTGAATTTAAAACAAAAGAGGTTGAGTGGACTTTGTGGGTTTTGCATTCCAACTCTTCAATATATATATAGTGGCAAACCTAGGCGTAACCACGCCCCTCGACCATGTCAGCACGTCCGCGACAGCCGATACCCCTCCCCCTTTCCCTTGGTGCCGAGCGGAGCTTCAGCACCCTGGATAGTGATCAAAGAGCTGACGCCCGCCCAGCACTCCCTAGATTCGCAGGACCCTGGACAGTTCCCTCCAGCTGTGAGTCTTAAGGGTAGGCGGGCCTGGGAATTGTGCATGAGGAGCCAAAGCTGCAGCTCATTGTAATCAGAGCTGACCAGCGCTCAAAAGACAGAGCCGCACAGCTGAGAGGAGGCCGGTGAGGAGTGCGCACACTAAATTGTTGAGGAACCATACTGTTCTTTTGCCTTTAAGCTTCCAATGGTGGAGAGACCGGGGGTTCGCGCCACAAGCCTGCTCGAGCAATGCAGCCCACCTCTGAAACCACCTGCAGAATTATAGCAATCCAGAGCATTTAAATACTGGTATTATTTTTGTTAACCATTAGATCCACTGATTAGTCTAAAATAATAAAGCACAAAATTCACTCCGAAGAACGACAAGGCTTTCATTTTGGTATTTCTATATTTCGCCAAAACACTTATGCCATCCTCAGTACGCCACTTCCTTGTCTTTCTTTGGAATGAATTTCATTCTTTATTATAATTTTTGTCGCATCTCAGGTTATATGGACCTTTTTTTCTATTGTATAAATTGTAATAATAAGGCGAATAAAAATGGGGATAAATGCACGCACATCCAAAATTAGATATCACAGGTGCAGGACCAAAAAAAAGCAACAGTAGAAAAGAATAAAGTTAAGACTGTTTAAGCTGCTCCCAGGTAACTTTATTCCTTTCACAACGTTTCCGCCAACGTGGCCTTTGTCACACCTGATGAAGGCCACGCCGGTCAAACATTGTGAAAGGAATAAAGTTATCTGAGAGCAGCTTAAACAGTGTGCGGACTTTTATTCTTTTCTAATAATAAGGCGAATGCCATGTGGGCGGGGTTTTGTCCCTTACCTCTTGCTTAGTCTGCGCCTTGTTTTCCGGTGTCTCGCTACTATATATATATATATATATATATATATATATATATGTGTATACATACAAATCCCAGTTCCAATGAAGTTGGGACGTTGTGTAAAAGGTGAATAAAAACAGAATGCAATGATTGCATATCTCATAAACCTACATTTTATTCACAATAAAACATACACATATCAGATGTTAAAGTCAGACATTTTACCATTTCATTGAAAAAATTAGCTCATTTTTAATTTGATGGCAGCAACACATCTCAGAAAAATTGGGACAGGGCCATGTTTACCATTGTGTAGCATTCCCTTGCCTTTTAACAACACCCTGTAAATGTCTAGGAAGAGAGGAGACCAATTGCTGGAGTTTTGGAAGAGGGATGTTGTCCCACTCTTGTCTGATGTAGGATTCTAGCTGCTCAACAGTCCTGGGTCTTCTAAGCCAGATTCTCAATTTTATGATGCGCCAAATGTTTTTATTGGTGAAAGATCTGGACTGCAAGCAGACCATTTCAGCACCCGAACTGTGAGTGAGCATCGTCTTGCTGAAATATGCAAGGCCTTCCCTGGAAGAGACGTTGTTGTAAAACCTCTGTATACTTTTCAGCATTGATAATGCATATCCAGATGTGTAAGCTGCCCATGCCATAGGCACTAATGCAACCCCATACCATCAGAGGTGCAAGCTTTTGAACTGAGCGCTGATAACAAGCTGGATGGTCCCTCTCCTCTTTAGTCCGCACGACACAGCGTCCGTGGTTTCCAAAAAGAATTTCAAATTTTGATTCATCTGACTAGACCTGAAAATCTGGGGGAAAATATCCATCCATTTATTGACTACAATTAGTCCTGGCTAATTCTAGATGGTTTTCCTTTATTAACACGTTTTCCAATTCAAGAATAATCAAGTGGCAATTGAAGACACGGCTTCTCTTTCCCATGCGATGTAACAGCGACAAAATAATGGGCTACATTCAGTACAGAAAAATAATTTAATTATAAATAGGTCTATGCACTGGCACTCAGCAACGGTTATTTTTTTTCCAGCGAGAGCGGCATTTCAGAACTCTCTTGCGAATGAAGGTAATTTCGGCGACAAGTATGCACACCTGTTTTTGCAGCATGGTCACGCAACTTGCCGTAAAAAATAGACAGCTGTCTGATTGGAAAATGTAAACGGACGAAACCACATACTTGTCACCAGAATTACCTTCATTCACTGAGGAATTCTGAAATGCCCCTCTCGCTGGAAAAAAAGTTACGTCGCTGAGTGCCAGTGCATATACCTAATTATAATTAATTATTTTTCTGAACTGAATGTAGCCCATTTGTCGCTGTTAGATCGCATGGGGGAGAGAAGCCGTGTCTTCAATTGCCACTTGATTATTCTTAAATTGGAAAACGTGTTAATAAAGGAAAACCATTAAGAACAAGCCAGGACTAATAAAGGGATGGATTTTTGCCTAGGCAATCGTCTAGGCGAGCGCCGGCCCTGCATCTGACCACAGAACAGTTTTTGTTTTGCTTCAGTCCATTTTAAATGAGCTTTTTGCCCAGATAAGACGGCGGCATTTCTGGATCGTGTTCACATATGGTTTCTTCTTTGCATGATACAGCTTTAGCTTTCATTGGTAGATTGTACGGCAAACTGTGTTCACAGACAATGATTTCTTGAAGTGTTCCTGAGTCCTTGCAGTGAATTCAAGTGCAGAATTATGCCTGTTTTTGATGCAGTACCGCCTGAGGGCCTGAAGATCACAAGCATCCAATATTGACCTTCGGCCTTGTCCCTTGTGCACAGAGATTTCTCTAGATTCTCTTAATCTTTTGATGATATTATGTACTGTGTATGGCAGGATATTCGAAGTCTTCACAATTTTACATTGAGGAAAATTTTTCTGAAATTGTTTCAAAATTTTTAGACTCAGTTTTTTGCAGATTGATGAGCCTCTACCCATCTTTACTTCAGAGAGACTCTGCCTCTCTAAAATGCTCTTTTTATACCCAGTCATGTTACTGACCTGTTGCCAATTAATGTAATTAGTTGTAAAATGCTCCTCCAGCTGGTTTTTATTAGTACCTTTTACTTTTACAGCCTTATGTTGCCCCAGTCCCAACCTTTTTGAGATGTGTTCCTGCCATCAAATTCAAAATGAGCAAATATTTTTCATGAAATGGTAAAATGTCTGACTTTCAACAACAGATATGTTGTTTATGTTCTATTGTGAATAAAATGTGGATTTGTGAGATTTGCAAATCATGGCATTCTGTTTTTATTCATGTTTTACACAACGTCCAGTGGTGTGCACAGACATTTTGAGGGGCAGGTGCTCAGTGATAAATAAGGGCCCACAGACAAGGAAGCAATGTGTGGTGGCAGACCAAAGCGGGGTAAATGCCTTTATTTTGTTCAGTGGGGGGGGGTTGCTGCTTCTTATTTTGTTCAGCGGGGGAGTTGCTGCTTCTTATTGCGCACATTTCGCGTTTTCCAGTACTAGAGTCTATCTGTGCACGCCACTGACAACGTCCCAACTCCATTGGAATTGGGGTTTGTATATGAGTCACTGAGTGTAATAGTGGTCTAACTCTAATTTTCCCATTTTTGCGTTAGACCCATATTTCGCAAGTTAAAGGTAAAATCTATTTTAGTGGTCTAGATGTCACAGTGATGCATCTTACTATACAGAGATTTTTAAGTATCCTCACTTCCATTAAGACAAAAAGCGTGAGTGCAACAGTGGTCTAACTCTTTGAACCTGTCAAAAGTCAAGCATTTGAAAGATCATCTCAACCTTGTACTGCTTGTCCACCACTCATTTTATCTGGGTCTGATCGAAGATGAAGATGGCCCAAACTTTCATCCAGATGATGACAGCGAGGACAGCTGTGAGGAACAAGATTAGCTGATGGATGACTTTCTCAGTGGTCAGCAGTTTGCGATACAATGTTTCACTTTTGATCTGTATTCTCTTGTTATTTTGTGTTTCGAATTCCAAGGATGCCGGAAATTAAAGCTATTACTGAGTTATTAATATAGAGTTATCAATTTACTTGTCTTAAGTCAGTTACATTTGTTAAGACAACCAGTGCAAGAGTGGTCTAACTTATAAAAAGGGCCTTTTTCAGAAAATTTAGAGAAAGTAACCTCTGAAACATTACTTTTGCGGAAAAAAAAGTTGTGTTATCTTGAAAAACATGGTCATAAACTCTCAGGTTAACAACAGATGGCATACCCTACATGTGTCCTGAATTTTATCCAGGCTTGAGCTCTGGCATAGATTATCTCAAAACTATGAAAAATGGAGTTAGACCACTCTTGTCCTTAGGGGCTCATATATATTTCCCCATTTTTGAACATTATTGAAGGATCTTCAACAACCTAGGCCCTCATATGGAATCCTCCTTTTAGTTTGTAGTGGACATTTTAACTGCCATCCATCATATAACTTGTTTATTCCTGGTCAATTATGTTTCATGTCTTAAGACTGTAAAAGCTAAGCTGGAAATCCACACAGGTGCATGAAGCAGATGTGAAGCGTTTCTTATTTATTTGTTTGTTAGTTTGTTTACTGCTCTGAGGCTGCTTGGACAAATACTAACTAGAACTGTTTAAATCATTAAAAAGTGAGGCATGAACGCAACAGACAGCTGGAGAATTCTGGGCAAATAAACCAGAAAATGTGCTCTGCATTGGTTGAGTAGCTTTACATGTAAACAGGTGATAAACACACAAGGCAAAACATAGAAAATTTACTCAGTTACAATCAACCAATGCAGCTCTAAGTGCTGTTTCTACCTTACAGTTTAATGTGGATATGTATGGTGCTCACTGCAATACATCACACGCATTGTTGCTAGGATACTTTCCATGCCTGGTGAGTTTTTGAGCAAACTCTAATCAGAGAAAGTTGAGACAGGATGTCAAATTAAAATTCAAACTCACTCCAGTGATTTTTATATTATCTTTGACCTGTTTTACTTTGAAAACAACATAAAAAAGACATTATTTGATATTTCACAACATGAATTTTGCTGATTTTTCTAAACCCTTCGCACAGATATAGACGCCGGCGTCCGTAAATTCTGAAATTTAATTTCTAAATAATTCTGTAATTGAATTTCCAAATGTCTTCCTTCACTTGAATAATTTACCACAGTCTATGTGACACAAATACTGAGTAATAAAGCCTAAATAGGCTCATGCATAACAAGAACAAAATGGCATTATTTTTATTCTGAGCAAAGTGGTTAAAGAAACACATTTCAGTTTTGATTCTTGCAGCATATTTAAAAACAGTTGAGACACTAAAGTATTTCCCACTATGTAATTTTGCCATTCCTTTTTACGATATTTAAATGTTTAGGGACAGAAGACGCCAAGTGATTAAATGTTTCAGGCCTAATTTTTCCTGTAAACAAGTCATATGGTGCGTAACATAAAGGGGTCTTTGTTGTCGCATTTTGCGTGTCAAAATTCTTCATTGATTCTTTACCCAGGACAAGTCAGGACCACAGGCAGGCCAGTCCTGCAGCCGCCTTTTAAGTAGCTATGCCTCTATCATGCATGCAGAATGCGGTTCATTGTTTTATCGCAAAATGCATGTGTATACGTGGAAAGGATGTGGTCTTGAAGAATGCATAAGTTGCTCCAAAATCTCAATGTACTTTTCACCATTACTGACACTTTCACTGAAGTGGAAGTTACCTTTGCCGAGTGCACTGACACAGCCCCATACCATGACAAAGCATGGCTTTTGGACTTGTTGCTGGTAACAGCCTGGATGGTCCTTTTGTTCTTTTCTTTGGTCCGGAGCACATGGCGTCCACTTCTTCCAAAAAAAAAAAAGACTTAAATAGTGATTAGTCTGACCTCAATACACATTTCCACTGTGTGATGGTCCATCACAGAAACTCTGTGCCCAGAGATGTTGACTGCACTTCTGGACACTGTTAACATTGGCCTCCTTATTGCAAAGTAATGTTTTAACAGACATCTGTGAATGTCACACTGTTTTGCAGTACTTTACAAAGGTTTCCCTAAGTAATCCTCAAACTATGTATAACCCCATTTTCAAGAAAGTTGGGACATTGTGTAAAATGTAAATAAAAACAGAAAGCAATGATTTACATATCATTGAAGCTCTTTATTTATTTGAAAATAGTACAAAGACAACATATCAGATGTTGAAACTAAGAAATATTATTGTTTTTTGAAAAGAATATACAGATTTTGAATTTGATGTTAGAAACATGTTTTCAAAAAGTTGGAAAAGGGGCGTGTTTACCACTGTGTTGCATCAGCTCCCCTTTTAATAACACTCTCTGTTTGGGAACAGAGGAGACTAACTGTTTCGACAGCAAAACGTTCTCCCATTCTTGGACAATGTTGGATCTCAGCTGATTAACGTTTTGTGGCCTCCTATGTCATATTTTGTGTTTATAATATGGTAAATATTTTAGATGGGTGCCTAGTCTGGACTGCAGGGAGGCCAGTTTAACTCCCACACTCTTTTACAACGGAGCCATGTCGTCGTAGTGCTCGCAGGATGTGGTGTTTGCCATTGTCTTGCTGAAATAAGCAAGGGCTTCACTGAAAAAGACTTCTGGATGGCAGGATTTTTTTGCTCAAAAACATGTATATATCATGCAGCATTAAAATTTTCTTCATAAATGTGTGAGTTAACCCACACCATGCGCGCTAATGCACCCCCATACTATTATGGATGCTGGCTTTTGAACTGTGTGCTGATAACAAATCGGATGGTCCCTCTCCTCTCTAGCCCGGAGGGCACATTATCCCTGATTTCTTAAAAGAAGTTTATGTTTTGATTTGTCAGACAACGAGAACATTTTCTACTTTGCTTCAGTCCATCTTTAATGATCTTGTGCCCAGAGATGGCGGCAGCGTTTCTGCATCTTGTTTAAATATGGTTTGATCTTTACATGGCAGAGTTTTAATTTGCATTTGTGGATTTAACAACAAACTGTGTTCACTGACAGTGGTTTACAAAAGTGTTCCTGAGTCCATGCAGTGATTCCCACTACTGAATCCTGTCTGCTTTCAATGCAGTGCTGCCTGAGGGCCTGATGACCACTGCCATTCAATATTGGTTTTTGGCCTTGTCCCTTACACACAGAGATTTCCTCGGATTCTTTGAATCTTTTATTTCATTATTTATTTACATTACGTACCATAGAGAATAAAATCCCCGCAATTCTTTGCATTTTTACTTAGAGAAACATTATTCTTTTATTGTCGAAATATTTCCTTATGCAGTCGTTCACAGAGTGATGAAGCCCTCACCATCTTTAATTCTGAAAGACTTGTTATACTAATTCACATTACTCACCTGTTGCCAATTAACCTAATTAGCTCTAAGGAATTCCACCAGGTGTATTTTTCAAAGTGTATTTTTCATCTTTTTCAGTCTTTTATTGAATCCGTCCCAATTTCTTTGAAATGTGTTGCTGGCAACAAATTGAAAATGAACAGATATTTCTCTAAAAAAAAAAAAATTCAGTTTCAACATTTGATATGCTGTCTATATGCTATTTTTCAATTGAACATGGGGTTTTAGTGATTTACAAATCTTTGCATTCTGTCTTTATTCACATTTCACGCAGTGTCCCAACTTTTTGGGAAATGGGGGTTGTGTTTGTTTCACATTAATATACACTGAGCACCACAATTCCTTGGATTGAAACACAGTTTTTTGTTTTTTTTTTTTTGTTCTATCCTCTTGAACTTTGAGTCTGAAAGGATGTACTGACAATGGGGTTGTAATGCAGACTGTCAGCTTTAACTGTAGGGTATTTTCATCTGTATCACATGAACAGTTTAAAAGTGACTGCACTGTTTGTACTCCATTGTATGAAAAAAAAGTTTGACCAGTCTAACATAATACAGAATAAAGTAATATTTTTAAAAATATTTGATTGCATGCATTGGCTACTTGAAGTCTGTAACATATAGACATCACCAGATGCTGGGAATCTCCCTGGTGATGCTCAGTCAGGCCTGCACTGCAGCCATCTTCAGTTCCTGTTTGTTTCGGGGACTTTTTGCCTTCAGTTTCCTCTCCAGCATGTAAAATGCATGTTCTACAAGATTCACTCAGCTGACAAAACCAAAGTAGGAAAAAAATGTGCCTCTGTCCAATGAATTATGTTGCTCATAGTTAATGGATAACTTTTTTTATTATTGTTATTCAATCCGATATTGCTTAAGCCTTATTACGAGACAAGGAGAAGTGAGGTGACTGATACTGGTACAGAAATAATGATATTTTTTTGAAGTCTTTGAAAGGAAAAGTTCTCTGATAACTTTATTACCGCATCTCGACATTTCACTGATAATTTTATTACCGTTCTCCATAGACCAGTTGCAGCAGTCTGACTTCCAGACTAAATAATTCAGGCAGTGAGTTATCAGTCCGAGCACGTCCGACAAATAATGATGGATATAAGCGATTGGGCACTGAAGCTGTCTGAAATCCCAATGTTTGCGAAAGCTAATACACCCATGTTTGCCGCCTGTGTTTTACAACATTATTATTTCAGGTTATTGACTTCCCAATACTCTTTTCAGAGCTGCAAAAAAAAGTACACGCACTTTTTTCAACGCTAGAACAACCAAAGCTTTCATCCCAGGAATATGGAACATGCACGCTGACAGATTTCAGCTTCAAAGGCAGATTCTGAAATGCAATGACAAGGCAAAAGCTCCAATGTATTTCGGTCCACTTCTTTGCTACTTTCTAAACTCAATAAGTAAAATAAGCACAAACTAAATGACATTTCCAGATTTCCGGACCAATCTCATCATAATACAGCTACATGGACAATGTATGTGTCTTTTACATGTATGTAACCATCCAAGCATATGTAGCCACTTTTCAGTACACCCTGTGTTATTACATTTTGTAATGGAGTAGCATGCATGCTTATTAATGCATGTATAGTTTTATTATGCATCCAGTGCCACGTAATACATGCCTAATTGGGCAAACGACAAGTCAATATGTGCTGACAGTCCGTGCGGCTGGTTTCTGGTTCAGATGTAATGAAAAAAGTGATCCTGTCACACGTCCTCATTATATCCCGGAGAACGAGGATATGAGCACCATGTTTTAATCACAGCTGCCTCCGACATGCCCGTGGCATTAATACAGTCATCACTGATCTCCAGCGTACACAACCGACCTGCCAAACTAGTGCCCAACTCCTCACTCATGCATTCAGCGTTCTCCTGCCAGCCTCAACCTCCATGCGAAGGATACAAGGCACAATCAGAGCAGTCGCCGGGTCCCAGGGGAGTGATCTAAGTGGAGGAGAATTCGTGTAGGGGGAAAAAATGCCAATGGGTTTTTAATGTACGGTATCCAGAAAGGATGCTGTTCCGGTGGTACAAATGGAGGGTCTGGTTGCTTTGAAAGGACTATCAGGAAGTACATTGAGTGGTCTCCCTTTTCTGAAGGTGGCCACACAGTGCTGTGAAAAAGTACTTCCTCCCCTCCCGATTTCCCCTATTTTATCATGTTTGTGACACACAATTCTCTCAGATTTTTAAAAGTATACAGAGTAGGATTTTTCAGTTGCGGTTTGTAAACACAACATTCAAAGTTGGCCCCTCCTCCCTGATGCAGCGACACCAGAAGTGCTACCCATTGTCCTGCCCTCACACCCCACACGCTGTTTTTTGCTGGGGGCTACACAACCAATGCCCAAACGCTGACGCCCAGAAACGTCTCGTAGAAAGAAAAATAATATACTACAGGCAGACGGCAGGCTCTTTGTACATATAAATACTGAAACACATATTGTGGGTCATAAGTGATGATTGAGGGGGATTAGTTTTGTTTGAGTCATTTCATTGTTTTTTTTTTTTAATGAAAATCCTAATCAGCATACAGTACTTTTAAGGAAAATAAGAGAAAGACCACCAGAGTGAACACAAAATACATTTTTAGAGTAATAATTTACAACGTATTTATTGAGGAAAAAAATTTATCCAATACCATGTGGCAGTGTGTGAAAGACTAATTGCCCCTTTGACACTCAATCGGCCAATCAACAAATTTAATCGATGACTTGGTTATAACTGATGCACCCAGGCTTGATTATTGCCAGCCAGTGACATGTCCAGACTTTTCTGACCAGGATGGGCCAAATGGGGGACAGTCTTCTTCTCCACCTCTTGTGTCATAATTGCACCCAGGTCAATTAATAATTGCATAGCACTGGCTCTATTACTGCTTCAAGCGGCACAGTGGGTAGCATTGCTGCCTTATACCAAGAAGGTTATGCCTTGAAATCTGGCCTAGGGTCTTTCTGTGTAGAGTCTGCATGACATGCATGTCAGGCTAATTGGAGACCCTAAATTACTTGTAGGCACTTCTGTGTGCACCCTCTAATGGATCTGCAAGCTGTCCATGGTGCGTTTCTGTCCTTCGCCCACAGGTGACTGAGATAGGCTTCAGCTCCACCAAATCCCGAAAAAGAAAGAAACGGTTTAGTTAATGGATGGATTGTAGGGGACATACGTGTGACTTGACCCAAGGATCATTTCAACAAAGTTTCATGAAAATCGACTGACATATGTGAATACAATCAATGATCCCAAATGACCCCTACATGAGCTTTGACCCCACAACTGTTGACCCCCCCCCTTTTACCTAAGGATCATTGCATCCAGGTTTCATGAAACTGCAGTGAAGTATGTGGATACAGTGATCAATTATGTACAGGGTTAACATTTTTGGTCGGCGGACAGACGAACGTACATACGGATGGACGGATACACACGCTGCTCATTTCATAGTCCCATTCCGAAATTCTCTCAGTGGGGACAATAATACAGTGGGTTTAGGTTAAAGGGGGAGGTGTTTGTTGTTCTGTGGTGTTTCAGATCTATTATGATGGAGATGTCACCTGGAAAAGCCGTGATACATACAACCTTTGTGCTGCAACCATTCAAAATGGCAAATCCTTGGCGAGATATCATTCAAAAACCAGGTATTTTATACCATAGAAACGAGAAAGTGACGTTTCTATCACAGCTGTCCAGAAAACCAACCGTTGATGTTTCTGTTTCTGTGACAAAGTGAGATTAGCTAAGATCAGTCAAACATAAAATCATACGAGTGAGAGTGGTATTTTAGCTCTGGCAGACGTGCTGTTGCTTCAAAGAAGGTGGCAAAATAAACTTTGTTGGGTGAGAAGCTTGTTGTCCACGGTTATGTTATAAAACTAAGCACTTTCAACTTGACATGCAGAATCCCTTGGCACTGCATCAGCTTGTAACAATCCTAAACGGGCTAGTTTAATCTGGTGTCATCTCGTCGCAAATCATGCATGTAAACGGGCCTTAATGGTAACTGGCTGGTATAATAGCCATTGATCGCGCACTCACACACACGCACACGCACACACACGCTCATATATGTGCACGCACGTCATTGCAAGGGCGAGGAGAGAAAGACTAACCACCTATTTTTTGTGTTTTTGAGCTCTGAGGGGTATCTCAACCTAACAGCAAGTTGTAGGGTTAGTTCCATAGACTACAAGCCATATCTGCCTTGTCAATATATTGTCAGCTAAAGTTTTGAAATGCTCTCTGCAGTAAGCATGTTAATGAGAAAGTTATTAAACTATATCAGTCTGGAAAGGGTTGCACAGCCATTTGTACTCCAGTGAACAACTGTCAGAGCCATTTTTATTTTGTTTTTCCTCATTTTTTTGTCTCGTAATACATTTACAAAAAATACAAAAAATTTAAGTGAGGCAAATATGCAAAGATGTAGGAAATCAGGAGGGGCCAAATGATCATTGGACGCACACTAAAACTCACTTACTTCCTGTCCACCCTTTTATGCTCCAGAAGTGAAACTACCTTTGATCTACCTGACTTGAAAGTATTCAAGAGCACACTTGGCCTGCCCTCCAAACTGGGAGGAGGTCAATTTGATTTTCAACTGAGGAAATCAATTGAAATTCAATCCATGAATTGAATTTCCTCTTGGAACATTGTTGGCATTTTTTTTTTTTTTTACTTCATGGTCTGAATTTCACTTCATTTTAAGTCCATGCACAATGGCGCAAATTAATTGCAAATGATAAAATGTTATTATTGTTTTGACTGGTTCAATTATAAAAAGCGATAACCTGCAAGCAGAACTCAGCATTTGCAAAGCCACGTCTGGTCAGAAGTCTCTCATCTGCTTTTAAAATACAAATGCGCTCCCGTGGCATAAATAGCTCATTTTCCTATTGTCCACACTGCGGCATTAAACCTCTATAAAACCAGAGGTCACTGATAACGAACCGAGGGGACACGCAAAAATATACTGAGCAGCCTGCTTAAACACATTTACCACAACGCTGTGCTTAATATTGCATGACTGTCTGCAAAATTCATAAATCTATCAGAGCAGCAATAACTGCCTGGTAAGGTTGACACCTGATTCCTAAATAAGGGGGGGAACCGCGACAAAGGGCCCACCCGATGTGCGATACAAATAGATAATTGACGGGGCTGATCAAAATAACCGAATCTCTCGAGGACTCATCAAAGAAAGAGAGAACTAATGAGACCTTTCCAAAGGCTTAGGTTTAAAAATAAAATAGATTAGGGCTGGTAAAATGAAACCGATAGAGCCAATCCATTATTCAGTGTGTGAGGGATCGCTATATAGCTGCAGGCATCCATAGGTGGAGTCTCGTCCATTAGGCAATGCTGAGACCCTTAATGCGGCTCTATCACTGCACTTGAATAGGGCCTCCATTTTGGCTTTTGAGGTGTTTGGTTTCATCACCAAGCTCAAATCTGGGCTCCTCGGAGGCATGCCAAGGAAAAGCCTGCCCAGCTGATGCTAAACATTCCTTGAGTGTGTGACTGGACTATCACATAAACAAGCAGGACAGGATTTCTGTACAGTCATGCATCCTACAGTCAGACAATTACCACACCTATGGATTTTGTGCACCTCAAAGAACTGTTGAGAGCATCAGACGACTGTAGAAAGCTCTTTTCCGACAGCTCTGCATCAGAGAATTGATATAACTTTCCAAAACTGACCTTTCAAAAGTCGATTTCCACTGTTTGCAGCAACACCCCTATTGGGCCAAACTCTCTAATGATGGAAATCGCTGCTTCCTGTCATAATCCCACCTCTGCCTATGATTGACAGCTTCTCAGCCTGCCTTTAAGTTTAGAGACATCTGAAAAGCATGTGAGCAGAATAACCGCCAAACCTAGTTGGACAGTGTGTTGTATGAACCAGAGTGACTGAAGGATTCACAAGATTTCAGACAGATTTGTGACTGAGGCTGAGGGAAGGGTGATTTTAATTAACAGATGAGTCTCAGCTTTTCACTTGGCACATCTAAAAGCGTCTGGACGTCTCGAACATTGATAAATAATAAATACCGGGGACAAAACTAAAAGGTCCCAGGGATGGTAAATCAAGTCACAGTGTGTTTGGTCAGCTGTTGGGCCTTGCATTTTTTAAGAGTGGCATGGCCCATGGTCTCACCGAAACAGTAAACAGTTTGACTATTTGCTGTGAGCATTTCACACAATTGTTGTGGAAACACTAAAGTCTGTATTGTTGTGGAACTGCACATCTATCATGATTTAGCCGATAGAAAGATGAAATTCATTCAGCTTAGGTAAACAGGGTGAAACTATGCTTCAAAAGGGAGTTTCTGTCACAACCCTCTGGTGAATTCCTTTTGTGTCTCCTCCCATTCAGCAGCTTGAGTGTCTCAGAACTAATGTCCTCTTTGACTGGTTTGTGTCAGGCGCGCTGCCTTATCACCAGCTGCTTCCTCTTTCATAGTTTTCACCCCTTGTATCTGTGACATGTATTTATATGCCCTCCTTTGAGTTGCAAGCTGCTAGATTGTGATTCGCTTGTTTTCTTAAACAAGTCCAGACATGTTAGTGAAACTCTTTGTCCTTTGAAGGTAAATTGTGACCTTTAATGATAGTAATTTATGGAAGCTGCCTTCCTTATTGAGTTACTCAGAACGAGCTCCCGAGCCTCTCTTCTTAAGGGTCCTGGGCTCAGGACTGTGTTCTTGTTGTTCCAAGTCTGTGCCTCTGCCCAGTTTATTAGGAACAAGCTACCAATCCTTCAACAGTCATCAGAATTGGAAAAACATTCCTCCAAAGCTACTGCTTCCTGCCCTGGGACAGTTTGCCTCTGGCAAAGTCTTCACTCCATCTAGCTGTCATCCGGGAAAGCCAGTGGCCAGCGATTGGCAACGCCTCCATAAATTTGCCCACTACATCAGAACTGAACAGTGCTTTCCACTCCTGGTGTCCATCCCATTGTAACCATATTACTAGCAATAAACCCTACATACTATTAGATTGTACTCTGCCTTTGCACTAGATTCCCTGACTGGATCTTGACAGTACAATCCAGAAGAAGGGACTCAGCAGAGGTGCCTAGCGCGGATGACACCCTGAGATTTCAGGGTGTACGCATTGGTCAGCTGGAGGAAGAACTCCATCAGCTTCTCCAGTTCATTGGAGCCCATTCTAATCAACTAGTGACTATAAAGGATATTTTTTACGAGACTCTGCTACAGCTGCTCAAGAAGCCAGTGTCATTGTACAGCAGACCCTCCTCAAATGTTGGCTCAACAGGCCACCTTGCTGTTCTGGATTCCTACAACAGCGAGCCCACCACCTGTCGCAGTTTCCTGGCTCAGTGTATGATGATCTTTGAACTGCAGCTATAATAATTCTCCACTGAATATTCCAAAGTTGCATTTGTCATCACTCATCTCTCTGGGTGTGCCAGGGATTGGGCTGCCGCATGTTGGGAGGCAGGTGATCCCTCAGCGTCATCATTTGCCTCTTTCGCCGAAGAGATGAAGAAGGTGCTTGACTGGTCCTGCTCTAGCCATGCCGCTGCCCGGAAGTTTCTCCAGCGGCGTCAAGGCAACCTGTTGGTGCCGGAGTATCCTATTGACTCCCACCCCTTGGCTGTCTCTACGCGCTAAGATCACTGACCACTAAATGACACCTATTGGTTCAGCTTAGCAGAACGAGTCCAGGGCTAAATTACCATTTGCATTCCTCCGCCAGATCTGGGCCAGCTAATTCATTTGACACTTCGTATTGATGTTCAGCTTCAAGAGCTGCACTTGATCCAATTGGCAAGTTTACATGCGCTTTCCCTACCTGCATCCCAAGATGCACAACCCGAGTCTGATTGCCACCTGGCTCCTGTGGTACCCACAGTTATCAACCAGGCCAGACTTCACAAGCTGCCTCCTGAAGAACGGCTGCACCGAATGCGGTTGAATCTATGCCTGTACTGCAGAAGTGCTACTCATGCGTTTGTTGAATGCCCTGTTTGACAGACGTAAGTGACATCTGATAGACAGGTGCTGTCTGGCACAGCTGTCACATCCACTTGTCCACTCTTTCTTTTACGCTTGACCTGGCAGGGTTGCCCTCTTACCACCTAGGCTATAGTCGACTTGGGAAATCAATCCATCCCAGTCTTTTTTCTGCCTGAGGGTCCTGACTGTACCACTGCCAGTACCCCTCACAGACTCTATGACTGTGCCATCAATTTACTGCCCGTAAAATCGCCCCCTAGTGATCTGCTGTACTCCAGAACAAACGAAGAGTCCCAAACAACGGAGAAGTACATAAATCAGTCATTTGGAAATATTTCAGGCCTCTTCATCGCCAGCCAGAGCTGATTTCTTCTTCATGGCCAAGAAGGATGGGCGTTTACGTCCCTGTTTTGACTATCAGTTTGACTATTAATTTCCATAAAGAGATGGATCGCCAGAGAGTGCTGGCTATGCTGCATTGGTTGCTGACTAAAAATCGCAAAGCACTGTGGAGGTTCCTCGGGGTTGCCAACTTCTACCGGCAATTCATTTTAGGGTACTCAACTGTTGCTGCCCCCCCAACAAAGCTGACGTCCGCTAAGGTTCCCTTTGCCTGGACTCTGCATTCAGCCTCTGCCTTTAACTATCTCAAGAGGCTGTGCATCACTGCTCCCATCCTTAAGCTCCCAGACCCCCAGCGCCAGCTCATATAAGCTGCTGGCTCCGACTTGGGTGCTGGAGCTGTGCTCTCTGAGTGAGCTGACGATTGTAAATTACACCCCTGAGCCTACTTTTATCGTCCTATGTCTGCTGCTGAAAGGAACTAATTGATTGGTGACTGGGAGCTGTTGGTGATGAGGCTAGCCTGTGAAGAGTGAAGGCTCTGCTCGGAGGGCTCCAGGCTCCCCTTCCTTGTCTTGACGGACCATTGCAAGCTAGAGTGCCTGTCTTCAGCTCAGAGGCTTAATCCAAGGCAAGCCCATTCATCCCTCTTCTTTGCAAGATTCAACTTTGTCTTAACAGACCAACCCGTTACTAAAAATACTGAGCCGGACTCCCTGTCACGTTTGTGTCCTTCAGCGCCTGAGGATCCACCAGATACCATCATCCTGGGTAGCTGCCTCCTGGCCATCACCGAGCTCCAAGTGTACAGTGAGGTCAAAGAGGCCTTGGGTCACGCCTCCCAACTGGCATGCCATCCCGGACTCTCTTGCACTCTCACCACCCTTGTGAGTCGGCGCTTTTGGTGGCACAATCATCGGCCAGGGTACCCGGTCATTTATCGCAGCTTGTACTGATTGCCCTCACTGAGTTTGGATAAGAGCTTGCGACTTACCTCTCCGGCCAGCTCGTGTCTACCTCGTGGGGAAGATGGTGTGGTTTCAAAATATCGTCAAACAATTGCACTTAAAGAAAACCATTTGAATTTTTCATTTAAAGGTAATTTATTTTTTCTATTATTTTCAGTAGTTAAATTTCATATCCATTTTAAGATATGAGAAATAAATCATAGAGTCTTGTATAGTCAAACACCCCAGTATATTTCTGACCTTCTCCCTCTTTATAAGCTCAAAAAGGCTCTCAGGTCCTCTGTTTTTAAACGACTGGCTGTCCCTCGTACCCCCTGTAAAACACAATGTGACCGTGCTTGTCAAACTGCTGCAATCCCAAGACTCCTATGACATTTTTAAGAAGCAGCTGAGAATGTTTTTATTCAGGCAGGCTTTTGTGAGCCAGTCTAAATGGCTGACCCACTTTATTATTTATTTTTTTTTTTTTTTTTTGGCTTACTTCTGTGTTTTGGACTTTTTGTACATATTTATGTGCCGCCTTTCTCATTTGTATGTCAAGGCTGTGATTTATTAGTTATTTTTAACATGGGCTCTATATTAGTATTTTTCATTGGTGTAAAGAACTTTGTGATTTATATCTGTGAAAGGTGTTATATAAATAAATTTTACTTAATTTCCTCCAAATATTGAAGTATCTAAATCGTAAACATCCATTTATCCTTCAAAGATTCTGCATCTCCATTATATGTTACACTTATTTAGTGATAGCTTTAGAAGCTTTTACTCGACTAAGCTGTGCCCAATCCACTCCTGGGGCAATGTTGGTTGAGTCTTGCTCCAGGGCTTAACAGTCATGAAGAAGAGTTGTCGTCAGTGCAGAAATTAATCCACCAGCCCTCCGCACGCCAACCATTCCATAAGGCTACGGGCCACCCTACCATGGGTTTGTCTCTTAGAAATATACGGTCGCTTGTTTTCTTCATTGCCATGGAAAAAAAGTTTACTGTGAGATCGCATTGAAAAAGTAAGATTGCCTTGCTGGCTGGTTCAATGATTTTCCAAAGATGAGTATTTTGAGTCCTATCAGCACTTCACATTTGTGCTCCTTTCAAACCTAATTTCTTTGAGGGCCATTTTTTTTCTTTTTTCAGCTACTTCAATCCATGCCTCTGCCAGGCTTTTATCTTTCATTTCCAATGATTAGCATTGAAGCCAAGGGACCTTTAGTCCACTTCACTGATGTCAGTAAAAAAAAAAAAGAAAGAAAAAACAAAGCCTGCTACATTAATGAACTGTGGCATCTGTGCTTCAGACTAATTCCGTTTGCATCAGCAGGGACAAGCTGCATGCTTATAATCAGTTTGGACTCCTTCCATTTAGGTTGAACAAAGAAAGCTGTAATCCCTCAAATGAAGTGTAGAGAATTTGAAGATAATGCAGTTTCATTCGGCTGAGCGTCCTCCGCAACAAGCAAACTCTTAAGCAAATCCGTTCTTTGATATAATAAGGCTGATGCAATAGTTGAAAGTAAAATTACTCCTGTCGTAGTATGTTATACAATATATCTGTTGTAATAGCCTAGTAATCTGCATGGTAATTAACAAGGAACACCATTTTTGCTTTATATTTAGCTGATAATTGGATTATTTTATTGGATTACATTATCTCATAACCTCAAGGGAACTGAAGGCACAACATTCATTCAAAAGTCGGAAATATTGTGCATAAGTTGTTTTTTTTTTCCCAAGCAGGCCATTTCCCAAAATATTGGTTAAGCTCACAAATTTAAATTGTAATGGTGCTGAGCGAATTAAAGAGAATAAAGAAAATTATAATTACAGTTTGGTTATCATGAAAGTCCTGTTTAACAGATTACCTATCCAGTATGACCTGAAGTTTCATTTTTCAGTGAAATATGAGGTGTGGTTTGACTGAGAAAGAGGGCAAGAGCATTGTACTGATATGATCTGGTGATGTGTTGTACAAAAAAAAAAAAAAAAATCTATCAAAATACTGCATAAAATGCAAATGTTGAAATATGAAATATAATTCATTTTTGTCCGGAAACACACACAAAAGAGAGCAGGGATTGTAATGCCACCCTGACACTTGCACGATTTTTGTTCCCGCAATGCCATGCAATGTGTCGTGGCAATGATTAAAGTCTTCGGGAACGACCGTGCAGAGTGTGTGAAGGGTTCGGGGGTGCATGCCATGTCGTAGATGTTCAAAAATTCGGCACGCATTTGGCACACAATGTCCGTGCCATGTGCGTGCCACTTGCCTGCACCATGCGTGAACACTATGCAAACTCAGCGCTAACACTGCAGACGGTGCGTGTCAATGCGTGCCGTGTTAGGGTGTTGTCACAAGTTGCTCACGTGATCATGGCACGCCCAGCTCACGCACGTTCACACGTCACAAACCATTCGCGCATGGCAGGAACTTCTCACGAAGTGTTCACGCATTGTTCGCGCATAGTTCAAATTTTTGGCAGCGCATTGCATAGACAGTGCGTAACTTATGCGTCTGCAGTGTGCGAACAGGGCGCAAACAAGGCTCCGCTGCGTACCACCGAAATGGCACGCCTTGCAACGATGCATTGCGGGGACAAAAATCGTGCCAGTGTCAAGGTGGCATAAGGATATCACTGCCATAGACCCCCAGGTGGGATGTTAACTATCAGCAGCAGAGAGTGATGCAAAACAGCATACCGCTGCAGGCATTTTCATTGACCCCTGTTGAATTCAAGGACCCCCTTCCCTCTGGTGGGCCTCACCCATTGAGTGTATATACGCTCAATGGCTTCATCAGGAGGTCGATGAATTCAACATGTATAATTCACGATAAGCACATTTATTTAAGTGCATCATGGCGTATAAAAATTGGTTATTTGGTGATATTCAATGTGATTTTGTTTACTTGGATATCAGTTTTCTTTATTGTAACCCAAATATGATAAAAACTCATATTTTGTTTCCATTATTTTGTCATTTAGAGCCAATGGGTCGATGAAATCATCACCTGCCTATATATACTGTGTGTGTGTGTGCATATATATGTGAACTGGCAATAGGGGAGGCTCAAAATAATCCCTTAAAATTAATGATTGGTCACGACCTGTTTTCAATCATTCATTTAAATTACCACTACAGAAACTCCGAAAACTCTCAACATTATCAGGTGTGGCCAGTTTTCATTTATAACGCATACCTGTCAACTCTCACGCATTCAGTGTGAGTTTAAGTGGCATATTTACGTTCCTCTGCTGTAGTCAGCAATTATTCAATCAACGCGTATTATATCACTTTCTCGTGCTAATTATGTATGACGTCATACGCCAGAAGTCTGCCATGCTGGTGGTATAAACATGAGCTCCTGGTGTATTAACAAAGATAAAGAGGTTTAATGAGGCATTCAGTCACAGTTGTCAACATTTTTCTCACGTTTAAATGCAATTTTCCAAGGGTTATATTTGTTATATTTGTGCAGTGAAGAGATGTGGTACCACTAGCAAAAAGCACAAAGGTCTTTTCACCACTTCGTGAATTTCGGGAATAATAACGAACAGAGGAGAGGAAGCTTGCGGGTTGAGTGGGTAGTGTTTCTCTTGCTCTTTTTAGAGTGGTTTACTCTCGCAGATACGACAACCATCTCAGTCCCGTATACTGGCATTGTTAAAATGGTATTTACCCATTCAGAGACAAACAAATTGTGAGCATCCATTGACTTGTAGGCTTTCATTTGTTGGCTAGTATCCCATGAGGTCTGAAGCACTAAGTAATCTATGTCCCTTGCAACTGGAGACAGGACTTCATCCTTGTCTGTAGCTGCAAGTCAAACTAGCTAAGTTTAAACTAGCAAGCCGACAACTAAAGCAAGGCGCATAGAACTTTTTTCGTCTAGCCATCTCAATCCTCCAATCCCCTCCATTCTCTCTGAAACAAGCATTGATGTTAAACAAGAATTAGGACAACATTAGTAAAAGAAGCATGAGGTACCTAGCTAGTTAGACTTCCTCTCCTCTCTTCATTATCATTACCCGAAAGGTGAAAAGACCTTTCTTTTTTTTTTGGTAGTGTTACTACAACCCTTCACTGCCCAAATATAACCCATGGCAAATCACATAAAAACACAAAGAAATGTTGAGAACTGTGACCAAATGCTTCATTGAACCTCTTAGTTAATACACTAAGAGCTCATGTTTATAACACCTGCATGTCTGACTTCCAGCTTAAGACGTCATACATAGTAAGCTGTGACAGTCATGTGAAAAACAAGTAACATTAAGCAATTTGATTTGCCATTTTCCTCAGTCTCTTACTTGATATAGAGCTCCGGTAGCAGACGTCACTCAATCAAAAATTGCCATCGGTTAAAAACACTGGCAGGCATTCAGTAAGCAGCTGACTTTGCCGACTGTATTAGCTAGTTAACATACACGGTGCACACAGTGAATAGCTAGTCACATTTTTCTGCCCTGTTGCTAATTCTAACGTCACTTTGATGAAGAGACACTTAAGACCTGTGTCCAAAGGCAGTGCTTTCAGAGCTGGAATCGCCCATGATCACATTTACCAAGCGCTACTCTCAAGCGCTGATCTTTGCTAAAAGTAAAAAAAAACTGTCTTAGAATTTCCACTATGAATCATTGTAAATGTGTAGATGCACTATTTCAATGAAAAGAAATCGCGAATAATTGTAGCAATGAATGTCCATTTCCCAAAAGCAAAACTGGAACCGAATAAAGGCAATGGTTCGAACCATGTAGCCAAGTTCCTAATGTAGCTCGCAACCAAGTTTTAGGAAACACAGCGACCCAGTTTAAAATAAATGGGAACCAAAGCAATCACAGAGTACCTAGCTAGCTACAGCTGTTAGGCTCTACAATTGTAGTAAACATTAATGCTGACTAACGTGTCAGCAATCCTAGTGTCCCTAACTGGGGAACATTAAGCAAACCTAAATTGTAGTTGGCTAATTGATTTGAGAGACAACTGTGGCAGTAGGAGTAGGAGGAGCGCCATGCGAAAAAACTGTGTGCTAATGGCATTTTGTGCGTCGAGGATGTTCAGCGCTGTCAATGCTGAACTTCATTGTATTTGCATTAAAAATTGACGCTGCCAGCGCTAAAAACGTTTCCTGTGGACACAGGTCCTATTCATCACAAAGCCAGATTGCGTCCATTTGTATCCCTCCAGTCTCTTGTACGCTTTGAGAGAATCTGGAGTAGGACAGGGGAAAGTTGATCAGGTAATTGTAGTTGTCTGGATACTGCTGGTCATCAACACGGTCCAATCCAGCTGGCTGAGTACTTGTGAAAAGCACTCCTGAGGCATTATAAGGGTCAAAAATGTTTAACCTATTAGGTTTTTGAATTATATAGCTCAATTTCTTTGGATGTAAAGTGAGCAGCAAATTCTGATGGCTTGAAATCAGCGCTAGCACCATTCATTTTCGCTCAGGCTTTTCCGGCCAAAATGGTGGCATAAACAAAAGGAGTCACATGATGCCAGGAGCTCTATACAAGGCAGTGGTCATTCAGCACTGGTAATAGACACCTTTAGTCCATTGTCTCCATTCTGTGATCGAATCAAGGCACGTGTCTGACCGCCTTATTCCCCCCCCAAACTCCCCAGGGAAAATCAAAACCAAACTTTTAAAATTCAACAATCTGTATTTAACTAAGAAACTGTAGAAGTAGAATTCATTTTCAAGCACCCCTATGGAAAGTAATACAATTACCTAAGCAGTGAGATTGCCTTGACTCAGTTATCGCATCCACATATTAACTGTTGAGAAAGACTATGCCACAGGATCCAAAAAAAAAAAAAACTGAACATCCAAAGCTGGAGCATGATTTACCCAAGCAGCCCGAGAGTAATTTAAACCTTGGCACCATTTACACCAGCAGCTGAAATCTATACCCTCAGCAGAGGGCTTTCTCTCACAAACAGGTGTCTATTTTTCACCTTACCTGCCACACACTCCTCCAGGAGGGCTGACATAAATTGGAGGTGAAGCGTATCTCTCCCTGATGCCAGCTGGTCGCCTGCAGACCCTTGGCCTGTCATTTAGACACGCTAATGCTGCCGTAACCCAGAAAATCTCTGGCTAGCATAAACCCGACCTGCCCTTTATGGAGAGCTTCTCATCCACATCGACACTTAAACTGGCGCTAGTCAGGGACTTAATTTGCGGCCTGATAAATCCCCTTTATGCTCCTGACAGTATAAAAAGAAAAAAGAAAAAAGGATCTAACCAGATTATCTCCAGTGTGGAGTCATCTAGATTCTTTTTTAATACACAAAACAATAAAGGGACTTTATTTGCATGCAAACTGGTTGGCTCAATCGGCTAGTTGGCTGCAGGTCCTGAGCAGTTGTCCAGGTATCCTGTCTATTCAGATATCCAGATATGCAAGAAGTCCTGTTTTGAACATGAGATGGCTTTCTAAGTCCCTCACTGACCCAGTGTTTAGCAGAGTAGGGCGAAGGTATCTGCACAACATGTCCTGCTGACACTGCTGGGAACAAGATCTTATTTATAAACTTAGCTTAAGTTATCTTTTTACCCTATTTCATTTATCTGACAGCAATTTAGTCATTTAAATCCCAATTCAACAGATGTATCACAGTCAAGGATTTAGACTTGAGAAATCTTGTTCTTTTGTCACTAATCTCAGAACATTCTGTATTCGCGCCACTGTGTGTGACATCGGCTAATATGTGCACGTCTAGCGTACTGACTCAATATGTGTGGTGACTCAGAGGTGGCGTAAGACGCCACTTCTGTATGTATATCTGATAGTGGCTCAGGGACCCAAGAAGGCCAACACTGGCTGTCCCCTGATCTCACACATTCTCACATTGGCCCTCATTTATCAAATGTGCGTACACCAAAAAAATGGGTGTACGCCAAATCTCCCGCAAGGATCGGCATTTATCAATCTGAACGTGAGTGAACAGTCCGCAAAAATCTCACGCTAGGTCTTATCTGGTGTACGCAGATTTGAAACCAGCAAACAACATGCAGGAACGAGTGCAGCTGTCAAAATGAGTAATAAACCATATGCAGCGATACGGACGTCATTCTGATGTTGCTCTTATTAGTAAATGAATAAATAGGCTGAATAAATGAATAAATCAATAAATAAATACATACATACATACATACATAAATAAGAAACCTGTGTCGAGAAATTAATTAAACTTATATTTTGAGACAACCTGCTTATCAGGCCAGACGGCTGACAATTACAATCAATTTGATTAAGCGCAATGCGCAGCTTGGCAGATAGTGTGGTATGTCAGATGCTCATCCAGGCAGATATATACTGAACAACAAAAGAAACGCAAGTTTGCCTAATTAAAGGCAGACTGGAAAGTAAGTTTGCTCATAAATATTTTAGAAAATCAAATTTATTACTAGTGCATGCGCATTTACACTCGTTTCATCAAACTTTTCTTTATATTGCGGTCACTTTGACTGAGTAACCATAAGAGTACATTAACTAACTAGTTAACTTGCGTTTCTTTTGTTGCTCAGCCTATGGACACTTTGACCGCGATCACATTTTGACAATGGCAGATCTTCTATTGTTAGAGGAATACACTTCTGTCCAACGTGTGAGGAACATTCGGCACAGAGAAGATCTCCTCTGGGAAAGTGACGAGTGGCTGCTCGTTTTGTGTTGCGCCCAATAAAAAGTCATGGAGTAATACTAATAAAAGTACAATGAAGAGTGATCTCTTCAGACTGTATTTTAACAATTACCCTCATGCAGCTCCGATCGAGGCGGTGGGGACTCATCCGTGACCCCACCACCTCGTATTCCCACAATGGAGGGGGAGCCCTGCTGCCACACGCTCCTCGAACGGTGACAGCTGGAGGTTCGAGTCTGGTTGGCCTCCACCGGTCCGTGCGCTGCTGTGCCTGAGCGCGATCTTAAAATCGGACCTTTTTTTTTTTTTTTTTTTTAATCTACATGTAAAGCATTTGGATTGTCAATTGTGTAGGCTATATAACATGAAATATCATGGATCTATAAATTTAATTTATTAAGGCCGATGTTATTCGCACTTATACGTGTGGCCAATGCTGAATTTTTTTCTTGGCCACACTTATAAGTGCGCTAGTTGATGACTATTCCAGTGCCGCTTAGAAAGTACCACTTAAAATAAGTTTGGCCAAGAAAAAATTTTAGCTTTGGACACACTTAAAATAAGTGTGGGCAATGGAGAAATGTGCATCTTGGCCACACTTATAAGTGCGTCTAACGCAAATTTCGATCAATTTTTGTGCTTGGACGCACTTAAATAAGTGCGAATAGTCACTTCGATTTATTAATGAATTAAATTAAACCTCTGCTGCACTCCGGTTTTCCACCCCAACGGTGTTTACCGCAGCAGCAATAGTTTTCCAAACTGTAGCTGGGCTCCCTTTATGCCACTCTTAAGGCTTCCAAATAAAATTATTTTGTTTTTCTCCACCTCGGACGTGATAATTTATATTTTCTCCTCAGTGAAGTTCTTTCTTCTTTGCCGTTTTTCGAGAGTCCATGTCGTAAAGTGGGCAGGACTATGCCTCCCGGAGCATGAATTTATAGGGGCATGTCATGTAAATTACGATGGTTTCTGCCGCCAGATTTATCAATGCCACACCAGTTTTACACCGAAATCAGCGACGTACACACTTTTGGTAAATCAGACGTGACACCTGGAGAACGCTGATATTTACACCAGAATCTACACCGGATCCTACAAAAGTTTGATAAATGAGGGCCAACGTGAGGGAGAAGAGAAGGAAAGATAAGGGCGAGGAAAAGAAGTTGAGGGCTATTGTGAAGAGTCGGATTGGTTCTGCAACCACCACATCAAAGGAACTGTCTCAGGCCACCCGGCAGCTCACTGGCTCTGAGTGTGATTATGGGAATATTAAGGATTGATTAATTCAGTCTGCCTCCAGCTTCCGGAAGTGCTTTGCAATGATAGGAAGCGGCTTAAACAGCTGAATGCATTGGGAGTCTCTGCATTTCCATTCTGCGAGTGGACGTCAACATATAGAACCAATAATATCATACCTGTGATGACCAGCATTATTCTATTCAGTGCCCCCATAAAATACAAGGGTACATATATTCTGAAAAGCATGCTGTTTTAATGTTGATCCAAATGCAATGACATTACATTAACCTTGTAATTTTAACTTTTCAGCCGATGGTTCAATAATGTAACAATAACCATGCATGAATGTCGTTTGCATAGTTTGCTACATGATGACGACATGTCGGCATGACTGCGCATCTTTGGAAAATATACGGTAACATTTTCTTGACGTATTTCTATGATGCCCTTGATTGCATCGAAACATCTAGGAAGGTACAAACTTGAGTCTCGGCCTCCATGCATTATAAAACACAGGCATGACGTAGGAGAACAAAAAACTAGATTCCATGGCAGAAAGTCGAAGATCAAAAATCCAGAGGGTAGTATTTCGTCTTAGCGCGAACAAAACATTAAAAAAAAAGAAAATGGGGGCAATCCAGCTCAGGATTGTTTTTATTTTTAAATGAAAGAAGACAGTGGGAAAATGAAGAGGCTGAGAGAGCAGCCTGAGGGAGTTTGGCGCAGACTGCTGTTTGTCTGCTTGGGTGAATTAGCGCCTGGTAAGCAGGAAGTTCTCCCGGGCAGATGTTTGCTTTTCTGTCAGAACTTTGCGAGACTGTGTGAAATAAAGGCCGAGCTGGCAGGAGAGAGGAGATCTGCATTGCACCTCAGCACATTTGATGTCTCAAATATTCTTTAGGGAGCATATATCTGCACACAGAGCCTCCCAGACCAGAGACTACAGCCAGCTGTGCTGTGTCCTGGTTTGTGATTGGTTAGCACAGCAAGGTATGGACACCAGCACAGGTTTATAGCGAAGTCATTCTTATGCAGCTCATTGTTTATGGATGCACGAAATTTCAAATTGAAACTGACATCTGTACTTAAAGGTGCACTATGCAAGTTTGTTTACTCTCACTTCTGTTGACATTCGAACTCAAACAAAACCGCCCCTCCCTCCCATAGTTCCATCCTTCCCATGCTTCCATAACTGTCACCTCTTGTCGGTGATTGGCTGGGACGGTTTGTTATGTTATGGGGCACAGCCTGGGCCCCTTGTGTTTATTTGCAGTTTGTGATGCCTGTGCGGTCTCCAGAGCCGGGTTTTTTTTTTTTTACAGTGAATTTAGGGGCAGGCAGCTAGCGGATCGTGGAGAGATGTCGGCGAATTGAGACAAAAATACAATCACGCAGAAAGTAAACAAACTTGCACAGTGCACTTTCAATTTCAAGGAGCATAGTTCTCTGCCAAGTGAGCCTTATATTGAGCAAATTATAATCCCATAAAACTGTATCCCTGACCAAATATTTATGGACCCTATGGCATTTCTATGTTTGTGACTGGATTTTGATACGTCTTTTTTTCTCCTTATTTTGGACCAGCTGAAGTGTAGCTGACAGGGTTGGATTAACCCTTGTTTTCTGAAACTTTGGTACGGCTCTCCAGGTCAAATTAACCCAGGACACTACTTGGATTTTAAAGCAATACCAGTACAAGATTTTTAAATATCCCTGTGAGGGAGCTGCAGGCATTCCCTCACTCAACAGGTGCACTGTTCCATTATGCACACCTCAAACACATCTGATTAAGATGTGTTATTTGTGTAGTTTTTGTTGATTGTGTTGATCTGCTAAAGACAGATCCTATTTAGTGGATTGATACACTAGTTGGTTTATTTTCAGATGTTTCCTTTGGTTATGTTGTTGGATTTGGTTCTGGTCTCTCTCTCTCTCTCTCTCTGAGGTGGTTCCTGAGATCAACATCCTCATGGAGGCGCCCCATGAGAGTGCTGCTGATGAGGGCCTGGTGTGCACAATCAGCCTCATTGGAGCAAACCAAGTGAACTGAAGAGAAGGGGGTTGTTGGGAAGGAGTTAGATTTTGTTGGTTTATTGTTTAGTTGTTAAAGATATAGTAAACTGCTCAGTGCAACATTTAAATGTGTTTATATTATCTTTGGGTGAAGGTTGTAAAAAGAACCTGTATCCATTGTAAATATTGTACATAGTAATTGTGGACACCACCCCTTTTTATGTTGCCAGTGGTAGGGAATGGGAGACATATATACTGGGTGATGGCCATTGTGTTGAGGCTCTCTTGGTTGAGGGGAATCCATGTCTCTCCCTACCCTTGTGCATATACCTGGTTGAATGCTGAAATTGAGTAAAAGACAGAGCTCTGCTGCAATTTGGGTGCTGTGTTTTTTCCTGCTGGCTGTACATCTCAGTGGCCGCTGCCATTCCTGGTTAAGTAAGGAACAGTCTACCATCCAAACCTTACAATCCCTCACAAATATCATGTAAAGAAAGCCCAGTCTAACATACTGCTGATTAGATTTCAAGTGTTGTGAGTTTGGAATTTAGTGAGGAGTGTAGAAAGCTAACTGCATGTCTGACTCCTGAGTTAAACCTTGAGTCGGGTTGTGTGGTGATTTCTATATTAGAGTAAATTAGATTAATATTTTGAGCAAGGCACTTAACCCAAAAACTGCTCCGGGGCCTCAATCCTGTTTTTCGCCCTTCCTCCTCACTTGTAACTGTTCTCTCTGGCATCTCTCCTCAGGCATCCTTGAAAAAGAGAAATATCTTCTCAACGGAACTTTCCCTAGTTTAATAAGGGTAAAAAAAAAAATCTTGCTAAATCAATATTTATTAGTAGCACATACAGCATAAGGACCACTTATCAGAATGATTATTTAAATGTAAAATCCATTTATATGGCAGGATACATTTTTAAATGCATATATTATTTCCTGTTAAGCAGGGAAAGGGCAGCGTAGAGCACAGAGTGTACGGCCGCAGTGTCTGCTGGTTTCTGCAGTAACTCAGGGCTAAATAGGGCACTTAATCGATCAATTAATGCAGTCTATTATTCAGTTAGCACTCCTCACTTGGTTGCTTTCGGTTCAAATTGATTGTTGATATTGTGGCGAAAACAAAACCAGCAAACGCTGCAGCTCTTCAGGACCAGGAATGTGAACTGTTGGTATTCACAGACTGTAAGAATGAAAGAGAAGAAGACATGTGACCAAGGTCAATGGCTGCATTCCAACCACTGACATCGCTACTTCTAACGAGCGGTGCGATTGCCCTGTAGGCTGCATCACCGAGACGCCTCCAGGCGAAATGTTTTACTCGCATGCAATTGAATTACAGTGCTATTAACTCAAGAGTCCATAGATGGAGCTCCACCTGGGTATTGAACTGATGCACTTTTCCCTTATAATTGCAGACCAATGAAAATTTGCTCTGTCACGCTACACTGCCACTCATTTGTTGAGAGTTTATCTGTATGCGGCATACAGTGGGAGAGCAGGTGTTGATCTGTATGCGATGTACAGTGGGAGGGCAGGTGTTGATCTGTATGTGATGTACAGTGGGAGGGCAGGTGTTGATCTGTATGCGATGTACAGTGGGAGAGCAGGTGTTGATCTGTATGTGATGTACAGTGGGAGGGCAGGTGTTGATCTGTATGTGATGTACAGTGGGAGAGCAGGTGTTGATCTGTATGTGATGTACAGTGGGAGGCAGGTGTTGATCTGTATGCGATGTACAGTGGGAGAGCAGGTGTTGATCTGTATGCGATGTACAGTGGGAGAGCAGGTGTTGATCTGTATGTGATGTACAGTGGGAGGGCAGGTGTTGATCTGTATGTGATGTACAGTGGGAGGGCAGGTGTTGATCTGTATGTGATGTACAGTGGGAGAGCAGGTGGGATCTGGGCAGGTGTTGATCTGTATGTGATGTACAGTGGGAGAGCAGGTGTTGATCTGTATGTGATGTACAGTGGGAGGGCAGTTGTTGATCTGTATGCGATGTACAGTGGGAGGGCAGGTGTTGATCTGTATGTGATGTACAGTGGGAGAGCAGGTGTTGATCTGTATGCGATGTACAGTGGGAGGGCAGGTGTTGATCTGATGTACAGTGGGAGGGCAGGTGTTGATCTGTATGTGATGTACAGTGGGAGGGCAGGTGACCTCCATCTTGTTGTCAAACGCCTGCTGTCGGATCTGCTTTCAGCTCTTTCTGTAGTCCTGCCAAAGGGTCGGATGAGCTAGTCTTTCCTGGCTCCTGTCACATTTCCCATGATCACATGGTGGGTGGGAGGGGTTATGTTGCATTCTGGGTACAGAGAAGTGGACAAATTTGTGGGGACACAAATGAGAGGTGTCAATTCTGCAATTGCTAAATGATTGGCTCAAATCTGATAGCAGTACATTCAATACAAACTGTGGGCAAAATGACAAGTAAACAGATGGGTTGGATACTGTTTTCTCATCAACTTGCTAACATTATGTTGTAAAGGAAATTCCAATAATGAAGTGCATTTTTCCTCCACTGATTCTATCTCCGCTATCAGCTCCACATTTACAGGCTCGATTATGTTGTAAAGTTAAAATACTCTGCCTTTTTTCTGTGCTGTAGTTGTCGAAGTATCTTGCATATCATGTCTGACAGGACACGGCAATAACCCAATGGAGACAAGAGAGCTTTAAAGAGGAACAACTTTTTTATTAATGAAAATACTTACAGAAAAGCAATAAGATGTTGAACAAATAAAAAAAATGACACTTGGCGCTGTAAGTGCCAACCAAAAAATTAATAATAACACTGAGTCTAAGGGAAGTAGGGAAAGCCCTGCTAGGTTGAGCAAGTGGAGCCTATTTTGCACTCGCAGAAATAAAGGTACAACGGGGGTTTTTTTTTTTCTTCTTCTTCAAAGACCATTTTTTCCAACCGCACCCTGAAAGGTGCAATAATTTGCATGTGAGCAGGTGCCTTGGAGATGCAAAGAAAGGAAATGGAAATCAATTCCTGAACTCCCAGCAGGGCATTGAGTTTGATGGCCCTGTGTAGTTAAACCCTCAGGACAAGCATTGCAGCCATCTTAGTATTTCTTTCACTTCTATCTGAGACTGCACTGAACATGAGGCAGGTACGTCAGCCTCCCCTTCCACCTCTCGCTGACCAGCAAATTACCCAAGAGTTGCTGAGATTTGGACACCTCAGAGGAAAATGATACTACGCCTGTCGTATCGTGTGCTCGTTTTGGGTTCAGTTGGACAATGACAGCAGGTGCTGTTGCCCTGGTTACAGGCCGTTACCTGGGCTGATTTCTCATTGGTGGGAGACAGATACTTCGAAGAATGGTGTGTTTAAATTGGTGCCTTGTGTGTGTGGGTGGGTGTTTGTGGGTATGCATGTGAGAGTGTGTGTGTGTGTGTGTGTGTGTGTGTGTGTTTTGTGTCTGTGCTTATTGTTGAAGTATGCTATGAATGGGAGTTAACCTCAAATCCTACAGACTTAAATATAAATCCAACTGCTGAATTCAAGCTTGTTGAGCATCAGGCCTATTTGCAGTCCTCGGACGAAGCCTGGCGGCTACTATGGATTCATGCTTGTCGTCTTCGCCGCCGTGTCTGCGTCTGTAGACGCTTTCTTGTGGACACTGTACAGGCTGTAATTTTTGCATTTTGGATAGTTTTGGAGAAAATTTCAAAAGGTTTGATTTAAACAGTTAAAAAAGCATTACAGTAATCTAAATGAGAAGAAATAAAGCCATGAATAATCATCTCTATCTCAACCTTGGTCGCTACAGATCTTAATTTTGCAATCTTTCTCAACTGGAAGAAACATGAGGGCATAAGCTGCCTGACATGATTGTCAAAGGGACTGGTGAAAGATGACACATTAATTTTGAAGGTAATGCTGCACACCTTTCTGTCACTTTAATTCTCTATTAAAAATTCCTTGGTCCTTTGTACCTCTTAGAAAAGCACCTTGAAGATTTCCATTTGCAGCTCTCTTAAACCATCTTTACATTTATGACAATAAATGAATTACCAGCTTGTTCTACTAACACTTACAGTATACAACCAAAACCCAGACAGAAATACTTTTTGAAAAATAATGCTGTAAATTTTCTAGAATTTATTAAAGAATAATTTGAGTAGGCCTATTCATTTCAGACAGATGTCTGCTTAATAACACTGGCATTCATGTATAGTTACCTCATGTTCTTTGTTCCTCGGTCTCTTTCACAGGATGCCAGGACAGATAAAGCCTCCTGTGACCCTGATTAGGAATAAATAGTGGATAGATGGGTGATAGTTTTGTCAGTATTTATTACAAAAGGATATACTGTAGTGTAGATGAACTGAAAATTGAATGTATCCTCTTTTCTTATTTAGTTGGAGAGACAAAAGAGACTGACCTCCTCTGGAGTGACAAAATGTTGTTTAAAGATGCCCCATCAATGCAGTTCTTAAACTCTGAGGCCCAATATAAAATGTAATCAGTACCACAGTTCATGGGACCTATTCACAGATTCATTGGAAAAGCTGTGAGTAGCGTTAATAGCGCAGACGATATCAGCATCTGCAGTCTTTTATATAAGTTAAACTATTCATTCTTCAGAGAGCTGTCAGAGAGGGTTCTGAAATAAAATATATATTATTCTTTTAATTCCATTCACAATTTTAGAATAGTTAAATAAACAAAATCTCAGACAAAATAAATAAGCTAATTAAAAGACACTTTCTTTCACGCCCACCGCACCTATTCTCCAGAAATACGGTCGTTCGGCTTCACTGGTCTTCCCATCAGCCGTTCTACTATTCAATCAGCAGCTACACCTGACCCACATTAATGCTCCCTGAATAAAACTCTGTTAGTCAGCGAGTTGCATTGGACTTTCTATCTGCTTGTTTAATTGTTTCAGGGCCTGAGATTCTGTGACCTGTAAGCATAGTTCCTTTGCTGGCCTGGATTCCTTTGTGCGTATACACGTTAATAAAACTGAAATTGACTCAGAATTAGAGAATTCATCATCCCAGAAGAAATGCACACATCGAGTGGCCATTTCCTACATATAGCGGTGACTGAGTATGGGGCACTTCTTGGTCAACATCACCAGCAGGGGGCTACCAGGTTCCACTGGGGAAGAAGTACTCAGGCAACTTCATCACCTCACCAACTTCGTCGCAGAGCTCAAGCTGCCATCATTCTTGCAGGCTGTTCCTTAGTGCTCTGACCGGCCCCCTCATGAGACGTACAGTTGGTGATGAGCCACCTCCCACGTGAAGTGGGTTTCTGAAACTAAGCTCCTAGTACTTTACACATAGTCTGGAAAACCTCTCTCGGATGCCTCTATAGTGCCAATCTCGCTGGTCACAGGGAGAGCGTTGAACAGTGCAACCTTAGTTTGGGGAGTTAGGGAGAGGACTGATTTTCATTGAGCTCTTGGCCCTGATCTAGCCTGTCTTCGACTGGCCAACAGAAAGGAAGGAGCAGATGGACTTCGGGGCACCAGATGGGCACAGACTATGCTCTATTATTCTGGACAGTTTCAACATCCAGTTGGGAGGAAGAGACAGCCTTTTTCATACTATACTGGAGGGTTCTGCACAAGGATTTTCAGTTGGAATTGGTGTTCAGGGACAAGAGCTCATCAGCATGTCAGTCTGACTGGACGACTATGCTCAGGAACGATGGACAAGATCCAGTGTCGTGCTGGGACTGTGCTGCAGCAAGACCTGACTACCAAGGTCACGGAGGTGGGTCCTCTTTGACTGTCGAAGCCGAGAGATGCCAACAATTTCAGCAGCTTCTCTGCTTGTAATGTGGAAAGAAGGGCTCCTGGCTGAAGCATCGACTCAGCACCAAGAAATTCAGGCCTCCCTGGAAGCCCCTCCAGCCAGTCGTGTGAGTTTGCCCTTCCTCAGTAGACAATTCTATGGTCCTTATCTCCATTCACCAGCCTCGTCCCCTCTCCTATGTTGCCCTGAAGGGCTCTGGGGGAATATCCTGGATGAAAACCTGGCCCATTAACTCGGCCTCCCCATTCTGTCACCGAACCCTCCCAACTCTCTCTGTGCCCTGGACGGCAAGCCCACAGGAACAGGAACTGTCAGTCGTATCACCTCCCTGCCACATCCATAGTTGACTTTGTCCACCAGGAGTCTTTTCCATTCCAGTTGCTTTGGTTTCCTGTCTACAGCATTAATCATAACCACTTACAATACCTTCCACCTTCAATATGAGTACTTGTTGATATTGTGCGGGCTAGCTAACGCCCCTGTGGTGTTTCAGGTATTCATCAGTGACATCTAGTGAGCATGTACATTGACTCCATACTCATCTAATCAGCCATCTTGAGAGATCACACCCCCCAAGTCCTGGAGTGTTTTTAGGTCAACAGCTTGTATGTGAAGCTGAGATGTGCATCTTCCCTGAGAAAACCATCTCCTTTCTTGGGTACCTGATCCAGTCAGAGAGAGTGATTATGAGGGAAAAGAACGGTGGAGGCTGTGCTATCCTGGCCCACTCCGCACAACATCAAGAATTCCAGTGCTTACTTGGGATTATCAACGATTACCATCGATTCATCTGGAGTTTCAGTTCAGTGGCAGCCCCCATCACCTTTCTTTTCAAGGGAATAATCAAAATGGCTGCCTTCAATAGTTTATAGGGGTGCTTCATGTCTAGCCCTTCTTCTGGAGCACTCAGAACCCACGCTCTCCTTCATCATGTGAGTTGACTCTTGGGAAGCGGGTGTGGGGATGATGCTTTCTCAAAGCCCCGGCAGGCCCCGGAAGCTGTATCTCTGTGCCAGCTTTCCAGGGAAATGGGAATTCTGCAGCATTTAAACATAGTTCCTTATATTATGTATTGGCTGGTTTCTTTTGGCATGTACACATTAATAAAACTGACTTTGACTTGCAATTGTGTTGAGATGCAGGAATCATTATGCCCTCCAGCACTTCAGTAAAAATGTCAACCGCCGCTGAAAAATTGAGATTTAGTCAGGTCATTTTATAACCTTGGGCTATAAAAAAACAATGGGTGTCTCACCAATTTGTTTTAAACTTTGCTGTTGGGATGTGAAGCAAGTCAGTGTTAGATAAGCTTTAGGCTCAGGAGTGAGCCCTGCAAATGTGTCTCCCTTGCAGATAATGGTCGGCAACACTGGTTGAACTATTCACTAGTTATGATAAGGCTAAGTTCTCTGCAAATTCTCTTATTTCAATAATTGGAGGACCCACTGGTGGTTTTCAGGCCTCGAGCACCCGCATATATTTCTAATTGACTGATCTTTCCCATCCACTGGGCTCATTGAACCTTCTGCTGAATGTCCTTTTCCCCAATCTCAGGCCCAATGGGTTTTATGCTCTCTCATTGTCATAAGCACAGATGGACTCCAACACTAAAACTATTCAGAAGCTGCCAATTTCAAATATAAAAAAATCCAAAAGATGACCAACAGGTAAAATGTGTGTGTGGCTGCACATGTATGAACGAGACCAAGTGTATGGAAAAGTTGTAAATGTAATTTCCAAAGTCTCGATTCATTTACTTCTCCTGAAACAATCTAAATGCAAATTGAACCTCTGTAGATTTCTTCGTATAGTGGGCCAGGAATTCAAATGACCCGGTTCCATTGAATTCTTCCGAGAGCCCCCATTAAAAATTCAATGGATGACAACAGAGCAGGACTAAACTCAAATTATCATTGTGAAGATGAACAATATGATCTTATCATGATACGCAGGTAGCTGCGGTGTGTGATTGCAGTGCCTTCTTGAAGTGCTTATATGTTGAAATCTGGGTTGAGAGGCTCTTTAACATAAATGGATTAGATTACCCCCAAAAAGGTTCAGGTTTTAAAGAGATATAGTTTGGCTCACTGTCCTTCCAAAGGTAGGTAGGTTTTCACCTAAATTCCTGGAATAAAAAATTCTCAATACACCCAAGCTGAGGATCAAGAATTAACAGTAGTATCATGAGATGAGTGACATTTCAGGAGTTACATTCCCTTGTCATTTTATTTCGACATAACTGAGCCTGATGCAACAAATCAATGTCCAAAAATATAACTGGCATTTTACTCACTCATCCCATCCAGTTTCTTAATATTGTTAGCCAATCCATCACAGGGCCCACGCAAAATTCACTCACACACTCATACCTATGGGCAAATTACAGCCTCTGCTGCAGTTTTGGTATCACATCGTAAAACAAATACCTCGATCTAGCTACACCTCAGTGATGGTCTCCAGTCAGTCGCCAGTATGTCAACGGCATGTGTTTGGTTTGTGTGTGGAAGTGTGACACCTTAGTGGATACTCACGTCAACACAGGGAAAACATAACACATCCGCGCAGAAGAGCTCTAGAAAAGTTTTGTATTCAGTTCCATTCAACAGAGGAAACAGCAATGAAAATTTGGGCAAACTAAACAAAAAAAAAATCATAAAGTTAGTTTCTTAGACTAAGCTCAATGTGTTTTCATTCATCATTTATCATTGTCATTTATCCTTTGGGAATCTACACACTTAGCATGAGAGAGAGAGAGGGAGACAGAGAGAGAGAATCTGTAATGTAGATGTACACTAGCCATATATATATTTGTCAAAAGCCTTGACACTCTGCAGTATTTTCTCACACAATGGAAAACACTGATCAGATGTTCTCAAGGCAGTACTTTTTCATAACTGAAAGTGACTCTACATGGCCCATAGGGGTCACTCTGCACTGTGGGCATAAAAATTCAAATGGAACATTTCATGGCTTGCTGATGGATAGGTGCTGTTCTGTAATACAGAAGATATGTTAATTTATTTATTCATTCATTTTTTGGATGACTTTTTTTTGGATTAATGCAAATCCTTTTTCAGTATAGTAATTAATCATGTCCTTAATTGTCATTGTAAAAACAATAAATAAATAAAACTGCCTCCATAAATCCGGTTGCCTAGTCATGTCCCTCGCAGCATACTGGCTACTGTCACAATCCTGACGTCCCATATTGTCTCCTTTATTGGTTTAGCATCTTTCATGCCTTCCCCTTCCGGGGGTAATACATTTGTATGCCCCAGTCTCTTATGTTCCTCTGGTGTAAATACCCTTACCTTGTGTCCAGAGATGTTAGATTGTCCCTTGCTATATGCTGTAAAGTAACCCGTCAGTTTATCCTTCCTAGTTTGAGAGTTTAATGTCTTCCGAATTTATCGTAACCTTCAATGGTTGTAAATACAGAAGTACTCTTCAAAGTTTTATTAATTGGAACAAACTCCCAGGCCTCATCCCCGTCTCCAGGATTGGGTCCACATTCCTGTAAACCTGCCTCTCCTGTTTGTTCCTCTGCCCAGTTTATTAGGAACCCTTCCCAAGGCTCCAGCAGTTTCCAGCATTGAGACTGCGTTCCTTCTAAACCCTTCAACCCTGCCTTTTGACAGTTCTGCTCTGGAGAGCGTGAAAACCACCAGGGTTCAGCCCCAGGACACCACTAGCTGCGTGCAGACACGCCCCATACCCTACTCATTACACCACCTGAACTGGCGTGCGTTTCCCAAAAGCGTAGTTGCTAACTTAGTTCCATTCACAGTCAATGGGTCCAACTATGAAAGTTAGCATCAGTGATTTCGGGAAACACCCCTGAACGGTGCTCATTCAGTTCTGGGTTTTGTCCGCTCTTGCCATTACCGTATTGCTCTCAATTAACGCCCTCATCGGATTGTACTCTGATTCTGCATCTGTTCCTTGCCCGGCTCATGACAGGGTATATTATCCCCTGCATTTCTCACTAGTATTAGCCTGTAGATTTTCAGTTTCAATGAGAATTTTCCATTGATCAACCTCACAACAGTTAGATGAGATAATAACCTCAATTTGCCAAGAATTGGGACAGTACATAAAATCCATTACAACAGAATTTTAAAAAAAAGTGTTAATTATCTTTTAGCTATATTTAGTAGAAAAAGCAAAAAAGAAGTATTCACCTAATCAACTGCATTGATTTGTGTAAATATTCACAAATCCTGAACCTGATGCCTGAAAATCTTCTCAAAACAGTTTGGACATAAGAATGGAAAGACTAGTTTAGGAATCTTCAGCAAAACATGCATTTGGAACAATGCAAGTGAATAGGTAACATCATTCAGTTGAGACTGGGAATATAATGAGATGTCACAAAAAAAACTAAATTGTTTACCAGCAAGTTGGTTTAAGGTTTGCCAAAACTTTGCCAAAAGCTTTGTGAACAAATGGCCAAACCGGTTAAGAAAGTTTGTCAATGTGCTGTTGCACATAATTAAGAGATTTCATCATCGACAATTCATAATATGGTGAAAATTCAGACAATCCAGATCAAGCAGAGAAATCTCAATGACGAGGCTGAATACCAAGGAGGCACGTGACCTTTGAGCCCTTAGACAACACTGCTTTAAGACCAAGGGGGTAGGAATACACCTGGAAGTTGAAGCTCAATTGAACGCTCTAGAAGATAGCAGATGATCAACTAGCGGTAGCTTCTCCATTCACCCCCATTCATTTTGCCTGATTTTTGACATCAAATAACTTTACATTAAAAACTTTATGAGCCTTCATGTCAGCGATAATATTTTCTACAGAGAAACTACATTTTGTAGCAGACGTCTTTACTTTGTATGTAGCGTTATGGTCTAATAGTAAGCATTTTTAGCCGATGGCACCAGGCTAAGCTAAAAGTGACGTGAAATGCCGGCGACTTTCTGTCGCACGGGACGTAAATAACCATACTGTTTAGACCAGAAGCCCATAACGAATCATAGACAGAAGACGATTGAGCCACATCGCTAACGAAGTGAAGTACCTATGAAGTAATAATTTGCAAAACATAATAACATCGAACGGAATCAGACTATACTTACAGACGCAATCGCTTGCTCGCTGGGAATTATATGTAGGATACATCTACCAGACGAGTTACCGCTTCTCAGGACGTTGGTTGACGTCAGCGAGCTGACTTCAAGCCTGCGCAGTAGGCGTGGTGCCCAACTGAAAACTTGTTCAATTGTGCTTCACACTCTCCCATTGAAAATAGCGCCATCCCGCCGTCCACTTCTTTTACTGTCTATGTTTAAGACTGGACATGCTTATGTAATGAACATAACCACAAGGGCTTGTGAGTACTTCAGAAGACCTGTGTTAGTGAGCGCAGTTTGTTGTGGTAACATCAAATGTTAAGAGTCTGCAATGCAAGGTGGAAGCCGTACTTTATATCAACACCATCTAGAAGCACCAGCAACTTCTCTGGGCTCAAGTTCATCTAAAATGGACACATGCAAAGAGGAAAGGGACCACCCTGAATGTTATCAGAGGCATGTTCAAAACCATCTGTTGTGATCTGGGGCTGCATTAGCGCTCACAGCATCGACAACCTCCACATTTGTGGAGGCACAATCAATGCAAGAGCGTACGTGCTCATTTTGGGACCTCATATGCTACCCTCCAGAGGTCATCTTTTTCAGAGACTCCCTGCTTGATCCTGCTAGATAAAGCCAAGCCACACTCTGCATGTATTACAACTGCGTGGCTTTGCGGTCACAGACTGCAGGAAGTAGACTGGGCGTTCCGCAGCCTGGGCCTGTCTCACATTGAAAACATGCGGTGGGTTGTGAAACGCAAAATATTACGACAGAAACAAGCAACTGATGACCAATTGAAGTCCTATATCAGACAACAATGGGAACAGATTCAGCTTTCAAAACTCCAACAGTTAGAGACTTCAGTTCTTAGACGACTCCTGAGCTTAAGCAACCCTTTATATCCCCAATGGTACTCGCGCCTCATTTGGGCGCGGGGTAGCATCAGGTTGGGCTTGGCATTAAGAGGGTAAAAAGGAAAGGTGAACTTAGTCAGTGGTGAATGTGCACCTATCCCATCTTCTCTGGGGGAGTTGCAGACAACTTTTTGAAATAGCTGTTATTGACAAAAAAAATGTAATAATAATAATAACAATAATAATAATAATAATAAAGTTGATAAGTTAAAATATTATTTATATTCTCTTTGAACTGTTTTCAGTTGAAAGCTATTTGCCAAATAGTGCTTGCTTTTTCATTTACACACATTCTACACACTGCTGGAATTGAATAAATTCAAAAGATGGCTATCTGTTCGGAAAGCAAATAACATAAAATCATAAAACAATCATTCAAATATCACAAGTATGAATACGGCTCACAACAACTACTCTTTCACCACAATTCTGTCAGTGTAGACCAAAATATTCAGTATTCAATATTTTATTATGAGTTTTTTTGGCAGTGCCATACAATATTTCACCATCCATACTAAAATACAATAATTCAAGCTGGTCTGGAAGGAGGGAATACATAAAATTATATTTATTTATTCACTTCATTTTTTCTCAAGAATTCAGCTGAACTTGCTATAAAATTTTTGGTAACTCAACCTCCAAAATAAAGATTTACTATATCATACATATCACATAACAGGAGTTAGAAGATAAAAAGATCTAAAACAAGATTATCTTCTTGGTTAATGTGTAGAAGAAAGAAGGTTGTTTGACTTTGAATCGTACTTGCTACTTTTAAGAAAGCAGTAGATTTGACAGGATCTCACACTCCTATGGCCATTTCTCTGTGAATCATGGCTTGTGTTTCTAATTAATGAAATATTTCACAGCTTGCATTAATGGAACACATTTTTTCTTTAATTAGCGAGTGAAAAATGGCCGTAAGTGAGAAGGAAGGGATTTGGTGGCATATTTATTCCCATCAGCTGTTTGTTACTAGAGTCCCAGTGATGCCAGAACTCCCACTGAAGGGTATTTGTCTGTCATTTTAATCTGCAGCTGTTACTGCTGAAGGTTAGTATTTTGTGTAAATTCCAGCACTGCAAATAAGTCCATCTTACCAAAATAATTTAGTCCTGTATTTATACTTAACCCTGTAAAGGCTGAACCATGAAGCAATAACCAGAAAATTCAAAATTTTCGAAATTGAAGTATTATTGGACTTTTAAACAAAATGTAAAAAATAAATAAATAAATAAAAATAGAAAAAAATAATTTGCATATATGACATTAATTTTGGATCATATTTGATTTTTTTTTTGCAATGAGGTCAACCTTGAAAAACTGGTGTCACTGCAATGAAATGGCTTCTTTGGGGACTACAGTATGTCACACATAAATAAAATATGGCTCATTAAATCAGACAATAGTCTGTTTTCCAGTCTTACCTGATCTATGGAATTCCAAGACTATTCGGGGACCCCAGTATGCAGAAATATTCAAATACAATAGGCAAAAATAACACATTGATACTGCATTCAAAAAACTGCATGCTCTTTTTTTTTTTTTTGCTCAAAGCTGCATGGGATTATCATAAATAGAGCATGTCTATAAGGGGGGGGACTCAGGTACAGGTAATGCATTTTCACGGAGTTATCTTGAGGTCAGAGGTCAAAGGAACTCTGTAAAAACGGCCACAACAGTTTTTCCTTCGCCAAATTTTAGCCTAAATTTGGAGCAATACTGGCCTCCTTCCTTACATGGTGGCATGACAGGGGTACGACAAATAGATGCCTTGGGTCCTCTAGTTTCAGCAGCTACCATTACGTTTGTGCTTGTTTAAAAAATTACCCTCAGGAATACATTACTGCTGGCGGAGATCGAGGGCACTCCTGCAGATCTCTTAGGGTTAAATACCTGAAGTATCACATTAGATACAAACATTTTCAACTAAGTTGTACTATAAAATAAGTTGTGTATTTATAAGTTGCTTGAATCCACTAAATATTCATAATGAAGTATTAGTAACAATATAAATGTTATTTTTACTGTAATTTTGTCAAAATTATCAAAGATTTCCAAAAATTAAAAAAAAAACCTTCATGTTGGTAATTGAGGTAGGGCAGCCATCTTTAATTTTGTATGTTTGTATTCTACGGAGGTCAATTGCCTGCAGTGCATGGGTAGTCCACCAAGGGGTAGATGACATGAATCTGATTGTATACAGCTCTTTTTTGAGGAAAGCCTCGATCATGCATCTGACATGAAGGTCTCAGAAAGTCGTTTGTCAAATATGATGCTATTTGCATTACACGGTTAAAACATGTATTTCTGTTATTTCTCCGTAAATCAAAAATTCTGCCAAGAGATGAGATAATTTTACCAATTTTCAGATTTCCACATTGAATAAGAAAATTTCTCTTGTCTTGTAACTGGTAACTTGTAACTTAACTGAATATTCCTTCCTTGAGAGAGAGAAAAATGAGAAGTCTCATATTAAAAGACAAGCTGAGACAGGCACTTTTTGCTGGGACATCTGCAGCAGTGATATTTGCATCTTACATGTCCGATATAGTTTTGATACGTTTGCATTTGACTTAAGTCAAAAAAGGTACTTTGGTCAGTTTAGGGACTAAATTGTCGCAGATGTGTGGATCAGTGAATATATTTCCCTTGTTCAGAGATATTTTTAAACCTCAAATTGTGGAGTGCAGCGCCAAAGCGGGGCAATGGAAGGACTTCAAGAGCTTTATACTCCATAGAAGATAATTGAGTGGTCACATATTTGGAGAAAGATGACCCTGAAATATCCAGCAATGTCATCAAATACAATAATCATTGAGCAGCATATGAAGACTAATTTTAAATATGCATTTGGGATATGAGCAGTTCGCTCTCCTGCATTTGTCATGCAATGTTCTGTGGGTGTGTTGGACCATAGTCAAATTGCTGGCTCTCTAGCTCAGTGCATTTTGTCAAGCTTTAGTTTGTGGTGGGAATGTCTCATCTGATATGAATAGAGTAACATATGCAAACAAACCAAATTGATATGGCAATGAAAATGCCATATGTCTTGGAATAAAGTATGAAGTATCATGAAAATAGCATGAATGATTTAGTGAATGAACACTACATCTGATTATAGTATACCCTGCTTTTGTTACAGGGACTCAAAGCACTTTGCAGGGATTAGGGGGAAGCTCACCACAACCACCACCAAAATGTTAAACCCACTTAAGAGATGCACGGCAGCCATTTTGTGCCAGAGCGCTTACAACATGTCTGCTGAGGTGGAGAGAAAGAACCATTTAATCAGGGGATGATTAAGTGGCAGGTTGAAACAATCAGGTTATTTAGCCAGGACATTGCTGACCCTCTACTCTTTACAATGAGTGTCATTTTATCTTTAATGACCACAGTGACTCAGGACCTTGGTTAAACTTATCATCCGAAGTACGGTATGTGTTGACAACAATAAATGCCTTCTTCAAAATATCTCCCTCAAGATCGCTTCCTTAGCCCCAGGGATCACCACGTCATCAATGCTTATTGACATAGGTTTATTTGCAGTGTCAGAACCATACTGCACGTGATATTAGCATTGCTACAATTATGGTCATAAACTTTTTTTTTTTGGGGGGGGGGGTTCATTGAATGTCATTCCAAACTACACCAGAAGCCGCCTCAACTCATTAACGCTCAACTGTTTGGGAATTGCTGACATCGAGAAATTTGCTTTGGCATTGACATTCAATCAGAATTCCCCCAAAGAATTCCTTTTCATTTGATCTTACCATCAATTGTACTGCAAAGCAAACCTTTGTTTTGCTACACTTTGATGTTTTTTTCATACCCTTATAAAGTAGTATTTCCCATGCATATTTTTTTCTGACATTACCTTAATCTATAACTTCAAACAAATCGTCACAGTTTGAAACATTGCTCTGCCTTACGAAAAGAGGGAGTAGGGGGTGTATTATTCACTTGCTCTTATTGATTAAAGGACGGTATACAATCAAGGGCAAATTCTCAAACATTGCGCCTGCATATGGGTTCATTTTACTGTGTGCTGCCACATACTGTTTTCATGTAGATTCACAATATCTCTTTTTTTTTTTTTTAGTTCTATGAAACAAGCCATTATAAGCGTACTATAAACAATATGGTTTTCTTGCATGTGTAACGGGATCGCAAATAATATTAATAATAATAATAATAAAAATAGTAATGTTATTTAACAACATTTATTTTTGACAATTAAAGTGTCACAACCCTCAAGTAAATTGCTTTTGTGTATCCTCTCATCCAACAGCCAGAATGTCTTTTAGATAGTTTTATATATATGCACCCCTAATGTTAAGAAGTTGTTCCTTGCTATATGCCCATTAGCATCTAGGCAACATCTTCCTGATAAAAGTTTATCATCTCTGGAAATAATTTGTAACCTTTAATAACAGTTAAGTGAACACTGAAGTGCTCTTCCTAAGATAGCCCATCAATTAATCATTCTTCACTATGTTCCTCTGTGCAGTTTATTAGGAATAACTCCTAAGCCTTCCGTGGTCATCAGGATTGGGATTGTGTTCTCGCTGAATTTACCAGTCCTGCCTTCTGACAGTTCTGCTCTGGCAAGTGTGCACTCCGTTTGGCTGCTGACCCATGATACCACTGGCTGGGCATGGACACGCCCCTGCACTCAAGCCTGCACCATCTGAACTGAACTGAGTCATTCTGCTCTGGGCTCTGTCCATCTGTCAGTACCAAAATAAACCCTGCTATTGCATTACACTATGACTCTGCATTTGGCTCCTGGCTTGGATCATAACAAAATGGTGTTTTGGGAAATAAAGTGCATCTTATTTTAAATTTGCTAATGTCACATGGTCTGGGACCTTCTGACTTCTGCCCAGGAAACCCCATGCGTTAAATCACACCCTGGTCCATGTGATTTCAGTAATGCTGAATATAGGTTCAACTGGATAATCATACAGTAAAAAACTCATATTCGAGACTGATTCCTTTTTCTGCTGGTTTCTGATCCCAGAAGATTCCAAGAATACGGATAAAGCAGGCTTCTCCCCTTAGGCAGAGCTGGTTTCATGTGATACCCAGTGAAAAAAAAAATGTTGGCGTCTAGCTGGGTGGAAATCCTGGTTGAGAGATTTTTTTTTTTGTTGTTTTTTTTTTTACACGAACCAACTATAACCCCAATATAGGTCACAAATATATTTACATTGCAGTTGAATGGAAAACATTCCCTTTTCAACCAAATGGAGCCAGGCTTTCACCTGAACGTCAAGAGGGTGTTTCATCGACTTTGCACTGAATTCCCACCACAAAAATGTTCACGTGGTATTATATAACAAGCAAAGACTACCCTTTATTTGTGAGGCAAAGCTCCAAACATGAGTGCTTCAAGTGAGATTCTGAGCTCCATATGTTGGTTTTTCACATAAAATAAAATCTTACAGATAGGCCTTTCCTGGAGAGAAGCCCAGGAACATAAATTAACCTTTGAGAACCCTCAGGATGTCACACAGCTGCTCCAAAACAGATACGTCACCCCAGGAGTGGACCTGGAGGGCCCTTGAGAAGATCTTCAGCCAAGAACCAGACAGATTATCAACAATCTCAAATCAGAGACTTGAGAGTACGGAGATTGAAGATGAAGAATGAGTTTCAGTAAAATGGGGAAGAACTTCCAATGTTTTGAATGCATATTGTGTTTAGTATTTTTATTTTTAATTTTTACGTAACACTTTACAAAAAGTAATGACAAAACAACACAAAATACAGCATTACAAATCATTTATAAACATGAATTGTCATTCCATTGTTTGTTACCAGTAAAATAACACTTAACTTCAGTTCTTACCATCTAGTCATGGTGATTATCATCATGAAGTGTATGACAAAACCTATGTAGTACATTGAAAGCTAAAGGGTTTTTTTTTTTTACCCAGAGGAATTTGCAATGAGGAAGAGGTTTTGGAAAAGCATGGAAAAGCAAAATTTTTTGATTCAAAGGCCCGAGGACATGCTATGAAGCCTTTCCTGAAATGCAGTTATATTACATTTAAGCCTACAGCAAATCACAGCTCATTAGCAGAGGTAGAAATGAGATTATGGCCGCTACCTTCCGCAGTCTGCGAGGGATAGAACAGCTCAACATTTTTACAAATGCTTTTCTGTGACCTTTCGGTGTTTGTCTTGGATTTTCACTGCTTCGAGGCCTAATGATACATGACAAAATTATATAATTAGCACAAAGTGCAATGAACTTCAGCTAATCACTGTGTTGGCAGTTAGTCACATATTATGAAACAGTTGGTAAGCCTGGCTGGATAGTTTTTTTTTTCTTAATCACTTTTTCTGCATAACTGCATGGAGAGAAAAATAAGGCCTTGAAAATGACATCAAAATTTCAGGTGTCCCTATTTCTCTCTTTTTGAGAACAAAAAACTTTTCAAGGATGATCTTCATGAACTCTCTAAACTATTTTCATGAAGAAACTGAAGAAGCCTCGGGCTTTTGTCTATCCCCATTATATAAGTAAATTTTGGATTGAAGATCAACCGGATGTAAGCCTTCCACTGCTTTGGACATTTTTTGAAATAGCTCAAACCTTTCTTTTATTCATAGGTGGTACTAACTACCCGTGATTTGTATTCTATCAAATCTTCACAAACAATGAATCTGCCACATTAAATGTCAAATTACTACTCACCTAAAATGGTCAGGCAGTTTTTTTTTTCAAAGAATCTTGCAATCTGTTCATTGTTTCTTGTTGTTCATTTATGAATTCATTCAAACCCACGTAGCTGGACCCTGTTTTGCATTTTGTACATATGCTACACAGGATAAAAGCACTCAGAATTGTGGAGAAAAGATTCCTAGTGATTTATTATGGCTTTGTGGATGGATCTACACCACATGGTGCAATTATTTATGTTGATAAATGGGTGCTATTGAATATAAATCTACATATCACGACTCAATATTCCAAAGCCGAGTCTCTAAACACTAAATAAATTGCTCTAAATCAAATCCCTTCTGTTAATCTAAAAAAATGATACGAGTGATTGAGCATGGTGATGTCCATGGTTTGATTTATTTGTGATTTTGTTGATGTACAACTGAATGGCCAGTTCTGTATTGTAAACATTTAGCTTGGTGATGAATACCAAATGAAAAAAGTGAGACAGGGGTTAGAATATACCACAAACAGAGACCTTAAAAATATAAGGAAACTGCATCGTTTTTCAACAAGATAATGTAAAATGCTAAAGATGGCGGAACACTGGCGTAACACGTTTCAGATTTTGCTCAACTGCACGACACTGATAAACTGTAAGGTTTGGGGGCTCAACAATGCAACATCAGGCCTCTGTGATTGAAATATTTTGGCTTAATGCAAAAGACTAAGGAAGAATTGACAGAGGGCAGGATCAGAACTAACATGCAGGGCAGAAGCTCAGTTCACAGGTTTCATTATAACCCTTCATCGAACAGTCCAGTTTGTTAACACACAGGAGGAATGCAGTACAAAGAGGGTAATCCGATGTGGTACAAAGAGGGTAATCCAAATTGTGACCCAAATACAGTCCATGAATCAGAAACCAGGAAATTGGTATGCTAAAACCAGGGGACATGCAGAATCATAAAATCTAGGAAGCAATCAGAGGTAATGCATAGAAACACAATGGTATACAAAGGAATGCACTGAATCATAATCAAAGACAAAAAGTAAACCATCACCAAGGAATTTAATGGTGCTCTCTAGTAGGCTCAGTGAAATACTGGCAAACAAATTCACAATATGGGTCTGGCAGACTGGGGAACATAAAGGGTAGGAGGGAGGCTGATTACATGGGAAACAGGTGTGAGTGAGCTGGGAGAGTGTACAGGGAGGTGCGGTTATAAACAAGGGAATGGATGGAACAAATTAACAAAGAAAATGGGGAGGATGACTGCATGAGTGAGGGGAATGAGAACAAAAAGCATGTGGCGAGTGACAGGTATAGGAAACCAATGACCTAATACTGGAAACTGCTAAGATACATGAATGAAACATGAAAAATGATAAAAGCATGAGTAAATACAATAAAAACATACAAAAACTGAATCGAACACAAACAGAAATTTATACATTGAAGTAAAATAAATTTTGTTGTTCATTTTAAAATGAATGACATCGATCCCTATTGTACTGCCGGTCATAGATGAATTAGCAATAGATGCTCTGATTCGAGGGCTACTTGCTGCCGTAGCTGTGCATAATCTCCATATACTAATGTATTTTTACAGTGCTACTGATAAAGGTGATTGTGATAGCTAAAAACATGGTAAATAACTTTAGTTATATATCGAATATATTAGTTACATGAAGACTGAGCAAGCTAATAAATGTTGTGTTTATTCATATTCAACAGTGAAAGGTAGATAATACCTCAGGCTTCTCTGCCTGACACAATAGCGTAAGATGTTGCAACATCAGCTGTGGATAGCATATGCGTACATGGCTTGGAGAGTGAAAAACGCCATTTTTCTCCAGCATTAGCGTCTTTCAGAACAAATTTTATGACTCAGTGTTGTTTACAGTTTGACCATGTCAACAAATATTGAGATCAAATGGCAATGCATATGACAGGACTTTAGATACGGGCATCTCCCCATTCAATGAGACAGGGCCCTGATTTTGTTTGCTGCGATCCTGCTATCGAGACCGTTTCAAAGATGGTGTCGGAATGCGCCATCTCCTTATGGTTAGAACGTCTCTGCCGTAGACGCTCAAGTCAAGTCTGGCGCGAAGGTGCCATGGATATTCTCGTCAGGAAAAGAGTGTCTAAACTTCAAATTCTGGCAGGGACCATCTGGTGTGGTGTTAGCATGTTGCTCCCTTTGTTTCTTTCAGGTGCTCAGGTTTTTGCCCCTGTCAAATGCAAGATTGAATGAAATACAAAGTTAGACTGGTAACACTTTAAAATAAGAGTACATTAATTAACATTAGGTAATAAGAAGCATTAACTATCAGTTAATTAACAGTAAACTAATGGGTCTACTAATAATTTACTAATGGGGTCAACTTCATAATAAGGATGTCAAAGAGCATTAATAAAGGGTAAGTGAAGGTTACCTAATCTAATTTAGCTCTGATGCAACTGTCAATTTATTGGTAGTTCATGCTTATTATTGCATTAACTAATGTACCCTTATTGTAAAGTGTTACCGTTACACTCATTGACAGACTGTCTGCAGACTTAGTGAGTTAATAGTGTCTGTTCTCAGTGAAGGATTGAGGACCTGACTAGTTCAGGATGTCTTCCCACCATTGGCGCCAACTGTCCAACCCCACTGACCATCACCAATTATTAAAGTCTTAGATAATAGATATCAGCGTGGTTTCACAGTGGGTAGCACTGCAGCTTTAGCCTGGTAAAACCAGACTCTGCTACTTTGCTTTGCTTCGTACACAGAGTCTGGCCAGTCGTCGTTGACAGGTGTTTACTTCCTGGTGGGTGGGCGCTTGTCTGAAGTTTAAAATCATTAGTGTACCCGTAAACTAATCACTAACGTTTGGCAATGACGTATGTTATGCGCCGGCTCAGCCGCCTAGTACTTCCGCAGCAAACACAGTCCTTCATACCAGGAATGCAACGAAAACAAACTGATCAGTACATTAAAGGTAATACTGTACCCATACATATGCCCATCTACCAAATTTTAGCCTTCACTCATTCACTTAAAAGAACCAAAGGTGCTCTTTCTGTTCTCCTTACAAGAAACAAACTGTTGAGCTATTGCTTTTCCTGCGGATACAATAAAACGCAAGAGACCCAAAACCAACGGCAGAATCGGCGAGAATAACGATTATTTACATCAGGATGAAATCTGCGTTGACACGAAAACTGAACCGTTAACCGTACTTGCGCTAACATCATACCGAGCTCGCTATCTAACTTTACAGCAACACAGTTTGGCTCTAAGCGTTTGGCTGTCTCAGACAGCCATTTCATTCATGGATAATGAAAACATAACGCTGAGACAGCGAATAGGTCTTGTGACATGAACAAAAACACGGCATTTAAAAAGTTCGCTGCTAACTTAAATAGTGTGAAATTCGCGGGCAATGTAACACTAGAAGCTACAAGCTAGCTGAGGTGGTTCGGCTGTCTCTCACAGAGATGAACAGGGTGCCTATTTCATGATGGCTATTAAGTAGATATGACAATCTGTTGGGAGTAGCGCTACAACATCATTTCCATTCAAAAAAACTAACCAAACATTCATCTCGTTGTGGCTATAAGTCGCTGATACCCGGGATTTTCTCCACGACAGAGCGAATGGCCTCCCCTGTATCTATGTCCGTAGCCATTGTTGATTTCGGAGACTACAATTTAAAACTCGGCGCAGCTGCTACATCATGGCTCTTGGCCACGCCTTCTATTCGTTGGTTGGTCCGGCATACTTTCTGCCGAGGTAAATAGGGCAGAGCTCCGAGTGACCAGACTGAGTACTGAAGAGAAATGAAATTAATCGGAAGTACGAAGGCTGGCGGAGTCAGGCTACTGTTGCCTCACAGCGAGACGAATGTGGATTCAAATCCAGCCTGGAGTTTGCATGTTATCGTCATGTTCGAGAAGGCGTCCTCTAGGTACTGCTGCCTCCCCCAACAGACCAAAGACATGTATGAAGGGCTAACTGGAGACTCTCAATTGCTCATAGGTATAAGTGTATGAGTGACTGGTGTGTGAATAGTGCGTGCACCCCGTGATGGACTGATAAGCTGTCCAGGGTGAGTCCCAGCCCCTCGTCCATATTCAGCTGGGATAGGTTCTAGCTCCCCCCCCAGTGAGGAAAAAGCAGTTTTGATAATGGATGGTCGTTCAATTTTAAATATTGTTGGATGAAACAAAGGCATAATCAATCACTTATTGATATGAAATCAATAAATAAGCAGGCCTTATTTTACATATTTCTAAAATAAATATGTGAAGCAAGGCAAGCAAACTGAATTGCTGTAGTTTGCACTCATGCACAGACAAGCTTTACAGTTTCTTGGTAAAAATGCAACCTCAACGGTATTGCTAGCAAGATTTTATCAAGAATATCAACTCTCTCATCGATAGGGATTTTGCAAGACTTATTGAGTCCTATGTGAGCATATTAAATAATGTCCACTTTACCTGGTGTTGTAGGAAGAACTTTGTCCGAGCAAGTGGATAAAGTGTTCCACTGACCCTTGCAAATCTATCTCCAAAAAATAGATCCATTCTCCAGAGTCTGATGTAATTGGGTTTATTGTGAATCCATCCAGATGAAGCATAAAGAAACCCCAGGCTGGTCTGTGTAAACCACATAGCATTCAATCTTCATCGATCACCCCACACCGACTGACCTCCGGCTGTCCGAACCCTCATATTTATTGGCCTTTTGGCACGTTTCTTTAGGTGGGATTAAACGTGACTCCTTCTACATTCTCTAATATTACTAATTCTGATTGGTACATTGTCCCATAGCGAACCTCCACCCTTAGTAACAAGTTTGCCATTACATCTTAGTGTACCTTCATTTTCGGCCGCCAGTGACACTCGAAAACCACACCTAAGTCTCCCAAACCATGGGTTCACCTAAAGTTTAGTAAGTTATCTGAGGACATGGATGGTTCTAGAACACTCAGATGCGCATGCTCAGGTAGTGGGACCAGGCTGACCGATATGGTCATTCCGGAGGGTTAGCTCATTAGGCCGGCCTTGAGGGTTTTGCAGAGTTTGGCTTATCTAGGTTTCTTGGCAGATTCATAAGTTTTTGCTCCTTCAGTGCTACTCCTTCTACAGCAGTTTTTAAAAGGTTTTCTTGCTGAATTGAGATTATGGTTTTACTTTAAATTTAGAATGTTTTAGGATATTTTCCCACCACACTGGTTTTACCATGTAAATATAGCATAAACTGCATTTTATTTGTAACACAAAAGGCTGTATTTTTGTGCCTTTGCAAATGGAAACTCATGTGGTCCTAACATTATTCACAATTTTATCTAACACTTCTCTTTGAACCAGAATCTCTTTGGAATGAACTTCAAACCATGTGGAATGGTTTAATGAGTGACTAAAATAAAAATGTGAAAACTGCCTGAAAGATTAAATGCTGTAATCAAAGCAAAGGGTGACCACACTTGACTTTTTTTATCTCAAAGACATGATTTTTGTTTTACCATATATTGTTATCTGTTTACTTATTTTAATCTATATGATCCAATATTACATGAAATAAATCCTTGAATAGTATCGGTTTTTGATTTATCTTCATTTTTTTTAAGTGTATAATCATCATTGCGCACTACCATATTTCAGTAAATTATTCATTTGACTGACTGATGTTGTAAATCCTGCAATGCCTGCGCTACTGGGTGTTTGGGTTAAAGAAATTGATGGAACCAAACCCTCACCACACCCACAGGTAATTAATTCATCTTATATCAACCCTTTTGACTACAGTGCCACAGTTATGCTATCACCTCCTGTCACAAAATCACCAAAAATGAGCTGGACACACACAGCTTTTTTTTCTGCAAAACCATTATTACCTGTATTTACCAGCTGCATACAGGCCGTCAAATTTGGGCCCAATAGTGATATGATAGTGGGCAGCAATGGTTGAAGCACGGAGGAAGAATGTTTTTTTTTTTCTCAATTTCTAATTGAGCATTAGTATTGTGCCTTGTTGATTATGAAATTTTACAAGTTCAGGTTTCCTATCTTGCCCTTAAATACACCTTCAACCCGAATATTTCTCGAGGAAAAAAGGGAAAATGTGATATCAAAGCAACAGCAGGGAAACACTGTTTTTCATTAAAAATAGATCCTCCTTTGATAAACATGACCACACTTCAAAGTCAGTTTAATGATATCTGAATTAAATGATTTCAGACAAAAATTGCAGGCTTTAAGTATGATGAGAACTGCGAAGGAGAGCCATACGGTTTCAGCTTATTAGCCAGATTGTCCAACTTTATGGTAAATTCACTTTTGGCTAATTTACTTTAATTTCCAGGCTGCATGCTAATTATGCTACCGCTATTAATGGCTGCAGGTGGAAGCAAACATAATTTTCAATAAACCAATGTATGTGTAAGAATAATTTTTATTTATTAGCCAAAATTCAATTATCATATGATAAAGACAGAATATTAGGTAGCATGGTAGTGCAGTAAGTAGCTCTGTTGCCTCAGAGCGGGGAGGTCATGGGTTTGAATCCAGCCTGGAGACTTTCTGTTTATGTAACTGTTTATATGTTCTCCCTTTGTTTATATGGTTTCTTTTGAGGCTCTCTGGTTTCCAGAGTCAGGTATTTTAGGCTATGGATGTCTCAACCCTCGTGTCAATGTCTTCTGTGTCTTTTTTTTATTTTATTAGCATGTAAAATTAGCCCCATATGCAGGACCAATGGTAAATCTGAGCATTCTGCAGTTGAGGTGTATGAAGAAGTAATCTTCATGAACTCACTTTGGCAACTCATGGAAATTTGCACAGCAGAAAATTTAAACAACACCTTATTCATTTTTTTCTTTTTCTTTTTACATAGCACAAATGGGCGTCTCATGCTCCTGGTAATAAGGTGCCATCCTAGCGTAATTTACATCAGGACTCTTTTCTCATTAAACGCATCGCCTTTCCGCCTCAAAATTCAGAAATGCGCATCTTGTCATCTTGCTGTAATAAATTTGTTTTTGCATTGCATGGCAGAATCGAACAGGTGAGGAATGACCTGTTTTAAGACCCCAAAACAACACTGCATAATCAGTGGGCTGAGGCTATGCATTTTTCATAGCTTCTACCAAGTGTTGCTGTTTGCTGGCTGGATGTGTTGACATTTCACAGTCCAAAGTGTATTACCACTGCATTGTTTGTGAAAAAAGATATATGAGTGCCAAAGGAGGTGGCATTTAAGATATGTTTATGATGAAAAAAAGAAAAATGAAACGATAGCATCGCTCAACAACCTTTTTTTTTTTTTTAAGAAGATTGCATACTGTATAGTCTCCATTTAAAATTTAAATGCAAATTTCATAAATTCTTAAATTTTATAGCATTAAGTGCATCCTTACATACAGTCTAAATTGGTTCTTGTTTTTAAAATTGAAATAAAAACTAGTGGACCCAGTAGATTTAAAGGACAAGGAGTGTGCAACCTCAGAATTCATGAATAAAAAAATTTCACTTTGGGACTCTTTTTGCGCAATGTATAACAGGCAGGAAGTATAACATTTGAAGAAGATATTTGTGAAATCAGTGAAGCTTGGGAGCTTATGAGGCATACAGCCAAACCCCTTGTCAAAACAGAAGAATGTCACGCCAAATTGAGCCCGCACCAGCCTGATTTTATTGCAAAGGGCACTTTCTGAGTCTATTGACTCATTAAAAGCCAAATTCTGCATCAATTATAGGCCCTCATTCATAGATTGATTTAGAGTGACATAGTGCAGTCAGGAGGAAATGGCATCACTGCAGACAGACAGGCTGAGTCCACAGAGGACTTGCGCTGACATTCTCATCTGTTATCAGGTTGAAATAAGCTATCTCCAAGCCCAATTAGTCACACTCATTTGTCGAAGCATTGCGTTGTATAAAAGACAGTCAGCACTGTTACTTAGCACCCTAGATGAAGTGTTGGCTTCTGTACAGCCGTTGTTAATTAATCCCATCCACGCTATGGATTTTTTTTTCATTGTTTATTATCTGTGGCCCTGCTAAACTTCATTCAAATGTAACACCGGATAAGAGACTTGCGAAGATCCAGGAATTCATCCTTGTCCCCTGTTAAGCAGTCTGAAGACCTGTGCGTGTAGGACATGTGCATGTGTATGTGTGTGTGTGTGTGTGTGTGTGTGTGTGTGTGTGTGTGTGAAGGGGAAGTTGTGGTAGACTTAAGCCGCTTTCACACTGGACGCAAAATGAATTTTTCGCACGACAGATTACATTCAAAGTCAATGCAAAGACGCAAATATTCGCGTCTTTGCATTGACTTTGAATGTAATCTGTCGTGCGAAAAATTCGTTTCGCGTGCGGTGTGAAAGCAGCTTTAGAAACCATTGTTGTCAGCTTCTCTTTCAGATGTACCATACTCGTGGCACTTCCAGAAGAACAGTGCATTCCTGAGAGGTAATCTGTATGCTTGATGGCATGTTTGCTCACTTGAACATTCATTTAAAATCATGCATATCTTGCTTCTTTTTATTTTATTATTATCTGTGGTGCAAAAACATGTTACTGATCATAAGTTGTACTGAAATTCTTAACATTTCCTGTTTTGTTGAGTACAGAGTTTATTGTTTTGTCTTTGTTCAGGCTATTGATGAGCTAAAGGGAGTAAACATCTCAGCTTTTGCTGAAGATATCAAAGAGAATAACTATCCACTCCCATATGGAGTGCTTGTGCCATTGAGCGCATTCGATGCTTCCACAATGCCAATTCCCTCACCTCCGCAAAGTTAAATATCGATGAACACCTGAATATTTATTGCCCTGTCAGTGCCCTATATCTCATTTGTCTCACTTAAGATTGTATATAAAATTCAGGAAGTTGTCTGACTTGTCTTCCTAAGTTTCTTTTTCCCGTTTGAGTTGTTTGCGGACTCACTTTCTCAAGTACATTGCTCATTTCGCTACACGTATATTGTCTTTTTTTTTTTGCCGACGAGACTGCGGGAAAGGTGGCAGCCTATCCCAGCATGCCTCTGACAGGCAGCTCAGGTAGGTAATAATTATGCCTTTGTGCACATGTGAAGCAGAGCTGTTGAGCAATATTTCATTTGATCCGATTCCAGTCGCTTCGAATCTCGGGGGAACTCGGAGACCTCCATAAGGAATAGATTAGTCACAGAAACACGAAAAGTCTGCTATTTACTTAAATTTGTTTATTTTTTATTTCTCTCATATTGTTCTAAGAAGAAAGATGTAGCTCTGGGTTTCAGGAAACAATCGGGAAAGAAATCCCTGATGTTTGATTTCTTTGGCTGCTCCAAATAGGTTTGGTTTTAAATTCAATATACCTCTTAAACAAAGCATTTGGGGTCTTACAAAAACATGAGTCACTTTCTGATTTCTGGCCCCAAATTCTGCTAATTAAACACTTGTCAATGACAAGTACGCATTCACGTCCTCCATTGGATAAGACGTTGGCTGTATTACGCATATACTGTATATGCACAGTCTTTTGTGATGAGGTTTTAATCACCTTGCAAATTATATGCTAATGAACAGTACCCTGTAATTACAGAGAGGCACTGTTCTAAATATAAAGCCAGGGAAGAGAGGCAGGATCTGTAAACTCACAGCACCAAGGCTAATGCAAGGGGCTCAGTGGAAGTGGATGTGTTCAGCCTAACTCAAATACAGAAGTCACGGCAACAAAGATGGGCACATGAATCAAGCATTCTCTGCTCATGTGCACTTTGTTTTATGATGTACAGCCATTTTGTATTGTGTTGGTGTCTGTGTGTGTACATACACGTGTGTACGCATACGGTATGTATATGATTCTTACTGACATATTTGTATTGTTCATGTATTTAATACATTTATCATGCTTGTATTCATTTTATAATGTTAAAGTATCAAAGATATGCCATGGTGCATTTCCCACAATACCCCTGGTCGACATTAAATTGAGCTGTAAAAACTCATCAGATCAATTTAATTGTGGACTCATATTTATCTTGTTGGGATTGAGCTAATGTTTTTGTGCGCTGATGCAAATGCCATGTGTACAGCTAGTTTTTTTTTTTTCCAGAATTAAAGATTGTCCCGAGAATGACTTTCATATGTGGTTTTTGGGACATTGAACTATGCAGACCATTGTTTGTTTCTTATTAATTAATTAAACAAGATATTACTGACAAGCTAAGATGTCACAAACCAATGCCTAGTGAGTTTCAAAAGTAGCATAATTTTGCAAAGAATGCGGCCTGACTGACCTTAAGAATTTTCTGAATGGATTGCAAGTACTGCTCAAAAATGTACTTGGCATGCAATAAGAATAATGTACTTTTAATGTATGTGTTTATTTTATTTTTCTGCATCAAACTCATATGGAACACATAGTATCATCACACTTGCAATACTGCACTGTCTGCAAGGTTTGGCAGCCTCAGTACATCTAATACAGAATGTGGACTCTGTGCAGCTCAGGGGCATTGAGAATTATCAGGAGAAGAGGCGGCTGACTTGATATTAAAATATTAAGTTCAAATGAAATTTACACTGAATTATCCTCTGCAGGTCTATGCTTTGTGGTATACACCCAGTCAAACACTTTCTCGCGGATGAATTCTGTAATTCTCCTTCTCAAGATTTGTCACAAAATTCAAGGTCCAACTGAAAATATGGGCTTAAGAATGATATATTGTGACAAATGCATGAATTATTCTGTTATTCAGTGAAAGTTAATATATTCACTTGTTACACAGAAGTCTGGAGCCCCAGCCGATCTGTATAAGTGGGATAGACATCTTCTGTTCGGCAGCTAACAGGCAGCTGCAGGTATGAATTTGCAATATTGCCCACAGGTAAGGGCCATCCAGTACAGTTCTCTGTATGTTGATGAGGTTGAGAAGGGTAATTGCTTCAAATGCCCAGAAGGCTGTATGAATGTGTAAAAGCTAACATTTCATATAGTTCCTTCTTTTTCTATTCTCTGCTGTTGTTTTTAGTTGTTTTACTCTTGTTTATGATTCATTCTGCATGTTAAATTTGCCACGAACTTCACAAAACTGCAAAATTTGTAAGGCTGACTCTGTGTGTGTGTGTGTGTGTGTGTGTGTGTGTTTGTGCACGCTGATGTGCACAAAGTGGTCATTTAAACAAATACTGGGATGACAAGCATTCATCTTGCTAAACATACAGAATAGCCTCTTCTTCTTCTGAGAGCATGATCATTTGGCTGCGCTCTGCACAATAGCCCAATTAGTTATTCAAATATATACTCACCTTTAATGAACTCTGGACCACTCCCAAAGTAGGGGAGAGTATTGTGAGGAACTTGAGACAGGAGATCGGGGTGAATGTGATGTCGTATAGGCGTGGTCTGTGATTGTGCGAACGTTGGGTACCCCCAGGTGGCGAGACTCAGGGTGGGGCTTGCATCTCTTGTCGGAGTCCATGTGGCTCCCAAGCCCCCCGGGGTCCCAGGTGGTGGCTGTTTCTTGCTTCCTTCTTGGAGAGGGGAAGGGTGGGAGGGATGTAGAAACGAGACGAGCAGGAATTGTGGGAATGAAGGCGGTATATATAGGCGTGCGGACGAATAGGAGGGCGCATTGGGAGTGGTCTTGTTCCTTAACCTCTGTTATTGGGAACACCCTTTATTAAACAGCATATTTAAGGGACTTTCTGGGGAGGTAGGCCATGGTATTTAATCCTGCGCTTTGAGATTCTTTGGTTTGGACAAAAACAGATGTGTGTTTCTAAAGTTTCAAGTCAGACCTGTCATGATGTTTGTGTAGATGCCAATCAACAAGGTTCTTGCCCACTGACTTCATCATTCAACATTAATGCTTTGACCCATTTAAACCTTTAGATACATTGGCATTTCCACTGGACGGCATTCTTCCTTATGACCCCATTAGATGTGTCCATGTAAAGTACCATTTGAGTATTAAGAATTGATTTCCCCTCATGATGAGAGTTAAAATTGTTATGATACACCTACAGTGCCCTTGTCCTAATATTGGACTCTTTGGTAGGTATTAGAAAATATGGTTGCTGCTAATCACCCCAATCTTCCATTCAAAATTAAAAACCAATCTCACCTTGCACTTGAAGAAAATGAAAGTAATTAAAGTTTAAAAAAAAATCTTATTTCATTAAAACTAACACTGTTGAAGTATATTCCCACTCATATTTTCGTTTTTAGGCTCTCAATAATGATTAAGAAAACTTATTTGGCCACCTTTGACTCCCTGTTTCCCTGGGGTATAAAAATGAGGTGATATGTAACTAATTTCACATAGTCGTGCATCGCCATGGTTAAGACAAAAGATTAAACCATTGGTTTTGGACTGAAAGTTTTAGAACTTCATGATTGCGGAAATGGCCTTGAGAAAAATATCCATTTTGACCATCAGGGCAACGATTAAGAAGTTGAGGGCATGAGGCAATGTCAAAAATCCACCAGGGAGAGGGCTTTTGCCTATTTTCAAGGCATGCCCTGTGAGGAGGATGGTTCAAGTGGAAAAGGAAACTTCAAGGATCACATTTGGAGAACTGCAGACGTTGAGTATATTGTGAGGTTTCCCAAAGCAAATGCAATGTGATTGAGGAAATATCTTACTGGTTGCTTCCATCTGCTGCAGCACCCTAGCAGATCCTGCATCTTGCTCATAGTAGTGATTTGCATTGAGCAATGTTAATTTTTCAGAGTAGCACCTCCTAATAGTGAAAAGTTGCATGAATCTCGGCTGTCCTGATTTTGGTCTCCGTTTGTGCACTTGAGCTCAATTTGGTTACAAGTGGACTGAACATTAGTGAGGTGATTTGAGCACCATCACTAATGGTTGTTAGTCAATCGTGGGAATAGGATCAATGAAATCTCAAATCAAACAAATAGGCAGTATTCAGAATCGTCCAAAAATGGTAAGTGCTAAGTTTGATGAAGATTAGATGAAGTTTAAAAGGATGCCTGGAAAAAGATTCAAAATGACAGGAAGAAAATATATGATGCAAATGGGCACTTCTCAGTCATCAAGATGTCAACGAATACATTTCGCAAAAATTGTGATCTGATTCCTCACCATATGGTGGCGCTGTCACTACCACCTTAGAGTATGAAAAGCACTGAAGTATGGGGAAGCTGTTCACAAGTTTCAATTTTACAGCCTTTTGAACTTTTGACATATTCAGCACGCTTCATCATGCATTGCCTGTTCCTCATTGAAGCCCGTTTAAAAAAAATTGCAATGATTTATATATATATTATATACTGTATGTATATATATATATATATATATATATATAAAATCGACCAATATCAGCAGCAAAATAGTAGGTATCTTGAACACATGCCTCACATTTTAGCTTTGGAACTGTGTCTTTAGCTGCTTGTGTGTATGACTTGTGGTGTGCCAAAAATAACGTTCAGGAGAAGAATGAATGATAAATTTTAAGAGCAACAACAACAAGATTGATTGTTCTCTGGGTCAGATAGTTTCAAAAACTATGGTACAATCAGATGTTTACCAAGAAGCACTGGAACTTCCAATGGGACCAGGTTCTATGGTTAGATGAGACCAAAATATAGCTCTTTAGCAAAAAACAGCAGAGATGGGTTTGGCGTAAAAAAAAAAAACAAAGATAGCCCTTCTGTAAAAGATAAAAAAATAATAAAAAAGATCCCAGCTGTGAAGTATAATAGTGGATATTTGAAGCTCTGGGGCGTTTCATCTTCCAGAGGCCTTGGACATCTTGTCAGCATTCATTGCATCATGGACTCCATTAAGTACCAGCAGTGAAAGTAAAAACCTGACAGATTCTGCCAGACAGCTTAATCTTGGCCACAGGTTAAATCTTACAACTGGGCAAAGACCCAAAGTGTACATCAAAATCTACGCAAAAAAATAATGGTTTACGGACCGGAAAATCAAGGTTGTTTCCTTGGCTATCCCAGTACTCTGACCTAAACACAGTAAGAAACCTGGGTGACAAGCTGAGGAGGAGGATCTGTAAATGTGGACCTTGAAATTTGAGGGATTTAGAGAGATTCTGCATGGAGGAATGATTTCCGATCTCTTGTGGCATATTCTCCACCTTCATTATACGCAGTGGGATGAAGACTCAGGGCTGTTATCTAGGCAGCGGCAGGCGGGACAAAGCCCGAAATGGGGATCTAATAACTGTGGCACACATTCTTTTGAGAAGAAATATTTTATTTGTCATATTTTAATTATTTTTTTTATTTAAAAGTTACATTTTTGGGGATATTTTGTATTAAATATAAAGCGCTTGAGTAATAAATACATTTATTATGAGGGCAGCATGGTGGTGCAGTGATTAACACTGTCGCCTCACAGCAAGTGAGTTCGAACCCGGCCTGGGGCCTTTCTGTGTGGAGTTTGCATGTTCTCCCCATGTTTGTGAGGGTTTCCTCCAGGTACTACGGTTTCCCCCACCCACAAAAATATGCATTATAGGAACATTCCAACCAGTACCCCTGACCAAGGTACTGGCTTTAGAACTGGAGTTGGTCCCGGGTGCTGCTCTGTAGCTGCCCACTGCTCCTAACTATAGGATGGGTCAAATGCAGAGGACAAATTACCCCACGGGGTTCAATAAAGTGAACCTTATCTTACATTGATTCATAACCCCTTCTGTTCATATTTACCATGGATGACAATATTAGTTGAGGGTATTTGTTCTGACCTGCGGTCATATTTCTGAATGTTATCTGAGCTTCTCGTTGTTACCAGATGTTTCCGATCTTTGACGTACCCTGTATGAGTGTGAGTGTGCATACGTGTGGGTGTGAGTGAATCACGCCCGTCAGAAGGTCAGTTTCTGACAGGCCGGGGTGATGGAGGTAGTAGAGGCGCGGCAGGGGCTGACTGGTCCAATGCAGATCCCAGGGGCATGATGGCGGTGTCAACTTCCCCGCTGGTGCGAATCTGATCTCCTTGTTTTTAACTACCAGCTGAACTACACTGCAAATGTAGCAATTGTGGCATAATTCAAGAGAGGAACTGAAATTGTATGACAGTTAGGGTACTGTTATTGTATCTACTGTACAATATGACATATACAGTCCCACGCCTTACAATTCCCAATACAAAGCTGAGACTCCACTGAGTCTGAGGTATGACGATTTGCTAACATGTGAAAAGGACTGCAAAACAGGATGATAGAGATGACATCAACTGGAAGCCTTTACATCAAGGCAAGCTCAGACAATATAACAAACCAAACAATAGTCGACTGTGAAAACTAAATGGCTTCGAGATTTTTTGAGGTAATTGGTACTAATAGCACCCCCCTGAGGCTGTGGGCAGTACTGCTGGTATACGTGCCCTTACGGCCTGAGATTGACTGAGGACTGTGGGCAGCAGAACAACAACCGAACTTCTGGTTCCTCCTCGCATGTGAAACATTGAAGGCAATTGAGATATACCAAGACTTTGGTAAGGGCAGGTATTATTGAGAACTGTTGACTTGAGGAAGCTTGTGTTTGCGATTCTAGCTAAGTGAAAATGAGCTTTTATAAATGAGGAAACCTGTGTTTCTATAAAATATTAATCACTTTCAGTCCTACTCTTGAACTGATGCCATGTGAATTTCAAGTCAGTTTTGAGGGGGGGCAAATTCTAAATTTAGTTTGTTTATGGTAACTCATGACAGAGGCTGGTAATTTCATCCACGATTAGCACCGGTTCATTTTTCCGTTTATAATAGTCAATGGAAGATTGACAGATTCTCAGCTTTCAAGTGATACTGTGAGCAATTTATCCTCTTCAGAAACTTGTGAGCAGTTTGGTGGCATAATGTGACAAATGTCTGTTTTTCACAGCTCGCTCAAAACAAAGGAATTCACAGGATTTAATGAAGTCACTGTGTTGTTGTCTTTGCTATTTGCCTGGGTGGAGTGATGCTCTCTCTCAGATGTGTTAATTGAAATGCAACCTTTTACTGTTGGTAAGCTTCGAAGCTTTGCTTACTTAATACCTTTAAATACTCTGTCTGGGTGTTGCTATGTGCTGTCTGAAAGCAAAATCAGTGTCACAAGGAGTGTTGTATAATATGTGTATGTGTTCTGTATATGTATACAAACCAAGCGGCCACAACGAGACTTATTTTCCCCAGACAGATGTCAGATTGCCCATGTGAGGCATTGCTCACTCACTTTACCCTGGTTGGTTTCAGTATGGGTCAAAAATACTGCCTCTATTCAACGGAAACTTTCATGTCAAACTACAGCGCTTAACAACTTTATTAGACCACTTGTCATAATAAACCTAGAAAACAGAATATTTAAGAAATTTGTCAAAAACTTCCTTAAAACTAAAAATTATTTTGTTACTTCTTTGGCAAATTACAAACTGAAACCACTAAATAGTCCTTATTCACTCATAAAAACAAAAAATTATATTTTGCATGGCCTCCTTTGGCCTTGATAACAGCTTGCATTCTTGCATTCAACCACTAAAACTAAGTTTTATGTTCAGTGCTATAAAATAACTGTTATTTGGCATCTTAATCAAAAAATAATAATATGCTTTACTATTTTTTCAGCTTTTTTGTAAAACGATAAATTCGAAAATTCATGTATAACAACAATAATTATAGTTTAGCATTAAAAATATAATTTCAGTTGTGCATACTGGTGGATTAACCATTACAGAAACATAAAAATTACTTTGGTAGTAACCAACGCTGTTAATTTAGGGCAGCTGTGGCATAAACCTTACAGTGGGTGGTGGTCTAATAAATTTGTTAAGCACTGTACTATTCAGTCGTTGGTTTATTTCTGTGAGTAAATGCATCAGGTGTTTTTTCATCTGTCTCCCTGTGTGGTGATTTCTTAAGCTGCTGTGCTATTTGGACAATACAAAAATTCACTGGATGATTGAGGGGTAGGTTACTTCACTGCAGTAACACACGAAGCGGACGACTCTGACTTGGGGGCTGTACAGATTGCACAATATGGCGATGCCATGTTGAATGTCCATGTTCCAAAATGCTTTGCCCTTTACCTGAGGAGAGTGACATCACAGTCAGCTTGGTGGATAGTTTCCAAACAGTCTATGATATAGTATGTATAGTATGGGCTTTCATTAAGGACAGTGATTACAAAGTTTTCAGGGCCTCCAGTGTGGAATATGGTCACAGATACCCCCTTTTCCACCAAAGCAGTTTGAGAACCAGTTGGGGGTTGATACCTAATCCTGAACCAGACAGGAATATCTGCCCTACTCTCCACAGTTAGCCATGGCCATCTGCCGTTACCCAATAAAAGCAATGAAGGCCCCATTGCAATGTAAGTTAGAAGCCTAACTGCAGCACCCAGGAAACAGTCCCATTTCTGAGACCACAGCCTTAGTCAAAGGCAATGACTGAAGTACTGTCTATCTGAACTAATGCGCATACAGCGCCTGTCAGTGTGAATTGGAGACAGGCGTATACCCACACAGTCTGGCCAGTGGCTGCGCTCGAACTCAGAACCTCCCTCTGGCCTGCGATTGACTGAGGACTGTGGGCAGCAGAATACCAGCTTAACCTCTACTTCTTCCTGACATTTGAAACATAAAGGCAATTGAGAAATACCAAGTCCTTGCTAAGGGCAGGTGTTATTGAGAACTGTAGACTTGAGGATGCTTGAGTTGGTGATTCTAGCAAAGTGGAAAGGTGCTTTTGTAAATGACGAAAGCCTGTGTTCTGGACTGTATTTTGCAACAGCCATGTGCCTTTGTATCACAGTCTCAGCACTGGGTCCTGCCACCCTCCTCCATATAGCCAAATATTCACTTCTGCTTTCGCCAAAATGGATGCTGACGTGCAGTAGTTTAAGGGTGCGAGACACAGCACTTCTGCTTTGACCTCACAAATTCTAGCGTACTATGGTTTCAGGGTTCGAGGAACATAAACAGGAAAACAGATTACCAATTTACAGCTTAGCGGCAGGAACACTTTAACAAAAAACGCCATGCCTTTTATTTTATTTTTTATTTTTTTAAAGATGAGGCCAGTCTGAAAATACTGTAGTTCATTCCACTGCAAGCATACGCCTGAAAAACTTATCAACCAAAAAAGAAAACATTAGAACGTGTATACCTTCATTTAAAATTATTGCACTGAAGTTTTGTGCTATTTAATTACATACCCCACCTCAACATGCAAACTCAACATTCTGTTATCGCACTGTTTTCCTTTATACACGGGAATAGTGTGGTTGTCTGCCAGGCAGATTATTGTTTTGGCTGCAGGGTTCACTGTTTAATGTGTCCCAGCTATTCCAGTGTGGAGGCAAGCATTCAACTCCAAGCAATCATGCCCGTCCCCAAACTGGCTGCAGTGTTTTCATTTTTACCATGCATACAATAAAAGGGTCATAAAGGAGCATGTGCGAACAATTATCACTGATTAATTACGTTTTTGTCTCACTAATATGGCTCTAGATACAGTGTCCTGCAGAAATAAAATCAATTCCTCATTACTTTAATTTCTTCCTTTCTCCATTAGTTTTTTCCCCTCATTTGGCTCGCTTTGCCACATTTTCACTTTCGTAAGTGACCCTTAATGCTCATAGTGTGGTTTTCTCAGCTTTTATTAAAGGTCTAAACATTTTTAATTGCAAATTTAAATGAAAGCACTGAAGGAGCTGATGCCTCGGTGCTCACAGCAGTGACAAGTATGTCCCTTAATGAAGCTATAAAATTCTGTGTGGACATGTCAGAGTGCCCTAGCTGTGCATCTATGCTTGACATAAGCTATGTTTCCATCCACTTCCATCCATCGAATTATCTGAAGTTCGCCAAAAATATTCATGCGAATAAAGGCGGTGAAAATGCATTTCCACCTAACAGCATTAAAGCGAATAAAAACTTGTGTGTAATGACGTCACTTGCTGCTATGCGATCAAATCGGTGTATCGAATAGATTTCTGACATTTTGAACTGTTTCCATTCATTTTCGCACTGAATCGCAGAACCTTCGAGTGAACAGAAGTAGTGTGGTAGCCAACAAAATTAACTAGCAATAATGGATCGCGTCTACCAACAAATGATAATTGCACAAGTTGTAATAGTGCTTATGTGCCAGCTATTAGCAACATGCAAACCATTATCAGAAGGCAACAACGGCATCGAAACACCGTCACGATGCAGTCGCAGATTTATTCGGCAAATAACGTTTCCATCAGCATTTATCGCATAAACCCTTTACCGATCAAGAAGAAAATCCGATGAGATCAACCGTATAAACTTAATGTCGATATCTTGAAAATCAAGTCAAATTTCACAGTTTCCATAAGGCATTTTTAATTCAATATGACTTAATTCGCATAAGAACGTGTGGATGGAAACATGGCTATTCTCAAGTATTTACCCACCAGTGGCTGGTTGACATAACGACTTGATAAAAGCCCGAGGACCGCTTAGCGAGAGACTGCGGTTGTTAGGCTTAGTGAAGCCCAGCAGTAACTGAAAGCATTGTTCATTTGCACACTGTTACTGTGTGGGGGGAGAAATCATTTGTGATGTTTTATAAAGTTCATACAGCAGTAAGTGCAAAAATCCACGCAGTGCTGTATTTAACACAGTGCGCAATGTGTGTTTACATGAATCACTGTCGGCATTATGCTCCGTTTGTCAAGTTTTGCCATCAGCAGTAACTATTGCTGTGATGTAAATCGAACTCACAAGTTGTAAAGCGATCCACTGTGAAGAGCTTTTTCTTCGTTAAAGTCTTGATCGCTCTCAGCAGCCATCGTGGTAATCAAATGTGCTATAACTCGAAAACAAAGCTCTATCTCAAAAATCTGGCAAATTTAAATCCAAGAGATCATGGCATTTAACCCATAGAGCCATATTCTAGGACTTGATTTTGACCGGCGTAGCAACTATCCCGGTAACAGACAGAATGAATGACTGAATGACTGAATGACACACAAACGAACCACCGAGGATGCGCACCGAGGCATAATTACTGTACATTTAGTCCAGTGAATTTGAGAGCGTGTTTACATAAGGGGTTCAATGCTCTTTACCACGCGTTAATACTTATGTGATGTAATGATGTTGAGAATCATGTAACTGGTGGCTCATATAAGCTAATAAATAAATAAATAAAAGACAGGTTACGCTTGTGGACAGAAAAGAGATGTGATTAGAGTGGTGGAGTAGGGGGAGGGGCTTGAGGTTGAAGCAGCGGTTTTCACAATGGTCAGTTTCAGATCCATCTGGGTTTGCATTTTTTTTTTACTTATTTCTGTCTTGGGTTGTATTTTTTTCCATCACTGCATTACTGTAAAGCTCTGAAAAGAAATTTCCACATCTTGTGCACCTGTTTATCTGCCTGACTGTGATTCTAGCTGTTTCATATTTTTTTTTCCAGTACATCTGTCTTGACAAAGTCTTTTAATCTTATTATGAGACTTAACTTCTTATTTTTTCCTTTGTCAAGTAGAAAATATTAGTTTATTTTCTGCTACCATCTGCTTGACAAGCGGAATTTTCTTATCCTGTTGGCAAATCTAGAAAAGAGTGTAAATTATCTCACCTCATTGGCAGAATTTTTGTCTTACTGAGAAAAAAGGGAACAGAAATAATTGAATTAAGTCTAAATACAAGATTCAAATGCTTGATGATTTTATTTTTCTTTTTTTTTTTGCAGAGCATGTGTTCTTTCCTGTTGTTTTGGTAATGGGCTTCTCGTAATTGATTAAGTTGTATCGTTCCTCACAACTTTTCCCACACCTGTCTCTCATCCTGCTCCTTCTTCCATGCATGTAGGTTTTCCCAGTTTCTTTGTTTATTGCCAGATTGTCTTGCTCCTGCTTTCTCACAGTCTCTTTGTGCTCCTGTCCCTAGTTCCTCATTCCTGCCTCGGCCCTTTGTGTCGGCCCTTTGTGTTTGTGTGTTTGTCGCCCCAAATCTTCATTTGGCATCTCTCCCCTTGTTTCCCGTCCTCACTATGCCAGCTCCCTCTTGGAATGACTCCTTGGCTTTGACCCCAGCTTGTTCCTGGACTATGATCTGCATACTTTTGTAACTTTGTTTGCATTGTACTGATGCCTGGATCGTCAACCTGCCTCAACGAAGATCTGGTTTTTGCTGTCTCCAGGTCCTGTTACTGATTTCCTCCACCCTGTTATCAGTGACTTACATGGAATAAAGATTACACTTTTAATGCCCTATTTTGACAATCCAACTGCAGACAGAAAATGCAAGTGCTAATGGCATCGCTGATCAAAACTTGGCACGTCTTACTCTATTTCGGTAATTTTTTGACAGGAGGTGATAGCACAGCTGTGGCACTGTTGACAAAAGAGTTGGACTAAGATGAATTAATTACCTGTGGGTGTGATTGGGGCTTGGTTCCATTAATGCCAATCAGATTAGCCGCTGTCATTCACTTTTAAACTGCCTTAATGAACAGGCAATTTTGTCCAGTGAAGAACAAGCACTCAACCTGGGAAACCACTGCCCCCTTCGGTCCTCTGAGAACTGCGCTCCAATGTAGTAACCCGTAGGGGCATTTGGAAGGACAGAGGTATATTCATCAGGTAGTGCGTTTTGCATGAAAAGATGTTGGCAATTTAAACCGTATGCAAAACAGCACTTGTGGAATTAAAATAAAAGCAAGATTGTAAGTAATTATTTCTACAACCCCATTTCCAAAAAAAGTTGGGACACTGCATAAGATGTAAATAAAAACCAAATGCTATGATTTTGAAATCATTGTAACTTTACATTTGTTTGAAAATTGGACAAAGACAATATATCAGATTTTGAAACTGATAAATTTTATTGTTTTTTGAATAATATCTGCCCATTTTGAAGTTGATGACAGCAATACATTTCAAAAAAGTTGGGATGGGACAATATAAGACTGGAAAAGTTGCATGATGCTAAAAAAAAGACAACTGGCAGAACATCTCACAGCTAATAAGATGATTTAGCAACAGGTTAGAAGCATGATTGGGTATAAAAAGTCATTCATAAGTAAATATAGTGCGGATTTAACCACTCTTACAAAGACCACATGGGGAAATAGTTCAATAATTTAAGAATAATGTTTGCAACTTAAAATTGCAAAGAATTTGGAGATCTTATCCTCGATGGTATATAATATCATTTAAGATTCCGAGAATTCAGAAAAATCTCTGTACTCATGGGACCAGGCCAAAATTCAAGTTTGAATGGCTGTGGTTTTCAGGTCCTTAGGCGGAACTCCATTAAAAACAGACAGGATTCTGTAGTGGAAATCACTGCATGGACTCAGAAACACTTCTGTAAACGACTGTCAGGAGATCGTCAATATGCTGTAAAACTGCGCCTACTTGGAACATCAAAAAAAGTTTGTCTCGGGTGCATCGGTACTGGAAACAGGTAAGGAGGACCACCAAGGAGATACCCACACACCAAAAAATGGTCTAAAACTGCCACACAAAACAAATCCAGAGGTTGAGGTCAATGCCAAAAAAGTTAGACTTTTATTAAGACATAGTGTACTAACAAAAATGTGCCCAGTGCTCAAAATAAGGGTGATTAAAAGCAACAGCAGTAAACGTTTCAGTCCTTAGACTATCATCAGTGCCACTGGCATGAGTGCTTCACAGTGCAGATAAAGACAGGCAAGTTCCCTACCAGGTGTGATCCACAAATGCAAGTTAAAACTCTGCCATGTAGAGATTAAACCATATATAAACAAGAGCACTCAGAGAGCGCAGCACCTCCGCCACGCTAAGGCAACTCTGTGCATTAGTTATTTTCGTTGGCTGATGTAGGGTATTGTTGCATTCCACCGCCAGGTGGCAGCAAAACCCAAAAGCGCGCCAATTGGAAATCCGGCCCATTGGAAAGACTTCAAATCTCTGCCAGCATAGCTGGATTTGAACTTTGGCCTATATCTCAGCTGTACTTTGGCCTAGATATGCCAAAAATGTATACACTTGTTCCTCTTGTGCTACTCTAAGATCCTGCAAAGTTTGGTTAAAATCTATGCAGCTGTTTTTGAGATATCCTGCTAACAGACAAACAGACAGACAAACAGATAAACGCCGGCAAAAACACACACTTCCTTGGCGGAGGTGAACAAGATCCAGAAACACTGCCTTCTTCTCTGGGTCCCAGCTCATTTAATATGTACTGAGGCAAAGTGGGAAACTGCCCTGTGGTTTGACTAATCAAAATGTGAAATTCTTTTTGGAAATTATGGATGCCACATCCTCTGAGCTGAAGAGGAGGGGGCCATCCGGCTTGTCATTGGCAAACAATTCAAAAGCCAGCATCCATGATAGTATGGGGGCGCATTAGTACACATGGCATGGGTAACTTGCGCATCCGTGAAGGCACCACTAATGGCGAATGATATATACATGTTTTGGTGCAACATTTACTTCCATCCAGGTGCCTTTTTAAGGAAGGCCTTGCTCATTTCACCAACACAATGCCAAACACCATACTCTGCATGTATTACAACAACATGGCTCTATAGTAAAAGAGTCTGGGTGGTAAAGTGGTCTGCCTGCAGTACAGACCTGTCACCCACTGAAAATATTTGGCACATTGTGAAAAATATGACAAAAGAGGCTACAAAGTATTTAAGAGCTGAAATCCTACATAAAACAAGAATGGGAAACATTTTGCTTTCAAAACCACAGCAGTTGGTCTCCTTAGTTCCCAAAACACAGAGTGTTGATTAGAGAGGACGTGATGCAACACAGAGGTAAAAATGCCCCTGTGCTAACTTTTTTGAAATGTGTTGCTGGCATCAAATTCAACATGAGCACATATTTTCCAAAAGACGATAAAATATTTCAGTTTCAACATCTGATATATTGTTTTTTACTTTTATCAAATAAAGTTCAAATGTTTTGAAAATCATTGCATTCTGTTTTTATTCACGTTTTACACAGCGTCCCGAATTTTTTGGAAATGGGGTTGCATTTCCCCTGTACAAAGAAATTATTCATATGTATTACAATACCCCTGCACCCTACCCTTCCTATTTTACCCTATCACCATTATGTTCAGGTGTTATTTAGAGGGTACATAACAAAATGAAAATGGTGAAGGGAACAATATGTGTTTACTTGCCAACAGCTCTGCTGGCTGTAACACAAAATGTGCACAACGGCAGCTTTATGGATTCATGCACCTCCTATTGTGCTGTCCAACACCTTGAGATGCAAACGCTTTTGTTTTAGAGCAAAAAAACTACCAAACAGGGTGAAGACGATAAATACGCTGTTTGCGATGGATGAAGTTGCGCACAATATTACCGGAATGAAAATGGAGTCCTTACATTTTTTATAAAATATAAGTGAATTCATTGTAGTCCATTATGAAGCCGTACTTGCCATAAAGCATTTTCAAATTCCATGATAAAATTAAGAGATATTTTAGTGTTATGCTTTCATCAACTGAATTTATGGAAAAGAAAAAAAATGCCTTAGTGTCTTCACCCCTTCCTGAAATAGATTCTTTATTCTGCAAACCTGCTCCCTTTCTGTCAAAGCAGATGTCAATTGGCACTCTGGTTGTTAGCACAATTTATTACATGGCAGTAGAAATTATTCACATTGTATTTCACAGTGTATTTTCAAATATGACAAAGAGATTTGATAAATACATTTTAACTTCATTTTTTTGCTGAGCAACAGCAATATCTAACATGAATGGAAGGAGTCTCTGTTCATCTTTATGTACGTAAGTCTGTCCCTCTATTTTCTCAACAACTGTTTATCTGATTGACTTCACACTTGGCAGGTAAATTGCTGAGAACCCAAGGAGGTCCAGAGATGAGTGTGATGTTGTTTGGCTGAGTGGTTCTTTAGAAAGCTGCAAGCAGTAATACCAGAGGCCAAGCATTCAGTCCGTTTTGAAGAGTCTGGTTTTGAACGGTCACTGCATCTCTAAGTACAAATAAAATGCTGTCTATTTCTCCCCCAACAAGGCTACATTTGTGAGTTAAATGTGGTATTTCTTGAGAATCATAATATTTACCGTGACTATTGCTCACTCCTTTTTCATGAAGTAGCACCTGTACAGCATTGCAGTCTGGCTTAGAGTCCCAAAATAAGATAATTTGGTGATTTCTTTTATAGCCGTGGCTCGAAACTCAGGGAAGCTGATGTGCTGACGCGATGGACAGTGCGTTTACGACGGACAGCACCAGAGGCGTTCGCATGGCGCTACGCTGTATTCCTCTTTGGGTCACAACCCTGTCATTTTTATCTTCTTGCTGCAGAGCAGTAAGGAAGAAAAACAGTTCACCATCAGCAAAACAGGAAGCTCTCCGCAGAACAGAGACGTCCTGTGAAATAATGGCCCTGCACAGGGTGTGAATTACAGGGTGGGGGGGATATTGGGTGGGTGGCTGGGGGGCACGTGCTCTGTGTTCCATAACGGTAAACTTCCAAAACCGAAATAATGAGGTACGAACACTCCCCTTCACATATTTTAGTATGCAAGGCAGCATCTCTCTGTCACTCCGGAGAGCTGGTGATGGGTTGAATGGGGGGGGTTGATCTAACTGCTTGGCAGCAGCATCTGAAAGTCATTGTACTTCAGTCAGTTCAGAAATAAATACATCCATCGTGATCCTGCACACAAAGTCTCAAATGGTTGATTGATTCGACAGAGTTGAGACAGCAAAGCGCCACCTCTTTCGTTAATAACTTTTTTGGTCAGTTTTGTCCATATTTTATCAGCTCTTAGCGTGTAAAAGTAACTATGCGCAATTCTTTGCAATGTGCAGCCGCAGACCACAGTTCCTAGATGGTCCTTTCTCCACAATAGATAAGATAATTAAGCACTTTTTTAAATGTCACTGGAAGCCACAAAGGCAATAGTAATGGCTGGTGAGTAAGATGAGGTGTGGGCTCTAGCATAGCACTCACAGAGGAAGGAAGTGTAATGGTGATTCTGACTAATGCAAATGCTAAAATAGAAATGCAAGCCAAGAAAAAAATAAATATTTAAAAACTGTATTTCCAAGCAACCACGTTGATTGCTAACATTGTACCAGACCAGTGGCAATAGAAGGCATTCTCACTCATTTCCAGGAGAAGGGAGTGGCCGTAATGAGTCTCAATGTATTATCAAAGTAGGGATTTGAATCTTGAAGAGAAGCTATTGCTCTACTCTCTATATGGAACCCCCAGAGAAAGGTTCGCCCTATACATTGCAACACATCGAGGGGCCACTTCTGAGGAAGAGAAACCAGTGTTGGGGGGGTCATATAGAAAGTTAGAACCTTATTTCTATCACATGCCACTTTTTTTGGTTTTGGTTTTGGGATGACAGCATGCTTGCAGCTCTGGCTATCCTTGACAGTATTATTCTTGCCAGTAGGTAATCATGGACAGTGGGTCTGCAGGTCGATTGAATTAGTTCCACTGTAATGTTAAAGGAAGTTGGGTTTTGCATCAATTTTTTGAGCCCGTACAAATGGGTCATCCTCGGTAAACAAGCTTTGTCTGCCTTTAGAGACAAACCCCCCCCCAACCCCCCATTCTTCACAAAATTTCCCTTCATCACCAAAGATTGTTTGCTCGCTTCTGATCTCTGTCATAGAAGACAAACGCGTGAAGCATTGCTTCAGCTGCAAACACGTAATAGCAATAAACGAAACAACAATATAGCATCAAAAAAAAAATGAACATGGAAAAAGTAACTTCAGAGTAAATTTGAAATTCGTACCGCAGGGGGAAATCTGGGTCAGTGCAGTGAGATTGTCCGATGTTTTTCACCTACAGCAGTAATCAGCACATCACATAACAAGTAAAAGCAGGCATTGGCTCCGAGATACTGTAAATTCAGTCGATCTCAGTCTTCTTTATTGCAGAAAAGGCTTTTTTTTTGTCAGATTATTATTTTGTGCTAAAGGGACTGCAAAGCAATTTAAATCCCACCTGTTGCCCAGTCCACCCTTCTTGCTTTGTCTCTTTATATCTGGCAGTCAGCTGTTTGATATGCATGTCAGAAATCGCCCCAGATTTGTTCTTTATCAGATGTTTATTTCATGTTTGACTTCGATAACCCTGACAGTCTGTCTAGAGACATGGTCTCTGTCTTGACTCAGGCTATAGCCTAGATCATTAATAATTTCAGTTTTTAAAATGATCTCTCGGCAAACTGTCTGCCCTTAGAATCCTTTTTTTTTTTTTTTTTTTTTTTTCATGCTTGGGAAAATGCCTCCACACATATCACCCAATTCATGCAGTGCAGTGAGCCAGTTTCTTATTGTATGCAAGCTTACGTAGACTCCAACTATGTTCTTATATAAAACTTCAAAGCAAGGTGTGTGTTTGTGTTTTGAGAGAGAGAGACAGAGAGAGAGAGAGAGAGAGAGAATGGGTAATAAACAAGGAAGTAAGAATGGGACTAGTGAGCAGAAAATAACTGATTGGGCATGTCCGGACTCGCCCATCAGAGTGTATAACCAGGACCCTCTTCTGAAAAAGATAATATATGAAAGAGGGTTATCAGGATTGTTGAGAATACCATAAATCCTGAAGCAAAATTTAAGGAAAACAGCAAATGAGGAAGTAGTTCTGCAAGCTTTTTAATGGATAGTATTGGTTCCCTGTAATTTCTGACCTTGTTGTGCTGTGGAAAGCTCTGACTGAGATACTTTCGCATTTTAGCGTCTATTTTCACATTGTTGTGCACCTCTGAGTGTTGTTTTGCTTGTTCTTGTAATATTAAAACACGGACTACAAAGGCCACTCTCTGTCGGACTTGATTCAGCAAGCAATATTTTCGGCAGCTATATTTTATCAGCTTTCATATGATTTTTCTTTTATTATTTTATTTCTAAAATTTATATCGTTTAAGGTTGATCAGATAGAACAACTTTAGCCAAGGTCAGCTTAAGCAAACAATGTGTAGGCATCAATGGAACAATTTTACTGATTGCTCTATGAACACTGTATGTACTTGATTTATGTGACAGTACACTCTTAGATTGGATTAAAATGTTGGCTTGCGACTCTTTCTTTTTATACTTGCATAATTTATTTTACCAAATGGCTCTTAGAGGACAGACATGGAAAGGAAAGTCTTATCGCCATTGAAGAAAGCAGAATTAATGGGGGGTACAAGGAAGGTTAAAGTGGGGGACCAAGGCCCCTTGCCCCCCTCTCCATATTTCTCATGCACTGGGACCAGATCTCATGATCTCACCTAAGCTCATGCTTTGAATACAATTGTCACACAATCTTGGAAATTGGAGACACATTTTGTAGTCATACATGAAAGAGCATTACGTCCAAACTTACGTCAGTTCATTAAGCAATCAGCAGTGAATACACAAATCAGAAAGCGTGTTTTTGGAATTTCCCCTTCCCTCATCGGCATGGATGTTACGGATGTTGCCCTCCCAATTTACTAAAGGTTTTTGCATGGACATCTGCTCTAAATAATATATGAGAAATTTCAGGCCTTACAGTTCTCTGAACACGGGAGGTATGCTCACCATTCATGAATAGTCATAAAAATGACCATGATTATTCTGAGCGGTATCTTAATTTTAACCGAGTCCTTCTTGTTTCCATTGTCAGCCGTACGAGTTGTTCTTAAAATAATTAGTGCAACGTTGGCATGTCCCACAAAAAGCTTTCTGCTTCTTCAAACAATTTGAGTCTGTCGCTCAGGAAGTCTGAATTGAGCCAATTAACAACACATGCTAGACAAACAAGACAAAAATTTGCAGGCTGAAGCGTGTGAACCATTTGTATACTGCAAAGTCAGTAAATATCAAAATGAGGGTTAGATAAGCATAGGCTGCCTTTCCTTTATAGGCCTCGCTGCCTGTTTGTCAGATTAAGAAGGTTAAAACTTTGTGCTCCTCCTGGAAATCTGTGGGTCATCTGACATGTATTTCTATTTTTGACGCTGCACTCTGTACATCTTAACTCTTTATATGGGGGAAGCTTTTCATTATCAGAGGCACGAGGGCCAGGAGCTTCATGCAATTCAGTAATTAGTGGTTGTTCATCTCAGTAGTGGTGAATGACGATGCCATGTAGCCGCAGGATGCGGAATCCTCATATTAACCCCACAGCCCCTGCTGGAAATTGCAAATTGCATCAATTCAGACGCATCTGCAACGTCCGCTTGAGGAGCACATCTGCTCCCCAAATACACCCAGGCAAACCAGACACCACTCACACTCCCAAGGCCAAGCCAGACCCATGCAGAGATAGACACCAGCCTTTACGCGAGCATATGCCCCCTTTGCCTGCAACAGTTATGCTGCAAGGTGCTCTTTTTTGCAATCAGAATCTCGGCCCAGGCTCAATAATATAGGAAAGGTATTTGGTAACACTTTACAATAAGGGTACATTAGTTAATGCAGTAATAAGCATTAACTACCAATTAATTAACAGTTAGCTAATGCATCAAGGAGCTAAATAAGCATTAGGTAACCTTAACTTACCATTTATTAATGCTCTTTGACATCCTTGTTATGAAATTGAAAACATCCCTTAAGTATCCCTTAGGTAACACCTCAAACTATCAAACTATTCAATAATGTATAAATTAATACCTTAGTTAACATGAACAGCATTAGTAAAATTAGCAGACCCATTAGTTTACTGTTAATTAAGTCATAGTTAATGCTTCTTACTTCATTAGCTAATGTTAATTAACCCTATCTAGACCGGGGGGGCTTTATATGCCTGTGCCAGTTTTCACGTAGTATAATTTCTGAACAGCTTGAGCCGGGACCACCAAACTTGGTGACTTTCCTAAAACTTGTCTGGGTACAATTTTAAACCAATAAGTCAAGTCCACCATCTTCGCCGTTTCCATGGCAATGGTTTTCTAACACGTATGCCTGACAAAAAATTGCCGATTTCGGTTTCATCAATGTAGTTTCCAGATTTTCTTTTTAACATTTACTTATTCCATTATATTTACAATATCTTACATAATTTAATGTCAGTTTTGTTAAGTAGAATTAATTTATGCAAATTTGATGACGTCATTGAATTTATTTTATTTTCCTATGATGAAAGCTTCTACTACCAACAAATAGATATTTTTTTTTCATTATTAAGGTGGTCTTTAGGCTCTATATTGAAATCAATACACTAAACACAAAGAAGTTGACGATAAGAACAGAGCAAGTTTTGCCCACGCAAACCTGTAATCCTTTATAAGTTTACTTTCATTTCTTTCTGACCTGAACTTCTAAGAAAATATTCAGAGTAAATGAAAAACTATTTTCACGGAACATAAATAGAATTTCGTGTATTTTATGACCTCTCGGAGCTGGTGCACTATGGGATAAATAAGCAAAGCATTCTGGGTGATAAAATCAAAACATGATGTCATAATGACATCACAATAGGTCATAATAATACCAAAATGATTGTAGTGATTTTGTTTTACGTGAACATCATCCCCTGTAAATTTGGTGGTCATATGCCATGTCGGTCACAAGTTACCGAGGGGGAGTGGGGCCCTAAAAGCCCCCCCCCCAGGCCCCAGGAAGTCCCACAAAGCCTGGTCTAGATAGGGTTAACGTACCCTTATTGTAAAGTATTACCAGGTATTCTGAGCAATTGCTCAGCAAATCCATTTTAAGGATTCTACTTTTTATCGGAATTCGGGCTCACTTTGATATTTGCTCTTTGGAACGTCCATGGTGTGATGAAGGGAAATTGGCAGAGACCAATTGCCGCTACGTCTCAGATCCAAAAGCTGGCTCCAAGAAAGAAACCAGCCACTAAGGTCTCGATAGAGACAGAGGAATAAAGAAAACAAAAATAATATTCCCAAGGGAGAAATCCTCCCAATTATCACCAAAGTAGGGGGAACGAACAGAGAGATACTACGGAGAATAACTGAAACAAAATCTCTCCTAATCCTTCCTTAAATATTAATGCAAAGACCTCGCAAAACTCTAGAGCTAATATCCTCTAACTGTTGCCGGTTCTCATGTGTAGTAGACAATAAAGCAGCGAGCAGGTGCCACCTCCGCATATATATATATATATATATATATATATATATATATATATATATATATATGGGCAAGGCTTACAAAATGTGCACCACCCCTCTCTGGGTGCTGAAAAATAATGAAAGTACCCATAGAGCTTAGCTGTGAGTGGTTTTTTAATCTATAGGTGTTGTGGGATCATATTCCAAAGCCGTGCGACGGCGACACTTTTCATTTTTTTGTGGTACCTGGTCAAAGTTGGATCCCTCAACTCATTTTTTGGGCCGGGTTTCTGCCTTAGTTTCAAGACATGCATATCTTCTAAAGTTTCAAGACATGCATATCTTCTAAAGCCTCATACATGCATAGATATAGCTATATCTTCTCAAAATGCCCTGATATGTATAGAAGGATAGTATAGCTGATGGAAATAATGGTATATAGGTAATATGCTGTTGGGATTGTCAACCCTGCCATGGCCCTGAAGTCGGGGTACCTTTTGCGTCTTGCGTCAAGAAAATTGCTGCTTTGAAAGTGCAAACTGCTCTCTAACACAATGTGTAAAATTAATTCAGGCAACCCTATGCTCTCAGTGGTAATTGTATGTAATAAAGGTATATGTCTACTCTCTGAATACCAAATATCATGGTCATTGATGGAATATTTGGTGAGTTATACGCATTTCCCTATACCCTTGCTCGTCTAAGTCAGAAACACAAAAACCTACTGTTTGCCTATAATCCATCCAGAGGCCAATAACTAGTGATAATAAAGTTATTTAAGCCCCCAATCAGTGTTATAATTATATGTTAGTGATGTCCAGAGGTACATCACCTGAAATTAGAAACTCTACAGTGATTTTTTTTCCCTCGGGATCCCGTCGCTGCTGAAAAAAAGAAATTCTGGTCTGCAAATACCTGAAAAAATGTTATAAAAACCTATATCAAAACTCAAAAATCTTCTAGAAACACTCCTTATGGCTTAGAAGTATGTAGCCTAGGCAATACCAAGCCAGAACAGGTGTCTATTAGCTCAAAATATCAGTATATCGGTCAGAAACAGGATCTAAGTCAGAAACCACGACTAAGTCAGAAACCCGTCAAAGTGTACCAAACTCAACCCGACTGACTTGCTATTGCCATAATACTCAACTAATAGATAGAATAAGAGTCTCAAGTAGGTAATTGATCACTTACCAATGGAAGATGCCACTTGTAGGCTGGTGGACAGGCTGCTTGACAGTTCTTTTTTTTTTTTTTAATTTTGGGTCCTTGGTTCCCCTAGCCTGAGCCCCGGGAGTTTTTTATGATGATTGCATGTTTCTGTCTTTTAGTTATTGTTATTTTGTTGTAGGTGTTGTCTGGTGTCCCCGACCACCTTTGCATGTTATTTGAACAAGTTTTTGACTGATTGGCCACCGATTGCGGCCACAGCGGCCGCCACGTCCCGCGTCAGTTTCTGCCTGAGATCCCGGTTTATGACTGAGAGCGTGGGCCGATGCCACCGATATTTTTCGATTAAATCTTCAAAAATACAAGTCGACATGTTTAGAAAACACAATATATCATGTCCCCGACCACCCATGCATGTTATTTAAACAAGTTTATGACTGATTGGCCACCGGTTGCGGCCACAGGGACTGCCACGCCCCGCGTCAGTTTCTGCCTGAGATCCCGGTTTCTGACTGAGAGCACAGGCCGATCTGTCCGATGTCGGGCCTCCGACTGACGCCATTGTTATACAACCCCAATTCCGAAATAGTTGGGACGAAGTGTAAATTGTGAATAAAATCAAAATGCAATGACTTTCCTATCACATGAGCCAATATGTTATTTACAATAGAACACAGAAAACATTTCAAAAGTTGAAACTGAGACATTTTACATTTTTATGCACAAAATGAGCTCATTTCAAATTTTCTGGCTGCAACAAGTCTCAAAAAAGTTGGGACACAGGCAAAAAAAATGCCTGAAAAAGCAATTAATATATAAGAGAATCAGCTGAAAGAACATTTAGCAAGTAATTAAGTTAACTAGCATCAGGTGTGTAACATGATTGGCTATAAAAGGGATGTTTTAGAGTGGCTGAGTCTCTCAGAAGTAAAGATGGCCAGAGGCTGTCCAACCTGTGAAGGCTTGGTAAAAAAAATTGTGGAATATTTTAAAAACAATGTTCCTCAACGTCAAATTGCAAAGGCTATGAAGGTTTCATCATCGACAGTGCAAAACATCATCAAAAGATTCAGAGAAACTGGAAAAATCTCTGTGCGTAAGGGACAAGGCCCAAGACCTTTACAGGATGCCTGTGATCTTCGGGCCCTCAGACGCCACTGCATCACTCACCGGCATGATTCTGTCATTGGCATTACTAAATGGGCCCAGGAATACTTCAAGAAACCACTGTCTGTAAACACAGTCTGCCATGCCATCCACAGATGCCACCTAAAACTCCATCATGCAAAAAGGAAGCTATTGTTGAGCATGATCCAGAAGCGCCGCTGTGTTGTGTGGACCAAGGCTCATTTAAAATGGACTGTAGCAAAGTGGCAAAGTGTCCTGTGGTCAGACGAGTCCAAAGTTGACATTCTTGTTGGAAATCATGGGCGTCGTATCCCTTAGGCTAAAGAGGAGAAAGACCACCCCTCCAGCTATCAGCGTTCAGTTCAAAATCGAGCACCTCTGATGTCATGGGTATGCATTAGTGCATATGGTGTGGGACACTTGCATGTTTTAAATAAGAATAAAAATAAAATACTGGCTAGTGCAATTTGAAAGTCATTGCGTTTTGATTTTATTCGCAATTTACACTTTGTCCCAACTATGTTGGAATTGGGGTTGTATTTTCAATCAAATCGGCTAAAATACACGTTAACTTGTCAAACCAACATGGAATATCATGTCCCTGACCACCTTTGTTACGAGTGGGGCCAAATTTGGCCGAATACGCCCGGTTTCTGCCTGAGATGCCCGGGTTTCTGACTTAGAAATCTAAGGCAGAAACCCTAAGTCAGAAACCGACCAAAACGCTTTGCGCGCTGTAGCTATGTCATGATTCAATAAATAATTGATCTAAACAGTGATTTCCACTTTGATTTAGGCCGACAACAATACCTGAATTGCATTTGGCTTTATATTTTACAGTTTTTTATATATACGTCTAAGTCAGAAACTTTTCTTAAAAAGGTCATTTTTTTTGGGACACAAAAATCCCACTCACTCCCTGTAAGGGTTTTTTTTTTTTTTTTGCCCTAATGCACCATATATTTGCTTCATTCTGAAGGATTATTAGGGTGTAGGGACCTTTTTTATTTTTCTAGAGTGCTAAATGTAAAAACTAAGTCAGAAACTAGTACCTTGTGGACAATTTATTAAATGTCACCACAATACACAAAACGACAATAGGGACGTATGCCGACTGTCAGACATAGCCTACACATGTCTATTATGCACAGAAAAAAAATAGAACACACTTAAATATAAAAAAAAGTGCACTATTTAACTTTTTAGATGGACATCAAAAAAATGGCCACTTTTCCAACTTTAAGGGCAAAAAAGACAGGGCAATATTTATCGCAGACCGACAAAAGTGGGGTGTTCCAAGTTGCTCTTGGTGAGTTCTATCCATTCATGGTGGTTCTGGAATGATCTAAGCAAAATATAAGATTTGCTAGCCTGTGGACACATTTGGGGGGGGGCACATTTCATGAGCCTGGCCCCTATATATATTATATATATATATATATATAGACTGAACTATGTTGCGAATCATCAATTAACCAGCTCCAGTAAGGCAGACACCTGGAAAGAATACGATGGCCGAGTGGCCAAAACTAATCGGTAATGGCAAAAATGAGGAAAGAAGTGCACCCCTCACAGGACAAAGAGATCTGAACAAACAAACAATCTCCCCGGAATCATGAGACATGGTATCTGCACCATCTTGAGTGTGGAGAACTCTGAAGGTTCATCAGCATTTTCCTGCCAAGCCTGTGGAGCCCAGTGCAACCATGCGCTCCCCCCCATCCTGAATGTCTGTGCTCTCAGCTCTAAGCACTGAAAACCCAAAGCTCTAAATTAAACATCAGAAAAATAAGGCTGATCTTTGTCAGTTTTTCAAAATCGTCAATTTATGATCTTCGCTGGCTCAAGTATGTTATAATCTTTTCCCGGATGAGTTTCTTTTGCTCAATTTCTCCTCATCTCTCTCTCTTTACGCTTCCTCTTAGCCCGCACAAGCTCATATTTCACCTCCCCGTGTTGCTCCTTCGTGACATTATTATTATTCCCTTGATGAAATGCTGGAGCTAATTTTCTTCTGCTGAGCGGGGCTTTCAAAGAGTTCTTTACCCATGACTTAATACTGGGATGTATTTGGCACATGTATTTTGCACGCAGCAGCATTTGTTATCAACGTCTGCCATCAACCTTGGTAAATTTTATCAAGGTCGGGTAAATGCCTCCCAACCTATCCCATCCTCACTGAGTAATGAGCTTGACGGTTATCTAGCGTAGATGCCCGGATATTATGAAACTAAATGCTAACATAAATATAGCTGCAAGCAGCTATGAGGGGGCCAAGCAGTCAAAGATTGGGTGCAGCTGAGATATGAGCTCATTCCTTGCTTGGGTTTTTTGCCTTTAATTTGGCTGATTTGGGGAAACAGTTTTGCAAATCTAAAATCTATCTGATCGTTTTCTTAGGCTTAGTCTGAAAATCACCCTTAGTAAATTTGGTGAAATTTGGACAAAATATGGTATGGGGATGCATTATTGCATATGGTGTGGGACACTTGCATGTTTAAAAAAAAGCCATGAATGCTGAAAGGTATATAAAGGTTTTAGAGCAACATGTGCTCCCCTCCAGATAACATCTATTCCAGGGAAGGCCTTGTGTATTTCAGCAGGACAATGCAAAACCACATACCACAGCTATTACAACAGCATGGCTTCGTAGTAGAAGAGTCCGTGTGCAGAACTGGCCTGCCTGCAGTCCTGATCTTTCACCGAATGAGAAGATCTGGCGTGTAATTAAACGTAAAAGTCCGTCAAAGGAGACCCAAAACTCTCCAGCAGCTGGAAGCCTGTATTAAACAAGAGTGGGATCAAATTCCAATGGCTAAACTCAAGAAACTTGTCTCCTCAATGCCCAGACACCTCTCTGTGTTAAAAAGAAGAGGGGATGCTACACCATGGTAAACAGGCCCCTGTCCCAAATTTTTTGAGACCTGTAGCAGCCATCAAATTTGAAATGAGCACTTTCTATGGATAAAATTGTAAAATTTCTCAGTTTCAACATTTGCTATGTTATCTCTGTTCTATTGTGAATAAAATACTGGCTGGTGTGATTTGAAAGTCATTGCATTTTGATTTTATTCACAATTTACATTTTGTCCCAATTATTTCGGAATTGGGGTTGTAATTGATGTGACTCCGCAAGGATGACAATCTGCAAAAAATCTGAAACATTTGCAGACTCGCAGCAATTATTTTCGCCATCACTCAGCTGTGCATCGTACTTAACAACGCACTTTAGCTGTCACTGCATGCAGACTATAGAACGGATTCTTGTGGCTTATTGCTCAATGAGCTTCGCAAACTAATTTAGCAAATCTGTGCTGTTTCACAAGCTACACGAGCGCAGAAATTATAAAGACATATTGATATTTTTCGTAGTCATTGATGTGCGGAAGAAAACGCCGTATAATTTTGTAGTGCAATGTGTAACAAGGCTTTCAAAAATAAATTAGACTCTCGTCGGCTCTACCAATCAGTCTGAGCAACTGTTGCTAATCGAGAGTGGTAAACTGCGAGAGGTGTAGGTCATTAAGCAGTGAAAGGTGAGGTTATTGCTGGCCCTGTGTTTCTGCCGATGGACCGCCACTGTCGGCACCAATGTTGGTGAAAAGTGGACAAAATCTCTGGCCTAGGAAACATTTTTTTTTTTAACTTTAAAATCCAATATGGTGGAAATTAGCATCCCAGGATGTCCTGAGCTCGGCTTCCAAAGAATCCAAAGAATCCGACAGTGCCTCATTTCAACAACAACAAAAATAAAAATATTCAGGTGTATGGCTCAATATTGCACCTCCAACTTTGACCCCTTTGTGACACCTGGGTGCTTGAGGAGAAGACATGAATCTCGGGGCAGAAAATCAGGGGACTTTTTCTAATCAGCATGTCCAATTTTAAAACTTTTGAAGTACATGGTGCTAGGAGCTGGCACAGGCACCCTGGCCAGAAGAAGAAGAAAGAAGAAGATGAATAAGAAAAGGAAGAAACTCAATAAGGTGCCAACACAGTTTTGCTGCTTCACCCTCAAAAATTCTATGTGTTTGTGTTTGAGAGAGCGAGAGAGAGAGAGAGAGAGAGAGAGAGAGAGTGTGTGTGTGTGTGTGTGTGGGGGGGGGGGGGAATAAATTATGGAATAAAAACAGAAAAAAGTGAATAAAAAGTGACCAACTGGGCCTGATTGGGCTAGCCCATCGAGAGCATAACCTTGACAGGCTCTTGATTAAGATAGTAGATAAGAGAAGGTTACCTTTGGCCTCTCCTGATTGGGCAGTTCTACAAAACAGGGCTAGCTATGGCCTCTCCTAATTTGGGAAACCACTTGGAGAGTGCACTTTGAGGTCTCTCCGAATTGGAAAAGGTCTTAAGAGAATGCAAGCCCAGTGCAGTTTTGTGGTGTATGTTAATACTCAACTTCTGAAAAAGGTGTTAAAGTGGAATCAGCTGAATATGTCTTTATGTGAGCCTTCTTTTTTATTTTTTCTGATAATTTCCACAGTACTCTTCTGTTTGTGTTATCCTTGGTTAATGTGCTTACATCAGCATAATCAGATACAAGTTGCAGCTGTATGATAAAAATTAGTCTTTATTTTGCAAATGAATATTGACAGAAACATTTTAACAATTATTTTTGATCATGGTTCTGGGAAACATGCATTTCCTTTTTGTCTCACATCCTGTGTTTAGAGATGAGAGGACATTTTAACTTACCACAAGTGATATATAGAATCACACCTTTGAAACCAGTGGGTGATAAAATCACCAGGCTTCACACAGATACCATAAAAAAACAAGCTCAGCAGAAAGGAAGCAGAGATACCTACGGCTAAAAAAAATTCAAGCATCAAATCAGCTTGTGACAATCATATAGCAAAGATAAATATATACATCAGATACATTGATTGCATAGATTTCATAATGTTGCGGCAATGTGGCAATGCAGTGATTTTATATTGCTGGCCATTTCTAATTCAGATGCACACTAAAACAGAAAAAATAAAGTTTATTTGTAATTTGTTTTTTAAATAAACAAAAGCATGATTGAAGCTGAAATTCTTAAAAAAATTCCTATCAATGTTCTTCCTGAGATTAAAAAAGTACAGTGGTGTGAAAAGGTATGAAACTATTGACAGCACATACATTCATCTGTTTCCTATGCAAACACGGCTCTATCCGCAACCTTTTCTGAGTACCTATCCATTCATGATATCCCCAGCTGAGAACCATTTGGGGCTGGAGCCCATGGTTCATTCTTATGGGCAAGAATTAGGAGTACACCCTGCACTATTTAACAGTCCCTCACACGGCACACACACCGTGCCCTCACACACTCATACCTCCCATTAGCCTCACACACGTCGTTAGATTATAGGAGGAAACTATAGCACCCGAAGAAAACCCATGCGTACAAGGGGTAGCATGACAAACCCACTCAGAAAGACGCCAAGCCGGATTGAAATCTTTGACCTTGCTGTGACAGCAGAGCTACCCACTGCACCTCCATGAAGCCGAATAACTGGATATACTGAATTATAATGAGGTTTATGACTCTCAGTATGAAAAATATCTGGTTATTTCTAACCATTAACGAAGCTGTAAATTTTTGAAAAACACAGTCGAGGCATAATATACAATATTCCTCTGAAAAGCTGCTTCAAAGAGAATTCAGGTATCATGCAAAAAATAGGTACGGCAGTTCTTGGGGAACTTCACAAGGCTGATGTGATTTTCTGATCCTTCTTGTGATGACAAGGATGCAACAAAAATATCTGAGTTGAATCTCAGTCGGCCTAATCTGGGCTAGTACTCGTAGAGGGTCTGCGGGCTTCTGTGGGAGGTCGTTCTGCTACTCTGGCTGGTTAAGATATGGCTCTTCAAGCACGGGATGCGTTTAGCCAGCAGCCTTCTGAAGTGGCTCTGGAATTTCTTGCCAACGAAAGTGTAGAAGAGTGGGCTGACGCAACAGTACAGGAAAGCCATGTTGCGTGTGACATACTGCGCATAGTCCAGATCGTCCGTGCAGGGTTCCGAGCTATAACCGACAGACGTGTGGAGTGCCCGCAGGAGGACGACCACATTGTAGGGCGTCCAGCAGAGGAAGAAAGTCACGACTATCACGAAAATCAGCTTGACCGCCCTGCACTTCTCCCTCATACGGGTCTCAATGATCCTCAGGGTGATTCGCACGTAGCAGTACAGGACGATGCCCAGGGGAAGCAGGAAGAACAGTATAAACTGCTGGTAGTAGCTCACCAGCTGCCATTTTGCGAGCACACTCTGGGAGTACCCGGTCTCCTCACACAGCATCCCGTACTGGCTGTCCTCACGCGTACCGTACATGACGAACTCTTTGATGGAGGCCAGGATACTGACGCCCCACACGGTCGCGGTCGACGCCAAGGCGTAGATCATTCTCCGCCTTTTGGCGGCGGCGATGGCGTGGACCACGGCCAGGTAGCGGTCAAAGGTCATGAGCGTCAGGAAAAGGATTGAGCTGTAGAAGCCCACGAAGTAGAGACTGCCGACCAGCTTGCACATGGCCTCTCCGAAGATCCACTCCGAGGAGTAGTAGGTGGCCCAGAAGGGCAAGCTGAGAGAGAAGATCAGGTCTGAGATGACCAGGTTCAGCAGGAAGATGTTGGTGACCGTGCTGAGCTTCTCGTACTTGTAGAGGATATACAGCACCAGGCCGTTCCCCAGAAGGCTCAGCAGGAAAATACAGTAAAAAAAGGTGGGCATGAGCCGTGCACCGAAGCGGTTGACGGCGGTCTTGTCACACAAAGTTACAGGCTCTTCCACCACGTATGTCTCATCATAGTAGCCGCTGGCATTGAAAAACGCCCAGATATCGGCCTCATCCATTACTCCAATCTGCAAAAAAAAACAGAATTAATATAAAAAATTTGAAATTAAAATAAAAAAATATTTTTAACTCTAACCAATGCTCTAAATTGAGTTCAAATGTATGCAGTTAAACATGCACGGTAAAATATAGTGCAATAATACATAATGAAGCATTTTCCCAATGAAAATTAGTTACGACTGTAGCTGCAAAGCTGCAGTTTTCACACAGTATCAATGTACATGCCATCAAACTTCCAACAAAGTTGACTTTCTTTACTTTAGCTCCATATTTATCATTTACAAATTCATTGCCCTGAAGTATAAAGCCAAAAATCCAAACGCTGTCCGTCACTATCCAAATAACTACAGGCAGTATCCACTTTTGCTGCTGAATATGTTATTGAGGCATTCCTGGTTAACAAAGTCAATGAAGTGTACATACCGGCAGTTCCCCCAAATGAAGACAAAACCAGATGTTTGAGAGGTTGGCTCCCTGGTTGCAGCAGTAACGTTGTGCTGGGTGCTAACAGCACAGAGCTCCGGTCACCGAGGAGGCAGTGAGATGAACAGACAGACAGACAGACAGGCTGGCAGACAGCAGTGAGGGTATATGCAGCTGTTTGATACTGCACTCAGGGGAGGGAAGTCAGTGAGCCGTGGACTCATCAAGCCTGATTCTCAAAAGGAGCTCTGCGATTTGTGGGCTGCACCTTCTTTTCTTCTCAGGGACCTGACGTGAAACGTCTCTTTTCCATGCTGTCTGTTACTGTTTTTTTGTTTTTTTTTTTTTCCTGTTTTGAATTCTTATGACCACAGATTTAACGCAGCACCAAGGTGTTTTACTGATATGATTTAGAAGTGCAGAGGTTAGTCCTGCGTTCATATGCCCCCCTGCCCAGAAAAGAAAAAGGTGGACATATTTTAACAAGTTCAGTGCTTTTTAAGTATGCTAAGGATACATTCACAGAACGGAATATACCGTATGTTGTACAGCTGGTGAAAAGTCACAATGTGCTGAAGGTTGACCCTCAACTCTTGAGTGCCTCTCACCACAAGCTTTTGTTATTTACCATCTCACGTTTCCTGGCATATCCCCTTTGCTTCATCTTTAGTCATAATTTCACAAATCTCTTCAGGAAAATATCCATGATCTTTTAAGTGACCGCAACACCCACATCTGAAGAGCTTCAGATGAATTTTTCACAGTCAGTTTCGCCATCACAACAAAAACAAGTCTACACCTATTTCCTTTGTTTTTCTCTTGACTTCACCTCTGATGCTGTCTTCTGTGTTTTCAGTGTCTGAGCTGCGCAAATTAACTGAAGAATTTGCTTCATTATCATTGTTGCCTAATGCTCTTTCTACCTACAAACCCTAATTCCAATGAAGTTGGGACGTTGTGTAAAACATGAATAAAAACGGAATACAATGATCTGCAATTCCTTTTCCACCTATAGTCAATTGAGTACACAACAAAGACAAGATATTTAATGTTCAAACTGATGAATTTAATTGTTTTTTTTTTGGAAATATTCCCTCATGTTGAATTTGATGCCTGCAACACGTTCCAAAAAAGCTGGGACAAGGGCATGTTTACATGTGTTATGTGTTACACATGTGTCACGTCACCTTTCCTCATAACAACACTTAATAAGCGTTTGGGAACTGAGGACACTAATTGTAGAAGCTTTGTGGGTGGAATTCTTTACCATTCTTGCTTGATGTACGACTTCAGTTGCTGAACAGTCCGGGGTCTCCATTGTTGTATTTTGTGCTTCATAATGTGCCACACATTTTCAATGGGAGACAGGTCTGGACTGCAGGCAGGCCAGTCTATTACCCGCACTCTTTTACTACGAAGCCACGCTGTTGTAACACATGCAGAATGTGGCTTGGCGTTGTCTAGCTGAGATAAGCAAAGACGCCCTGAAAAAGACGTCGCTTGGATGGCAGCATATGTTGCTCCAAAACCTGTATGTACCTTTCAGCATTAATGGTGCCATCACAGATGTGCAAGTTACTCATGCCATGGGCACCAACACATCCCCATACCATCACAGATGCTGGCTTTTGAACTTAGCACTGATAACAATCTGGATGGTCCTTTTCCTCTTCAGCCCGGAGGACACAAAATCCATGATTTCCAAAAACTATTTGAAATGTGGACTTGTCAGACCACAGCACAATTTTCCACTTTGCGTCAGTCCATCTCTGATGAGCTCGGGCCTAAAGAAGCCGGCGGCGTTTCTGGGTGTTGTTGATATATGGCTTTTGCTTTGCATGGTAGAGTTTTAACTTGCACCTGTAGATGTAGCGACGAACTGTATTAACAATGGTTTTCTGCAGTGTTCCTCAGCCCACATGATAATATCCTTTACAGAATTATATCGGTTTTTAATGCCGTGCCGCCTGAGGGACCGATGTTCATGGGCATTCAATGTTGGTTTTCAGCCTTAGCGCTTACGTGCAGATATTTCTCTGGATTCTCTGAGTCTTTTGATGATATTATGGACTGTAGATGATGAAATCCCTAGATTCCTAGCAATTTCACATTGAGAAATGTTATTTTTAAACTGTTGGACTATTTGCTCACGCAGTTGTTCACAAAGTGGTGAACCTAGCCCCATCCTTGCTTGTGAACGACTGAGCCTTTCAGGGATGCTCCTTTTACACCTAATCATGACACTCACCTGTTTCCAATTAACCTGTTCACCTGTGGAATGTTCCAAACAGGTGTTTTTTGAGCATTCCTCAACTTTCCCAGTTTTTTGTTGCCCCTGTCCCAGCTTTTTTGGAACTTGTTGCAGGCATAAAATTCAAAATGAGTTAATATTTCCAAAAAAACAATAAAGTTTATCAGTTTGAACATTAAATATCTTGTCTTTGTAGTGCACTCTGTTGAATATAGGTTTGAATAGGATTTGAAAATCATTGTATTCTGTTTTTATTCACGTTTCACACAACGTCCCAACTTCATTGAAATTGGGGTTTGTAATTTAACCCCATAAACTCTTACTTTGCTCCTACGTTTTCCCTTAAGTAGGTACAAAGTAAGGGAATCCATTTTTTTTTTCATATTGTAGGACAGTGTCACATACATATTCTGTATCTGCTGGTTGCAGCACTTCACTGAAGCTTCATCACACTTATATTGAGAGAAATATTCAAACCCAGGATGCCATGTTTTTTTATGGCCTCAGCATTACATCAAATGTAAAATATTCAGATCTTGTACATCATTTTATACACATTTCCTTGTAATTCAGCAGGACATATGTGGGACTGTTGGAAACCTTGGGATCTCTACTAGAGTTTAAAATAGGCCTGAAGTTCCACAGGTTTGAATACAGCAGCTGCACTTGACGGACCCATATATGTGGGCGGAGGTTTCATGGGGTTAATGCAAGCGTTATAGCATTTACCAAGCAAATGTTCGTAGAAAAACATATCTATAATAGTGCAACCGAAATATTAGTTTTTGCTAAATGAACCCAGTCGTAAACTGACAGGCGTTTAAATTTGTCTGTGGTTTGTGAGCAGTCTTATAGTGCAGATGTACGATCACAAATATGTGATTGCTATAGTCTTGTCCATTCAAACTCTGAAGTAACAGTTATGAACGGAAATGAAAGGCAATGTCCTACTGCACTGAGTCTTCATTTTGGGGAAAAATAGCACTCCTAAAATTCCTCTCTTCGAAGGCTTTACAGTCAGCGTGCTTACTGTCACACAGCCATGTTGCTCTCAGCTGCCATCTGAATTGAAACATCGGCAGGTTGCTCTCCAAAACTAATTTATAAATTATAGAAGCTGATTGGAGTAGGGCTGGAGTTACATGCAGGCTCTTCCTTTGTCTTGGCACTAAAAAAAATGCCTGAAAATGCTAAGAAGCTTATTTATGTGGTAATAATTTGTACAGACAAGTTTCCTGTAATCCATTTCACCATCCATGTGCGTTCGACTGTGATATGAAAACCAGCATAGTCAAAATGTCAGAAAAATGCCAGCGGAGGAAGTCTTGATGTTTTACTTATTTATTAAATTACCTTAGACTAACACATACTGCAATCAGTCAGCAAGAATCAAACAGAGCAATCCTTGGGAAAAAACAAATGTCACTTCTGTGGAACAGATTTGATTAAATATAGCAGACATTTCCTGTTTCCTCTTGATGCGGTTCTAGTTTCCGAGATGTACCAAGAGCGAGTTTAACTCAATGACAGTGAGGACTCTGGTTAAAAGGAATGATTTTATGTATTTAAAGGTTCACAGTTGCCTGATAATATGATAAATGCCTGATAATATTTTCTAATGTGTACTTTAATGCTTTTGAAGACACTGTGCATCCATCACTTTTGCTCATGGTTAGTTCCCTTATGCGTCATAGTGAATGTGTGTGTTACAACAGTACAAAGGAAGAATGAAAAGGGTGTATTCACAAGTACACTGCAAAAAAGAGACAAATCTTCAAAAAATAGGGCAACCATCTGAAAATCTTTTTTTTGAGTTTGCTCAACTTGAGCTTTTGAGTTTGCACAAATTAATTCTTGAAAAAACTCTGAACTAAGTTGAGCAAACTCAAAAGTGTTTTGCAGGCTGGTTGCCTCGCATTTTTAAGTTGAGTCAACGTTTTATTTTTACAGTGTAATGAGAAAAAATAAAAAACAACATCAATATCAAGAAATCATGAGAAAATAATTAAATTAAGTTTACGGTACATGCAGGCAATAATTGTTGAATTAAATGCTTGAAGTGAGTCAAAGCTTTTTTTCTCACCATCTATTGCTCAGGCAGAAGTACCACGCATGTGTCAGTACCTTCCTGAGTCACAAAGATTCACTTAGTTTAAGCGTACAACAGTATGCAAGGCACCTCTATTGTCAATCGAGCAAGAAATTTGGTTTCCATGGGGTCACAAAAAACAAAGCCTTCAAGTGAAAAAAAAAAAAAAAAAAAAGGCTTCACATGTTTGCAAACAAGTGATTCACACAACCAGCACAACCAGGTTTCAGACAGGTCAAGAGGGCCAAGCGAGAATCAACACCTTCGACGATTAGCTGTCAGACAAGCAGTTCAAAAAGAGAGCAGATCCCAACTCCGTCTCAGCAGAGCACATAACGGGCCCCCATTCTCGAAAACTCTGAATAGAAGTTCAATGATCCTTAAAGAGTCGCTTCTTAGGGGCAGCCTGGATGCTGCGGTTCTCTGAATTACGATAATAAGCGCATCGCATTCAGGCGTTTTTGTGGCAGAATAAAAAAATGCCAGAAGAAAATGAAAGTGAAAAAGGAAACTGAAATAGATAACGCAAAGCAATATCGAAAAAGGCAATTCAAAGCAGCACAAAGGAAACCGATACCAATGATGTGTAAAGCGAGATGGTGGAAAGGAACCAGAGCCGGCATCAGGAAAAGCATTCAGACGAGCTGTAGTGCAAGGCTATACACTTCAAAATGTCAGCCCAGTCAGCTCCAGAGGAGGATTGCTATTACATCTTCCTTTTCACTTTGCATAGGGGGTTCTTGTAGTTGTGAAGGAAGGCGAACAACATGCACTTTACCGTCCTTTTCAATTTATTTTAATCTAGCTCAATAATGTTGGGAGAAATTCTAATTCTAATTAATGCCCTCAGTCGTCTTATTGCTCTGCATCTATATCAACACACCTGGTTGGTTGTTGTTCGTACAGACCTACTGTAAAAGGTCTTGATGGAGAGGAAATAAAAATAAAAAAATCATCGGTCGCACCGCCAGGATGGAGGAGTACGCCTATAATTCTAATGGAGCATGGAACCACGGGCCTAACCGCTCTCTCCATTTGCAGGAAATTGTGAGCGACTAATCCCCTTTAGGCTAGCTTACGCGTGCATGCCTGCACTGAAAGAACCAGCGCTCTTGGAGTTAAGTGGCTTTTGGCTTTCTGCACAAGTGAAGATATCTGTAATGGCTGCCCTGTGACAGTCCAGCTGCCTTCGAGTTTGTACAACAGACAATTACGGCGAGTGCTGCAGTATTTATAATTAAAGCTGACAAGCCACCCACTGAGTGCTATTTGCGTATGCTGCATGGTCACAGAGGATGCAAACACGTGGAATAATCTCTAAGTACGCCTTCCAATCAAATCTCAGACTGGGGAAAAGTAGCCCATGAAATAATTAAGACAGACTTCAAACTTAAAAAAGCCACAAGTTATTGAAGGTCTTGAGAAATTGTTGAATGGACTCATCGCTAATGGCTTTGAACATCTGTATTTGCTGTCTATTTGTCAGATAAAATCGATTTATGTATCTTACTCAGTGTTATTTGTGCATTCATAAATTTTGGCATAAGTTGACAACCACTTAAGATGAAACATGAAATTTACAAGGACCGATGTAATCCACAGTTGATTGTAAACTGAGCATTAAAAACATAAAAAAATCAAGAAAACAAAGACATTTCCAGGGAAACAGTATAATTGAAAAAACGTAGTCCCACAATAATTTGAGATAAAAAAAAATGTGTGAAAAATGCTACTTGAGAAAGTGTTCATCAGCGTTACGAGGTGTATCTAAAATTGTGAAATGCGCAACCAAAAATGGTAACCTACATCTTACACTATATTGTACAGAAATAAAAAAAAAGCATAGACGCACACACACCATCACATAGTTCAAAGGCAGAATATAAATGAGATAACATAACTTAAATGTAAACAACCTGAAGATGAAATGAAAAAGAATTACAGTCACTGCAATATTTTATGCCTCATGTCGAGCATAGAGGTAGCTTAACAAAGGCAGTGCATGGTTTTGCTTATGTACACAATTTTTGATCCTTTTTATACAAAAATACAAACGACAGCTGGCAATTAAAAACACTGGCAGTCCATTATTTTTCAGCTGATCACAATGGCTTCTTCAAGACTGTGCTGACAGCACCTCTGCCGATGGACCACTCAGAAAGTCCTCTTAGCACGTTTTGTTAAATTTAATTACCCCTGGAACTCACACCCACACCCACAGTACTACATTTCCCATCAGCACTAGGAGTTGGGCCCTTTGCTGAAGCGGTTGTCCCTGAAGGCGTAGGCCTGATAACACAAGGAAATGTCACATATACCCGCAGGTCCTGGCGGACCGCGCTTCCCCGGTATGCCTGGGATTCCCGATTGGCCCGGAATGCCTGGTGGACCACGACGTCCCTCGCCATCGGCACCGGGATTTCCTGGCGGTCCTACACCGAGGCACAGACAGTACAATGTTTGGTTTTTTTTTTTTGGCCGTTTCTCTTCACTTATCACCAGAATGCAGACAAGAATTGAAATTCAAATCTGCTGCACAGTAAGACAATGATTTGAATCAGGGCTTTTAGTATGGTTCTGCACAACCGCCGTGGTCCTTTTACCTTAGCCCTATCAGTTATTAAAACACATTTGGATATTTTATAAAGCAATCCCTTAAAATGAACATTTAATTGTGGAAATTAACCAAAAAAGTTACAACAATTAGCTGTACCTCTTGAAAATCTGAGAGAGATCTCTGATTTAAATCTTTAATCCAATTTACTAGACGGTCACTAAAAATACTCTCAGTTATTCGTAGATTCCTCCAAATCTCAGAGCAGAAGATGAGATGTGTCCATAAATCTGAATACTTCATTTAAAATAATTTTTATAATCACCCAGCAAACTTCAGAAAATGCCAAGTAACAACATGTGCAAACTTCATTTAAGAGCTGAGTATGTATTTTTAATTACGGCCTTATTTGCCCTTGCTGAACGACAAATGCGATACATGTTAATCCACATTTTCAGGATTGAAATGACATAGTTATCAAGCGGTACCCTTTTCCGGATCTAAGAAGAACGACATAACTGACCTGTTGGACCAGGGGACCGGGCAGCCCAATGTCTCCCTCCCCCTTCGAACCCTTTAATCCCATTGGACCAATATCACCTGCCAATCAGAGAACAAGTTGCATTTCAGAGTCCATTTACAAACTCTTCCCTGCCAAGTCGCTTATTTGAGGAGCTTGACTTTGTTCCAGCAGTGTGGATCTGTCGATAATAGTTGCATTTAATTGGGCGAAAAGGTTTTTTGGAGAAGATAAATGAAGGTACTCATTTGTTGAACCATGTAAAGTAATTATTCAACTGCATTTGATTTGTTGGAGTTGCTCAGGTAGCCTCAGTACACCGCCGAGGAACTGAACACCAGTTCTGAGAAAAAGGACGATTGCAAGAGTTTTCCCATGATGCACATCATTCAGGCTGGGAGGAAGCCCATGTAAAAAGGAATAGGACATGCAAACTCCACAGCTGGGCAGGACTCAAGCCTGGAATCTGCTAACTGCAGGGTGCTGTTGCTAACCACTGCATCACTGCACTGCCTTTAACTGGAGTTGCGGGGGTATCCACAGGTTACCTTTGATGCCCTGGAGCCCTTGCCGCCCGGGGGGTCCTGGATACCCCCGTGAGCCAGCTGTGCCAGGGTATCCTGCAGGGCCCTGGGGCCCCATTGGTCCTGGGGGGCCCTGATCACCTGGGGGCCCCTGTTTCCCTTCACAATGGCGGCAGTCTGTTGGGACCATTGCCTGTAAGAGCTCAGGTAACTGATCTAGGAAAGAAACGAAGAACATTTTGGCAGCGACACATTATTTTTTTTTAACGACAGATATTCATACACGGTTCAGTCAACACGGATGTACTTTCAGTGCTCTAAACTGACAGCCTGCAGCGACAGAGAGCATTTATGTTCACAAAAAAGGGACCAGTGTTGAGATTACAGCCCTTCAAAATTGTGTCACTTTCCAAACACTCATGCGCTCTAATAGAGCAAGCGTAGCAGGCCTAGTTTTGACAGGACACACAGTCAACTGCTCCAAGATGCTGACTCTCAGCCAATCATACTGCACAATTCTCAGCTGACTGCTCTAAAATGCAAACAGCCCATTTGCTCATTGCTAAATCTTTGGATCTATTTAAGCTCCAAATGCCAAACACCCTTCCCCTTCAGCGGCTTCCTTACGACCCCACCAAGACCCGGGATCCGCTTGTTTGGTGTTTGTGAACCTCATTCGCTAACTGTTTATTTTTACTCTATCATGATGTTAAAACTGTTTGCCTTGTCTAATAGTGCCATAGCAATGCAAGAACATTGATGTATTCACTTTGACAAAAGTGATCCTGGCAGAATTGAAGAGTTTGTTTCCAAAACACAATAAGTGCCAATTCCAAAATTACAAAAATTGAGATAATACCATAAAGCGATGGTCCTGTGCTTCTTACACATGGTGCAAAAATCCGTTTTTAGAAATTCATTCTATAAGGTGTATTCTTTCCTGGTCAAAGTTAGTGTTTTTCTATGAAATGCAATAGGAAAAGCTGATTTACTCAAAATGAGTAAAATGGATATATTGTGTTTTGGAAACAAACAGTTCAATTGTTTCTCTGTATGTTTATTTTTACTTTTTTGATGAAATACGGTGTCTTATCAAAGGACCAGCTAATTATGAGTTTGAAATTTAAACCCCTTTGTCATGGTTTTTCGAGGCTGGCGAGCTTTCTTTGTTACTCTCGTCCGGGACGTTATCGTTTTGCCCACATCCGCATTCTTTGGCCAGCTGGCATCAATTGTGGGCGGCGCCCCAGACTCTATTTAAGCCCAAGATCCACCTCGCCGCCTTTGCTAGAGTGTCAGTGTTACCATTGCACTGTAGCCCACAAGATCTCTAGCTAGAGAAGCGTTGAGGAATTAGTTGCAAAAAAGGAAAGTGTTAGTTAGTAAAAGGAATCTTTCTGTTCCCTTTCCTCTTTCTGTGCACCGTCTGGTGCTTTGTCTTTTTATCTCCGTTTCCGAGATTTTTTCCTTTGTTTCGTACAGTCTAGCTCACGCTACTTCCTTATTTCACTCAGACTAGATTTATGTCCTTTGGAAGCGCGAGTCTTTCTCTCCTATTTTGTCTGTGTTCGTCTCTCTTACTTTCCTGTACTTCCTTTCATTCCGGCCACTGCATTTAACACTCACGTCGGGCACGACAAATATTTGGTCTTGCTGTTCGGGTTGGTTAACGCCCCCTTGGTGTTTCAGGCACTCGTTAATGACGTCCTCCGAGAGATGTTGGAGAAATTCGTCTTTGTTTATCTTGACGACATTTTGATTTTTTCTTCAACACTCTCAGAGCATAAACAACACGTCAGATGCGTGCTTGAGGCCCTCCTTAATTCTAAGCTTTTTGTCAAGGCCGAGAAATGTGTCTTTCACACCCAAACTGTCTCGTTTCTTGGCTTTATTGTTTCCAAGGGGTCGGTCCGCATGGACCTGGACAAGGTGGCTGTGGTCAGGAATTGGCCTGCCCCTCAAAGTGTTAAGGAGGTCCAACGCTTCTTGGGCTTTGCTCATTTTTATCGGAGGTTTATCCGTAATTTTAGCGCAGTTGCTGCCCCCATTTTTGCGCTCACCAGGAAGAATACCGCCTCAGCGTTTTTTTTTGGTCTCCAGCGGCTGATGCTGCCTTTCAGGAATTAAAGAAACGCTTTCGCTCAGAGCCCATTCAGGTTTTGCCTGATCCCTCCCTCCCATTTGTGGTGGAGGTGGATGCTTCAGAGGTTGGTGTGGGTGCTATTTTGTCCCAGCGCCCTATTTGGGATAATAAGTTACACCCATGCACATACTTCTCCCGGTCTTTGTCCGCCGCGGAATGGAATTACAGCATTGGTGACCGGGAATTATTGGTGGTCAAGTTGGCGCTTGAAGAGTGGCGCCACTGGTTGGAGGGAGCTGAACACCCTTTTGTTGTTTGGACAGACCATAAAAATCTCCAGTATATTCAGCAAACCAAGCGACTTAATTCCCGGCAGGTGCGGTGGTCATTGTTCTTTAACCGCTTTAATTTCACGCTAACTTACCGCCCAGGCTCTAAAAACATTAAGCCTGACGCCTTGTCACGAATTTACGACCGCTCTGATCGCGATCCTACCCCGGAGCCAGTTATTCCGGCTGCTCAGATTGTGGTGCCCATTCAATGGGAGATTGAGGCGGTGGTTCAGGAGACTTTGAAGACCGATCCCGGTCCTGGGGGGGAGCCTCCTGGCTGCTTGTTTGTCCCACCTAGGGTTAAGCCACAGGTCCTCCAGTGGGGACACACTTCCCGCTTGGCGGGGCACCCGAGGGCCCATCGGACCAAGCAGTTCCTGGCCCGACGGTTTTGGTGGCCCGGTATGATGAGGGACATTCGGGAATTTGTTGCTGCCTGTAGCATATGCTCCAGGAACAAGACTTCCCACCTCCCTCCCTCTGGTCTGCTGCGACCATTGCCTGTTCCCAGGCGCCCTTGGACGCATATTGCGCTGGATTTTGTTACTGGGCTACCCGTGTCTGAAGGCAATATGGTCATCCTGGTCGTAGTTGACCGTTTTTCTAAGGCCGCTCATTTTGTCGCGTTACCCAAGCTGCCTTCAGTGCGGGAGACGGCCCTTCTTGTGGTTAACCATGTGTTCTGGCTGCATGGGCTCCCGCAAGATGTTGTCTCTGACTGAGGCCCTAAGTTTACGGCCAGATTCTGGCAGGCGTTTTGCAAACAGTTGGGGGCCACCGTGAGTCTCTCCTCTGTGTTCCACCCAGAGACCAACGGGCAGACTGAGGGTACTAATCAGTCTTTGGAAAACACTCTTCGATGTTTAGCGGCGGATAATCCATCCTCATGGAGTCGATTTTTAGCATGGGCCGAGTATTCCCATAACTCACTGAGTAATTCCTCCACGGGTCTTTCCCCATTTGAAGCTCAGGTGGGTTACCAACCCCCACTGTTTCCTGAGACTGAGAATGATTCCGAGGTTCCCTCGGACAACCATTTCATTCATCGCTGTCGATCGGTTTGGACTAGGGTCCGTTCTTCTCTGTAGCGCTCGGGGCTCAAACAAAAATCCGCCGCTGATAGAAGGCGTCGTTTGGCCCCATCTTATCGGGTCGGTCAGAGAGTTTGGCTGTCTACCCGCGACCTCCCCTTGAAGGTAGAATCCCGAAAACTGGCGCCCCGCTATATTGGCCCGTTCAAGATAGTGCGGAAGATCAATCCGGTCACTGTCCAGTTAAAGCTCCCTAAATCTTTACACATCCATCTGTCATTCCATGTCTCTCGGATTAAGCCAGTTAGCATAAGCGTCCTGGCACCTGCCGACACACCCCTGCCGCCACCGCGAATGGTTGAGGGGGGGCGGTTCACACCGTGCACCGCATTCTTGCCGGAGGCGCGTTGGTCGTGGGGTCCAGTTTCTTGTTGACTGGGAGGGATATGGCCCTGAGGAGCGCTACTGGGTCCCTTCTCGGGATATTCTGGATCCTATGCTTATTTCTGAGTTCCGCGCACAGGGTTCCCTAGGGACTTCTGGAGCTGTCCCTTAGAGGGGGGGGTCCTGTCATGGTTTTTCGAGGCTGGCGAGCTATCTTTGTTACTCTCGTCTAGGACAATTTCGTTTTGCCCACAATCGCATTCTTTGGCCAGCTGGCATCAATTGTGGGCAGCGCCCGGACTCTATTTAAGCCCAAGATCCACCTCGCCGTCTTTGCTAGAGTGTCAGTGTTACCATTGCACTGTAGCCCGCAAGATCTCTAGCTAGAGAAGTGTTGAGGAATTAGTTGCAAAAAAGGAAAGTGTTAGTTAGTAAAGGGAATCTTTCTCTTCCCTTTCCTCTTTCTGTGCACCGTCTGGTGCTTTGTCTTTTTATCTCGGTCCCCGAGATTTTTCCTTTGTTTCGTACAGTCTAGCTCGCGCTGCTTCCTTATTTCATTTGGACTAGATTTATGTCCTTTGGAAGCGCAAGTCTCTCTCTCCTATTTTGTCGGTGTTTGTCTCTCTTACATTCCTGTACTTCCTTTCGTTCCAGCCACTGCATTTGGCGTCTCAAAACACCAGCCATCACACCCTTTCCTTCACGTTTGCTCATAAAATTATCCTGAACCACATTCACATCAACCTTTATTTTTGTTGTTGCCTTGCATTACCACCAGTTAAAAATACATTTACTCATGTTGCACTTCCAGACATTACTTCACTTAACATGGTTCAGTACCATGACAGCGAAGACTTGTTACATCAATGACAGACTGTTGAAGGGACATTTTCTGATACATATCAGGAGGAACATAATTTCATAAATCTCGTTTAAAGTCTATGTATTTTTTCAAACAGTGATGCAGTCATGAAGGTCTTGTCAGTACAAAAAGTGCTATGATGAATCATCGAGTAAGTGTCAGGGCTGAAGTATGCTTTTTTCATCACCGTTGCCCAGATATAGCGATTGCACAAGCTGCCAGTCAAGATGGCTTCATCGGTTTGTTCTAAAATGCAGAAATGAAATCAGAACTGCCTCCCTAGTCATCCCAGATGTTTCCAGGGAGCGAGTAACTGACTCACATTTGTGCCAACTGTGCTTTGGCGCAGGGTAACCTTTAACTGAGCTGAACTCAAGAACTCTGCACCGAAACATCAGATCTAGAATTCAGCCTTCATTAGCTGCCTGGGCCTGTGCTACAGGATGCATGCAGGTTTCTGTTTTACCCGGCCAACAGATGTAACTAAAAACAGGAATTTAACTGCTCCTATGACCTTAACTGAAAATAGTTCCAACTTATTACCATTATTGTTGTTCTGTTCTGCATTTTCGTAAACGTTCAGTAATCTCAGAGACCACCTGCCCAGGTTGTCAAATTTCAGGATGACCATCTGATTGTCACTCAGTCAGTTTAGATAAAATAAACTATTTCCTAACTGCCCAGAGTATTCCCTGGTCTGTCCTATGTAGGCTGGGATACGGTCAAGTCGCCCATGATGGTGATCAGGAAAAACAGATTTAGATAATGGAGGGGTTGAGAAAAATAAGTCCAAGAATGTGGCTCTTTTAGGGACACATGTCACATATATACTGAAATTCCAAAAAGAGCAAATGTATCTGCAGTTTCAGGATAGCAATGTGCATATTCTGAGTTCCCATCTGCTTTTTATTAAATTACATACAGTATACATATGTGGAGTTCATGATCATATCAGGAGTGACTTATTTGCAAAAAAAGCAAGTGAAATGTTAATAGCTATAAAAGTCCAATGAGTTCATGTACCAACGCATGCAATAATATGGGAGCCCTTTCTGTGAACAGTCCATCGTAACAGTATAAAAACCATTGCCGCACACATTCATAAACATTACATAAACATTCGTAAATGCATATGACAGTAACCACCATTTTATGTCACTATTGATGCAGCCAATGACATTTTACAGGTCTACCAAGTGGCACACCTGATGTCTAGTTGTGGTTAAAAGTCTATGGGTTCACGGAGCAGCACTTAGCAACTGATATAAAAAAGTTCCTCTGGCATGTCTCCATTAAGGAACACTTTCTACACTTATAGTCCTTAATTGCACCCTCTGCCATCAGTTTTCAACTTGTGAAAGCACCCAGATTGAACCATTTTGCTTAACAAAGAAGCCTTGAAATAGACAGGGTTCCTCAATCACAGTGTTAGCAATAGAAAGTCTTGATGTTAAATTCAGGAGTCAGGAAAAGACACTTACTGCGTAGAACAGAAGAACAAAGCTTAATTAAGTGTTCATCAGTCGGGGGTTTTCCCTGAAAAAGAAATGGGTGAAATGAGTGAGCTGAAGGTGTTCACAGATAGGAAAAACACTTCTATAAAAATAACCAAAACTAAACAAAACACTATTTACTGGTTTCCCTGGATACCCTGGAACTCCCGGTTGCCCTGGTAACCCATCTCGACCTGGAGATCCAGGTGGCCCAGAAACACCTGTTGGTCCCACGTCTCCTTTCTTCCCATCAGCCCCTCTAGCTCCAGAGTCTCCCATTACACCTTTCTGCAAACAGGCAGAATCACGGAGAAAGTAATCAATGGCACATTACACACCACTAATCCGGGAAGTGACAGAGTTTGACAGCTCAGCAAGAAAATTCTGTTGCTTGCAGATTTCATTCAAATGTTTCATCTAAATGCAATCCGGTCCTGAAACTCAATACCTCAGACAATAGAAAGTCCGTGTTACATTTACATTTTTTAGTTTGGAACTGAATATATTTCATTGGTTTCGGCTGAGGGAGAACTCATCACAAGGCATGGAAAATGAAGCCGTATCACAAATATTGATGAAATTCGTCAAAGAGCATTGCAGATTAAAATGAATAACAGCCTCAGAGTCACAGTGTAGATTGCATATGTTCTTCCTGCTTCTTCCTGTTTGCACAGGTGTTTAATATCACTGTGTGGGATTGGGCAGGTATAAGCAAAAATGGGGAATTCTTTCTGATTCAACACACCTCTCCTTTGCTCCCCTTCGGTCCAGGTTCACCCTGTTAAAGGAAAATCTTATTAAAACTTATTATACCATAGCATGCCATTATTTTTACAGTAAAGCCTCTGGTGGTGATTGATGGCTTTGCATTAATGCAGTACTCCTGTGATTTAAAAAAAAAAAGAAAAAAAGAAGACAAGCAAGCCTGTCACTTTCCAACAACTCTCTTTGTGCACGGTGCATAATATGAGCTTTTTTTTTATCAGTTATGCGTAGAATATGAAATAAAAAGTTGTGATTTTACGCAGACACATTTCCAATGATCTTGTCCTCGCACTCATAATTCACGGTGATTGATGTTACCTCGGCTCATGCCATGTTTGCAAATGCGGAGCTGAATTTTGACTATTTTCTTACAAAATGGGTGTTTGTTGTTTACACCTGCAGTTTCTCTCTTCTCTCACACAAAGCGGAGAAGTGACTTTTCAAAGGTGAAACCGGGTTTATGTCTAACACTTTGCGTTCATATTAAAGCTTACTGAGTCACAAACGTTATTATTTAAGTGACACACGGAAGTATGCCCTGAGATATTTTGTGGTATTTGCCATTGATTATGGCAATGAACAGCTATTCCTCATTTGCAGGAAATTAACTTGCACAATATAAATTATCCTAACACTGCATCAAAATGATGGCCTAATTACTACTCTTAGACAATGCTGTGAAGCTGGGGACACTACACAACAACCCTTTTGCACACTAAGTACCGTCTACTCCTCCACATTGATCACTTGTGAGTCCTGCAGTCAGAGGCTACGGCTAATATTTATGACTGAAAATTCTTGTAAGCCTTATTCATGCATTCACTGTGTGTTTCTCTATGGAAAATGACTTCTTTTTTATGCATTCAAGGTTTCCAGGTAGAACGTCGATGTGCACTTGATATAACTACGCATAAATGTTTAAAGTAAATCTGAAATTGAACATTTTATTGACTTTTCTGTAATAGCAGTGGGCATAATTATTATACTTTTTGGCCAGATGGGAATCCAGGCGGCCATTTTGTTTTCAAGACATGCAACCTTAGATCAATCAGCACTGGCTGGCGAGCTCCCAAAAGTAAACACAAGACTAAAGATCAATATAAATCAATGGTTTCATTTTCTTCTTTAAGAAAATATGGATTTTATTAAATTACAAATATAAAAGTTATGATAACATTTGACTTTGGTCTTAAGCCTTTTTAGTATCCCAGCCAGTGAGCCGTATTACAACCAAAATTGTCAGCTGCTGGTAAATCTTAATATAAGGCTCTTGTTTTCCAAAGTAATTTACTGTCGACTGGCATAGACATGTGTCTCAGTGAATGAATCCCCATTACCGACTTTAGTTTAATTCCACTGCCTCTTGAGACCAGCTCATAAATGTGATGAATTAATGGCAGCTTGTAAGCTTCAGACAGGGAAGCCAGAACCCAACTTTAAACTTCTTATTGGTCTCAACCCATTCTCATTCATTTGGCTTAATTAAATGCAAACTGCACCACTTCAGACAATGAAGGATATCATACAAACTTCAGAAAATGAGCTTTTTTAAATTCATAACCATGACAGATCAGATGAGAACTGACGTTTCAATGATTTTACTGATTCCTCAATGAGTAGGTTTTATTCACCAAAAACAGAAAAAACTCTGATTGCGAAGTTCAGTTCTGAAGGAACAAGAAAACGATACACAGTTCTGAGATGCAAAGAAATATAATATAAACATGCTACTTAATGTTGTAGAGTGTTCAGCTTATTTACTGATTTTCAACTATAGAAAGTAAATGAGAATCACCTAAGAGTAATAAACGACGTAAAAGAACAGTTCACTTTTCACAGTGTTTTTTTGGGAACTGTGCATCTAAACGCCAGGTTTCACTTCCTCTAGATCCAATAGATATATACTTATATAGTATGCGAACGTCCAACTGCTGCAGATCAACATATGTTTCCTTTTTTGGTTGCGGGTTCAGGATTTGTGTAACACAGATGCGCGCACAAAGACACACACATACACTGATATACATGGACACACACACAAACACACACACCATGAGTGATACTGTGTGACTCACGCGTTGCAGGATTTTTGCACTGATTTGTACAGAGGTCAAAGGTCAACTTGTACTCACACGAATGCCAGGGCGCCCAGGTATGCCGTCACCACCCTTTTCGCCCTAAGCCAATCAGAACATTAGAATCAACCAAAGGTACATTTTTAGAATTCACAGCTATAAGGAGTCTAACATACCAACCTTTAAAAATAAAGACACCCCTCCTCCATTTCACCAGCAGGCATTTTATCATTGCATTATCAGAAAAGGTCTTTACCATAAATCAAAAAACTGTTATTTCATGTCAGAAATATGTGAAATTTATGAGATATGAAATATTGCCTTGAATTTTTTCCCAACAAAATTTTATGTTGTAAATTCTTTAGGGCCGAAAAACACTCCATTGAGTTTGAGGGTAACTGCAGTGCAGACAGAACTCATTGTAAACAGCAGCTGTGGCCCAGTGATCTGCCACCATCGGGGAATATTAGGAATCGCTCCTCTGGTAAGTTTCACAGGCAGTCCCACAATATATATATAAAAGCAACTGCACCTTTTTCAGGGCTAAATTAACTCTTACAGAGTGTGTAGGCCCTGGTATTCAGTTAAAGTTACATTAATACATATAGCACAGTTTACAAGCATAGCATAGCACATGTTTGTACATAGGTCTGTGTCAGCTGTGAAATTGCTTTCCTGTCTGCAGTCTCCCAGCTAAGGAAGAGGGCTGTGCAGTTGGTTTAGGCAGATTCCAAGCATGCTATTGGTCCATTGAATAGCCAATGAGGTTGGGTATAGCCGTATTGGATTTTCAGCCACTGTACGCACAAAGAACCATCAGTGCTTTAATTAGACGTGTCGCTTGGGAGCGCCACGAGTTAGAGCACAGGATACTTGGTCAAACACAGTACCTGATTTCCTTTTGGACCAGGTGATCCTATTTCACCCTGAAAACATAGAACAAAGTCATATGTTAAAGAGGTACACTTAGAACAGTTAGCTTACTTAGAGTTAAACAGCACTGCTGATTTAATTTGAGTGCAGTAAGTGGCTCTACTGTGAAACCTTCCGTATCCTTCATTTCTGTTGTTCCTCTGTTACAAAATTGCTTTCATACTGAACATCAGTGAATGTAATTCAGTCGGCACATTATACCGATAAAATTCAGAAGATAAAGTGGGTAACATCAGCTCAACAAGAAAAAAATAAACAAACGAGCGTGAGGAATGCAACTTATCAATGAAATCAAGCGTGGAGCTCGAGATATAAAATGGCTGTTTCCTCCTGATTAATTGTGTAGGACGCTGTCGACATTCATACTTTGTGTCCTTTGAATCCTGGCATTCCCATGACTCCTGGTAATCCACGCGGACCCGGGGGCCCCTCTGCACCCTGCAGAAAATTAGGGAAAATCAACTCTGAAAATCCTTAAAAGCCTTAAAATGGCTGCGGAGATGCTCGTGTAAGATCTGAGAAAGGATTTCAGTGTTTAATTACATCTTTTGAGTGGTTGAGTGGATTGATAGCATTCCTTGCTTTCTGTGGGAGCGGAGACGAAGGTAATGGAAGGCACTAACTAAGTGGTGTGCTGAAAGTAATGTTTTTTCTTTGTACAGAACTTTTTATATACCAATATATCTCAGAAGATAACCCTATAACGATCAGCGACAGCTTCACTTTTACACTAGGGGCTCTCCTTTATCATTGAACAGGTCATTCTTGAACCTTTTTGTTTACATTTTTAAATGTAAAATCCCATCCAAATCTGGAATGTCCAATCATTGAACTATGCGCAAGTAAGTGACCCCTGCTGCCATCTGGGGAGAGTGCTGATGGTTTTCAGTCCTCCCCCGAAACACACACTCGTCAAACGCCACTTCTTTTTCACTCGCAGCTTAAAACCTTCAAACCCTCAAAGAATGTCACTGACGAGTGCCCAGACTGCCAGCAGGTGGCACGGGAGCAACGAAAAATGCTAACCCAAATAGGGGCGCATTTCCCAAAAGTGTAGTTGCTAACTAAGTTAGCAACTTTCATACTTCTTTCATTCACTGTCAATGGGCCCAACTACGTCAGTTAGCATCTGTGATTTTGGGAAACGCACCCCTGACTGTTTCCCTCCCATATCCCTGAGCAGCATGAAGCCAATTATGCACTGCTCTCACAAGGCTGTTGGCCACAGGCTGCACTTGCACGGCTGGATTCGATCTAATCCTGTGGCTGTCACTCCTGCACTGCAGTGTTGTACCTTTACTGAGAGAGGAAACCCAGCAAGCACTGCTTTTCTTTACATAATCATGCAGCAAAGTTTAAAAGCAACACAAACATTCTTTGGAAGGTGCTCTACAACAGCAGGCTCACAAAAGACTGTCATATTTGAGCCTAAATTGACGTGAGATTAGAGCAATGCCTGCTTAGTGCTGATATGACTAGGAAAAAGAAACTGAAGGTGGCATTCAATGGTGATGAGCAAGAGCGCCCTCTAAGGGAGGGCTGGAAAGGTGCATTGGGTTCCTCCCATCTTCTCCTTACCCCAAGTCCAGGCTGCCCAGGACTGCCCTGTGAGCCCTTCTCGCCAGAGTTGCCCTACGCATAGACGGACAGACAGACAAACATACTGTACATGGCACTATAAGCACTGAAAACACCACAGACATTATTCATTAAAAACACAAACGCCCATGTTTATGGATACAGCCCTCTGAGAAACCAGTACACTACACTTACACCAAATACAACTCGGTATGGAAAATACACTTTAAGACAGGAAGCAGAGATTCATTATTCTTATTATTATTATTATTATTATTATTATTATTATTTATTGTGACTCATATTGAATTGCAATCAGGATGAAGACAAGGTACTAAGTGTTTTGTTTGGTCAACTTCATTTCATTTTCATTTATAAATATACTTCCATTCCTGCCATTCAACTCTGACTGCGTTCCACAAAAGTTGGGATGGGGGCATTTTGAGCTAGTAATGAGGCTTTCAATTTATTTGAATGATGTTGAGATTTCAAACAGCTGCTGTCAGTTCATGACTATGATCATGATTTGGTACAATGGTACCGTCTAGGAAGGTCCTCTTCCTTCATGAGCAAAGATGGGCTAAGTATTGTGATGTGCCAGCAAATGCATGAGAAAAACACTTAATGAAAAAGATCCTCAAAGAAAGAAAGAATATTTCACCCTCTGCATTGCATAACATCATTACAAGATTCCAGGAATCTGGAGGAATTTCTGTGTGTGTGTTGGGTAAGGGCACAACCCTAAGTTGGATTCCCGTAATCTCTGATCATTCAGAGGGCTCGGCATCATCATCATCAGTGATGTGTAAGTGAGGTAACTACATTGGCTTAGAATTACTTTGGCATATCTTTATCAAAAACTAACAAAAGTATATAAAACCATGAGTGCCAGCTAAAAGTCAACTGTGCTAAAGGGAAACCATGTGTCAACAGAGTCAACTAGCCCCGTCGACTTCTCTGGGCTCAGAGGCATAATGAGTGTTTATTCTGAAAAATCAATGAAATTTCATGCGCTGAAACATCAGATAATGTGCTATTGTATTATTTTCAAGGATAATTTACAAATCACCGCTTGCAGTTTTAATTCTAATGTAATATACCGTCCCAACTGATTTTATGATTTGAGGTTGTATGACTTATAACACACTCAAATGCACACACATAGAACAATGACAATTCCATGAAAAAGCCTGTATTACAGCTAAAAACATCCACATAATTGCACACACACACACACACACACACACACATGCACGTGTGCGCACACACATACAGAAACACCCACAGCCACATTATGCGAGCGACAGATGACCCATGCTATGATTGTGATTGGCACAACATTCTGAGGACACAATATCCATGGCCCTAAAAAGACATACATAGTAATTACGGTACATACTGTACACACAGCTCTTGCATGTGGTAGTGTGCCTGCTCGCGATGTGAAGAATACTTTTAACGACTGCTTGGATTTGCAAAATAAGCTAATTATGTTCTGCCCAGTTCAATTAATCTTAATTGTGCAAGATTGAATGATTGATTGACTAATTGCCCTTATATTACTGTAATAAACTACAGCGCTCTGAGAAAATGTTTTCTACTAAAGGCGAAAAAGCATTGAATTATCTCAAAACAGCTTTCAGAGGGCCTGGTTCCCTCGCAGTTATTTTCAGAATGTCTAGTGGTGACAAATCGGGAGGTTCAGATGTTTAATAGCTCACCATTGGACCCTGAGGTCCATCCAGTCCTGGAGGTCCCCTGGGACCCTGAATTCCCTTGACAAGAAAAGACAAAGATACATCATACACTAATATATCAGCTACACTACAGGTTCTATGTTTCTCTAGAGCAGTGGTTCCCAACCCAGTCCTCAGGACCCCCTGCCAGGTTTTTGCTTTCTTTCTACTCTTTCACATCTGATCCATTTAAGGGCGTCATGCTGATTGGTTGAAAAAGATCTACCTGAACAGGGTGTGCATGAAGGTGCATTGGGCCTTAAATGGATAAGGTGTGCAAAAGTAAAGCTGCAACAAAAACCAGCCAAACAGGGGGTCCTTGAGGACTGTGTTGGGAACCACTGTTAGAGAATAAACAGCAAGCCCTTCTAAAAAATGTTATCCTGGGAACAAAAAAAAAAATCTGTCAACAGTAAGTTGTTTACAACAAGTGCTGCCACTAAACGTGGCCATGTCCCCCGCCAGGTCACGGAAATCAACTGGGGTCGGTGTATCACACTAATACACATTGAAGTCAAAAATGAATGAAATTGGTCAAACCATTCTTGAGATATCGCGCTCACAACAAACGGGACGTGACGGACGGACGGACGGACGGACGAAGCTGAATTCTATGTCCCCCGCTCTGCTCGCTACCGCGGGCGCGGGGGACAGTAAATTTATCTGTCAAGGAGTAATTACATGACATTCAACAAGAATAAAATTAATTCTGCCAGTGTTGATTTGACATTGAACATTTTGCTGCGTAGGTACAATTACAGTAGTCCAAATGTAAGCGTATACTTGTCTATTGTTCGTATTTGGAATCATCGATTTGACTCATTACTTCACCACCAACTTGTATCAGTTTTTCAAAACCCACACAGAGAGAACCTGTTCATGTACTAAATCATCCTGTAACCCAGTCACATGGGCTGAATCCAGCTCTGACATGAATCACAGCGCTGAATCCAGGTCTGACTGAATCGAATGTACCGAATCAGGCAGTAACCGAATCATACTTGCTGAATCCAGCTCTGACTCAATCGCAAGTGCTGAATCATGCTCTATCTGGGTCATAATCCTCGGATTCTTTCTACTGTGAATTACTGACATACAGTACTATGTACATCCTCATTTTGTGAAAAGACCGTATGCTGTGATATAAAATGGTGGTGACATTTCTCATTTCGATACACATTGTTCCATTAATTAAAAATTATTGTATCCGTTCATCAAATTGTTCTCTGAATAGTGCATGTAATCACTGAATTGATCACTTTTAGTTCTGAACTATAGATTTTTTTTTTTTTTTGATAAGGCCATTCTACTTTTTAAATAATTATATACAACAAACCAATATTTATTCCATGTTATGTTTTTCCCCTTTAAATGCGTTGCCATGTTTGCATATGCTTAAGTGGAAAGAATACTTCAGCTGAAGGGGATTTTCTGTCATATGTCATGCAATTCAAGGTAAATTCCAGTGGGTGGCAGTAAAATGATATATCATTACCCTTTAAAATTCAGCGCATTAATAAACACAGTACCAGCCCTGGGGCCAGTATCACAGAGCAGGATTCAGTTTTTCACTCAGTGCAGTCATCCAGCAGACAACATAATCCTGTTTTATGTTACAGGACTGTGGCTTTGATTGGACCAGTCTAGCCACAATGATATAATCCTGTTTTACAATCATATTTTAGATGAATACATATTTCCAAAATTGGCTCTCTTGTTCTTTAGTAAAGGCAAATATTTTAATCTAATCACCAGCATTATCTGACAGTACTACAGAGTACAGAGTGTCTGTGTGTAGGCGTGTGTGTGCGTGCGCGTGTGTGTGTGTGTGTGTATTTGTGTGCATGTGCATGTGTGCATGCGTATGTGTGTGTGTGTTTGTACGTAGGTGTGTGCATGTGCGCTCATGCGTGTGTCTAAATGTGTGTGTGTATGTGTCTGTGTGCATGTGCGTGTGTGTATGCGCGTGTATGTGTATGTAGGTGTGGGCGTGAGCGCGCCTGCATGTGTCTAAATGTGCGTGTGTATGTGTCTGTTTGCATGTGCATGCGCGTGTATGCTTGCGTCTGTGTGTGTGTATGTAGATGTGTGCGTGTGCACGCATGTGTGTGTCTAAATGTGTGTATGTGTGTGCTTGTGTGTGTGTGTGAGAGAGTATGTTGGGTGGTTTAAGTGCCAATAATACCTGTGCCTGAGTGTTGCCATAGCTGAATGCCTCACATTATGGGGTGCAATAGTTTCATTCAGTCTGCATTAGGGATTCTACACTAAGCACACAGTTCATCTCACTTCACCCCACCATTTTTCCATGACTCATCGCTCTTCATCCTGCACTCTTCCTCAACCTCAACGAGAAGTTTTTAAGATCATAAGTTGAAATGTCAGCACTCATTTTTCCACAATCACCAGAAATGAATGTTACATCAGCACAACGCAGAATATTTGAATCACATATTGGCGGTCTGACACTAGAGAGAAGTACAACACTCCACGGGAGGGGGGAGGTGTGTTGTACCCCAAAAAATTTGGGCGTACCTACCTGTGGCCCCTTTGGACCTGTAGAACCGACAAGTCCAGGCAGACCTCTTTCCCCCTGTAAAATAATCACGGAAAACCCCAGTCAATAACCATCCTCCACGAAGACACAAATCAACAGGAAAGTCAGACACAGGCTGCTAATGGTAACCATAAACCATAACTATAATGATTTATTTTCTGTCAACATTCACCAGAGGATTATGTTTTCCATTATATGTGGAGCAAATAGACAATCTGTTCCTTGTCTGCATCCATCACAGAATTTTAATTAACTTATTTAAGTTGTTATTTTGCACCACACGGATTAGATACATGTACTTTTTTTTTTTATTGCAACGGGCTATATATTTTTATTGTAACAATACTGGCTAAAGAGCACTCTGAGTACAAAAAAACATTATGGTTTCAGTTCAATTGCTTCATTATCATAATGGAGTGACCAGGGCCAGCTTTAGATTATCATCGATGCAATTGTTTTATGTGTGAATGTGTGTCTAAAGGCAAAGAAAACATTTGTTTCAGCTCTTACCCAATAAAAGTTCATGTTCTTGTAATTGCATAAATATTTCAAGCAAAGTTTTGCAATTTTTATGTACCGAGTAATCAAACATCAAACTTCTGAAATACAACTCATCAGCACAAGTTTATGAATGCCGCCATTCCGTGTACTTTAACCAGTCAAAAAATTCTTCGTGTGGCAATGTCCCAGATGTTATAACACACTTGGACACCAAGAAATCAGCTGATCTATAGAAAGTGTACACAAATTAGTCTTGATTATCACTCATGCTGCTGCTTAATGTTATGCCAAATGATCAAGGTCCAATATTACCAATCATTATTAGAGCCTGAGGGGCAAAATCAGTCATAAATCCTGATGATGGTACAGCTGTTGCTTACTCCAACGATACAGGAAACTCGGACCGACCCGTGGGCATAAGCTTGCACTGATTTCCCTTGGCGAAGCTTGGCCTGTTACGACAGTAGTTGCACAACATCATACAACAGGACTTCATCCCAACAAAGAGTCACCAGTAATGATCTGCACACTTTTCGCCCATTTGTTTCAAGGAGCACATTTACGCAAGATATGGAATTGAATTGCCCGTAAAATATCGGACGATGATGCCATGCCAACGGAATTCAGTCACTGGCGGGCCCCCAAACCCAAGCGCCTGTCAACTTTAGCGAGGCTGGGGAAGGGACATCAGCTACAGATGTAACAGGCAGGCTTTCCAAATCTTTTGTCAGCTTATAATTTGTTATTACAGTTAAACCAATTCACAGATGATTCATCAGACAAGCTCTTGCTTACAGCAGCCATGTTTTATTTCATTTATAGCCTCTGCGCGCACAGGAGTTCCAGTGTCCGGGTGACGTGGCGAGCTACCCCAATTCTAACAAACATGGCGCACTGCCAGCAGCTCATAAATCTGATCTTCTTGAGCTGATTTAGTCATTAAAAAATTTTTCCAAAATTGCTCAAAAATATATTTGAATAGTAAGGGCAGTGTTCTTTTTTTGGGCATCGCAAGTGTTTTCTTTGACTTTAACAGTGGTGAGAACAAAGACATATCCTTATTGGCCCAGTATAGGTGCATTAGCTGAATTTAAGATTTTCAAGTGAGTCTTACCAAACCACTGAAAGTACCAATGCGACCAACACGTTGTGTGTAAAATATAAACCCAGGAAACTCCAGTTTGACACAAAGGACTGAATTCATCAAACCTCAAACCAAAGATGTGCTCATCAAGGATCAGTTTTTTTTTTTTTTTTTTAATTTTATCCGATAAATGCTTTCATATAAACCCAATCAATGCTGTAACTCCAACTTGTTCAGTGAATATATGCCAGAGAACATTTACTCGACATTCATTTCCAATTTTCAAAAGATTAAGCCAAACCGATCAACTTAATATGTAAATTGATCTTGGGAGCTTGAAGATATGTACATTAATTTGTGGATTAATAAATCCAAACTCTTTTCTCTATGAAAAGGTAATTAAAACTTGAGTGGCAAAAATTGGCAGCATCTCTTGACAAGTGTGAAACACTTTGGGCCTGATCTACTAAGATCCCAGATAAAGAGCGCTAAATTGCATGCTTGTGGTAACATTTTGCGCATTTGGTTTGCACACATTTTGCGGGTGATCTACTAAGAGTAATTGCCTTAATGACTGCTGGTGCAAACAGCATTATTTAAATGAGGACTTTGCGTGCTGCAGCCATTTCCACCATGGACAGTTTGGAGGAAAAGGACAAATGCAAATGCAAAATGAAATTCGACTTAATGGAGTTGGAGGTGCTTGTGGAGGAAGCAAATACACTGTTATAAATGGACTGAATTTTACAGTTAAATTAATGTATTGTCTCCTTGTTATTTTAACTGTAAATAGAGTCCTGCGCGCATTTAAATGTGGTTTACAGTTAACATACATGGAACCTGTGTTATAAACTGATTGTAAAATTACAGAAAAAATAACTGGCAAAAAAGGTGCAAGTTTATAACAGTGCATGCTCAGTGTTTGAGGGGGGAACAATTTGCACGGTACAGTCAATCGCTGTGATTACTCTTGGGAAGCCAGGAACCGCATAAAATCTGTGTTTGATTTCATTCAGTGCTTCCTGTGTGGATGGAAACTTTATGTACCGGCACATCCTGCGTATCATAGCATTGAGGACATCAGAGAGCATACCTGGCAAACTGCTTCGCGAGACCCCAGCAGAAATACCAACTGTGCGCTGGAATGATCCTGACGCAAAGAAATGTAGAGATGCCAGAAGTTCGGTCATGGCAGGTGTTGTGTGACTCCTTCTCGTGGTTGGCTTCAGATCAGCTTTTAAATCATTCAGCAGCTCCAAGATGGCATGGCTGGTTAGGCGATATGTCTGAATAATATTTTCCTCAGTCATACCAAATATACTGACGCGAGTGAGAAAAACTCGTTCTCTAAGTCTACGTTTATTGTTCCCATGTCTCCTCCTGGCAGAAATGACAGCAGCAATTGTGTGTAATGCTGGGCTGGTTAGCACCTGCCCTTCAAACTTATTAAATTTAGACGCAATCATAATCACCGCAATTACTTCAAGGCTTGGTAAATCAGAATGCAAACGCTAATTTTCCTATTTGCATTTACCCCTCCCAGTATTTTGCGCACCAGAGCAGAAACGCCCCATCTTGCATATCCATTAAGGCAAAGGTGCTAAATGGACAGCGCCTGTTGTTTTGCCCCCGTGAAGGTCGCAATCCTCAGTGCGCACCGTTAGTAGATCAGCTTGGACATTTTTTTTTGTGGGTGATATCAAGTTTGCTCACGTTTTTATACAAGCAAACCTTTAGTAGATCAGGCCCTTTGTGTTTTAACATGTGGGGATAACAAACTCATCTCTGAATGTGTGAGTTTGCATTTAAACAAAAGAGAAAAACAAAAAAAGTGGCAATCAATATTTACTACTTGATGCTGACACTTAAATTGCCCTAACTTTGCACTTTCCAGCTGTATATGCCTCCATTTCAAGGTTTGGATTGCAAGGTGACAATGTGGTCACTTACAGTATTACAGAAATACATTATGCTCCACAGTGTACTATGTGTTCCCCAGATACTCTTACATACTCAGTTCAGCATTATTTAAATGTCTCTGCCATTGCAGAGGCCCTGTAAAGATTGCCATTTGTATCCGGGACATGAATATTCATGAAGACAGAAGCACTGCCAAAAATGAAATGCCCATTGAGCCTATGGTTGACATTATGTGCAGTTTTGAAACATAGTCTTGCTTCTTCTGACTGGCATTTCTTGGAATTTCACATGAGAGGATGGAACAGGGGAATACTGTGAAACTGTTGAACTATCTCCAAGGTAACAGAGCCTTGAGTCCGTTTTCGTACTGCGGTACCTGAGGTCCCACTGGTCCCATCTGCCCAGGTAGGCCTCGAATCCCCTGGAGACAACAGATACCAGCACTATCAGTGGCTGCAGGTTCTCAAAATGGAGGTATCACATTGTACCCAAATCCATATAGATTGAATCAAGAACATTTTATAGTGCAATTTCTTTTAAGAAAGGTTACATAATTTTTTTGAGACAGAAATTAAGAGAACATAGAAAGAAAAAGAGAGAGAGAAGTCTCCTTCCTTATACTGATGGGTAAAAATTCTGTCATTACATTAAATAACTGACATTTAGAAGACACTCTTATCCAGAGGGAGTTACAAATGCAAAGTGCATTTAGCAGAAACAAATGTGCTTATGATGCTGGAGGGATGCAACGATACATGAACCAAGAGCAGCTGCTAAGATTGACCCTGAAGATTTTTTTTTTTTGTACAACAAAATAAATCATACATAAATTAAAAAAGAAAAACTCTTCAGATGTGCGATGCACCTGAGAATATTATACATAGACTTTTCAATAGTTCCTGTGACTTTCCACACTTTTCTAACTCCATATCCACGCCGAAGTTCCGCAGGACTCGAATAAGCAGGATTTGCCTCATTTGCGTCCTGCTGCAACTTTCTGGTTAATCGCTGGGAGGAAGAGGGAGGGGGTGCATCGGAGAGACCGAACAGCAGCATGAACCGTGACTGCTGCTCATTAGGCGACGGAAGCAGCACAACCCAATCGCAGGATGTTTGGTGGTTTTTCTTTTCTGTGGTGTTAGGATAGTTTAAACCCATTGCAACAGGAAGCGAGCTGAGGAAAATAAAGCCCTATAAACAATGCATTACTGATTCTGGACTCGCCTTCTGTCTTCACGCACCGAGTGTTAGTTGCCATAGGAACCACTTTGGAAAGTGGAAAATGGACACTTTTTTTTCTCCCATTTTCATCAATACTTAAAAGTATTATCATAATCTCTGAGGGCTTAGGAATATTATAAATAGCAGCTTACTCTTATCCATCAAAGTTTTCTCTTTTTTATCATTGTAGAGGATGACACTTGTGAAAAAAATGGTTGGCTGGCATCCATGTTGCGAAATTGAGTGGGATGATTCTCAATAGACAAAAATTCTAAATATGATGATCACAGTGTTTGGTTTTCAGATGAATCCAGGAACTCTGGCTCCCTGTTTTCTTTTATCATTCCTAGTTTTTTTTTTGCTCTTCACTGTCATTGTTTTCTATCTCACCTTACACTAATCTCTCTCCCTCTTTCCTCTTTATCTCTGTAAATACCCCACTTTCTTCTTTTTTTTACCATCGTCTCAGCATGGTGCCCTGCATTACGTATTCATTTGATCATAAAAACCTGCATCGCACCATTTTATGACCGTTCCCTTGGTGTTTGTCTTCTCTAAACTAAAGAATTGGTCAAGGTGTTTGTGGGACTTAGACACAAGTTTATGACAGAGTTTTGTTTCCAGTTTTCAGCCCAAATGACCAAGCATTCAAACAACAGTGAAACCCTGAGAATTGGAAGCAAGGAAAACATTGCCAGAAATCCTTAGTAGAAAAAAAAATCAGCTCAAGAAAACAACAACCTCGCAATATCTTCTAACACACTGCAGCAAAACCTTGATGAAAATTGCAAGACTTTCCTTGAATGCGACTCTGTGCTTTGAAAGTAAAAAATACTTGGAAAGGTGGAAAAAAAGGTGTCAGGAAAGTCTTCTTTAGTCTATCAGAATATGTGAAGTATTTTTAGAGTTCACAAGGTGACCCAGCTGGCAAGATCAACAATAATCTGAAAAGCTGCATTATTCTTAAATTTTGTCAAGGTGCCATTTTGTACCCATGAGGTACACTTTGGGCTCAGTAAACATAGTGGTGAAGAAAGAACCAATATTGACCACACAACCAGGATGTCTATTTTTGGATATTATAAGCTGTTAGGTTCTTTTAAGTGGCTCAATAAATTTTTCCTGAATAAACATACACTGTATCTGTATTTGTCAAGCTAAGAAAATGACATGAACAAACTTTAAATTTCGGAAGTTTACTTGATGTCAAATACATACTTCAAATTATTCTTGCAGCTTGCGATTGATCAAATGTTTGGGATTTCAAAGCATGAGTTTTTATCACGTTTTGAGCTTTCAGTACAAGAATTCATGAAACATAGAGCTAAATTTTCCCCAAGGACTCCTGTAATAGGAGTGAACTTTGCTCATCTATGATAAATAATTCTATTTTGCTGTTGTAACTTTGTGACACAAGAATTTTCAAAAGAAATCTTTCAAAGTTTTCCCAACTGGAGGTGAGTGCACACAATTGGCCATTGCCAGGGGCTTTGAGTCGACAAAAAGAAATCAAACAGGCAATCTGACCCACTGTACTGAACATTACAACATGTGCAACCACCTACTTTCAGTATTTTTCCATAGACAGTGCAGACTTACTGGAGCTCCAGGCTGTCCCTCTACCCCTGGGAGACCAGGATCTCCTTTATTGCCCTGAAACAGCACACAGAAACACAAAAACAATATCAAACCTCATGTTCGATATGACTTGCTAATAGCAGTTTAATTTAAATCTATCCTTATGTGTCGCCAGGTACACAGCCAATTAGCCATTACATGCCATTTCAAATCTATCCTTTGTGACCTCAAGAGGCAGAGGAACCACCCAGAATAATGATGGATCTGATAAGCCGGTTGGCTGGTCAACTGGTCTGTCTTACCTCTGGGTGGTCATTTCACTATATGATGTCACAACAAAATAGATTTTGAAATAGCTTGTAATGACTAATTGGCTGCGCACCTGAGGGCATGAAGCCTTAAACATTTATAATAATGAAATAATGTTTCATCTTGATGACTGTCTGAACCCAGATTTGCAAAATAAACATGTCATACTAGCATACAATGAACAGTTTTAATTCTGTGTTTGATTCTATAACTGGTAAATAAATTCGTTTGTAAATACTTTACCAAAACTTGTTCTGACTGACAAGGAAACCCATCAAACATAGCACCGAGGAGCAGCAGAGAAACGGACTAGCGATTACACTTATTTTATGGCCAATCATTTATTACTCACGCACTGTATCATGTCAACGTATAATGAAAAGCATTATGTCAGAAGGCGGTCTTCAGCGTAATGGTTAACTTGGGCCTGAAAATTGATTTAAAGCAGTTTGACGCATTTATCTTGAGAGCGATGTCACCTTTAGATCATTTTTCCAATAATATATTCTAATGAAACACATAGACATAACATTGTTGGAGCATGTATGTTTTCATATTCCAATGGTAAAATACAATTTTGAAAATTCTTCGGTTTAAGATACATTTTCTATCTCTTAAAAACATTGATTCAAACCTAAGCTTTTTTTTAATAGCGTGTTGAAGCAAAGAAACCCACACATTCATGAGCTTTACCATGAATCAGCCAGCTTCTGAAGTGGGCTTCCTTCCTAGTCGTATAAAACATGCATGCTAAGAGGTCTATAATTTTAAAGTGAAGAGGCCGGCGCGGACATATGAAACTGTCGGGAATCTTCAATCTCTGTGACAACAAGGACCATTTTTTGGTTTCGGTGGAAGTCTGACATCAATCGAAGGAAGTGTACTGTTGATCAGACCAGCTAAGGATGATCATTTCTGCACCAAAAACTTGACGGTTTTCATTCAACGGCTAACTGTTTTAAGTGCATATGCTACCAGCATTAGCACTAACCCCAAGTGAAAAAGAATTGCAAAAATGCATAATTTAAAATTCTCGATTAGTTCAGGATTTCCATTGCTGAAAAAAAAAAAAATGAAGGTTTACATATGCATATCATGTGCTTGCAGCCATTGCTTTTGCTGGCTGGTGATAAAAAAAAATGCCTTGAAGGTTTTGCTAAGAGACCACTAGAATACTGCAGCAAAAACTGACATTTTGCAATGTATGGAAAACATATAATTTGACTGAAACATTATATTCTGTGTAGATTCCCTCAATTCAACTGACGTGTTTAGTGCTAATGGGTCAGAAAATTGATTGTCCAGAAGCAGTTACCACCTTGGAATGACAGACACAGGTGATCTTAATCTATTAAGATTTCTTCTGAAATGAATCACTTTCTCAACTTAAGCATGAGAATAAAATGTCTGAATACTTTACAACTTCTATAATGACTTTAAAGTTTTCAGTAATTTGTTGGTAAAATTTTTTAAAGAGTACCTGCAGGGGATAGTCCCTGAAAATTGATGTTTGCATATATAATGAAACATTTAATTAGTATTTACCATTAATATTTAAGTTTATGTCACTAGGTCAACTTCTAGAGGGGAAAATTCATATATGAATATATGCAAAACAGGTGACAGCAGTGAAGGTACAGTATATGTACACATTGGAAATGTACATTCAACCAAAAACTTTCCTTTGATTTCATTTTGAAAAGTAACAAATGAGCGAATTGACACACATCCCATTATTTCTGTATTTTTTGCCACAGGCCAAAGCTAACTTCTGCTGCATTTTCAAATTCATTTGCCTGCAGAATCTAATTTATCCTTATTTGCTGCCTGCCTGTAAGTGCCTGTTAATTACAAAAAAACTAAACATTGACTTTGGCAGAAAGACAACACAACACAATCAGAGCGGAGTTGCTCTGGGGCGCCGTCCGCGCGTACACACGGCATTATGTGCCGCTCCACGGGCACCGCGGCGAGTTCTGAGGTGCGAATTTAACAAAATCATGTAATTATACACCAGAGTATTTACACTCTCAGCAGCATGCTGAGTATCTGATGTTGCACCAACATCTGGGTCCTGTGACCTTCGTCTTCGCCAATCTGGGCGCAGAAATGTTATTCTTGTCGCACGAAGGCAGGCCCGGCAATAATCTGTTTTTGTGCATGCTACATTACCCCTGCTACGGTGCTCGGTTACCATTGCTCCACAGCCTGTGTTATCCCTTGTTTGCACATAAGGCTGGCGCTAGCCCTTTGCAGGCTAGAACAAATGTGAGAGGGTGAGGCTTTTAAACGAAATCCTTGCACTGTTCATCGAGCAGCTGTGAGAAAATGCCCGCATCTCGCACCCTCCGGAAAAAAAGATACAAAAAGCTCGTAAAAAGAAAGAAATGCTCGATACTGAGGAGTCACATTAAGGCCACATAAAAGCTTACCCCAACCTGGCAATACATAAATTTAAAGCACCCATATCCGCTTGTAAAAGGTGCTTATTGGTTCCCAGATACAAATGATCGTACCAACTTGGTACATATGGGAAATGTGTTCATTAGATAATAAAAAATGTAGCCTCACTGTACATTTATTTCAGTGAGTGAATGCAAACTAAGATTTTACTGAAAGCTACGGATGGGTGACAAATTAAAGGATAAAACCTGAATGGATGCCTGGACATACATAACCAATGCAGATGCTTTGTTTCATTTTTTTGAGCATGGTTTGGGTCCAGTTGTCCACTAATCGATGGAAGGTTAACTGCAAATCAATGCAGAGTTGTTCTGGGTCATCACCTTTATTTTCCATGAAGAAGCACTCCTACCATGATGGGAGTGGTCTCTTCCAGAATGACAGTGGCCTTAGTCTCGCTGGTCACAAAGGGGTTACTGAATGGTTTTAGGAAAAATGATTCTAAGCATATAACAGTCTTCAGAGTCACCGGATCTCAAACCAACTGAACTCATATGGGACATTTTGGTACAACAAGTTAGACAGCACTCTCAATCAACGTCATCAAAAAATAAATGATGGAATATCTCTTGGAAGAAAGGTACTCCATGCCTCCAGTAAAGCTTTTCACTTGAAGACTTCAATTCAAGGCGAGTTGAAGCTGATGTGGAGGCCAAGCACCTTATTAAGTTTATTTATTTATTTATCTCCAGTAAGTTGTCACCCATCTGTAGATGACGGTAATTCTCCAAGCTTTCATGTCACAAAAAAAAAGAAAAAACATGGCTACATTTCCTCCCTAGCATGACAACATCACAAACCCTAATCATGGGAGGCAGTGTCGCTCAGGCATTTTAGCAGTGGCGTGCCGTCTGAGGGATCAAAGGCCTGCAGGGACCCCACCTTTTAATGCATGATTACCTCTGCCTGTTCCTGTTTATGTTTCGCTGATTAACAATTAAATGATTTACTTACTGAATAATCAGTACCAATATGTAGTCTATCACCATTAATAAATTATAATGACGAAGTTAATGCAACTGGCTATATTTACATATAATACATGTGATATTGTAAGGATGGTAATATTCCTTCTAATGAATCCAAATCCAAACTCAGATTAATCAAGCATTAAAAGGTAAGGTTACTGCAGGGCTTTTATAACTCTGGGGGCATACATTGTCAGCATTGCCTTGCTCTGCAATTGTTTTGTTGCTTTTTTTACTTGTTTTGCTTTTCTTCTCTGTTACCTGTGGCAGTCTGTGTCAGTTAAGAAGTTATTGTCCTTGTGCTCTAGTCTCCTTGTGTCTTTGTTTACATTCCCTCCTCCGTGTGTCTTGCGCTCCCTGCATTGTTTCTCTAACTGTGTCATTATCTTGTTTGTTGCCACGCCCCTCTCTGTTCTCACCTGCCATCCACTCCGCCTTCCTCTACTTTCCCTTAACAGCACCCAAACCTAACTTTCCCTTCCCTTCCCCCCCCCCGAAGTTGACATCCAATGGTCTGATTTCCTTTGCCTTATGGTTTACAAGTTTTGGATTGCCCTCTGTTTCTCACTGCCTTCAGGTTCCTGGATCCTAAAATGCTTTTTGACTTCACTTCTGCCTTGTGATTTCTGTACTGCTTTTCCTCCTCTGGTTTTCCGTGCGGAACGTTGATTTAATTTTTATTTAATCCTACTTTTGGCGTATTAAACCATTTGTGCTTTCGTTTCTTCTGTCAGTGCCTCAGTCCATTCTTCAAGCTACCAAGGACTGCACTTTAGGAGGCCTATGAGGTCACAAAAATACCCCCTGCCTTTGGCACAGAAAACTTTATTAGATGATAAAATCAGGTGCGGGAAATTGTAGTTTGATTCCAGACGAAATCATATGAAACCTGTCAATCTCCCTCCAGATTTATATCAATCATAACTTCAGTTCAACTCAACATTCCAATAAATTGTGACTACAAAGTGTCAGCTTCGCTGTTTGTATTCTGCTGCAATGGAAATATAATCTCATCTATTTGAACAAAAAGACCCAAAAGTTTTTTTCTTCCCCCCGCGAATCTGGAGCTGCGTGATTGGAATTTTAAAAGTCACAAGACGAAATCAATGCAAAATTAACTTTACATTGACTATATTTCTGAATCCTCAAATATAACATAACAACCTGTCCCGCTAATGTCGGAGTTCGTAACTCAAGGATAAGAGTTCATGCCAGAGTTACATTTTCCCAGATGACAATACCAAAATATGCATTCATCGTGAATCCCTGTTTGGCATAATAGCTCTATGATTGATTGTTTCTGGCTGGGAGTCGACCAAAGAGGCAAAGGCTGCTGTGTCTGCTTATCCCATACTTTATGGTCCCTTGCACATAGGTTACAAATAAATAGAAAGAACTCTCTGGAGTTCTGCTCATTACTTAGAAAAAAAAAGCACTCATAATTATTTGTAAATATTGCGCAAGGAAAATATTGTATTCCATTATTCTGAGGCATCGTTTTTTTTTTTTTGGACCAAAGGTATGACCACATGCCCTGATTAATTGAAGAACATTCAGACACAGTTATGAATTCAACCAACTAATCACCTTAATTTTGTCAAAATAAATATACAGAGAACATGGTCAAGAACCTGACTCCATTCTCATGTCATCTCACATCACCAAATTAAGTGCAATGAAGTGCAAATTAAAGAAGTCAAAATATAACATACCCCTCAAGTGTCTTCAGAAAAGATATAAAAATGCTGCTTAAAAACAAAAACTAAAATCGCATCTCATTTGATTTAGGCTCCAAGGCAAAAGGGATGTTATTCTACGTTAAGATGTGTGTTGTCTTTACAAAGTACAAAGTATTTTCAAGTCTAGTTTGCTTATTCATCAGTAATATGGAACAATCCCTTCCAAGGGAAACAAGAGAAAACTTAAGCGTGAAGTGTGTTCAGCAAAATATGAATCGACAAGAAAATATGGAAAGGTTTTTTTTATGAAAAATAACTGTAGTTGAATTATTGCTGAGTAGACAGTTCGGACCGATATCACTTGACCACAACCTATTTGTGGCCTTCGGTTTTAAAAAAATTAATATTAATCTAACTCCGTGTATGATTTTTGTGCAAGTAGAAGTACATTATATAGTCAAAATTGTACAAACGCTTCACTTAACTCTCATTGACGTATCCAGAAAACGGACATTTTTTTTTTTGTCTAAAAATCTGACATTTAAATTACATTTGGAATTAATTGGTCAGTATGACCTGATAGTACAGACACTCAGCTACAACACACAGGCACTGCAATTCTAATGTATTTCACCGTTAGGACTTATTACAGTTGTGAAGGGGCGGGGGGGTCATGTAAACGAAAAGAGCCGATTTCAAAATCGTCGAGCAGAATCTTGGAAAAATACGCTGAAATTTTCAAATTAAAGCTGAATGTCGTCCTATCAATTCATTTTTGACCAATGCATCCCATATTCAATTAATATGTCAGATATTAGCCATTTAAAATGTCTGCACTGACACACACACACACAGACATACACACACACACGCACGCACGCGCACACACGTAGAAACACACACACACACATATATGCACACATACATAATGTGCCGCCTACACAAACGCGCACATGTTTATATATATATGCAGTATATTTACTGAATCTGTCACACATACCCTCTGAATGAGAATGGGTGTGCGACATGTTATGCTACACATTGTTCTGCCTGGGGGTAAAAAAAGAGAAACTCCCTGGAGAGCATTAAGGCTGAGACCTCATGCCAGGCTCTTTGAAATTACAGCAGGAATAATTATACCTCTCAGCACTATTATATCTATGAGCACGGCTCCATTTTTTTCCCCCCGAGAGCCTTCTTTGTGACTTCAGTCCAAAGCATAAATACTGCACATTTCGTCCAGGGTTTATGGTGTAGTTTATGCTTGAAATCCGCAAGAATGCCTTCAACCTAAATCAACAACCTGCATATTCAGCTTCCATGACCATCGTGTTTGTGTCTTTGAGTCAGTGTGTGCTCGCACAGCCTGGTGAACAAGTGCGAGACTGTGAACGTTTTGTGTGTGTGTGTGTGTGTGTGTGTGCGTGAGAGAGAGAGAGAAAGAGAGAGGGGGGAGAGAGAGAGAGAGAGAGAGAGAGAGAGAGAGAGAGAGTTAGTTCTTTGGCCTTGGCAGCAGCAGTGCTCTGCTCAGTACTGTTCCAAATAAAGCTGTTTTCATCATCACAGGAGCCACATCAAACCACCATCACTGGTTTATGGTAATCAGCCAGCCCTTGGAAGGGTCTGTCAATGGGAGTTTGGGCCACAAATGAGGCTTTGCTCCAAGCCTATATCTCCTTTTAATAAAAAGGGTGTTCCGCAATAACAGGCAGTTTAAAATGAAGAAAAGAAACGAGAGACAGTGCGGGACACACTTCCGCACAAAATCAATTTTGCAGCCGAGAAAAGGTACGGTAAATCGAGTTGTAGAAATGGGCACGATATCAAACATGCATTTGTAGATCAATAGCTTAATATTTTTTACATAGCCCCTTCGCCTAAGCTTTGATAATGGCTATGCAGCTTCTTGGTATGCAGTTTGATCTTGGCCTAGAAGCTTTAGCATGGCACTTCACATGCTGTGATTGCACTAGACCGGAACATTCAAATGTTTCCACGGTTTTGTTCAAGGCTGAGATATGACACTTACTGTCATCAGGCGCACATGACTTCAGACCCTTCACGGTCCATTTAAATAACCAGGTTTACTGCTTCTTAAACCTTTTAATACAGGGTCAAAAATGAGAAAACCTTTTTAGCAGAAGGTAGGCTTAGGAAATGCCGTACCTTTCAGGGACCCATTACATACTCATATATGTGTAGGCCTGTGGAGTACTGACTCATTCTGGATTTCATATCTTCCCATACCCCGTTTTGTGTCCCTACCTATAGTGTTAAAGTGGACACCAAACACTTTAGGAAATTTACAAAAAAGTAATTGAGGGTTTTACACACAAAAGCATTAGCCTGTGACCACACTGTTAATAAGCTGTAAGAAAAGAAATTAACTCTCAAAGTTTACGCAGTCAAAAAAGGACGCAGCCATATTGTCTTGGTTTCAAACGCGACGTCATGAGGTCGGGTGGCTCAGCAGTCTTTCAGCAGTCTGCTGTTGGCAGCACTGACAAATGGAACCAAGGAAACCATGAAGAAAGAAGAGCTACAAGGGTGGTAATTTTTGTATCGGTCCTGGGTGTAACTATTGATTGAACTGAGTAAAAAGCTGAGGAAAGATGGATAATTTCCATGATTTGTCACAGAATCAGCAATAAGTTTCCTATGGCTTGTCACCAGCTCTAAAACGCCAGAATCCCTGTTAGCCCATAGCTAGTGCAGATGATGACGACATTGAGGAGAAGGCTTCTGAATCAGGTGTGACATCATATGGATACCTTGCTGCAAAACAAAACCAACCCACAAATTCATGATAAATTTGGGAGTAATCCAGTCTTCTGTATTGTGAAGTAAACTACCATGTCAGCCAAATAGCATAGTTCTTGATGGCACTGATTAGCAAATAACATTTCAAAACACCAACCCGCAGAGCCCTAAACAGGCAGATATAATGATGCCAAAGAGAACTATCAGCTCTTGTCAAAATTTTTAAATGCTGACGTGAACCAACCATTCCATTCCACACTGAGACACAGCTCTCTTGCTTCAGAAACCTTACATCTTTGTATCTGTCATATAATCCTTAGATTAAATCAGCCATCTTCTTGAAGTTCATGACTTGTATTAAAGAGATATTTCTGATTGGCAGTAGTAACATTGATGGCTTCTCTCTTCAAGTTGGACTGTGAAATAGTACTGTTCAGTGGTCAGACATCTCAGTGATGAACTTCACTGAAAATGACATGTTGAGCATAGTGGTCAACCATCCTCACCTGCAGTTCCAGTCAGTGGACTATACTGCTTGTAGCAGCTTTAAGGGAGCCATACCACTACTCGATCTGCTCCAGCTGCATGGCTGAAGCTAAGCAGGCATGGGCTTGGTCAGTACTTGGATGGGAGACCACCGAGGAAAACCAAGTTGCTGCTGGAAGAGGTGTTGGTGGGCCAGTAGGTGGCGATCTTCCCTCTGGCGGAATAATCCCCAATGCCCCAGTGCAGTGACGGGGACACTGTACTGAAGGAGACGCCGTCTTTCGGATGAGACGTTAAACCGAGGTCCTGACTCACTGCGGTCATTAAAGATCCTCTGACACTCTTCGATAAGAGTAGGGGGTTCCCCGGTGTCATGGCTAAAGTCCCAAACTGGCTCTTTCCACCTGCCACCTAATCATCCCCTGATCCAATTGGCTGTTCAAATTGCCCTCTCCCTCCCCACCTCAACCCCCAGGGCTCCCTTGAAAAAGAGATGTAAATCTCAACGGGACTTCCCTGGTTAAATAAGGGTTAAATAAATAAAAATAAATAAAGGGCATGAGAATAATGTTAATGAAAACTCCTTCCGATAAATTCCTGCCTGCTACACTGTCACTACAGTCACACTCAGCCTGGTTCCATTTAACTCAGAAATTCCCCAATGTTTACTTTGGTTCAGCAATTTTGAGAAGCTGTGAAAACTTCCTGTAAGGGTGGTAGTATTTCAGTGATGAACGTGTTAATTTCCAATATAGAAGACCGTTGTGTAATATTGATAAAAGTATGTGAAGACAGTCATGTTTGAAAGTTACTAAGGCCTTGTTCAGACTGCCAGCCCAAATCCGATTTTTTGCATATCCAGATTGTATCTAGCTTGAATTTCGGGTGGTCTGAACAGCAGAAAACCTCAAGAAATGCGATTTTCCCGAATCTGATTCAACCCACATACGGAGGTGGTTTCAATTGCGACTCCAATCGGATTTGTCTCAATCTGAACAGTCTAACCACTTGAATAGGATTTGAACGTGCCCCTTTCGTCATTTGCACCTCGACAAACAATGACAACGTAATTCTGTGTGACGGAAGTGATTGATGTCTGCCCACACTCCCCGTTGCGGTGCCATGCCAGTTGTGACCACTGCAAAAAGTAAAGCAGAACACAGCAACCTCCTCCGTTTCTGGCATTTTCTCAAAATTGTAAAGCATTCGCGCCACGGCTACGCATAATAATTTGATAGATTTCCAAAATCAATCCTCTGTCGTCCATGACGGCTTGTTTGTGTAAAATTCTACATAATCAATCCAGGTGTGTGTAATTTATATCGGATCTGAGCACTGCACAATAGGGACGCCAAGATCGGATGTGATCACTTGCAATGTGCAATGAGAACGGTCAGTCAGAAATATCAGATTTTGATTGGATATGCAAAAAAATTGGATTTGGACTGCAATCTGAGCATAGCCTAAGTCTTGCCAAATTTGGTAATTCCATTTGATTACATTTCATTACAAAGCAAATTTGCGAAATTAATGTGTTGGTTGTCTTTTCTAGAAGGCATGCTCTTTTTGTTTGAGCATTGTTACTCTTTCTTTGACTTGTGTTTGGCTTCTGAAACTGTGGAGACTTCAGTGGTTCACAGTTACATCATGTAAAACTATTAATTGGCATTAAATTTTGTTTAGCAAAGTGTTGTTATTTTTAAAAATGGGTTGGGTCTCTTTAGCATTTTTGCTTTACGATATACTATGTAGCACGAGCCATGATGAACCAACCATTTCAAAATAGTTTTTTTAACATTTAAATTTTGTCTTTTCAAAACAAATATAAGGTTTTGATACAGATTATTGAGCTGCATCAAAGTGTGGTTTGTGATTTTACATGACCTCTTTCAAACTTGTTCATTCAGATCTTGAAGTAGAACAGTTAAAATGGATCCCAAAATGTCTTCCATCTGGATTGGTTCAGTCCGGCTGCAAGGTATCCACATCAAGTATCATATGCCCTTATAACGTTCTTAACTGAACATTATCACTTTCCCCACCATTCAAAAAATTTTCTGTCAATCAACATTTTCACTGTTGTTCACTAGTGGCGGATGCTGTTGCAGTTCTTCTGCCAAAAATAGGTCAGACCGATAAGAAAACAGTGTTCTGGTCCACCCGGCAATCATGTAAAGACAGAGATTAAGTTTTTTGTTGGACAACTTCCATGATCACAAAGTGCGAAGAATCTCGATACATGTAGATAACTTGAAAACAAAGCAAGGCGGTCAATGTGAAATAACTTCCATTTGCTTTTCTCAACTTTTTGTCCAAAATCTGTTTTTTTTTTTTTTAATGAAAATCATTTCATATGTCTAAGACTAGAAGCTCTATTCTTTCTGTTTACATATAAATAGAACTGAATATTCTGGGGGTGTTCAAAGACATCTGAATATTATTTAGAAAACATGGCGGTGACTGGCCACTTAAAAAATACTCTGGCAGAGACAGAGTTAATGCTGATGTAACTATAGCTACTAGCACTTGATGGCGATGAACTCAAACACAGGCAAAACATCCAACATACTCAACAACGGCTTCAATGCTTTAATAAAGGCTTTTTATATTAGGCTTCGTATGGACCCTACTACCATTTTTTCTGAGTGCCTGGAAGACCTACTTATTTTGGTTGTCCTCTCGTCCCACTTCTCCAAGAGCACCAGATTTATTCTTTCAACCTTAAGATTTTTTTTATCCCATGAGCGCCTTATATTCTTCTCTCTTAATACTCAACAAGGGGTTAAGTCACCCACCCCAGTTTGACTAGTCCTCAGGTGGGATATTGATCCTGTCTCCACAATACTACTGTCCAGCCTGTATTAGCAGTGAAGATTTTCCCTCCGGGTCCCACAACAGCCAGAGATTAAAAGCCTGTCAACTAATCCCCCTCCAAACAAGCTTGCCATAAATAAGTAATCAACTACTGGGAAAATGCTATTACATTTTCCCGAGAGAGTGCTCGCAACAAGGGGCTCCACACTGTGGGTGTGATTAATGTGATTTTATCCCTCCTAATCGAAGACCGTCAGCACTGAGAGAGGACCTCAGGTCCTTAACCTGTCTGACACACAGTTTTACTTATGAAGAGCTCAGCAGAAGCACTGATGCTCCATCTTCAAGGTCCTCTCAAAAATTGGAATTCAGTCCAAAAATTTAACTCCAGTCACGCCGCTGACCTGTTTTAGCGTTCACCTCAGACGTCTTTCTTTGCTTTTGCCTCAGTTAATTATTTTCTGAGTTTCAACTTATTTCTATTTATTTCTTCTTTTTTGTGACACTGATTGATGTTCCCGCAGCTAAATTTTCGCATTACATTATGACAAATTAGTAGTTTCTTTCATGTGAGTTAAAATCAAAATTTTCCAGATTTCTCAAAAGAAGACTTCAGTACTTACTGCTTAAATATCAAACTGTTCTTCTCAGTTAGGATTGAAATGCAAAGGCCTTTTTGCAGTAATAATGACAGCATGATGCCAAGTGATAACCTCAGTAGCAAGTAGTATTCAAGCATGTGATCAGCATTACCTGCAGGCAGCCACAGCTGTCTTTGTGATAGATTATATTCCAAAAAAAAAAAAAAACAACACAATCAATTGCAGCGTCCCATCGAGACCCAGGTGATCATAATAGCTTGTTGGTCATGTGACTGTGTAGGAGCTTGCACAACTAGTATCTAGAACTTAATGGCCCAGTGTGCAATATGAAGTTAACAAGTGTGCAGTTTTGAACGTGGCTGTTTTTTTCCTTGATGAACTCTTCAAATGAGTTTTTGCTTTTTAAAAACTACATTAATGCTCCAATATAACTTTATTTATACTCAGAATAATAAAATTGATAAATTATTAATTAATTTCTACAAAATAAAGGCAAATACGTGACCAAAAACCAACATAATAGTACATTACCAGTGCACCTACTCGCCAGAAATCAAACATCAGAATTTTTGTTTATTAAGTTTTTTTTTTTTTTCAAAATGATTTCAGTGTTATTGCATATCTCAACTCACAGAGGGATTCTGGAGAGCATTACATGCGTTTCTAACGGAGGAAGTGGGGATGGAGGTCAGTGTTTTAGATTTTTTAAAGCAAATTCTAACCTTTGCTCCTACTGGCCCAGCTGGTCCGTCATTTCCAGGACTCCCAGGCGCCCCCTGGATTTTTCAAGTGGCAAAAAATGCAACAAAACTCAGTCACATCTGATAATGAATATAATAATAATAATAATAATAATGATAATAATAATAAGATGTTCACACTTATACACACACACAAACACAAACACACACACATTGCTCTCACCTTCACCCCAGGTTGTCCTGGAAGTCCAGGTTCTCCTGTAACACCTTGAATTCCCTGTAGGAAAATAAATAAATAAATATTTTCTCATCTTACACGTGCTGTATATAATTTCAACTTAATGCAGGCATTCCAAGAAAGACTGGTGAGGACAAAACCTTGATTATATTGTATATTTCATAACTCATTTGTTTGAATTGCAAGATTACAGATATTTGGGATTTTACAGCAAGTTTCCCCATTTGAATCGAGACTTAGCACAGACACGAGCAAAACAGCCACAGATTCACAAAGCCTACAATCACTAACTCATGCACCATGTGGCCTCATATACACAAACAATTCAAACAAAACTTTTGTCAATTTTATATGTCTGACTTAATCTTTGCCTTAGTAAGCTTACCTCCTGTGGTGATATTACATGCAAAGTTGCAGAAAATGAAGGTAGTGTTGTTACTTTGCCATTTAACACTTAACATTTACAGCTGCATATTAAAAGTTCTATGTTGACTAAACTGTATTCCCGCAAATGTGCAGTTATTGTACTATGCCTTCGATATACATATATATATAAGTAACGCGCCTTTTTTCTCACATTGAGCACAATATTGTATAATATTGAACTCCTCTCTCCATCTTCAGGTCCATTTGGTGCTCCAACTTATTAAAAAAAATTAAATGTTGAATGATATTAATGCGTCTACACATTTATATTAATAAATTGCATTTATTTGGACCTCAACACGCTTTGCGGTCAGAGGGGAATTATTTCACATGACAGAAAAGAAAGTTTTCTTCTTAAAAGGATCATAAATGTTTTAAAGTGCTTAATTACCTTATCGCCTGGTATGGCCATTCCATTCACATTTAATTGTGACCACCCTGGTCCCTGTAATGGAGAAAATAAGACAAAACAGTGCTGGCTAAGAGGCCTCATTCCACTGTAATCTATTCCATTTCATTTAACTCAATATTGCCGCATAACTCATCTGGTATAAACCCAAGAAGCTAATAACATGAAAATAATTGCTGGCAAGACCAAGCCTTTCAGCCAAATTTTGCTTGTCTCTTTGCCAGCCAGTGTTAACGGGTCGGGGGAGGGGGTTCTGGAAGCAACACTTGCTGAAGTTTACGAGAGAGGAGACAAAAATAAATTTTTCTTTCCAGGTGTCTATATGGTTATTGTGTTAAAGTTCACAGCAGAAATGAAATGTTTTTTTTTTCTGGAAGGCAGCTTAATTGCTTTAAGAACACTGTCATCTCAGTCGATGGCTGATGGCCACCTCAATCATCCTCAGACAGTTTGATATCTCAAGATTCTGTCACTCAAATCTCAGTCCTCAAGAACCAAGAACTGCCAGCCTCCTCCCCTCCCCTCCCCAACCAACTGTCTTAACCACTGAATCAGGTGTGGAGACAGTCTGCCCGATCATAAGAAATTCATTTAACTAGTCTGGCCAATCACAAGCACTTCGGTCAGATGCCAGGAAATATTTGGATACAAGGGCCAGATTAGAGCAACCATGCCTGGGACTAGACACACACACACACAAAAAAAAAAAATCACAGCACTAACTTTCTCATCTGACCTCCTTTGGACTTTTTGAAAGTTTGGATGCTATGATCAATGACCTCAAAATGCAAAACGTGCCCAAAGGGAAAAAAAAAGGTTCTTTGGCTTGTCTCCATAAAGGAACTCTTCTTGGTTCCTTATTGAATCAATCATAGATGTGAAAAATGATATGTCATATTCCAAAAATCCATAGATCCTGTATAGAAATAGGGATCTTTTTGGGCCATTTCATTTCCCTGAGAGTGCAGTTTAAAGTCCATCATTCAAACTGAGACCTGTGATCAGAGCCCAGACACACTCTGTTCTCGGCTGGCACCTCTCGGCTGAGAGACGGTAAAGTGTAAAGGCCGGAGAGGGTGTCTCTCCGAACAGTCTGAGTTCAGTTCTTCCCCTGCGAAGGAGCGACCTCTCTCATGTTCTCACCATGGGGCCCGGAGGTCCAGCTTCCCCTGGCGCACCTCGTTCCCCTCTGTCGCCCTGGAAACCGAAATACGATGAGATACATCTTGAGCCTGAGTCTGTTCTTCATACCCATAAGATTTGCTCAGGCTTTGCAAAAATTATTACATTTTATAACTTGATTAACCATTACTTAAACAAGGCCAAATACTAATATAAGAGCAAAACAACAGAAAAAAAGAACTAGCAACCAATAGCCACTTTCAGAAAAAAAAGCTTAGTGGAGCAATTTCTTGTTAATTTCCTTAAGGTAAGTATAATAATGCTCTATTTGTCAACTAATTAGTACCTTTCACAAGCAAATTGAATGTGCAAAAAAAAATACGAATTGATTGAGTTCAATTTTATTCATCTTTGGGGTACCATCTCAATGAAAAATATTGTGTTACCTTTTAGGCATTTTTTTTGTCCATTTGTTTTTCAGAGAATGTAAAAAAGGGAGAGAGTAACCATGATGTTGCTCTGGTGCAGTGGTGTGAACATTGAGTCTGTATTTCTCAAAAATCCCATTAAAACACAACTATCACACCTTTGGGCCCACGCACAAGCAATGTTTAAATTATAATGCTGAATTTAAAATGTAAAGCAGATGATACAAGACCAATGTGAATTACCATATTATCACACCTGGTAAGTCAATATTGAATATGGCGTAGTAACATAGGTTATAGTTACTGGTAATGTTAGAGATCCGTTTGACATCAATAATGACTTACCTTGGCCCCCCTCTGGCCAGGTGCTCCTCTGGGTCCTGGCTGTCCTGCTTCACCCTGAGCACAAGCGGAGGTAAAACACCTGAACACGCATTGTTGAGGACAGACGTCTCCAGGCACATGTGCAGTATGTTAAGAAGTAAACGTATTCTTAAGCCCCCCTTCCCAATGAACTGCAATAGAAGAAAACAACCCCCCACCCCCTACTGAACAATCTCATGCACAAAGACTAAAGGCTTCACAGCAAGATGTTTAGTGAGGATTAAATCAGTTCCAATATCTCTCTGTCAAATTTAAAGTAACATCAGACATTTCCCTGCGTGGATCTACATCCTATTTTCAGCATGTACTCTCCAGACTGTCCGTACACAGCACTGGTCACACAATTTGGCCTGCGGTGACAGGAGAGTAATTGGGCGGTAATTTTGGCAGTCAGTCTCTCACCTTCTGCCCAGTCTTTCCAGGTGGCCCTGGCTTTCCACGCTCACCCAGTTTGCCCTTTTGTAAGAGAGGAGATATTAAAAAAAAAATGATTGGATCACTAGTGATTAAAATAAATGAAGCACTCACCATGGGACACCACCCTCTCTTTCCTGTCTGTCATGGTTGTGTGAATGGCAGATAACCTGTTACAAGACCCCATCCTGTCTGACACCCCATTACATTGCTGAGCTTTTAAATTGAGACGCTCCCAGCCATCATCTAAGTTCTGGCAGTTCTGGTTTTCTCACAGTACTTTCAACTAAACTCAATTCTTTGGGAGACAGAGCTTTAGTGCTGCAGCACTCAAGCTTTGGAATGACCTTCCTTGGTGAATTATGTCTTCTAAAACCATCCACTATTTTAAAGTACTGTTAAAACCCTGCCTGTTTTGGTAAGGTGATAACACCGGTTGTCCTACTATGTATGCTTTTTTGCTTATGCGTTGTGGTTACTTTTATCTCTTCTGCATTCATTACTCTGCATGTTTTACTTTAATATTTATCTCATGCTCTTTTTAATTCACTTTATTAATACTGCACAGTGCTTCAAGCAAAGGAAAAAACACTTTAAAAATTAAACGTATAATAATAATAATAATAATAATTATTATTATTATTATTATTATTATAATTATTTATTATTTATAAGTTGGACAATACAAACTGTAAGGAAAGATATCCTTCAGGACAACAAAGTGCCTACATGTATCTGTGGATTTATATAGGGAATACAATGATTGGATGAATACTAAAGTAATCATACATTTTACATGGGAAAGGAAAAGGCAGATCTCCCTTCCCCTGTCATGGTCTTAATTTAGAACCCTACATGGTTCTTCATGTATTTTTTTCCCTTTTTTTGTATGTTTAAGAAAAAGATCCTAGAGCAGTAATTTTCCCCATGCTAATCAAGAGATCTGTCATTGTACAAAACTCATCAGACAAAAAATATACATGGGAGACAGTGAGCAATAGGTACTTCAAAGATAAAATCACCGCCGTCCAATTATGGTTATATTAGGCCTGTTAAACACAGGTAAAGCTAAGCATGCATTAGAGCATTTATCAAAAGAAAATTTACTGGTGGAACACCAATTTCTGTGCATATTGCCATCTTCTGAAACTTAGAAAAGAAGTGAGTTCTCCTCATGGCCCCACTAATAATAATGTTTAACAAACCAGGTGCCACATGTATTCCTGTTAATTTTTTAATGATAATGAAAGACCTCAAGCAATAGTTTTAGTACTGTCTGCAGCTTGTTGTAATAACTGATGATTGTAGCATGAGTTCAAAAGCCACAGCTTTGTTACAGTTGCTGTGTACAACTGAACAGTAAATATGCAGTCGTGCTGTCGTGCGTTAGAGAGGACAGGCCGTATGAAATATCACTGAGTACTCACTGGCTTACCATCAGGCCCCGGAGGTCCCTCCCTACCCTTCTCACCACGAAAACCCTGAGAATTAAAATATTGGAGGGTGGAGAAATTAACAAGTTCATCTAAAGGTGCTTGGAGAATTTTACATTTTATATTGTAAATAAGTTAACAAATAAGTAAATACAAGAACGCTCCAGATACTATGAATGCTAAGAGTTTATCCAAGCCACATAAACACATGGCGTTTCAAGAAAACAGATTTTCACCAGGACTGAATGGAAGAAAACATTGACTTCTATGAATTCTCTATGAAAATTCATCTGCTATGACCCAGCTCAGTGCTCTCTGTACAGCAGGCCTATTCAACATTGTCCTGTAAGGGCTGGTGTGGATGCAGGCTTTCATTCCAACCAAGTACTTACACACATGATACTACTAATCAAGCAGACTCTTGGGGTTGATTAGTGGTATCAGGTATGTAACTGCTTGGTTGAATGAAAGCCTGCACCTACACCAGATCGTACAGGACAATGTTGAATAGCCCTGCTGTACAGGTTAGGCACTTCTGCTCTGCAGAAAATGTCCAGTACTTTCCATACTTGCAAGCATGCAATTTCTGTGCGCTACGATGATCCACGGAAGTGGGGCGGGGGTGCCATGCTTACCATTGGTCCTGGGAGACCAGGGGGTCCGGCGCTCCCAATTGGACAGTTGCATTCCCCAGTGCCGAGTGAACGGTCAAGAGAACACTAGAGGAGAGACACAGTCAAACTCTGATGGACCTCCCATGATGCTTCCGTAATGATTATAATGTCCAATCAAAAATCCTGCTTACCCTGTCATCATGCTGTCCAGGAGAGACAAAGAAAAAAAAGGACCAATTTTAAAAGAAAAATACAGTTTAATATTTGGTAACAGAGACAAAAAAACCTCATAAGACACCTTTATTAAGCACTACTGAACTCCTACGCTCTGTTCATATGAAACCATATAAAAAAACTACTGATCTCCTTCAGACGCAGTCATTGTACCATCATGAGCAAAAAATAAACACTGATAAATATTCCATAAACCAAAACCAAACATAAGCTTTCTCATGACATCTCTGAGGCAGCGAGAAACATTAGAATGACACACCATATGACACACGCCATGCGTCACACCGAATGATACACAGCGTATGCTAGTTTGGGGTTTCAGAGTATATTTAAACTGAACACTTACCACTGAGTAGATTTCACAAGCTGTCTCCCTCTCGCTCTGAAGCGGGTCACAGTACAGCCTCAGTTTCTGAATCTCTATCTACATAAAATTGGATTGAAATCACAGCAAAAAAAAAGATCATTGATTATAATTGTTTTGGGATGACTTGCAGGCACTGGCATTTATATAACTGACAAGTGTGCAGATACGTAGGCACTAACATTTGCTGAAGCATAAGTCCATCTGCCCTGGAACCATAAAAGTGCACTTGTGACTGTGGCCATATTCAAAGGTATTTAGTCCAACAACATGCCAGCATGGCCCTTCTGGAAAATAAAGCTTACAGCTATAGTACCCTATTCTGGGCCTTGAACATAGAACTCAATAGCGAGAGTAAGACCCACAACACAACTACAACACAGTGCTGTAATATTTCTGGTTAACTATAACATATGGAATATGCTAACAGCCAGGTCTACTCACCAGGACTGTTGTCTCCCCCATAGTTTCCTTGGCAACCTGCGTATTCCCGTTGATGTAGATGGGTATGGTCGGATCCAAAAGCTGCTCCTCAATTTGTACATCATCCAGAAAGCAGATAATGCGCCTTGGCTTGACAAGCAACTTTAGCTGGTGCCAGTCCTCATCAAAGAGTCTCTGCAATATCAATAAATTGGAACAGTCATTCATTCGTACATTATCCTCAACATTACGTAGAAGCATGTAAGTAGCATTATAGGATTGATGTGAATATATTTAGTCGCAATACCTCTGAAACACAATTGGCCCTAAATTGATTATCTAAATGCAGTTGGGAAGTGCTAATGGTATTGCAGATCAAAAGTGAGCATGTCTGATTCTATTTGGTAATTCCGTGACACAAAAATGCAACCATAGCGCTGTTGTCACAAGGGTTCATCTAAGACAAAGTAATTGACTGCAGATATGGTGGAAGTTTGGCACAATTAAGACCAATTAGATCAACCGCAGTCAAACCATTAATACCATGGACAACTGGCAGTTTCATAAAGTCAATGAAAAACAAGCGCCTAACCATGACTGGGCCACCAAGAATGCTTCTCTCAAGATGAGACAAATCTGCTTGTTTGGGGGGACAAAGATCAATTCACTATGTAATGCATTTTCTATGAAAACATATGGGCCATTAAACCATATACAAAATGGTACTGATGATATTAAAACAAGGCTGAGACTGAAGTTTATAATGTATAATTCTCATCACACAAATAAAATATTCCTTATAATAATTTACCCTCCCCTTCCCATTAGACCCCACTACCAATCTGCAGGCATTATTCAATCCTGCAGGGTACACAACAAAAGTGAAAATTCAGAAAAGAGAACAATTTTAAAGATACAGTATGTGTTTATTTGCAAACAGCTCTGTTGGCTGAGATTCTTTTCTACGAAACTGCTACAGAGCACCAGAAATTGTGTCAAATTGTGGTCTGGGTGAGTTAGAATTCAAACAAATTCCTTAACCTAAAGCTTGTGTAGCGCCAGCTGTTTTCATTGGTGCACCTCCTATGCGGCATTCAACCCGCTGTGATGCAAATGCCCTCATTACAGACCATGAAACAACCAAACTGGGCTTAGGTAATAAATATGTCATTTGCAGCTGACTGAATTGCAGATAATTTTACTGCCAAATGCGTTTCCATTTGCGAGGGCTGGAATCTAGATCCCTTCGAGTTGAAAAGTACTAACTGTGGCCCTTTGTATTTATATTATATATATATATATATATATATATATATATATATATATATTTTTTTTTTTTTTTTTTTTGAAAATGGCTGAAATACATTAAAGGAATGCATGAATCTACACATAAAAGGAAAAAAAGTGCAGTTTCAATCATTAATTTTTCCTTGTCCCAAAAACTTTGTCTAATAGAAATACATTTAATACAATCATGCCAAGCAAAACTGAATACAGATCAATCATATGAAACAAAATGGCCATGAGTCCCTGGAACAGAGTGCACCAATCCATAAAAGTAATAATAACAAAATCCTAAGCCGACAGGGAACTTCAGGACAGACTAAAGCGAGAGATTAATCACCAAATGCAAAGCAGCGCGTGTTCACATAGTGAAATGTGGACTAAATTAACTTACAGTGCATTCGTGATCACAGTTGGACTCATATGCACTTTGTTAGAGTAGAATTAACACTGGCTTTTTTATGGTGAAATGTGGACTGAACTACTTCACTAAGAGGACACACACACGCGCACACACACACACACACACAAACACTGCAGGTAACTGTCATTGGGTCACATCGCTCAAAGGGACTGAACAGTCACACCATCAGCTTTGAACTCCTATAATTCAAGCTAAATGGAAATAACTGGAAATGTAATGTAACGTATCATTATGGAGAGAACACGCACTGATCAGGAATTGCCATTTCAAATCACACTGCAAAGCTTTTGTGTTGTGTTCATCCAAAATAAAGACGGCGCATGGTCACATGTCAATTTGAGATCATTCTGACCTTTATACCGCGGTCGTTGAAGATGACAGACTGCTCCTCTTCATAGATGCTGGTAGTCACGAACGTGACGGATTTGTCTTTCCCATTCAGTGTTACGGCAGCTTGGGTGAACCCGCCCTTACTACGGACGCGGAACAGGTGAAAATGCTCCTGATTGGCTGGTGCTCTCAGACGTAGGGTCGTCACAAACACATAAGAGGGAGGTAAGCCCTCGGGGAAGATCATTCTGCTCAGAGAAAAGAAGCAAGAAGTACTGCGACAGAAAATCCACAAATTAACATTAATTATGACGTATTTTCTGTCATATTTTCACAAGACCTGGCAAAAAGTAAGGTCAAACAAAATTTCACCGTGGCATTTTTCAAAATATTTGTTTTATTTAATCAAATGTCACTTATAGTGCTGGGTTTCAGCACAGAGTACACTGTTTGCTGCTCATTATAAAGACCAGAGCTTCCTGCACCCGACAGGGACCAAAATGAATTGTCAGGTCATTGGAGATGAGGTTGATCTATGCTTTAGGGGCAAGTATTTTACAGGATAACTCCACAGCAGCCAACTTTGTTGTACTTTTAACAGCCTGCTATAACTAAACTTTATCAGTGGACATCCTTTTTTTGAGTTTTTTTTTTTGTAGTGTTGAGAGTCTTCACTGTAGGGACCATTGTCATGCCACCGCATTCTTTTAGATTTTATACCTAGAAGTAAGCAAGTTTTTATCTTTATAACTAAAGCAGTATTTGGCTGAATAAAGAGGCAAAATATTTGAGCCTAGTCTCATCCCGTCAGGTCATATAGTGATGCTACCTGACCGAGCGTCGATATACTACAAAAAAAGGAGGATTTTGCCGTCCTTATTTGACACCAGTTTAAAACAAACCCCACTCTTTAACCCTTAACCCTTAACCCAAACCCAACCCTAAACATCAAATAAGGACACCAAAAGCCTTCTTATATCGACACTTGGTCAGGTAGCATCACTATATGACCAGTCGGGATGAGAATGCATTGAATATTCACACGAAAACTAAATCGCCCAGCTGGTGACTTTCTCCAGGATTAGGATTGGATGAAGAGGCTCTCAAATATGAGCACAAGGACCTTTGTGATGTCACACACCTGGTGTCCATGGTGACATCCATCCCAGAGTTTAGGAGGTATGCTGCTTCCGATTGGAGAGACCCCTGGACTTTCCTGCCCTTCTCGTGAATGCCCATTTCCTGGATCAGGTCAAATCCCTTCTCATTTCGGGATCCGACGTTGATCCACATCGGGCACACCGACTCTGGAGGTGAAAGGATGTTAGATGAGGACAGCTCCCTCTTAACCAGTTATCAGTGCTCTCTTGATCTCTTGCTGAATCTCTACCCCTCTCTCCGTCTCGTTCTTTCCCTACATTATCTCCTCCAGATCACTCTCACCCTGAATTTTACTGGAGAGCAAAGGAGAATTGCTTTTGACTGCGCCAAGTGGCCGAGCGTCCCGCGTAAATCTTTTGATTTCGGAGTGCTGAAACAAGTTAAAGCGGCGACGGCAAATTGGTTTGCGTTTCCGTAAATCCCATGACTCAGTGCGCATTTACAAACCTATAAATTACGGCGCAGCAGAAGCCACTCCATTAATCAGACACCACTGCCAAACTGTCACACAGCACTGTGTTTCACCACACTCCTGATTTGTGCTGCGGTGGGCGCATCTGTTCCTCGCGTGTGATGTGTTTGCGTGTGCGTGTGATGCCTGCCGCACATGTATGGGGTCTGGCTGGAGGTCCTTGAGGAGCTTTTTGGGCGCGTCTCAGATGTGGTAGGGGTGACGCTCCGCTCTCTTTGAGTCCTTTATTAGCACATCATCCAGTGAGATCACACATAAGCTGTTTGCTATTAGACTAACTGCATGGGTTTGCTTCCTTCTAAGGACTGGATTGTCCCACTGGAAAAGGGTTAGCCGACCACAAAGGGCCTCTGAGTAGCTTGTGTAAAAAGGTGATAGTTTGAACTAATCGTGGAAATAAATATCAGCACACTATCTTGAGACTATTATTTAATATTGTATGCCCAGTCGCTAATTGGGTAACACTGCACTTGAATCCTATGCCATAAAGCTAATATGACATCTGTTGTAATTGCATGGTTATGACGAAATATTTCAACTTGTGCTCAATGCCATTATGTTGGCATAAATAGCTATAATTTTAAAATGTTAATTTTAAAATTGTTGGATAAAACTGATGGTGAGCATTATGACTGCGATATGATGCTTGTCATCAGCTGAAATAAGCTGCTGAGTGTGTTGATGGCAGTATGGTTACACTCCATCACGATTATGGAAGTGCTATGCTGGCTTTATTGCGTATAGTTCAAGTAAAGTGCCGTGGCTAATTGGAAAATTGAACTTGGTCTATTTTTTGGGAGGTGAAAAATGAGTGCACAGAGTCAATTTCTCCTCTCAGGGCCACTTAAGATTCTGTTTCATTTAACCCCTTAAATTCTGACTTTTACTCTTAAGTTTCCCCTTAAGTGGATTCAACACTGAGCAAACATTTTTGTCATTTGCAGAATACTGTTACACGCATATTCTGTCTCTGCAGGATGCACCTCTTCACAGATGCTATGTCACACTTACATTGAAAGAAATATTCAAAATCAGGATGCCATTTTTTTATGGCCACAACATTACATCAAATGGAAAATATTTAGATCTTGTACGTCATTTTATATGCATTTTCTTGTATTTCAACAGGACATGTTTGGGATTGTTGGAAACCTTGGGATCTTCACTAGAATTTAAAACAGGCCTGAAGTTCCACAGGTTTGAATACAGCAGCTGCATTTGATGGAGCCATACATGGGTCAGTAGGCTTTATGGGGTTAAGGAAGCACTTTCTTCCACAGGTGGAAAATCCGGGGGTCAGATAATAAAAGTCCTGTCATGCTCCTCTTCAAGTCGTGAACTCATCCTGCTGACTTCACTCTGTAATTCTACTTCCTGGCTAAAACGGCAAGTATGTAATAAAATACTGGGGAGGACTACTATTTTCTGAACCTGGATTTTCCACTTAAGTCCTCTCAGAGCACACACACCTTCACACAGTTTCTGCGCCATGGCATCGCGGATTCGGCTGATGGTGGTGTAGTCCTCCGCATGCAGCACGTAGGCGGAAGGCGGCTTGGCTGCCATGGATTCCAGCTCAGAGAAAGAGACCTCGTTGCCCACGCCTACAGCGAAGAGGACGATGTTCTGGGCTCGGGCCTCCACAGCAGCGTCCACTACGTCGTCCTGGGAACGGCCGTCCGTCAGCACCACGGCGATGTGGTTCTTAGCGGCGCGAGCGCGCTTGGACGAAGACGGGAACACGTGGTGGACGGCGAACTTGATGGCCCGGCCGTCTGTGTGTTCCCGCCCATGTAGTCAATGTCGTTGATGGCGTGGACCAGCTCGGGGACGCTCTGGTGCTGTCCCAGCGGGATCTCCAGCCGAGGTGTATCGCTGAACTGGACCACGCCCACCTGCGTATGGCGGGCGCCCACGTCGAAGCTGCTGCTGATGTTCGTCAGCCATCGCTTGGCAGTGTTGAAGTTGGGCACGCCCACGCTGGAGGAGCCGTCGATGATGAACACCAGGTCGTTGGCCGCTGTACTACAGCCTGCCAGGTGAAAAAGTGCAGTCAAGACCCAGCCTCAGTATGTCCATACAGCAGTGGTGACCAGCCTTACTCATGGAGCTCTGCCGTACTATCTTCTCTCTAAAACCCAAACACAGCAAACCTAAAGCAACAGTTTGAGGTTATGCGGAGTGTAAATTTAGTTTGGTGTGGCAAATTAGGGCCGAAATGAAAATCTGCGGGATAATGGATCTTCAGAAACATTCGAGTGCAGAGTTGGGGGTCACTACCATGTTTCATGACTCTCAGTACCCATTTCCATGAGTTAGAGAAGCACTACTCCAGCCCTGGACAGCTGTAGAGATCTATGCCCAAGTTATTGTTTGCAATGATCACCATAGTTTCAGCTCTCTGACAGCTGAGTAAACTGCACTGTACTCCTGTGCTCACACACAGAAGAATCCCTGGAATATATTTGGTCTCCGATCTCGGGCTGCAGCCGATACAAATGTCAGATCAAACTGTGATATTTAACTGCGAATATTAAATGAATACGAGCAGAACTCGGCAAAATTCTGCAGTGGAGCATTCCTGTGCACTCCTGACTAATGTCAAATATCTCAGTCAACTGAACACAAATCTTTTTTTCTTTTCTTTTTTCTACATCATTTCATCTGCAAAAAACTTTGTGAAAGACATGTAGAGGTGAAAATATTTGCATTTGACAGTGGAGTTCAATGGTGTAAGGGTGGTGCTCCGCACACTGATGATGTGTACGGAGGACAGGAAGTTGAGGATTGGACTCATGTGCAAGGATGGACTTGGTTGTATTTATTATGCGCAGCAGGGAGGCACACACAAAGCAATACAAAACAAAAAGGAAACGAGGTTCGTTAACAATGCTATTAGTAATACAAAACTCGGCTTTAGCTACAGAAACAATGTATTCCTAAAATAGAGAAAGGAATTAGGGCACAAGTTTCCTTAATAATAAAGTTAAAGTGCTGATATCAACAATAAACAGCACAAAGTTTGAGAATTAGAATATGCACGCGATACATGGAGGATAAGTCTATGCAAGACTAGCAATACAACACAGGCATGTGGTTTACGAGACTTCACAAAGACTAAGTGCGAGGCTTGGTCTTAAATAGCACAATGCTAACGCACAGTGAAATGAATAACAGGAGCATGCAAAGATTGCGGAGCTGAGGAATGCGGTCCAGGTCTTAATAGAGTGGTGAGTCTGAAGGCTGGAGGCGTGACCTTACAAATAGACATAACAAATTTCCTAGAACTAAGTAAATCAATCATTCAATTAAGTTGCTGAATGAAGACTGAGTTCTATTTAGCTCTATATAATTTTTCACATTTCATGTCCAGGCATATTTTAACTTGACAGTAACCTGGAGGGAACAGTGGCTGATCATGTGAAATGGTTCCATACCGGCTTGGGTATCCTCCTCATTTCCTCCAACATAGCGCAGGATCAGCAACATCAGCAACAATCCCAGACCGCAGGCCTTCATAGTATCGCATCCAGAGTCCCAATCACAGATACCTTAAATGGCAGGCATGTTAAAATAATGTCAGATTTTAGTGACTGAAATAGAACAGACTTTACACCACATCTGTAATATGCATCAGCCACGCTACAAGCAAATGCCAATTCAAACACTCACACACACGCACAGACATAAAAAGGAAATAAGGAATACACACACACCCACATACACACACACACATATATATATGTGTGTGTGTGTGTGTGTGTGTATAATTTTGATGTTTTTTAACCAGCAAAGGGTTTTATTTTTGACAGAAGGAAGTCATCAGTATTTCAGCAACTGCACAGTCCCTTTAATGTTTAAGATTTGTGTTCAAAGAAGCTGGGACTATACAGCATATTAAGTATTTTGATTGCTTTAACTTCACAAATCTGAGAATAGATAAAGACATGATATTACAAACATCAGCCATGTCGAACATTCTCTCATCTCAGCATCATCAAAATGCCATTGGTGAGGCCTCATTTGGTGCTGCAGTGTTAGACATGGAGCGGCTGACTCAATTTTTCTTTTTCCTTTTTTCTAAGCTTTTAGTACAGCCACTTTTGACGACTGAATAAAATATGACTGTTACTTGAAAACGAGAGACTCTAAAGAGCTTAAGTAAACTCAGCACGTGGCTCTGTGGGCAGTGGTATGCCTTTACCATTTTTAGCTGTTGTGTTTAAAAATAATTCCTTTATGGAGCTTGTACTTGAATTCACTACTTGTCTTTGATGGCCTTTAAGCACCTAACTCTCAAAGATGCAGATTGCTTCGCACTGGCGTTAGCCAGAAATAACATCGTGCCAGGACAGGATTCCTTCTGGACCACAGAGGGGAAAAGCGGCAAACGTCTTCCTTGTTTACATGTGGACTGCCCCCCCAAAAAAAGACTTGACAGCAAGCACAGCAAGCAGACTACTGTCCACATTCCACAATTAGAAAGCCATATATCTTTTCTAGCTGCCTTCTCGTATTCCACTTGCAATAATGTTGACATTCCCACTGTGAGATTAATTTAAATGAATTTATATGTATCTCATATTGGCTAAGTGTCTTTTCAAGTTTTTCCAAAATGCAACAGACTACACTAACATACAAATATGATCCAGTAATGTCTAACCCGTAGAAGTTTACTTCAATAGCCAGTTGAAAAATGATCAAAAAGTTAATAACAGCATTTAGAACAACAGACCTTGTTAGAGTTGAGAACATATTCTATTTTTACCGCATTTTACTGATCTATGCCAGAGGATGACATTGTGTATGATAAACTCAAAGTCTCAAAAGGAAAGATGATTACATTATTCAGAGCATCTCCACAGCATTGCCATTTTGGATTAGCACCACAATGAATGGGATCAAACAGAAAATCAATGAAATCAAATGAAAGAATCAATGAAATCCAGGGCTATTCGTGCCTGAGGTGATTTATTTATTTATTTATTTATTTGTCTGAGGAAAATGTAATAGCTTAATAGCTTCTACGTATTCTCCTATCTAGAGAGCGCCAGTTTTCTGATTCCTTTAGGTCATGCCACTATCAACAATCTACTCTGTCCAGTTAACATCACAGCTTGATACAACTTTTTCAATGTCAGTAAAAAGAAAAGTACAATGATTTATCTTACATTATAAAAGTTTTAGAAAGTCAGATTAAAGGTCAAACATAAAATTCGATGTGGAGAAAAAAAAAAAAAAAAACGTTGACAAACCTTCAACTGATGTCCAAACTCACGCAGGGCCAAAAACCAAGTAAAAATCTAAATGTTGGAAATGCGAGCTGCTCACAGTCTGGTTGGATGAAGCTGTTACTTCTTATAGGCCGGCTGAACCATTATTGCTGTCAAGCCAGGAGCAGCCTGCTGTGGTTGTTTTATACTGTCTCCCCCGAGGAGCTGTTTTACTGCGATTGGCTGTGACTGCAATGGGAGGAGCCAGAATGCCTGTGCTTTTACCTGAGTAGAAACGGTTCCCTTGGGGATTCTCACTCTTTTCTATACATTATTTTTCTACTTTTCATATGTGAACTTCGGATGCTAAAAGGTAATGATTGTGTACAATAAAATATTTTTTTACATTAGCTTTGCATGAAAAAATAATGATAGTTAAAAAAAACTCATAATTTGCTTGTACCAGAATTTATTGTACATTCGCCATGCTAACAATCTTGTTCCCTGTAAAATGTGTTGCATCTTCTGAATTGATGCTAATGAATATTGGAAGAAAGTGCACTGCTTCCATTGCCAGGCATTTCAAAGGTAGTTTTAAATTCATTTATTGAATTATAGAAAGTGTGATTCATGAAGAAAATGTGTGCTGCCCTTTTCCCTGTAGAAAGGTTAGTAATATAATAGTGACAGAATAATGTTCTTGACATTAAATGTTACACTCTCATATAACATTGTATGCCTATGTGAGTGTAATACGACATCACATAAAGCATTAGTTTGCTTCTACCGGGGAGCTGTGCTTAGGGTGGTTATTTCACATTGTTTGCAGTTGATTTTGTATCTTTCATGGTGATTGATAAATTAAAATTGCTCAAATAAGCTAGAAGCCTAAAGGTAAATATATGTCGTTCTGAACTGTCAGAGGGAAAAACTAATGAAAGATAAATTTCACACATGGGCTGGGCAGTGATCCCTGGTGGTTTTCGGTCAGCTTTACTTAACGGGACTCTGTCAGTCAGAGCCTTACCACAGCGTGCGAAGCGCCCAGATAACTGCCCTGCAGGCGCAACCCAGAGACTCCACACCCATGCGTGTATCCACAACTCAAACAACCCCTACATTAGCTCCCAACTATTTTTGATCAAAGGCACCACAAACCCGTCTCTTTCCAGGGATAGGCACTAAATTTGACATTTCCTAATCAAATGGGCATGCTTTTTGCGCAATTAAACAGCACTCTGCATTGATGTCACATGTATTAAAGTATCCACTAAACATTTCACATACAGGTTTCTGCGCAGTCCAGGTTTCTGTGACAAGAGCAATGAGTTCCATGTCACATCTCTGAAAATATCCCATGCACGTTTCATCGCTGCAATTACTATAATCACTTTGAATCTTTGTAATTATTGCACCGTTATGGTTGGGCACCTTCCCAAAGTGTTGTAGAGCAGGGAAGTTGATGAATTGTTAATCTTGTATCAAACATAAGCTATTGAACCATTCATTTTTTTTATGTGTTTTTGTGTGTGAGAGAGAGAGAGAGAGAGAGAGAGAGAGAGAGAGAGAGAAGCGACTCAATGTTGGTTTATTTTCCTGGAATGTCAAAAAACCAATTATGGTAAATAGTACCTTACATTAGATACATATCCAAGAATACGTCAAAAAATGTAACTGTATTTAACTATTTCTGTAAGCTGCAAGTATACCTCTAAAGAAACATGAGCTATTAGTATGTAAATATTACGTACAAATTCAGCACAAGGACAGAACTATCCACATAGTATTTGCAGTGTGGCAAATGCCTCATTTTGTTCCAGGCCATTTACATTTTGGTTAGACTGTCGTGAGAATATTCCAGCCTTTGAAAGCATACGTGTGTGCTGTATTCAAGGACGACTCCGGTGAAAGAAAAGCATATCTTGTCTCTGAAGGTTGAAATATTTCCCTCCCCAGTGGCAGTGAATTGCAGTTGTTATTGATTCCTGTGCCTCAGAACCAAAGCTTTTCCTGCAGTTTTAATGGAAAGATTGTCTCAACAACAATATCCACCAGTTTTCTGTCGTATACTAGAAGAGACCTTGCTCAATGGGGAGGAGATGTCTTCCTTAATAAGAATTATCGTGTTCCATATGACAGCTCTCACATCAGTTCATTTTAAAATGTGCAGTATATTAATTCCTGACTTTGCCACTTACAGAATGATGTCATAAGCTGGCAGGGCGTGCCACAGCACTCTTTTTTGGCTTGGGAGAACCAGATAATGGAGCATTCTAAATGAACCCTTCCAGGAATGCAATTGCAAATATGTGATTAGAATGTTCTTAAAGGATTGTTCTAATGCTGATGAAACAATCACGGCTCAAACTCAAAGCGATTAAGGTCTATAACACTGACTTACAATGTTGTAAAAACAGTCCAGAAAAAGGAGGGGGGTGAAAAACTCCTCAAAGGGTTAAGCAGAATCATCCTCTCTTACTATAAACACGACCTCTAGTGGAAAACGGTTGTTACTGTTGTTAAATAGTGATTCTGCCGTCTTCTAAAATTAGTAATACCTAGCATGATGTCTCGTAGCCAGTGATGGCCTAGTTTCTGAACATCGCCCTTGATTTAATTTTTGCAAACACTCACAAATGGTATAAACAGGCCCTGTCTGAACAGCAATATGTTTTATTTTTTATCCCTCTCGTCTTAGTGGTCTGTTTTGCAGTCCTATTTTTAATGGTAATCTCTTCCTTTTTATGTTTTTTATTTTATTTTTCTATGGAAAAACTTTTGGCAGCATGTTTAATTAATACAAGCTGTTTTTAATTAAAAAATTATGCAATATTATTATTATTAATATTATTTCTACACAATAGTAGTTTTATGAGCCTACAGTTTTATGATCAAGTCAAGGTATTATTAATAATTGTGAAGGAAGCTTACATAGCAAAGGACATTACAAAGACCGAGTCATTAAAAGTCCCCAATCATGTCACCATGTGCCCAGCCAGTGAGCCATTACAAGCCATTTCAAATCTGTCCTGTGTGACATCACAAGGGGAAGGACAGAGGTGGACAATCCAGCCCCAGAGAGTAAAAGTCCGTCCCAGTATTTTGCTGCAACTGCCTGGATCTAAGAATTGCAGCAACTCTTCAGCCCAGAGGTTGAACTAATTAGGAAAATCAGCTGCCTGAGCTCATGGCTGGAGGTAAAACATGGCCGGACTTTTACTTTCTGACCCCTGGAATGTCCACCTCTGGGGAAGGAACCACCCAGAAAATGAAGGAACTGGTTGGCTAAAGTTGATCATTCTTTTTTTTTCTTCTGGGTGGTCACTTCACCCTGTGATATTGCAAAGAAACAGATTTCGAAATTGCTGGTAACGGCTAATTAATTGAGCATCTGGTGCCATGATAGGGGACCTTTAGAAATCACTTACTGAGAAATGTTAGAACTGACAACTGAAAGTCTTCTTTATGCTACAGATCATGCTTTTATCTTATTAATTTGTCAAGTCACATTTATTTATATAGCACATTTAAAAACAACAGAAGTTGACCCAAAGTGCTTTACAGAAGAGGCAGATACAGAAAAAATACAACAGGCAAGATATAGCAGCAAAAAAAAAAACAATAATAAGGCTAAAAAACAACACCATACTAAGAAGCAAAAGTAAAAATTAAAATAGATTAATAAAATGAATAAAATTGAATAATAAGGCAGGGCAGAATTAAAAGTAAATAAATAAAACAATAAAACAGCAGACATTCATGCGTGAAAGTGAACTTGACTGAAAACCATGGCGCAGCCTCAGACTGAGCTAAAAGCAAGAGTAAAAGATGAGTCTTTAATTCTGATTTAAAAACGATGAATTGATGTGCAGGTTCTGATGTGTAATGGGAGATTATTCCACAGACTGGGGGCAACAACCGAAAATACAAGACCATCTCTTGTTTTCAAACGAAAGTGAGGGACTGACAATAATTGCTGAGTGGATGACCGGAGTAGCCGGGGGGTAGAATAAGGAGTTAACAAATCAGTAATGTATTGAGGAGCTAAACCATTAAGGGCTTTCAAAACAAATAGTAAAATCTTAAAATCAATTCTGTACTTCACCGGTAGCTGGTGCAATTTGGCCAGAACTGGAGTAATATGTTCTCTTTTCTTTGTACCCATTAAAAGTCTGGCTGCTGCATTCTGAACCAATTGTAATCTCGACAGGGTGGAGTTTGTCAAACCTATGTACAGGGAATTGCGGAAATCTGAGCGGCTAGTGATGAAGGCATAGATAACTTTTTCCAGGTCTTTAAAAGATAAAATAGATTTTAATTTGGCAATGGTTCTAAGCTGAAAGAAGCTGCCCTTTACAACATTACTGACTTGTTTATTGAAATTCATGGAAGAGTCTAGGAAAACACCTAGATTTTTACCAAAACTGTGCAAATTTGCAGAGAGAAGGCCAACAGCTTTACTCAGACTGCTGACAGAGTTAGCTGGGCCAAATAAAATAACTTCAGTCGTACTATCATTGAGTTGAAGGAAGTTCCTTGACATCCAGCATTTAACGTCATCCAGACAATTGAAAAGTACCATCAGAGAACAGACATTATCAGGAGTGACTGGTAAATAAAACTGTGTATCGTCAGCATAGGATGGTATCTTATTAATTTGGCCTTTTGATCTTTTTCCCCTAATAATTACCCCTGAAACAGATATAATTCCGTGAACAATATTCGTAGCTTGATTTTTGTTTTGAAAGGAAACCATCCCTTATAACAGTCGATGTAGTGAAAAGTGGAATAATAGCACTCTCTAGTGGCTAAATTCTGTCATACAAGCTGCTTTCAATATACCATTACCATGTGCGCGCCCGTGTGTGGGTGCGCGAGCCTAAGGGTACGTGTGTTTGCATGGCTATACTGGCGAGAACCGACTCTTACGAAACTATACGATGTATGGACATCAGAGACGCAAAGACACTTTGAGTGGCCCTCATGACAGTATAGCGATTAAATCACAGTTATATACTTGCGGTCACCGTTAAGGTTTGGTTAGAGTAAGGGCTGGGGTAAAATTTGGTTACGGTAAGGGGTCGGGAAAGGCTTGACTTACAGACTTATGAATAGAAGTCAATACTATGTCCTCACAAGTATAGCTATTCAGACGCGCGCGCACGCCCATCAGAAGATCAAAAATTTAAACCAAACAATAAATACCCGTAGACACTGTAAAATATTTGGCGACTATTATTATTATTATTATCAATAATAATAATAATAATAATAATAATTAGCATAGAATGCATGTCAGAAGCTGCGTGGAACTCAGACACAGCACAATGCCCTTGTCATTGCGCATGATCAAGTGCTGCGCGGCAGATAGCTAACAGGCGTCGTTCCAGCGAGCAAATCTGCGAATATGGGCGTAGTCACAATATCGTGGGAGTTGAGCAAAGAGCAGTGACATCCTGGCTGGCAGAATTCACGATATTTTGCAGTGGTGCTATTCAAACATCCTGTTTAATTAGTCCGATTATGGGGACAAATGTGTTTATCTTGCCAACAATACAGCAAAACTCAAGTCTTCTATTGCTTGAGAGCATTTTAAATGAACATATTTGTTATTCATTTTCTATGAACATTAATGAACTCAGATGTTCACAGAAAAAAAAAGAAAAGACTTCGTGAGTAATGAACACAAGAATGATGACAGAAGACACGTCACTTGTTATTTCTACTTTTTTATACAGATCAAGGATACGCAATAAATCCGCATACGTCTTTCCAGCATTCAGGCCAATCCGGTATTGAGCAGTTAAATTTGAATCCACGCGGGGGCAGTGTATCATCACTTTAATCGTGACCCGACAGTAGTGCTTTTCAGTTGATGGATGTGGTAAAATTAGGCTGTCTTGCATCTATACATTCGCTAGCGAGTGCAGCTGACTTGTTCTTTCTGGGATATATTTTCTTCAGTGGACATAAGCTAAGTCATAACAGACTAGTTTCAAAGGTAAACGAATAAAACAATTGGCCAGACCATGTGGCTGACAGAGATAGGTAAATTACAGTGTTCCCTGTATACGCTGATGCTCACGGTGCCGTCCACATATGTCTATTTAACGTTATAAATCATGTGCGCCTTCAGTGATTTATCCATGCAGTGCAAAATTGGCCTGGAAATCTTGTTTTTCTCGTCGCTATTTATTACATCTTGGTAACAGTTTAGGACCCAGCGGTTCAAAGCGAAAAGAGGAGGAGTCAGCAATGATTGACATGATTTCAGAAAGCGAACCAGACTCCACTCTGGTCGAGTAAACTAGCAAGCGATCTCCCGAGCTACAGCCATAATACCGTGTGTCACTGTGATTTTGGAGCAGAATTGTGAAACTTAGTCCTCGATTGAAGTCGTTGTGGCGGCCCAGCGTGCGGAACGAACAAACAATGTGTTTTCATCCTTGATTTTCGCTTTATTGCCATTCGCGCGGAGTTGATGATGATTAAGATGAAGCTGCCCATGAGAACGGCGGAGGAAGGAGGGGACGATACGGCCGAGGAGGAACAGGAAAAAACGGATTGCAATCTCCGTATTTCCAGTCCGATTAACAACAGGTTTGAGAATTCCACGAGGGGACTGGGATATCCTCTGATTCAGCTGGATAAAGAGGCTGTTTTCGAGTGGTTTGGCTTGCATTTGAATCCGGCCAAGCGAATTGAGTTCATGTGTGGATTGCTCCATATGTGCCAGCCGCTGGAGCTCCGCTTTTTGGGTTCATGCCTTGAGGACCTTGCGCGGAAAGATTTCCACGTCCTACGAGACTTTGAGACCAGAGCCAACAGTCCTAGCGACCTAGGCCTCCTGACGGACGTTACAGACCCGGTCGTTCGATCGAAACTGTGCGTTTGTCTGTCTCTCCTGGGGTCTGAAAATAGGGAATGTGCAGGAATACTGTTCCGAATATTGAGCCATGTGGATTCTGCTTTGTACTTTAAAAACTACGACTTTAACGTTACACTCACGCCGTGTAGAGACTCTGAACACTTCCAGAATTCCCAAAGTGGAGAAGGGGGCGAGTCGGGGAGGTCAGAACAGCATTGCGGGCCTCCAGTTGAGCCGGGGTCCGGCGTATTGGATCAGTTGGCGCTGCTTTTTACTATGGCCTCCTTACACCCGGCGTTCCCTTTTCACCAGAGAGAAACTGTCAGAATACAACTGGATAAAGTCAGTGCCACAATTGAGGGGGAAAGACAGCACTGCCAACATCGCACCAACGCCCTGGTAATCTCAATGCTAGCTGGCCAACGTTAGCGCTAGCTGGTCACATTAAACATTGGAGGCTCTTGCTAACTTGCGTGCATGTAAATGTTACCGAGCCCCGCACTAGTTGGCGACCAATTGAACGTCAGTAGCTGGAAACCATCGCGCGTTGTATGGCTTGTTCGTGCAGGGTAGCTAGTTGGCCCAGTGAACTAAATACGATCAGCCCGTTGCTGGCCTAGAGTGGCTGATCTAACTGAAGAACTAGCGTTATGAAAGTTGCCTATAATGGCAGATAGCACATGACCGTGCATATGGGAGAGGGGTGGGGATAGAGATTGCTGGAACTGACACAGGAGCGTGCGGTGCATTTTAGACAATGACCACGTTATTTCCCACCAAGCTAACTTATTATACTGAGCAAAGGTCGTGGCTTTTATGATTGCGCTATTTCGTAGAATATTAAGCTCGGTGTGTGCTTTATCTATGATTGTCGTGCAACTTTGCGAGCAGGCTTATTTTCCGTGGTCGACACCCGGCCTTGAGCTGGCCAGGCCATGTTATTCAAGCAAGTCCGTTTGATAACCAACTTACAAAACCGTTGTGCTTGGTCTTCGGTGAACCTAGCTACCTGCGGAGGGAACTTGGTGAATGACCAAAATTTAAAGCGGAGTCTCCGATTGCTGGCTAAACTTTACCATAACTTGGGGGAGGCAATATTGCTCTGTCCCGTCGATCATTACCTGGTTGACGGAATTATTAATTTGGTGGAGAAAAAAAAACGTGGTTAAACGTTAGCTGCGTAGCTAACGTGCCTGTTTCAGCTGTCTGGGGAAGCGGCTAGCCTTGCTAGTTAGCTAGTAAGTTATTCACCCAACGTTGGGGTCTTGTTGACGCGGTGAAGTGGATTTGAGACGGATTAAAGCCGCTTTCACACCGGACGCGAATCGATTTTTTCGCACGACAGATTAGATTCAAAGTCAATGCAGAGACGTGCAATGACTTTAAGTCTAATCTGTCGCGCGAAAAATTCGTTTCGAGTCCGGTGTGAAAGCGGCTGAAGCCGTGAATCCCTTTTAGACGATGGGATTGATACCCTCTGACAGTGCTTTCTTTCATTTACTCCGTCTCGTCTCGACTGTGGGAATGCTGCTCTTGTTAGAGCTAGGCTTAGCATGTAGTTAGTTGTCGTAGCTACACCCCTCACGTTATTATGCCTCAGCAGCGAGATCCAGTCGCTAGCTATCCTGTTTATTACATCAGGGCGTTTCTTATTGGGGCGATAATAGCAACGGGCCTCCTTTGATTGACAGTTAGAAAATGAGAGACCGAGTTCGTACTAAAAATCCCAGGTCCGTTTAGCCAATGATGTTCGAGGGATCTCCCTTACGGTTTGTGTCGTGAGTTTATGGACTTTTCCCTCCCAGTATTCAAGGATTCTTAAAGAGGTAGAGCACCTTTCTGGGTGGTTTCTGGGTATGTTCTTTTTTTTTTTTTTGTGCGTGCATTCAATTGGGTGACTCCGTTACACGATGAAGACTAATCTGAGTACTTGACTCGCGTTGCGGTCAAACTGCCGTCTTTGCACTTGCCATTGTGAGGCACTGAAGTGGGCAGTGAGCATTGAAAGAACACATACTGAAGCTACCCGCCCTAACTTCTAAGTAGGTTTCTCTGTGATGCCGAGTTGCCAGAATATGCATGAGGTGTCATGTCTGAAATTGAGTTCAGAAAGGCATTGTTGGTTCCACTCTAGAAGTTGATAAAGTTTTTTGAGGTGAGGTAGGTTTTTCATTGTCACTAAATTTGTAGTTCGGTTAAATGAGTCGACTGAAATTCCCTGCCTCTATCACTAGGTGAATCAGCTAAATTGCTAGTCTCTGTATTCGCCCATGTATTTTCTTGGGCTTGATTTGAAGTGTTGCACACCACCAAGGTTCGGTTCGGGCTGTGCAGTTGCTGTCAGAGCCTGTGCTGTACCGATGGAGCCATCAACAGAAAGCTTGGCTGGTAGTGACATAACTTACAGTGATTTGTGTGCAAGATATTTGTATCTCGTCTAAATTGCTCAGTAGCTTGACACATTGGCAATACGAGCAAAATTTGATGAATTAAAAAAAAATCAACAAAAACGACAATTAAAATGATTTAAAAAAAACACTGCGCTCTGTATATTTTCTTATGGGGAAAAGAAGTTGACTTGATTCGGCAGCAATTTTACAATTGGCTTGCATCAAAAATAAGGTCTCTGGTATTCAGGAGTGCTGTGGTGCTAGTGAGCAAGGTCACTACACAATACTTGGAGATGAGACTTTAGAACAAAGCCTGGTTTAAGCCTGTGGTGCCTGTCGTTATTTTTAAATGCATTTTTTTTTTTTTTTTTTTGGTCAGTATCGCCTATGGTTGGATTCTGTGCTGTGGGCGAGTGCCAATCTCAGATTAAGAACTTTTCAAGATGAGCTAGTGGAGATGTCGGTTGTTGTCATCAAATTTGCCATTCTAAAATGATGTCGCCACTGTTTCCTGATTGGTTGCCAGGACAGTCTGTGCTCGTTAAGAATATTTACTTGGAGTATGTAAATTCCCATATGGGGACATTTTTTTTTTTTTATGGGAGCCTGAAAGCTCTATCATCCGCTGTTTCCGGTAACAGGGCTCATCATTAATTTCATGCTGTTTGTCCTCAGGTTTTCCCGCTCTCAGGAAGCAGATTTAGACTAGGGAAAAGGGATTTGAGGAAAAGCACAAATTTTACTTATTGAAATGGAGTTATATAATTGAGATCACTTCAGCATAAACATGAAAACTTTGAGAGGGCAGTGTAAGGGGAAATACAGCGCATACGAGGGATCCTTAAAAGTGGAACAGTCAGAGTAATGAAACGACCAATGACCTTCGCACGTTATGAAACCGGTAACTAAATTTTAGATAGTTGTGCGTTTACTTAACATTCATGTCTTTTCTGATGATGCGGAAGTGCATGAATCAATAATAGCCACAAATTTCACAAAGAGAACAAATTCAGAATAAATTTGTTTACTAAAATAGTTAGTCGTGTCATCTTAAACAGTTTGTAAAATTTGGCAATAGAGCAGGGAAAACATGGTGTCCATTGAGCGTCAGTCAGCTTCATTAACATCACACTGTCTTTTACTCATAAACGAGCACCAGCTCACGTGACGCGACGTAAATGGAGCCTCGGTCTTTCCTCACCCTCGTCTCTGTAAATAGGGTAGTTTTTGTTGATTGTAGTTCTGGCATCTTTATAGCGATTCCTGTTGAATTTAAATGGGAGGGATCACTCTTAGAGTGCATACCTCCACCAAGGCCCAACAGTCCCCAACATTTGTGGGACACACATGAGTAGTGCCATTATGCACCACCACACAAGTAAATTGAAGAAAAAAAAAACCCACATCCAGAATATGATCACTTGAAATTGCTATCACTAAAAATCGATCCATAACTCTTTTCCGTAACTTTGCTGACATATCCATGAATTGAAGGGAAAAGCCTAAACTCCTTGGAGGTAAATATCTTCCAAATTCTAAAAACTCAATTGTTGTTAGACCAACATAAAGAAATATGCAGATTTGGACCTATTGTTGAAAATATTCCTGAGTCACTCACCAACAGCTCACAGTGAATATTCTGGCGTGAAAAGCAACCTTATAAAATATTTCATTATCCAGACTGACCGATTACCACCTCAGAGCCAGATTATCTGTGCAGATATTATTCATTTCAAAATATGTTTACTTCATGGTCATGAAACTATAATACTCGTGTTCTGAAGATATGAAGAATGTATTCATTTTAACTGAAGTTAAATATTATTGGTCATGATACAATTGTAATATTGGGCTGAAATGAATGTGTTTGGCCCTTTTAAAGGTCCATATTATGGAGGGTTTTTTTTTTTTCCTTTTTTACCCCTCAGCCGACGAAAGTCGTGGAGGGGTATTGTCTTGGCGAGCGGCATCCATCTGCCTGTCTGTCTGTCCGTTAAGTTTTCGTTTCCGGACGATAGCTGAAAAACGCCTTGGCCAAATGCTCTCATTTTCTGGTGGTATGTTCGGGGTGGTTAGAGGAAGCTCCCTATCAATTTCTGTCCCGCTGCTATAATCAATATGGCCGCCACGGCAGGGCAAGCGCAAGGCTGAGGGGTCCCGCTCACGACAGCGCGCTATTTTTTCTTTATTCGGCTTGGATGTCCAAAAGCAGATAGTTAGTCTCTCCCATCTGGAGAACTGGTTGTCTTAAGTGAGCATGCCCTCTAGGTTAATGAGCTCTGCTGTTATTGGCTGCCAGAGCTGTCACCCCCTTTCTCCGTGTGTCAGGGATAGCGACTAACACCAGTGAGGAAGAGTGAGGTTTTGCAGGCTGGAAGGTCCATATGTGCTGTCTAATGGCGTTAGGAAGCTAGTTGAATTTCAACGGAATGATGAACATACAGAAACTAAAAAATCTGATTTCTGCAGATTAAACGTGCTTATATTTTCAGGACTGGCTGAGATTGATCATGACCACTAATGATTTTGAAAGCACAAGAATCAACTTTTAATCTGAAATGTTTGCAGCGAAGCTAATGTAATATCAGTTGAGCAAAATTCAGGATCAAGTTAGCTTGGTTAACAAGTTAGTTTTTGCTAATGTTAAAACGGTTGAAAATCATTTGTTATATTTGTCAAGTACTATAATGTCAGCTGATGTTGACGAGTTGTTACCATCATTGACGAGGGCAAAACATTTTTGTGAATGCCTGCATAATTCTGGTCATGCAGGTGTGAAAACTTATGGGAAATGGAGCCAGTTCCAAATCTTTGCCATTAAGAATCTTCACTAATTAAATGAAATTGTCCTGCTAACTTTTGCAAGTGTCTCTAAATACTCAGATTTTTCCTGCAAACTGTAAGTAAGTAACTTTGAGGATAGAATTTGCGTACACAACCTAGCCCTACATGCACTGTCACCGCTCATATAACTATGTTTGAAATTTAGTGGCTATAAATACTAAGAAACTTGAAAACCTATGTTTCCAGTTTTGAAGTGTCTACATGAACATTTTTAGTGAAGTCATACTTTGTTCAGGGATTCTATGTTCTACCTTGTTCAAAAAGCAGTCTAGTGAGGAATATTGCTGTCTGCTAATGCAAAGAGGTAACGTTGGTGCTATGAGGGTGAAAGAAGGTGGGAGATGGTTGGGGGGAGCTGGGCAGACTGACTGCTGGTTGGTGTGAACTATGCAAAGCAGGTCTTTCTGGGACATAAAAAACAGGAATTGTTAAAAGACCAGCGTCCGAGGCTTAAGTGGAGAAGGACTGGGGTGCGTCTTCAATGTCTGCATTCTCCAGGCCGCTGGATGCAGTGGAGAGCATTGTATATATGGATTGAAATGGGTTAATGGGGTTTCCTCCAGGATTTTTTGGAACTGTGGCGGAGGGCTTCAGCGTCGGGTCAAAACTCCGCATTATCAGGTGTGGCCAGTTTTCATTAATCAGCATGTAGGCAATGTAATAATTGAAGTCTATGTGCACAGAGGTTTATCAGTTTCACATGCGTGACAGTGGATTTCACATATAATATGAAAACCAATTACGACTCCGGACTCCGGAATTGGAATGAAATAATCATGAAGATACAATTAGGATAAGCAGGATGTGCTCACGGCAAACACAGAAGTTAACATCGTAGTTTATCGTTGTGCAAAGTGAACAAAATATTTTTTTCTCTAAACGTTGCACAAATTGCATTAAGAAGAAAGCAGCGCGTTTTACTGCCGATGGCTAATTTTTATTCATTGGAAAACGTGTTCATCAAGCAAAATGATTGACAACAGGTCAAGAATTATTAGCGCTCATTTTAACAAAGAACTGGCGAAACCTGATTGTCCTTAGGATTTTTGGAGTTTTTGGAGTTTTGGTTTATGTAAAGTCATTTTACATACACTACCGCTCAAAAGTTTGGGATCACTTGCAAATTTCTTTGTTTTCCAAAGAAAAATACATTTTCATGCATTTCACAAACATTTTTTTCCATTTCACAAACATTTTTATCCATTTCACAAACGATTAAAATTAATCAGGTGATTTTCAAAGAATGATCTACATTTTTGCGTGGAGGCCTGTTTTCAGCAACTGTCAGTCCTCTGCATCAATCTCCTGGTATGGCTGCTAATCCAAGTTAAGCATTTTATAAGGCTAATTGATTATAGAAAACCCTTCTGCAAATGTGTTGCACAGCTGAAAACTGTTCATGGAAAACAAGAAAATTTCCAAGTGATCCCAAAGGTAGATCCCAAATTTTTTGAGCGGCACGATCAATTACATGTAGCGGAAACCCTGGATAATAGGGTTCCTTTAAGATTGTATTATTCTCCAGATCCATATTCTCAGAAGAGGTCTGTCCCTGAACCAAATTTGGCTTTGATTTTCAATTGAAGATGCGCAAAAATTTTGTGACAATCCATTCATGCGCTCGTGAAATCGTGAATTGCGATTTTTTTTTTTCCCACTGAACAATTCAATTTACTGTTCAAAAACTTTGAATGCGATATCCATGTTAAAATTCTTTATTTGTCATCAAAAAGGCGTTGTAACATGATAAACGAGAAAGGTTCTCGGTAGAACACATACCTTAGCCACTCCATTTGTCAGTATTATTGGTTCTTCCGGATCCAGAATGCAGAATATGATCCGGATCATTTCCAAGATTGAATCAACTCATCCATGGACGACCACATACCGTCCTACCAAATTTTGTGCCAATTCATTTATAACTTTTTGAGTTATCTCGTTAACAGACAGACAAACATAAAGGGGTGAAAACAACCTCCTTGGCAGAGGTGAAAAGTTGCAGCTTCACTAATTTAACCCCTTTGAGCAGAATACAAAGAATTTTTCTTGTTACGCATGAGCCTTTTTAAGGCATTAAACTCTGCATTTGTGTCACAGAGACAGTGGAAAATGATTCCAGTGAGGCAAGACATTTGAAAATTCAGTTACAGAATTATTTAGCGATTCAATATTGGAATTTATGGACGCAAGCATCTATATCTGCACTGAGGGGTGAATGGTTGAGTCTACATGGATCTCATGCTCGGCTGAACTGATACCAGTTTAATGATTATTGCGCTAAACAGAAGGCTGTGTTGTCTGTGACAGAAAATGGTGTTTTTAGTTAAGCCTGCTTGTAGCCTATGCTTGTAAGGGAAACGGTGGTATTACACTGTTGCTCAATTACTCTTGTCCTCTCCAGGGCAAATGGTCTGTTGTAGATGTGTGAGGTAGCTTAACTCTGGCTGTTTTTTGGTGAGCCAATAGCAAGACTGCACTTGCAAGGTTGCACTATTGATCAGGAAGCCAGTTTGACTGGAATATAGATGTGTGTTGTGATGCGTATCATATCATGGAGCAAATGTTGGGATATGATACAGTGCTGTGAAAAAGTATTTGCCCCCTTCCTGATTTTTTTTTTTTTTTTTTTTGCATATTTGTCACACTTGAATGTTTCAGATCATCAAACAAATTTTAATATTGGACAAAGATTACCCAAGTGAATACAAAATACAGTTTTTAAATGATGAATCCATTTATTGTGGGGAAAAAGCTATCCAAACTTACCTGGCCCAATTTAATTGCCCCCTAAACGTAATAACTGGTTGTGCCACCCTCGGCGACAACAACTGCAATCAAGCGTTTGCGATAACTGAGAATGAGTCTTTCACATCACTGTGCAGGAATCTTGGCCCACTCTTCTTTGCAGAATTGTTTTAATTCAGCCATATTTGAGGTTTTTCGAGCATGAATGGCCTGTTTAAGTTCATGCCATGGCATCTCAATTGGATTTAAATCCGGACTTCGACTGGGCCACTCCAAAAGCTTCATTTTTTTTTTTTTTTTAAGCCATTCAGAGGTGGACTTGCTGGTGTGTTTTGGATCACTGAGGTCACAAACTGATGGTCGGACATTCTCCTTCAGGATTTTGAGGTAGAGAGCAGAATTCATGGTTCCATCAATTAGTGCAAGTCGTCCAGGTCCTGAAGCAGCAAAGCAGCCCCAGACCATCACACTACCACCACCATGTTTGACTGTTGGTATGATGTTCTTTTTATGAAATGCTGTGTTAGTTTTATGCCAGATGTAATGGGATGCACACCTTCCAAAAAGTTCAACTTTTATCTCGTCAGTCCACAGAATATTTTCCCAAAAGTCTTTGGGATCATCAAGATGTGTTTTGGCAAATGTGAGACGAGCCTTTGTGTTCTTTTTGGTCAGCAATGGTTTTTGCTTTGGAACTCCCATGGATGCCATTTTTGCCCAGTCTCTTTCTTATTGTTGAATCATTAACACTGACTTTAACTGAGGCAAGTAAGGCCTGCAGTTCTTTAGATGTTGTTCTGGGTTCTTTTGTGACCTCCTGGATGAGTCGTCGATGTGCTCTTGGAGTAATTTTGGTTGGCCAGCCACTCCTGGGAAGGTTCACCACTGTTCCAAGTTTTCTCCATTTATGGATAATGGCTCTCACCGTGGTTCACTTGAGTTCCAAAGCCTTAGAAATGGCTTTGTAACCCTTTCCAGACTGATAGATGTCAATGACTTTGTTTCTCATCTGTTCTTGAATTTCTTTAGATTGTGGCACAATGTGCTGCTTTTTGAGATCTTTTAGCCAACTTCACTTTGTCAGACAGGTTCTATTTAAGTGATTTCTTGACTCAACAGGTCTGGCAGTAATCAGGCCTGGGTTTGGCTAGTGAAATTGAACTCAAAAAATGTGGTTAATCGCAGTTAATTCATGATTTAACGGGGGGCAATTACTTTTTCGCATTGGGCCAGGTAAGTTTGGATAGCTCAAGCTTTGGATTTCCTTTAATAAATGAAATCATCATTTAAGAATTGCATTTTGTATCGGGTTATCTTTGTCTAATTTAAAAATTTGTTTGATCTGAAACATTTAAGTGTGACAAATATGCAAAAAAAAAAAAAAAAAATCGGGAAGGGGGCAAATACTTTTTCATGGAGCTGTATGTATTACATTGTGAACAGTGTATCGTCCCAGCCCTACTGTTCCAAAATGAGCATAACCTGATGCAGCGCACTTACGTTCTACTGTACCATCCCCATACAAACAACTCTGAAATTTGTGGATGCAGTTTTTTTTTTCCCCCACCCTCAAGTTGGCCATGATGAGGTAACGGTTCTTCCAATCCATAACTCTATTGCATCTCAGAAAAGTTAAAGGTAGAGAATTTTGATTGGATGGACTAAGCTGAAACGGCCTCGTGTGAGTTTGGGCCAGCATTTGACTGTTCTGAATTTACACAAATGTTTTCGGCATCTACTTCGTCAGATTCAGAGTTCTGTGATGCGGCGGCACCCACAAATTTTGTCTTGTCAGTGACTTCAGAAAGCGCTTTTCCATCGACTTCGTCTGTATATGACTACGGCCCGTTTTATTTATTTATTTATGTAACTACTATATTGCATTTCTGACATTGGCTTATTCGGCCCCAGTTCCGACATAATAGTTTTTTTTTTTTTTTTTGCTGCGAAACGGTCCCAGCCAGTAATTGAAGAGGAAATGATCTGCCGTGCAGCAGCGAAAAGGTCAGGGGTCATGCACAGAAGCCCTGCAAGGGGCTCGTCCTGCTGGCAGTGGGAAATAGGGCTGTCCCTCTAATGGTTGCGTAAGGAGATACAGCCAGCCTGGGGTTGTCGGTAGCTTCTCAGCTGCACGGCGATGTCCGCGGGGTATTCAGAGAGGATTACCTGGTGTTTCTGGGGCAGAACTGGCAACCCTCCCCTCCTCTCTATCCCCTGTGTAGCCTCGCCCTGTAGTTAAAGGCAGACACTTCTGTTGCCATTTATGCTTTCAATGCAAAACATGTCTGAAATGATCGGTAAAATCAGTTTTGTTGCCATTCGCTATCCCTACCACTATACTTTATCGTAGGAACTAGTTAATTCCTAAGGGATGCATGTGTGAGATCTTTTATTCACGATCGACATTCAAGTCCTAGGACATGACTTGAGACATTTGAGAATCTTGTGCTCCATTTTGTGGTTCTTCGTGAAAACAAGGCCTTTGCAGTTTGAGCTACGACTCGAGTTGTTTTGAGAAAGGGTATAATCTGTGCATGATGCTGTCTGACGATGTCACATGGGCTGAGTAGCTGTCCACAATGCTCTCGCCTCGTAGATGAGTGTGTGTGTGTGTTGTTGGCTGTTGGGGCGCTCCTGACTGATTTTGTAAGCACCTGTCCCAGGTCGGTATGTTTGGCTCAAGGTCCGTGAGGAGTACACCTTTCACGCTCAATCCAGACTCCACGGCGACAGTCCCCGCCCATGAGATGTTCTTGCATCATTTCATACCGCTCCCCCTCAGATTTCTCAAGGTGTGTGTTATTTATTAGGCAGTACAGCAGAGCCAGGATTCTGGGCTCCAGTTTATTTCTGTGACTGATAATTGCATCACAGGATTAAGAATCTGGCGTTGCCAAGAAATTGCCAATCTGCATAATACTGCTGCTTGCGAGCGTACCAGTCTGACCAGAGTCTCTGTGTTCCTGCTCTGTAGTTGAATGCGTACCAGCCCTGCTTTTGGAGATCTAACACACTGTAGGATCCACCTCATGGTCCTTGTGGGTTGAGAAGTGCCGGTGATCCAGGTGTGGTGACAGTCTGGCTATGCATCCATTATCCATACCGCTTCCTGCTCCCTAAAGTCGTGGAGGAGCTGGAGTCAATCCCAGCTGACTATGGACTAGAGGCGGAGGCATATCCTGTACAGCTCGCCAATCCATCACATAGCGCACACACCATTCACACACTCCTACCTACAGGCTATTAAGAGCCTCCAGTCAGCCTGACATGCATGATTTTGGACTGTGGGAGGAAACCGGAGTACCCGGAGGAAACCCTCACAAACGCGGGAGAACATTCAAACTCCACCTGCAGGATTCAAATCCACGACTTCCTAGCTGAGAGATGTCAGCGCTGCCCACTGCACGGCCACGCCACTCCACAGTCTGGCTGGTCAGTATCAAGAATTGTTCTCCTCTTTGCCTGGGAGAAACAAAATGTGCTGAGTTAGGTTTCGACAGCTATATTTGTGGATTTCTGCCACAGGTGGTCATGTCCACCACAGTTTGGCACAGCTGACTCCAGCCTAGTGACTAGAGGTTATACACTTGCCTGGAGCTTTTGAATGATGTATGTTTGGCTTGGGTTGTGCTGAAAGCCTGGAGTGTAGGGCTTTCCAAATCTGGAGCTCAAATCCAAATCCAGCCATGGTTTTCATTTTCTCCTGAACAATTAATGCCTCTGATTGGCCAGACTGTCATCACGTGACTCCCAGGTAAAGGTAGGGTGTAAGACCAGCAGTTCTCTGACCTCGAGGACAGTGATTTGAGGATCCCTGGCCCACTGGGTGGTAGAGATCCAGGAACTGGGCTGGTTACCTCTGCTGAATTAGCACGGGCCATCTGACTCCGCAGTGTCCCAGCTGTCACGCTAACGATAATGTGCTTGAATGTGTAGAAATGGGGCATTCAGCCTGGAACACTGTGTAAATGGTGTGTAATTAATTAGTCTGTTCGAGTTCTGCATTAGGCTACATTCTTTCACCCTGATTAACGGTCTCGCTTGTCATGCTGCGTGCTAATGAAAGTTTTTGAAAACTGTTTAGCCGGCCGCTGGCTGTCATATTGCCTCTATCGGCAAGGCACAAATTACTGAAGTAATATTGGGATGGCGGGGAATAGCCAGTTTAATACTGTTAGTTAAACATTTCCGTCCTTGTCTGCTAATGTTGTATTGTATAGCTTTCCTTTAGTTATTGAGGGACTGGCGTCAGTGCGTTTATCAAGACAACCTGGCATTGGACCGCAAAAGAAGACCTGAACATCATGATTCCTAGTTTTCAGGCTGATTATTCTTTATTTTTACCCTTTTGATGCGATTCAGAGTTTACGTTCATGTAGCCTAGACCTGTAATATTTTTGTATGTTAGGAGTGAATAATTTGAGAACTCTGAATATTAATCCTTAGCAGTCTGTGATTCATATTCTGTGTGTAGCCATACTTTAATGGTGACATTAATCCATCTTTTATAGGTTTTGTTATCCAAACTGTATTTTTCTTCACCCCAGAGGGAGAGGGGAGACATACTGTTTTAGGCTCGGTTCCCGTTCGTGTTGGTGTTCCCACTTTGTTTCCGGAGAGTAACTCCAAAACCGTTTGCATGATCTTAACGAAACTCTGCATACTTACTACTCAGGTCCTGAAGTGGTGCCTTTTGGTATGTGCCTGTCTGTCTATCAGTCTGTCCGGATATGATCTATTTCTGTCCGGGGCACAACTCCTAAACCGTTTGCGTGATCCTCACGAAACTTTGCATGCTTACTACTCAGGTCCTAAAGTGGTGCCTTTTGGTATGTGCCTGTCTGTCTGTCCATCTGTCTGTCCGTTCGGATATAATAAAGTTTTGTCCGCAGCAGAACTCCTACACCGTTTGCATAATCTTAACGAAACTCTGCATACTTACTACTCAGGTCCTGCTGTGGAGCCTTTTGGTATGTGCCTGTCCATCCGTCCGTCCGTCCGTCCTTCCGGTGGGTTAGGCAGGGAAGGGGACCGGGGGGGCGACCTCCGTTTTTACGAGTAAAAACACATTCTTTTTTTTTTTTTTTTTTTTTTTTTTTTTTGTAATTTAATTATATTTTTAACCCTGTGTTGCTTTGTGGTGACAAATGCAGCTGAACCCACCCACCACCCTTAATCGGCAAAGAGGAAAAGGGTCATGCAATAAAGGGTTAAGAAGTGGAATTTTTTAAAACTTTTCTGTCAACTAAATTATTTGAGGAGAAAAAAAACGATCTGTGTTAATTTTTCCAAACGGAGCATCTGTGATCCTCAAACTGGAAACTAGATTAAGTCAGGGCTGCTGCCTGTAAGTTTTTCCAGGATCTCCACGTGCGACGAGCTGACAGACATGGCCAGCCAGTTCCTGCCTGGATACAGTTGTCCACTGGTGGGAAATATCAGAACGGACATTTATCATGGCAGGGTTAATGATTTTCCTCCACGGCGATACGATAAAATGCGCCCCCGCTTTTTAGAGCGTCACACGTCACCCTTACCGCCGCGTGATCACGCTTTGCCCCGGTGCTGTCCTGTTTAAAGGCCTGCGCTCTGTACGCATATAGGACTTCTGCTTATTGAAACTTGCTCTCAGGGCAGAAGCTGTTATGATTGGTTCAGCTGAGGTGACTAATCAGAGGAGAGCAGAGCGGGGCCAATTTCACTCCAAACTGGAACATGATGGCTAGAGATGGCATTTTATAAACCCTGTCTCTTTTTATTTTACAAAAAGTTAATAAAATGCCCTTAAATAAAATAAAATGCTAACTTGCCTCAGTCTTTGGCAATGTCATCTCTACCTGTCACAGTCTGGTGAAAGTTTCAAATCAGCCCGCCCCCTCTCTGCTTTGATTGGTTCAGTTGAGGTGACATTTAAGTAACTGCCCTGATAACATGAGGAAAACTCTAGTCTGCACCTTGTACCTTAAGGGCACAGGATGACTGACGCACTTTTGTAGATGAGCTCAGTTGTGTGTGTATAAAGGTGACTCCTGACGTGTGTGTGTGTGTGTGTGTGTGTGTGTCTGCGTTTTAAGGTGTGACTGTAAAATCTAAAAGTGTAGTGTGTGCTGTAAATATGAAATATAATAACTGACCTGTTAGTGAAATATATTGAAGGGTTTAAGCTAAAGAATAAGCCATACAACCTGGGATTGTGTGTGCATGCACGTTTGCATGCATCTGTAAATGCCCATTTGTGTGTTTGCGTGCATGTCTGTTTGTGTGTGTACTGCTCTTTAAATGTGTTGAAATGTGATGCTGTCCCCTGTTGAGTGAAACTCGGTCCCTGCTGTCCTGCCCGCCATTCACAGTCTACAGACTGGCATCTCCAGCTCACTGCGAGGCTCTTAGTGTTTGTTGTGTTTGTGCAAAATGCCTTTTACTGTGACCTTCAGCCCAGACGAGCTGCCTGATTACATTATTCAGAGCTGCCAGCTTCCAACCGATAAGGGCACAGATACCAGGGCCCTATCTGCCGCACATGGCAGGGGTCTCTCTCACTTTCTCTCTCTCTCTCTCGCTCCCCCTCCTGCTCTCTGAATCGCTTTCTGATTTGCGCTGCCTCTCTTTCTCTCTCTCGTGCACCATCTGTTTGTTTTTCTCCATCTTTCTCTCTCACTCTGTTCATTTTCATCTCTCTTTTGCTCTGTCCCTCCCTCTCCCTCCCTGGATCACTTTTGCTGTGTCCCTCCCTATAGCCGCCTGCTATAGATTTGGGGCCTGAAAAACCCGCCTTAGCATCACTGGAGCTTAATTTCCCGGTAGGAAGTTTTTGTAGCTTACCGTTCGATTGGCTGAGAGCCACCCCCACCACAGCTCAGCCAATCACAGCTGCGAGTGAGTGATTGATCTTACTCTGTCTCTGTGTTACAGCCGCCCAAGGGTCCCAAATCGGACTACCTCTCCCCCAGCACTGAGTCCAGCCCCAGGGGCAGCGTGCAGTCGCCCCACGCTGGCCAGCCCCCTGCCAGAGCACCACAGAGGGAGGGTAAGTGTCCCACATTTTAGCACCTGCCCCGATCCAAACAGTGAGATTCATAAGTATTGGGACTCAGACCAACTCGTAAAGGGCTGGGATTCCTTAGTGGGTCACTGTAATTAGAATTGGGTATTGATATCCTGTTAAGTGAACCTGTCAGAAGTTCATTTTAACAAGTTGTTGTTCATAAGCTAATGCTTCTATCCAAGAGTCTTTCAGTTGATTAGACTCAGCAGGGGCTAACCCTCCCTGGAGTGATGTATGGTTAAGGGCCTTCCTCAAGGGCCCAACAGCTGTGCTAATCTTGCTGTAGCTACATGGTGGCTTGACCCTCCAACCGAAGCAGTTTCTGTCCACCAAAAACTTTGGTTACAAGTTGCCCTTTGCAATCTTTTCATTTTCGGAATACTTACGGATGTCACCACACAGTTGGATAGGCCTTTCTCAGCTTTAGTTTCTGTGTTGTACTTTGGTTTTGACTTTTTTCCTCCCTCTCTAGCACGCAATCGCTTGGAAGTGATGGTGCACTTTGCCAGTCGTGTGCTGATTTTGTTATAAATTAATGACTGAAGATTCATCATTGCAATCTCATTGACTCGATTTCACATGAATCCCAAATGAAATTGATATTGAAAATTAATTAATCGGGCACTGGTGATATAGCCTCTTGCTGGACAATTAAAATGCTGCATGATCAACAGCAGATTAAGACTGACCCCGTAATCGTTTTTTTTTTTTTTTATTACTTTAGTCATTTCAGGTGGGGTTGAATTTAACAGGTATCATATCTGAATGAATATCTTCAGTTTTGGGCATTTCCCCTTCCTGTATACATTTCATTCCCCCCCCAGGCATAGACTATATAAAAAGATGGGCGCAGCGCCTGGGTCTGAAAACTGAGGCCAATGCGGAAATCTCTAAAAATTGCATTCTATTTAATCATCAGCAGATGGCGAAGTCAGTGGTTGCAGAAAGAAGTTCAATCCTATAGAAGTCTATGAGAAAATGACCCGACTTTCCCACCTGATTTATCATTTCAATAATGATTTTCCACATTATTTTATTGTATCTATCGCAGGTTTCAACTCTCCTTCGATATATTATGATGTTCATTTTTGTAAATTATGGTCCCAAATAGACTAGAATAAAGGATAAAGCCAGAATATGCTTTAGGGGCGTGGCTATCCTTTGGTTTCCGTCCGATACGGTCCGATCCACCCCTCGCTTAGGGCTGTAACGATTCAAAATTTAGCTGTACAATTAATTGTCTGAGAAATAATTGACAATTAGCAATTTAATTGTCTCTTTCGGTCAAAAAGTTATTATTTTTTTAACCAGTTTCAGTGTTTCCCACAGACCAGGAAGCAATGTGTGGTGGCAGACCGGAGGGGAGATGATGTTCAGTTGGGCAAGTGGGGGGGGTATGCTTTTCATTTTGTTGAGCAGGGGGGTTTGCGCTAATTCAAGTACTTTCTCATTTCTCCGTTTTTGTTTTTTTTTTCCTCTCTTCAATGTACGCATACATTATCAACAGGCGGCGATTGCGCAATTTGAAAAATTGCGGTTTAACCATGACACCGCAATTATTTTACATAATTGACAATTAGACAATTATTTAATTGTTACAGGTCTACCCTCGTTCCTCAATTCACACTCTCGTCCAATAGGAATCACATCCGGTTGAAAAATTACAAAATGGTGCTGTTCAAATTGCCAAAATCGAGGCCTCTTAAATGGTATACTGAAACCAATGGGTGACGTCACGGTTGCTACGTCCATCTTTTTATACCGTCTATGCCGCCAGCATGATGAAGTCATGAACTGCCCTACTCTGCCACTGATTGGCTACTGCTTATTGTCTTTGTTGGATTGATTGGATTGGTTTAGGCGTGAGGATTGGGATAGGTCAGGATTGAGGTAGGAATGTCAGGGTAAGCCAATCAGTGGATGAGAAGGGCGAGTCATGACTCTGCCATCCGGGGTGGGGGGGGATCACTTCCTATGTGGGCTCGGACTCCTCCCCTTCCTGCGCGGGCTCTGATGTGACTCCTCCCCTTCCTGTTTGCCTTTCAGCAGTATACATTGAGAGGATTGTGCTAAAGGGGATCTCCAGGAGAGGGAAGGATAAGGACTACAGCTTTGAGGTAAGGCTCCCTCAGTCTCTGGTACGGGGGATTAGTGCTGACGGGTACATCTGTTAGGCTTGTGTGCTGCGCCGTTTCCTGTCCCAGTGCTATAGTCACTGGAGCCACAGGCCTCCTGTTTGATTACTCGGTGTCCGAGAGCAGCAGATGCCGTGTTACTAGGTGCAAAAGGCCCAGTGTTCTCCGAAAAGCTTTCGAGGAAATGAGCGCACTTGGTATTGTTACCGTGCTGCAAATGGAGTCTCCAGTATTGTCCTCCGCCAGTTCGCTGTGATGGTATTTGAAAACTGCTCTTGGCGTGTGAGTAAATATCCGCTAGCGTGTGGGGGCGGCAGCCTGAGGAACAGCGGCAGGGAGGGACGTGTCAGGAGTGAAAGCTAGAGCGTGGCATTGAGCTAATCAAGAGGCACACTGCTCCACAGCACCCTCTTCTGGCTGGGGGACAGAGCAGCCCACACTAGAGCAGGAATGGCGAATGTTTGGAGATGTCAGCTAGCCACTGGCAAACAAAAAAGAGCACTAAAGTTCTTTCTGGAGAGAAACAATGGAGCAGTTGTTGGTTTTGTAGCTTATTGCCAAATATTTTATTACAGTTACGTTAGTTTTCCATCAGTGTCATCGGGGAGATCTTCGCTGTTTGTTTTTGTTCGCTTGATCTTGGATGAGCAGTGAACGGTTTCCCACAGGAAACGATCTGGAAGCTTCTCTTTGTTCCGCATTGGAGGCTCGAGTAGGTGCTGATGCTTCTTAACCCTTATCGGAGACGCTCCAGATCTGTCACATCGTGTGAACGGTCACTCTGAGACAGCAGCATCTGATTTGTTTGAACAGTGACACGCGTAAGAACAAAGATGCGCTTGCTTTCTGAACACTGGATTTTATTGTTCAGCTGTCATTAATCTGTCAGTTACAATCTCGCTGTACGCAGCAGGCTTTGCATGAATTGGGTGGGCGGCGTCGATCACATGATTTATTTAATTTGTCAGTCTGCCAATTTCCCCTCAAATGCAGTTGGCGGCTCTACAGAGGAGATTAAACTCACTTAAATAAACAAATATATTCAAGTTAATATAACTTATTTACATATGATTCAGACCGCAAGAATTTTGACAGCAACACTGTATTGCCAAGGCAGCTTTCCTGTATGGCTCTCACTCAAATTGATATTGATGCCTTCAAATTATGGGGTTGTCTCCCTTTTAAAAGGGAGCTGTAGTGGTCAATAATCAGTCTTCAAAAAGAGAAATAAAAGGCAACTGCTTATATTGTTTCCCTTTTTTTCTCAGAAAAATATGCAAACATAACTGATATGTAACTTTGAATAGCTGGATGTTACAGTCAAGGATATGTGTTGGCAGCACTGGTGGTGACGTCAGATCATTGGTACTGCCTGGCATAATTCCAATCGAAGGCCCCTATCCAGAAGAATGGGTTCATCAATCGCACGCGGTTTTGTTTCTGTTTATCTAACTACCAAATATTAAACTCACGGCTGTGTTGGGGTAGTGCCCCGCACAGAACACCAATGTTGGGGAAATGCCTCGAATGATGGCACCTTTGTGGTGATAATGCCCAAGCAGTGGCGACGTTGTTGTGCGTGCCATGGCACGTCACACAAGGGCGCCGGCTGTTGGGGTTACACCTCACAAGTGGGCACCATGTGTTGAGGCAATTTGCCTAATGATATTAATATTATTTGACTATCAAAAAAAACATATATTGTAATATTAATATTAAATATTAATATGAAAACCTCAGGGCACCGCCCTTCCTCAGTGAAGGGAAAATGATAGCCAATTAATAAAACCCCAGTCTCAATATCCACTAAGCTATTAATATGGAAATTGATTAATAATTAAATTAATAATTGTAACCAACTTACCCAATAAATCGTTCTACATAGAAGAGGTTGGCAATTTCATTCACTCTTGAACAACATCAATAACCACAGCATATGTCTTTAAGGAATATTTATTTGAATGAAACAAATAAAACACACAATTAAAACTACGCTAAACACTGGCACTATATGCACAATGAAGGAGGTGTGTGTGTGTGTGTGTGTGTGTGTGTGTGTGCGTACGTGCGCGCGCTCGTGTGTGGGTGAGGGAGAACGAAGGGATGATCTAAGGTGTGAGTGGAGGAGCCTTATTGACCATGTGGAAGTGGGGGAGGGCAACCCCACTGTAACAAGACCAAGTCTTTGTTACAAAGAAAAGTTTAAAGAGAGTGTTTAAAGTCAGTTTAAATGACTTAAAATGCTCAGTGGTGTGTTTGTGTATGTATTAAGTTATAATGAAGAGATGTGTGTGTTTTGCACAGGGAAGGTGCCGTGTTGGTATACAGGAGGTTATTTGTATGCAAGACCTTGTCTGCTACACATTAATACCATCCTGACCTACCTAAACACAATCCTAAAAACACTCACAGCTACTATAATTTTACAAATACACACAGTTGGTCTTTCTTAAAGAAGGTTTGAATGCCCAGTTGTTACCAGTCCTTAGTAGAGGAAGGAGGTTTGGTAGTTGCAGCTCGGTGGAGGATCCAATTCTGGAAGACGATGATCCGGCTGGAAAGAGCGGTTCTGGTGCTGGAAAGGTCCATGTTCTTGTTCTTGGAAGAGGAGGGAGGCTGGCCGCTCTTCAAAAGCAAGCTGTTGCTTCCAAGGCTTGTTCTACTCCTGATAGCATGGCTGATGCTTCAGCATGGCCACGGGAGAGGGAGGCCCAGAGGTGGGGGAGGAGAACCCCAGCCTGAGCAGTCCCCAGGGGTCCAGGAGCCTCACCAAGGGGTGGAGAGCAGAGCCAAAAGAGAGAGTCCAAAGAGCCAAGAGAGTGATAAACTGGTTGACCACTGCTTTTATCTGTCTGGCCTGCTGGCGGGAGGGGCTTACAGGCAGCAAGTGGTCATGGGAAGTCCTCTTTTTTGAATTTCCTCACACATGAAAGTTTTCCTCCGCGTGACCCCGACAGCTGTTACACGCACTCTGCACTCAATCATGTGATTGTGGGTGTGTTTTAACCTCTTGAACTGGAATGCCCCTGGTACCGAGAGCAGCGGCGCATACAAAGCAGGGCATGATAACCGTAAAGCTATGTGGTAATACCCGCTTAACAGGATGACACTGAGCTGAAATAACCATTTTTGATAACTATTATAACTAGCTATAACTACTGTAACTTCTTTGACTAGCTAAACGAATTGCAGTTCCAGCACCAAGCAACTACAGTAAATGAGCTCATAGCAAAAAACGGTGCACGTGTTTCATACGTGGTGCAAGCAAATCCCTAGCTTCATTCTACCACACAAGCGATATTTCCGATACAAGTGGAGACTCTACAGATAGTAACCATGCAAGGTTTACCACTCTACAACCAAACTCACTGAATTAGCAGCCAAAAAGAGCAAAAACGAACAACACTTCTGACAGTCATTACCATAAATTATATCTTGCCTTAGCTGTCTTGTGATCAAAGTTGTGTGTGAGGGCATAACACTTCTGCTGACGTTTACTCCAAAGTCCCTTTGGCGCTTTGAATTGATGACCGTTCCCATGTAATTAACTCTGTTCAAGACCGTTCTTCTTAAAACGCTGCTGTACATATTAAAGATCTGACAGAGAACCAATGGTCTAATGGCACGGCCCAGAATTATTTAAAGGAGCTGTATGTAAGTTTGTGGCCAAAACTGGTAGTGCAATCACATTGGAAATACTGCAGAGCGCAGTATCCCCTCCTCCTCTCCCCCAGACGAGAGGTTGCCAGCTAGGTTGCCGGATCCAGCAAGAAAGTCTACTACAAAGACTCATTTGACCGATGTACTGTCTCAATTACATTTGATATCGCCATAATGGCTGTGCTAATGTTGGAACGGTTTCCACAGCGTCTCAGCATAATGCCAGAGAAACGGACTCTAATAATGCATTGCTAATGTTAGCAATGACGTGTCGTGGTTTTTATTTCTCAAACAATTTGTTGCCTAGTCAATTCGATGACCCACCTGCATACGCACTAACGTACCATGAATGAACATGCATAACATTATTCGACTGTAGAGAATATTTGAAATTTCCATGCCTACATGAAATAGAATTAAGTTAGCCTAACTTAGCTGAATGTTACCTGTCCAGGAGAAAATTGGCAACTTCGGCGTCAGTCTTCAAATTCTTCTCTGCTTTCAGCCGTCTCCATCTTTCAAAGGCATGTCCTGTACAGATCCTTGTTTTGTTTCTGACTTTGTCACGACGTATTTCGGAATCATAATGAGGCCTTTTAGGTTTAGTAACATCAGACATTTGTGCTCCGAAACGCTGGTAGCTGCAGCTCAGTGGTAACTGGCAACCTGGATGCCGAAATGCTACTGACTTCGTGATTGGGAGATAGGTGGAGGGCGGCGCAACAGGCCAAAACACGAAATGACAACATAAACATTAGTTGTGGGCTGCAACTTCGCTTTTGTAATGAGAATATTCTGGCTGGACTACTGTTGTCAGTGATATAAGTATTTGAAATTAACATCATTCCTTAATGTCTGGTGATATATCAGGGCCATTTCATGATTAATCAACATACATTTCTTACATACAGCTCCTTTAAAGTTCAATGAAAATACGGACTGGTGCATGAGAAACGCATGTAAAAATGATTCTGCACAGCCATTTTAATGAAAATGTTGCTGATATGGTGCTAAGTTAGACTGGTACAGTTCACCTTTAAATACATTGTTGCTACGGGGTTTTCAACCAAATGTGCTTGAATGCTGCCCCAAATGGCAGAAATTGTGACTGTCCAAATACGTGCAGACTTTACTGCATGACTGTTATGGACTAGTATGCACAGGTTTTACCAGGTTGGTTGTGTGGTTGTCTCTTGGCATACTATGGGTGACAAGTGTTAATGAAGAGGGGGAGATGTACAGTCATTTAAAGGCAGTGACTTGTGAATGGGGCCTTGCTGCTTCCTATCATGTGAAGCACAATCCTGTCATGTGACATCATCGTCCTATAAGCAGCTGAGGAGGGTGTCCTCATATTCCCAAATACTACTTCCATTATTTTCAGGGAAGATGATCTCATGGGGATTGGTTCCATTTTTGCCCATGACGTTCACGCTATCTTGTGTCTGCTCACCCCGAAACACGAGGCACTGACGGATGTTTATCCCAGCAGTGACTGAAGGCCGGAGGGGCAAGGGATGTGTTCCGTAGGCAAAACATTCAAAAGCACGTGGCAGAATATGCCACTTAAGTGCATTTGAAAGCACAATTTTAACTCCTGGATAAGCAAATCTTAGGAGTGTTGTGATGAGACTCGAGCATCACTCACTAATTAATCAACAAATCAATCAGTCAGTTTGCCATTAGCGCGACCACGGCTGGTAAGATTCACAAACAGCTTATCCAGGAGTTCATGATAGTGTCACTATGATTTCTTTAAGTGTCTGCACATGAATTGATCGTGTGAATATCCAAATGATCTGCAGCTTTGGAATGTAAAACAGAATGAGGATGCCTTTAAGGTGGAACTTGGTTGCTCTTATATCATTGGTCCCCTCCCCCATTTATAAGGGCTAATTATTCCGTGAAATTTTTCAAAATGAAGTTGTGGAAGGGGGCAACACCTTACTGTCGTCAGTCAGCGAATTATGTGTAGACCACTCTGATGTGCTCTGTAATGTTTGCTTACTTACAGGATTATGGCTGCAGGCGTATTGTGCCCAACACAGCTGTGTGGGGTGTGGAGGGTGGGGCTCGTGTACAGTAGTGTGTCGAGTGCCTGGAGGTTGGGGTGGGGTGTGGCTCTTGTGTGCCCGAGGAGGGGGTGACACAGTTTAAGGAAGTAACTGACTCTCCTTCAGCTGGTGTGTTCTGAGCATGGCTGTGTAATGCTCGAGGTTAGCCGCTCCGTTAGCGCGACACAGCGCTCTATAACGCCCCAGAAGCACATGGCTGCCCGATCCAATCTGTGTTTCAGGAAGGCCCTGTTTTCTGCTCTTATCGTATCCTGCAGATACCGCCGGTCGTGTTCGCCTGAGAGGCAGCGGATGGGTTTCGCGTTACTATCACACTCCCACGCACGCGAGTACACACTCACTCACACACACTCTCACCCCCTTGCGCACAAATTCACTGCCTCTCTCTCTCTCTCTCTCTCTCTCTCTCTCTCTCACGCACACAAACACAGACACTTGTCATAACTGCTGTCAGTCCGCATGCTGGTGCTATAAAAGCGGAGTCTGTGAGTTTGTACATTTTTTTGCTTTGTTGGTGAATCCCTGTTTTGCATGGCTGATTGTTATGTATTCAGAATATGTCTCAGAATGCCCGTAGATACCTGTTTAAATATAATCCAATGCATGACAGTGGTCGGCCACCCTCGAGCTCTGCTCCTCGAGCTGAAAACTGCTGGAGTGATGCGGCTGTCATGTCGACCCAAATATAGGGGCACACAGGTTACCCAACCCTCTTGGCATAGGGGAGGTTTTTTGACCTCTCTGCACGGATTTAGACGACGGCGTCTATAAATTTCGAAATTCAATGCCTAAATAATTCTGTAATTGAATTTCCAAATGTCTTGCTTTACTGGAATAATTATTCACGGTCTCTTTGAGTTATAAAGCCTTAAATAGGCTCATGCACAATGGGGAAAATTGGCATTATTTGTATTCTGCGCAGAAGGGTTAAAGATTAGTCTTACTTGCCAGCTACTGATTGGTGTTATCAACTTTGGGTGGCACCCTAGAGATGTCTAATACAGCATACACTCCAATTCTCTGATCCTGCAGAGCTACCATTGCACAGTGACTAATCCCTCCCACTTGAATAATGGCAATGATGTCTGAGTTCATGTAGTGCTGACCGTGAGTTGGCGCACCGTCACATAATCGCACACTGTTATAGCCTCTCAGTTGTAACCACTCTGTTGCGCCTACACTTGGCCATAACCACGCTCTGTTGTAACAGTGCTCTTGTGACCGCGCTTGGTCGTAATTGCGCTCCATGCTAATCAGGCGGTTGCCCTGCGGGCCGTGGCTCACTGTGTACCTTAGCAGAAAGTAAGTGGAGCATCATTCACCATTTTTACAAGGAGGCTAGCTCAGATTTGATTTGCGGGCAAGGTGTGCGCAAGATGCTCGTGCAGCGAGGCTAGTGCGCACATACTTCTACCTGTGTTCTTCCACCCTCCCTTCTCTCCCTCACACACTTTTAAATACACACGCACACACACCATGTCCACAGACGGAGCAGCTCAGCTCTGCTATCTGGGTACTGCCCTCTGCCAGATTTGAGTTGCGTCCTGACCTGAGACGACCTCCTATTGAGAGAAGAGGGCGGGCTTTCCCCAGAGGAAGCCATGTATCACCATGAGCCGCACTCAAACAGGAAGTCTTTATGCATGAGACCCGGAACCGGGGCCAGTGCGGACAGTTTGTCACTCAACACCACCCTTTTACCTCGACTCACCCCCCTTAATCGCGCTCTCAACGGACGCATTGTTACAGCCTTGGTGGGGTCAATTTGCCTGGCTTTCGCTACAGCCAATTTGGCTGCTAGCCATGGCGGTATCATGCTCGCGGTACACCGGTATCCCGGGAAACAAGTGTAGATTTTTTTTTGCCGTGGATTTGTCCTACGACTGTTGCCACCATCTTGTTCCTGTTCTCATGAATTAATTAAAGAAACGGAGGCATGTCTGCTAATGTTCTGCCATTAGCCACTTCGTTAAAGGCCTTATTGTCAGTGTGCCTCGCGTTTCCTGGCAACGTGATCAGTGAAGTCCCCCTTTCTTTTTTTTCTTTTCCCCGAAACTTGGGACTCTTGGAAAGGTCAGAGGTCAGGAAGGAGATGATTGTGGCACTTTTTTGCAGCAGCAGCAGCAACGGCGACACTCGCCAAGGCTGGTTTATCTCGGAGCCCGGAACAGCGCTGCAATAAAACGGGGAAATAAAATGGAATAAATGTCACCATTGAGCAGCGCCAAAGCTGAGCCCGTATCGGCGGCCGTGTTGAAGGGATTTATGTCTCCGTGATGTCGGCGGAAATTGCTGGAAGTTGAAGAGCTGCTGGGTCCTGCCACCGGCTTTACTGTGGAAGATGGTATGAAAAATGGATAGCTTTGTGGCTCCCGCAGCCCGCCGTCTGCACTCACCGGGGAGGGAGTGAGTTAGCGAGAGAGCGACAGGAGCTGGGCACTGTTTTCAGCTTTACTGTCAGAGGTAGTAAAAAAAAAAAAAAAAAAAAAAAACTAATGGCTCTGGCTGGTGCATCTGCTCACGCACACTAGCACACACTGTCACGGATATAAACACACAAGCGCGCAGAAATGAACAGGATACGGCCTGTATCTCTCTCTCTCTCTCTCTCTCTCTCACACACACACACACACACACACACACACACACACACACACACACACACACACACACACACACACACACACACACACACACAGAGCGAGCGAGCGTGCAGGCTGAGATGGGCTGGCCAGTGGCATCTGCTTTTCCGAGCGAATCCTGGCATGTGGATTGGGCTCTGGTCTGTGGGCCAGAACATCCATCACCTGCAGCTGAAGGGTAATTTCCCTCCGTCCCACAGCTGGCTGTTTATTACTGGGAGCGTCAACCCCTGAGTGACTGTGCTCCCCAGTGAGATGAGCCTTCATTGTGCGTGTGTGTGTGTGTCTGTCTGTGTGTGTGTGTGTGTGTGTGTGTGTGTGTGCGTGCAAGCAAGTAAGCCTTGTCCTTAAATTTCTGAGAGCAAGGTGTGTTTTATCATTTCAGAGTGCTTTATGGTGTGTGTGTGTGTGTGTGTGTGTGTGTGTGTGTGTCTGTTTGTGTGTTCTTGAACTTGCTACACAGTGAGAACTAGATTTTTATGTTTTTATTTTTTTATTCCAACAAAGTGGAGAGATTTTTGGGAAGTGGGCCCTCATGTCTACAAAGGCAAATTGTGACTCATTAAGGTTAGGGGTGAGGTTAGAATTAGGGATAGGTTAAGGTTAGGGTAAGGGTTTGGGTTAAGGTTAGAATTAGGGATAGGTTTAGGTTGGGGTAAGGGTTTGGGTTAAGGTTAGAATTAGGGATAGGTTAAGGTTGGGGTAAGGGTTTGGGTTAAGGTTAGAATTAGGGATAGGTTTAGGTTGGGGTAAGGGTTTGGGTTAAGGTTAGAATTAGGGATAGGTTTAGGTTGGGGTAAGGGTTTGGGTTAAGGTTAGAATTAGGGATAGGTTTAGGTTGGGGTAAGGGTTTGGGTTAAGGTTAGAATTAGGGATAGGTTTAGGTTGGGGTAAGGGTTTGGGTTAAGGTTAGAATTAGGGATAGGTTTAGTTTTAGGAAAACAATCTTCCTTTCCCAAGTTTCCCCTTATGAGGGCTCCTTGGGAAAGAAAAGTTTGCGCAGGCCATTCAGTGTACTGGAGCCTTTATATAGGAAGAATTTGGTCCCTCTTGTGTCGAAGTTTTAAGTGCATTTCTTGAGTCCTCTTGGGAACAAAGTGTTTAGTTTTATGATCCAATGTTTTTCTGACCTACGTCTGTCCTCCGGTGTCCAATTGTTGTTTGTCTGGAGCCCGGATATTTCTAGTGCCTCAAGTCCATGGTGAAGGAAGTGAGCCACTAGGTGTGTGTCTGTCTCCCTATGATTTCTAATGTTATATATGTGTCGTGCTAATCTAGTCCTTATCTTGTTACCTGTTTCTCCCACATATTTTATGTCACAGTGGTTACACTTAATGACATATATGCAGTTATGTGTGTTGAGTGTGAGTGTTTGTTTGATTAGGTATGTTGTGTTTGTTGTGTCGTTTCTGATTGTTGTGGCTTGTTTGTAAAATGCTGGGTCTTGTGGATGTACCGTGTTAATTTCTGGTAATTTGCTGTTTACCAGATGGTCCTTGAGGTTTTTGCCTCTCTTATAAGCTGAGATGACTCTATAGTCCTGGAGTATGTCAGTGTTCCGTAGGGATCTGTTTAGATTTTGCTTAATTTTAATGTTTGCTGCTTGGCTAAATGCTGAGTAGGTGGTTAATGAATTCGAATGAATGTTCGAATTTCAAATAAAAAGTGACAGCCCTACAACATATATGGGAAGCTGTATGTGCAATACCAAATCCCTGTCTTTGACATTAGGCTTTTTACAGTCCTTCATATATGCTACCGCAGAGTGCAGGGTAAAATTTTCGAGCAACTTTAAGCACCCAGAAATATATGATGAGCTAAAGGTACACATTCATAAGTCCATATTCCTCAAGTTAGAGTAGCAGATTTTCACCCCTGAAAATTTGAAGGACCCAGCTGAAATACTTTCCTAGATATAGCCATGTTAAAGTGGCTCCTCAGAAATCGCTGTTCAAAAAGGGCCGGAACTTATTTGCAAAACTATTTTTTTATGACAAAACTATTAGGAGTTGAGAGCTAAAATTTTGGATTTCTCCTATTAGGAGGTGAATGCACTCGCTGGAATTTTTTCAGCCAAATGTGAGCTGGTCAAGTGGGAGCCATTCGGACATTTGACACGGAATGACCCATTTGCAAATCATTGTGTTCCGTTTTTATTCACGCTTTACACAACGTCCCAACATTGGAATTGGGGTTTGTACGACAGGCAGACGATGGTTGATGCACTCAACTTCCTTACCATCTTATCCCCATCTCCCATGAATTAGGTCTTCAGAAAGGGGCTATTTTCGTTCTACCTTTTTGGTGATGTGCGCGAGTTAAAAGGGTGTTCAAAATGTCTCTCTTCTACTCTTCTTGTTAGAGTGAGTGTCCAGAAAGTGTTTGATTCATCTTCTCATTCACATTGGCTTTCCGTGGAGGCGTAATTTGCTAATTTTTTGATTTCTCAAATCATGGCTACTTTAAGGATACTGGATCTGTGGTAATATTGCTATGCTAAAAATTTAAATGAAAACTATAATAGCTCACTGATTGTTATCTCGCTGCCAAATTCGAGTTGAGATATCGTCCAAGTCTGTTGCTGGAAATGACCAGTTTTTCTGTGTGGCGCTACTAGTGCAGGCTGGACTGCAGCCAACACAGCGCTGTCGGCACCTGATGCATCTACTGGCAGCTTTCTCTGAAACAAGATGGCCGCCTGCTTTATCTCTTTGCGTGCTGAATGTTTTTAGGCTTGTGGAAGAATGCGATGTTTGTGGGCCAGTCTGGGTGAAGCTTTCCACACCCCCTTGTCTAGAAGAGGAAAAATGCAGTAATTGAACAGTGAACTTTACCTGTTATTGGCGTTGATATCTGGGCTAGCGTTTTCGGATTCTTAGCATTCCGCTGTTTGTCTGGAATGAAGACAAACTGGTTTTTTTTCACAGAACTGCCTCAAGGCATGATTTTACAGGATTGCTGAACGAGCTATAAGACAAAGCCTGTCAGAAAATTTTTCAGCCTTCTGTTGGCTTATTGTGTTGATCATATTTAGGTTGGTGAGTTGTGGAGGACTCTGCGAAGTTCTTTAGTTTGAGCCCCTGGAGGTGTTTGGGTTGTGCTGAGAGGGTTTGTGTAGAATGAGATGGTCTTGTTATTTTCAGAGCACTGGTGTACCAGTTTGAGTCGGGCAAGTTGGGCAAAGGAGAGCTGTTCTGTATTCTGAGCGCTGCTGTAAGTCTGCCGTGGCTCGCGGTTTGCGTGGGAGACCTCGTCCTTGAGGGATGGCGCTCGTTGACCTCTCGATATGGCCCGGAGCCAGGCTCGGAGTGCAGACATGGGCAGGTTTGCGTTGGCGTATGATGTGTCGGGCCAATGCGGGGTGACACGCTGTTCATTCTAGTTCACATCCTCCACCCACCTCCGGCCAGCGTACATGCCGGCCAACTGCCCTCTGAACCAGGGCCGAGTCTTCTGAGCTTCAGCTGGGCCCGGCCGCTGTATGCAGCAGTGATTAGCTCCGTTTCCATTTCAGCGTGTACATTCTGTATAGCGGTTAAATGGTGCATGAAAATATTAATCTCGTTCTTGGTGACTGGGTGAATAAACACTCAATATCTGTTTTCCCTTTCCTGCGATCATCAGCATTAGGGGACTGATGGATTTTTAGACATTGATTTATCAAAGTTTCATTCAAGTATTCTTGAGAACAAACACCTAAAACTGAACTGTTGATACAAGGCAGGATGGATCCAGGCTTTCATGTTGTTTACACCAAATTATGACCCGACCATTCGAATGTCGCAGCAGAAATCAAGACTAATCAGACCAGGCAACCTTTTTCCAATCTTCTGTTGTTCAATTTTGGTGAGCCTGTGCGAATTGTAGCCTCAGTTTCTGAGTGGCACCTGGTGTTTTCTGCTGCTGTAGCCCATTTGCTTCAAGGTTTAACGTGTTGTGCGTTCAGAGACGTTCTTTCATATACTTCTGTTGTAACAAGTCATTATGAGTTACTGTTGTCTTTCTGTCAGCTTGAACCAGAATGTCAATTCTCCTCTGAACTTTGGCATCAACGAGGCATTTTCGCTCTGAGAACTGCTGCTCACGGGATATTCTTCCTTTTTCGCACCATTCTCTGTAAACCCTAGAGACAGGTGCGCATGAAAATCCTAGTAGATCAGGAGTTGCTGAAATACTCAGACCAGCCCATCAAACACCAGCTGCCATGCCATGTTCAAACTCCCTTAAATCAGCGTTCTTCCCCAGTCTTAAGTTTAATTTGAATTTCAGCTGATAATCTTGACCGTATCTACATGCTTGAGCTGCTGCCATGTGATTGGCTGATTAGACATTTGCGTTTACGAGCAGTTGAACAGGTGTACCTAATGAAGTGGCCGGTTAGTGTATTTTGATGCATCTTATTGTGTCGATGTGCCTTTTCGTATTTCCATCTGTCCGTCTGTCCTTCTCTGTAGCACATTACCTTTTCTTTTCCAAACCAGAACGCCAAAAGTATTTCATGCTTGTTTTTCTTTTTTGTTTCTTTTTTTCATAGAATGTGCGATTTATTGCTCAGATGTTCGTTGCTGGAATGACTCCGCAGTCAGAGTTAAGGCAGGGTCATTGGGTTCAGCCCTGAATTAAGTGTTACAGGGCCTTCCCAGCTCGTGTCTCATTTGTGTAGTCATTCCGTGCTGAACATTATAGGGTTTTTATTGGGCGTCTGTGCAGTGCGCTTTTAGCCTCATGGGCATCGTGTTCATCTGGCACTCTCCTACGACCCCAGTGGGGGATTCGGCCAATCAGAGTGAGCGGGGGCAGTTCGTCAGCCCTGTTTGAGGACCAGAGAGAGTTCCTGGTTGTGATACCAGTCTTCAGTCTCTGCGCTGTTCAGGAAATCTCATTCAAGTTGTGGGGCCAGATACCTCACTTGAACGAAACTTCTGCTTTTGGTTTACCGTCTACCTTAAATTGATCTTTGCATCACCTATCGAGATGACCAGAAATGAAAAGAAAAGAAGGTGAAGATGAAGGAATGAAAGAGGTGAATTTGTGAAGCGGAAGGTCCACACTCCTTGGAATGTGGGTTATTGGGCAGATGCCTGATTGATTTTTTTAAAATTTTGCTCATTTAAATATAATGTATTCTGGAAAGAATCCTCCCGCAAAGGATGGTCTCAAATCTCCCTGCTCCAGGTCTCCCTCATAAACCTCTTATTCCCTTTTCCTAACTCCTTCTGACGGTCTCTTAATGACGGTCAACCTCGATCAGTTACTGGGTCAGAAGCTGGGGTAAGAAGAGTGGTTAAAAATAAGCGATTATAATAACTTCGGTGAAAAGGTGAGATCGAGGCCACGGCTTCCTTCCCGGCCATGATTTCACTTCTTAGCATTTTATACTGTAATTAGCCCAAGACGAATTGTGGAAATGCTGGATTCGGAGCAGCCTTGGGTCGTATCTCGCGGCAGTAATTACTGAATACAAAGGTCAGCACATTTGGTGCTCTGCTCTCTTTTAGTCTTACTCCTTTTTTAATGATGCCTGATCTTTCTGTGAAAATTTGAATATCTGAGGCAGGGCTCGAATTAGGATTTTTTGACTGTGTGCACATGGTGCACACACATGTTGAAAATGGGTGCACTCGTGCGTGTTTAGGTGCACAGTCTAAAACTTGCTTAATTCAATAAAAAAAAGCCTCTTTGCAGCAGTACAGAATAAATAAACAAATATTCTTCAACTCAGATTATTTGATATGCCATAGGACTACTGTACATTTGCAGTGGTGCAACAGGTTAGGATTATTGGTGGGATAAGATTTTATTAAAATCACGCTGTATATAAGAAAAATAATGGAAAAAATACAAAAAAAACCCCGAAGAAATCAGTAAAACGAGTAAACTGAGTGTACTATTTATTATTTATCACAGTCACATAATATTCAATCTAGAATTTAATTTCACTTTGACTTGGCCGAGAAACTAAAGTAATTTTCCGCAACTCCACCATAGGTCCTCTGTGGCCTCAATAGCTGCAACAGTGCAGCTTTTAGCTGTTTTTATATTTCTACATTCTTCATAACTCCATAATTAAGACCCTCTCCTCCTAGATTATATTTAATCTAGAAGAATTTTTTTTTTGTAAGATTTCATTAATCACCCAGCAGCCACTTACATTACATCCAACGAGTAAGTGCATACATCAACCAACGTGAATGGATCTTCAAACATGAATCTCATTTACAATTTCCCAGGTGTCCACCCGAGTATGCGCGAAATAATTTCAAGTGTCCACCCAATCAGTGTAAAACGACATTTATTTCTCCCGTTAAGACGCAGTCCCATTTGTCCCAGTCGTGGTCTGTGATGGCAGCGTCCCCTGGTGCCGCGGAGGGCTGATGTACCACAAACTCCCTGATCCTGGATCAGGGAAAGTCTCTGATGAGAAATATACATTACGCGATCAGCGAATGTTAACACATACGCGGCCTCAGACCAAACGTGTTGCACAGTTTTGTCGTCCCATCGATTTTGGCATTAATTCTCGTCCCTTACCGATACAATTTATCATTCCAGGTAATGATGAGCGCATTTGTATAAAGAGGATTTATTTCGGGGGCAGATTTTTATTAGGTGCACGCGGTGCATCCGACTTGAAAACCTGCCGAAAACAGGGTGCATACGTGCACCTATGCACCCGCTATGTCGAGCCCTGTGAGGTCATGGTTACTGCAGAGAGCACTTCCCTGCTTTTATCAGTTGGGTGTTGAAAACTCGGCCAATCGGCATCAAGGTTGCGAAGTGTCAGTGTGACGCGTGGGCATTTCTAAAATTGTTTAAAAGCGCCGGGGCCTTGCTCCTGATTGAATGTCTTCTCAACACCCACAGTGAACTGCTCGACGTTTTTCAAGGCAATCTTAACTCACCTCAGGTTGTAACACTTACTGCTGAAAGAAACAAGGAAAGAAACTAGGAAAGAGTGAAAGTGCGCAAAGTAAGGACGAAGGGGGAGAGGAGGAGAGGGTGAGAGAGAGGGAGAGAAAGAAGAATAGAAGGAAATGGAGAGAGAGAAAAAAACGTTGGATGCATTCGGTGGTGATGATTGTAATTGTGTTTGATAATGGTGGTTCTGGTCTATCGCCTTGCCCTCGGCAGCGCTGATTTGGCTGCTGGCTAACGCTTGGCAGTGGGCAGTCCATGCAGGAGGATGGGTCTGTGCTGGCACAGGATGCAGCTGGCAGTATTGTTCTGTGTAGCATGCAGTGGGCACGCTCAGATATCTGGGCTGCTGAAACAAGGTGGTGCAGCGAAGCAGAAATTTGTTCACTCCGGCCAATTCAGTCTCTGCCTGTTTTGTGTTCTCCCTGCCACAAAACGAAATCGCCAGAATCCTTATAAACAGCACACACTGCCTAGGACTGTGGGTAATGAGCCTGTGCGAGAGCTCCATCTTGCATATGAGTCCATGAACTTAAGGCTGCTTCAGCCCTCACAATGGCATCGATCTAGTCTGCCTTAAACTCATGAGGCTCGGGTTTCGGTTTCTAATTTCATTTCTTTACAAAACGAAACAAAATGGACAACCAGTGTCTGAAATTAACTGCACCCCCGAGCCACACACTGGTTCATTTTCCCCGAGGGCGTTAAGATTGTTTTTTGGCTTCTTTTGCTGTGTTGGCATCAAGCGCAGATTATAGCCCTGCTGTATCTATTGTTTGGTGCCCATTATGATATGTGTAAGTAGTTATCTTTAAATCGTTACGCACTAGAATAATTTCCTGACTGATGTCATGGGGCTAATCCGCTCCTTGCGTGAGGGCGCTGAAACCTGACTCGAAACTGTTTTTAATGCCTTCATAGGCGCTGTGTTTGTTGCTATGAGCCCAGCACGCCACCATGCAGTAGCCTGTGGACTCATTTTAATCGTGTTTTCGTTTAAAGGCCGCTATGCTTTGGCCTAGATCCTGGAAAGCCTTTCCGTTTGTTCTTATTTTTGAGCGTACTGCTCTAGACCCGTTACAGATGTCCCTTATAGTGTTCATTGACTGCTTTTAGAGGTCCCAGCCACACATCTCCTCATGGACTGGGCCAGTGCTAAACATAACTGCCAGTCTCTACTTGTGCTATGTGGCTAATCTCGACTGTTTGATGAAGCATAAAGATCTGGGCGTGTTCTAAACCCACACTGCTGATGGATTGTTCCGGAACATCCCCAGTCTTTTCCTCAACTCTGTGAATAGTAGCTTTCCTCGGTTTTTTTTTCCTCTCAAGTTCTAGAACTTCATTTGTCAGTTGGCTGTAGTGACACTTGCCTCATGAGCAGTGGGATTGTTAAAAACCGTGTAATCACATATTTGTGATCTTAGGCAGGGTTCATGTAGGAGTTTGCTGGGCTGAAACAATTTATGTTTTCACGTTTCTGGCCACGTTTCTCAGCAGGAGCTACCGCGTATTTGCGTGATTGAAAGCCCAGCGAAACGGCAGCCAGCAAACGGAGGTTCTCATGAAATGCATTTCATCAGCTGGATGTTAAAGATCTCGCTGTAAAAGGGAGAGAAGGCTGCTCAGCTTTGGAATTCAGAGACGGTGCAGTCAGTCAGGCGGTGTGGAGAAAGCCAAATGCAGTTCTGGGCTCGCTTTCACAAAGTTGACGTAAGTGTTTCTGTGTTTATAAAAAAAAAAAAAAAAAGGCTTGCCTGCTCCCCTGTCAGGATGTGTAACCTAAATCATCCTCGTCACTCTTTTCCAAACGAGGTGGAATAACGTCATCGTTACTCTCTTAGGACCTGGTGTCCCAGTACACCTCAGCCAAAGGGGGAAGAAATATAGAATCTGAGAAGAACTATAGCCAAGGGATGTGAGATGACGATTCGAGGGATCGCAATTGAATTTGCAAACTTTGCCGCTGGTGGCGCCAGTACTATTCTTGCCAAAATCCTTGCTTATGTTCGGCTGACGCGCTGGAGAGTAGAGGAGGTCAATTCTACACGTCAGAACGTACACTTCCGGTAAACACAGCACCCTATACACTTCACTAGCAACACAACGCCAGTTCTGTGCACGATATACAGCCACGGTATTTGCTTCGCGTGAATAATTATGATTGACTCCAGAATCCTCTGATCACGTACACCCCACCTCGCTTATATCCTCCTCGCACACGTTCCCTGGGTGTCTGTGACGGTAAGTGTAGCGTTTGGTTTTCCCTGGTGCGCTCCCAGGAGGCCGTCGTCCCGGGAAACGGGGAGCCCGCGCCGGTTGCCAAGGGAACGCGGGTGCCTGGGCGGATTCCAGCAGGAGTCACGAGCGCAGAAGAGGCTTTCCCCACCGCGCTCTGCCCTCACCGTTGGAAAAGCCCCCCAGGAAAGCGCAGTGTCTGTGACTCCCTCTCTTTGTGGCTGCGGTTTCCTGTTACGCTTAATTACCGCCGTCACGTACCTAAGAGCCGTGAGCCAGCGAGGGCGGTCGTGACGGCGAGGAGATACTGGAGACGCAGCAGGTGTGGGGGACACACTCGTGCTCCACGCTTTCGGTTTCCCTTATTTATTTGTTCATTTTTACTTACGATTTACACAACATTCGCACAAAGTGACTTCATCGGTTGTAAATCATCGTCATTTCAGTGTTGTCCATTATAAATTTTGGGTGCAACGGGCTAATTTAGGTTGCCGCATTACATCACTAGTAGTTAATAACTGCGGTTTTGAGATTCGTTAACCGTCGTTGACGACCTTGTGGTCTAGATTGTGATTTGCATAATTTAACTCAACTGGTGTTTGCAAATAAGACGATACTGTGATGACCATAATGGTGATCTTATCGAACACGGCAGTCAAATTACACTTAAAAGCATTTTGCTCTGCCATGCTGTAGAACCCTGTTAAAATGAGGCTCAACAGAGCATGAAAAGCCTCTATAAAATCATGCGTATATGAATGAAGCAAATTATTCAGAGGAATTTTCAAATGGAGGAGAGTCAATTTGATTGACGTTAAACATAGATGTGCATTATGAACTGTGTCGGATTTGAACCCTGTGATTTGAAATGGTGTAAAAGAGAATCGATTGGAGTGGAACTGATAACTGACAAATGTTTCATCAACCCTAACGCTGCTGGTAAGGTGGACGGAAAAAAAAATCTTAGGTGTATTAAAAAAAAAAAGTAGAAGTTTTACAAATGTTATATTTTTCATGTCATGTATTCTTTTAAGCGTTGTCCGTATGGTTATTGAGAGTTGACAGAATTGGGGAAAAGGTTAACGTTGATGTTAGCTGGACTTTATCAGCTCTGGTAATGGCGTCTCGCTGTACACAATGCCTGCTGGGTCAGCACTTGCCTCAAAGCCAGCACTTTAATTAGCTCATTACTGAGGGAGAGTTATGGGTCGTGCAGCGGATATCCGTGCAGCGTCTCGGCGAGACCCAAACCTCTCTGTGTGGTGTTGGCATGTTCTCCTCATGTGGGTTCAGTCCGGCTGCTCTGGTGCCTCCTGCAGTACAAAGACATGTATGTCAGGTTTATTGGAGACTCTTAATGGCCTATCGGTAGGTGTGGTGTGTGAGTGAATTGTGGGTGTTCCTAGCGGTAGTGAAGTGTGCCCAGTGTGTTCCTGCCTCTGTCTCCTGCACTCTTTCATACTTCTCTTTATCATTTATATATCTCTCTCTCTCTCTCTCTCTCTCTCTCTCTCTCTCTCTCTCTCTCTCTCTCTCTCTCTCACTGCCACAAGCTCTGTCTTGCATACTTCTGTACAATCATTCTTGCCTCTCTCTCTCCCTCTCTCCCTCATGCTTTGTGTCTTACATACTTCTTATCATACATCTCTCTCTCTCTCTCCCCCTCTCTCCCCCCCCCAAATCATATCTGTCTTCATGCCTCCCAGTTGCTGTGTGGACGCTGTCATGGTCATGAACATGCTCAGACTGTCGGAGCACGCAGCCTCGCATTTCACAGATCTGTCTCCTCTTAAGCGCTGAGAGAAAGGCTCCCATTCAACACAACGTCCCTTCTCCCGAGCGCAGTTAACCCTTTCCGCACAGGCATGACATCTCTGGGCCTTTAAGCTCCATTTGGAGTGTAGAATGCGACGAATGCCCAAGTAATGCTGAGTGGATCGGTCACACATCTGCTCTACGGAAAATTCCTCTGAGAGATACGGTTTTAAATATGTCACTGCTCCACTACTGTTCTGCCTACACCCCTTACAAAAAGAAGAGGAGTTCAACTGCAGCTCTGAGGGTCATAATTACTGCTGTGAAGCTGAAGTATTATGCAATATTTTGGCCGCACTTGTCCTTAACCCCTCTGTGCAGGATAGATGCCGGCGTCCACAAAAATTACGAAATTAAATTGCCACGTAATTCCATAAATGAATTTCCAAATGAGACGAGAGTCTTGCTTCATTGAAATAATTTTTACAGTCTCTGTGATACAAATCCTGAGTCATAAATCCTTAAATAAGGTGCAGAACAACAAACAAGGATTGGCATTATTTGGAGTATGCATAGAGAGGTTAATTACAGCATTACAGTTTTAGTATTACGAAGCTGTAGTTTTAGCTGCAGTATTGTTTTGTAAGGGACCGTCTCGCAAAAGTCAGAAGCTTCGCATATGCGATGCGACTTGACATTCAACACTTAGCCATGTCCAGGGTAGAAAAAGGTTTCTCACAGTGAATGTGTCCTGTCTGTTCTACCAACCATGACCCCACATTGCTGCTATTTCTGGTGCATTTGTTCTCAAAAGAAGACAAAAATGTAACTCGAGCACATCCTCTAATTAGGATGCAGTCAAGTGCCCCTAAATCTTTCAACATGGGGCCTCATGTTCTCCTGAGTACAAATGTTTGTATAGAGCTTTTCCACCTGTTTAAATATTGGGTAAAATAGATGATATATTTTGCGGAGTTTCCTTGAGTTTGATGTAAATGTATGCGCTCCAGTACACACCGAATGCGCTGACAGAGTGCAGTTGGTTTATGTCGATGAAGACAGACTTGTATTTTTTTGAGGACTCCTCTTGGATGTTGTTTAGTCTTGCGTTTGTCATTTACACACTGGGGGAAATATTTATTTTCAGCTTGATGACAGCTTTAGATTTTGGGACGCGGTTTTGATTCACGATTCAGCCGCTTTTTTTTTTTGTTGTTGTTGTTGTTGTTGGACTTCTCGCCGTTACGTTTTCCAACTTGGAATTCTCTTACCGCGTTGATGTCTTTCTCCTGAATATTAAGGCGTAATCTCTGGGACTTGTTTCATTTTATTGTTTATCGGCGGGAAAGTAGAACTAAAATGCAGGTTTTAAGTTCCTCAGCAGTTCAGGTTAAGTTTTTAAATGCCTCTAGTAAGTCTGAGTCCTAGTGTCAACATTATTGCTGTGGAAATATTGTTGCAATCACATGACGACATTTAAAAGCCATCATTAATGCGCGGAAATAAACATGACTGCAGTGAAACGGAGGTCGTGAGACACCAGTGCATTTGTACGCTCGTAACTTGGCATTGCAGTGCAGTTTTTAACAGTCCTCTGCGGAGGTTAAAAGTTGTTTACTGTAAACCTGTGAGTTTTGGGAAAGGAAATCTGATCAGTGACAATAGACTCTCTGTTCCAGGTGAAATGGTCAGACTCCACGTCCACCAACGTGAGCAAGACGCACCATGAGCTGGAGGACTTCCTGCTGAAGGTGGGAGATGTCCTCTGGAGGCAGGGTCTGTCTGTTCAGTCTGTAGGCAACACAAGCCTGGAGTATGTAAGACTTGGAAATATCCTTGACAGACTGCATACAGCAAAGGCTTTCCGGTGGGGTTCATACTAATGATGCCTACAGTACTACTGCAAATCAGAGTAGTCTTTCTGCTACTAATTTCAGTGCCGCTCCAACTAGGACTATTAACTACTATAATTAAGGCCATTACTACTAAAATAAAGACTAGAACTACTAATACTAAGGCTAGCACTACTACGACAAAGACTAGGAATATTACGACTAAGGCCAGTACTATGACCTCGGCCGTTCCTACTACGAGAAAGACTTGGACTACTGCGACTAAGGCTATTACAAATACAACTACTGAAGCTAGCACTGCTAGGGCTAAGACTAGCAATGCCATGACTAAGGCCAGTACCACTATGACTAAAACTAGTGCTTCTAGGACTAAGGTCAGCACTTCTATGACTAAGATGAGTACCACTCTAAGAGTACAGCTACAGCTAGAGCTGGTGCTACTACGTGGTTTTAATCCATTTTGAGGCACTTCTGAGCAGAGTTTGCATGTTCTCCCTATGTTTGCATGGATTATCTGTGAATACTCTACTTTCCTCCCACAGTCTTAAGGTGTGCACCTTAGGCCGATCGTAGACTCTGTAAATTGCCCATTGAAACAAGCATCTTAGTGAAGAGTATGTGATTCAGCTTCTACACGTGTTTAGAAAGCACATTGCATTACATGATAGAGCAGTAAAATAAAATGTTGTTCAACAATAAATGATTTAAGTCATAAATATAGTTCTACCACGATTAAGATTGCCACTGCTCACCGAGTGTTTGCCCTGCGTCCCGTACACAGGTTCCGAAGGAGCGGGCGTCAGAATCGTTCGAGAGGAGCATCCGAAACCTGCTGCGCCACGGGGACCAGCAGGAGGGCCGGGAGCTGGAGAGGACGCTGCGGTAAGCGTTTCCCCCTCTCCCCGGGGGGTAACACGACACTGGGGCATCTGCTGCACCATTAGAGTCCGGGTCTGTGCGAATTCGAGTCGCGTGCTTCCTTTGTCCTCCCCGCTTTTGTTTAAAAAATGCATGATATTATGAGTCCGCCAAACTTGTTTTCCATTTTTCCTGCCTCCTGACCTCATCTGAGGTCAGGTCCCCTCCCTCATCACGACAAACTACGTTTCCCAAGCACCAGTGGGGTTAGTCTCACCTTTAGCCAGCCTGTGGTACCCCTCACTTTGCTGACTGTTATCCCATTTTATTACTGTGTGGTGCAGTACATCACTCCAATACACATTCAGAGTGGACATTAATAATCTATTCTACTAAAGGAACAGACTTCCGCGCAAATCTTAACCACACAATGTACACACTTCAACTATTGTTCTGTATCTAAAACCTCCCTTTGCCAATTCATAATGACCTTGAGAAACCACATTTTACAGCCCATGTTTGATTTGGAAATCCATGGTTTATTTTATAGAACAGCTGCCGAACCCGCATCGCACACCGAACAGTGCCGAGAAATCTCAATTAGCCCATTGCTGCGACCTACGCGAAGATTATACAAATTGCTACCCGGCCCGGAAAATACACGCATGCAGTTTCGCCTTCTGATCACAAGATTTCAACAAGCTCACAAGTAGTAGTATGCCAGTAGTTCATATCAAAAAAACTAATTATGTCTTATGTGTGAAGAAAATCTCGGAGCTTAGCACTGCATTAAAGAGCCCTAGGAATAATACTGACCCTGGAGTATATCCTAGCCTATGGGCAGAGCTCTGTCTCTGGTGGCAACCGTTAGCCAGTGAGGGTCAGGCATGCTGCTCGCTGGGTGGAGCTAGTGCGGTCAGTAACCCGGGTCACTTTAGCCTAAACCCTCCCTTCCCTGCCCTTAGAGCTGGGGTGTCAAACTGGTCTGTAAAAGGGTCGAGGGGCTGCAGGTTTTCATTCCAACCGAACAGAAGCACACCTGACATTAGTGATTTCATCAACTGATCTCAGCCTGCACAGTAGATTAGTTGTATCAGGTGTGCTTCTGCTCGGTCGTAATGAAAACCTGTGGCCCCTCGGCCCTTTTACAGAGCTGTTTAAGACCCCTGCCCTGGAGAGACGGGATTGATCACGTCCTCTCGCTTGGCTGCTGGTGACAGGGTAAATGCCAGAATGCGCAACTGTGGCCTCGTCTGCATCGCCCTCGAATGTTTTTAGCGAACTGAGTTGCTGTATGTACATAAGTGCTATTGCAGTAGTTGACTGAAAGAGCAGTGTAGGCTTTCAGCTGTTAAAACATCACAAAGATAGCGTGCTCGGTGAGTTTTTATATGCAGAGGTGTTCTCTGCATAGCTCCAAGGCTGCTTTTGGCTCCAATGTTTTCAAGTAACCTTTAATTAATTGGTTTAAGGTAGTTCTGAGAGTACATGTATATTTTGTTTTCATGTCGGAAGCAGCAGGTCTCGCTGTGCCTCGGGGAGATTGCCAAATTCATATTCATACGGTGAAACGTTAATTGCTCCCTGTGCATTATTGTGTGAGCCGGAATGCCTGAGGGCTCATTTTGATTGCAGCAATTTCAGGTCGTAGGTAAGCAGTTTGCTGTGTAAATGCAGTTAGAATACTGCTTTTGATGCTCCTGTTTGAAAGAGGAAAGTCTCTTTTGATGCTCAGGAATAAGTGAAAGGGTCATAGTTGTTAATATTACCTCTTCAACACATTATCATTCCTATGGTGTTCTAATTGTTCTTTTTTCCTGTAAGTTACTCATTGTCACTGTAGAAATAGGGCACACGCATCTTTCAGCCATACATCACTGTGACTGACTGGCTGACCTGCTGTGGTTTGACCTGATATGGTTGACATTTGACTTGATAAGCCTGCGGTCAGTGAGCACAGGTTGGCAATGAATCTCTCCCTTTCTCTCTCCATCTGTCTCATACTCCTCTCTCTCTCTCTCTCTCTCCCTCCCTCTCCCCTGTGTTACAGGGAGAAGTTCCTGTCAGCTCCTCAGGATTTTCGGCAGACTGGAGGAGTGTGCTCTTTCTTCCTGTCCGAGACCTTGAAGGACACTTACAGTCACTGTGAGTATTCTGCAATTCCAGCAGACGAGCGCGCAGATCCGCAGAGCCACTCGCTATCAGACCTGCAGCCAATAGCCTGACGCCCTCATGTTTCCTCAAGGTCCCCCAAATTCTTATTCGAGGCGCGTGCTTCAAAATACGCCTCATTCAACAGCTTGAGATCTCCTTGAGATGCAAATTAGTTTAGTCAGATGTAGCCGATCGTGCTTGAAATTAAGTCTACTGGATGTTAGATTTCCAGGGTTGGTCACCACCCTATTTGGAGAAAAGCCCTTGGAGTAGAGATTATCTCTCATTAGCACCTCCTATTGGTTCGAGGTCTTCACTGAACCTTCTTGGTATGATCTTTGATCTGACTAATTCTTAACCATGAGAGCCACTCCTGCATTACTGGCATGTTGAGCTGGTGCCTGGCAAACTCACTCACTGGTCTTTCGGCGAACAGTTCCTGCCTTTCGGTTTGGTTTAAGCCATTGACTGTATAAAACATGGGCGTAGCCTCCATGACGTCACCCATAGGTTTCTGAATATCCATTCTGAAGCAAATTTGGTCGCCATCTTGGCACTTACTTGACTCCGCCTACCTCCCGGATAATCCAAAAATGGGCAAAAAGGCGGGCCGTTGCTGGAGCCGACGCAAGCCCAGTGGGCGGGCCGAATGGAGCTCGTTTGCTGAAACACGCCCTCTAAGCTCGCAGCTACTAAGCTAGCTTCAGCTTCCATACTCGACTTAAAACCCAACTCAGCTCGATGCTACCTGGTTCGCTAAGGCCGAGATGCGGGGTCATATCTGTCCCAGTATAGCAATGGATCTTGCCAAGTAGCTTGCGGAGGCGGGTCGAATGCTGTTTATATTCGTGAAGCGGCTGTGGGATGAACGTTGTTCGTATTCGTGAGGCAGCAGTGCGACGAATGCTGTACACCGCTGGGAAGATGCGGCGGTTGGCTCACTGAGTATCCGTATCCCCCCAGAGTGCGAGCGGGTGCTCATCTTAGCTCTTGTACGCACCTTAGCCCGGTGCCATTAACGGTAGTATGGCCAGCCAAACGATAACATTGCACTACGTAACCTTACTGACAAACCTGACGGACCTTCATTTTCCTACCACACTCTTTTCACATATCACGCTTATCTCTCTACCACTTTCTGATCACAAGTATTATCACCCTACATTTTGACTTCGGTGAATGCAGAATTAATTGGTTACTGTAGCCAGCATACGTGGGCTCATCAATATTAACACAGCTGGGCGTCTGGCTCAAAGACGCCATGGTTATTTCATCAGCTGCCCAGCTTATCTCTGTCCTTTATTTTAGCTAACGGTACCACTGCGACGCGCAACTTTTTTTTTATTGCGTCGTAAAATTGATGTTACTTTCGGGGAAAAAGCCTTTACTCCTTGCAACAGCTAATATAGCCGAACATTGCTGGTTTGCAGCACTTTTTGCCGTCTGGCTTATTAGTTACGTTAATGTGGTTAGCTAGTTTATGGATGATGGACTTCATGTTGAAACACTTTTACCAACAGCTAGCTAGCTTGCTAGATAACGTGGGATATGTTAAATTAGCTATATAGCTAGCTAGCCTTTCTATTTACAATGATACCGTTCAGTAATCGCACTGAAAATTGAACGAATCCATTTGTGGCAGATGCCGTTCTATAAGATACTGCTGTGTGAATCTACTGAGTGTATAACCACGGCAATCTCCGGTCAAGCCTTCCAAATATTCTGGGGAATCAGTTAAGGAGCCCCGTCATTTGGTAGTAGGGCTGCACGATTTTGGAAAAAATGTGAATCACGATTTTTTTTGTTTAGAATTGAGATCACGATTCTTTGGCACGATTTTTTTCCCATGAACTGAAATGTTTATTGTCGTCATTTAAAAAAAAAAAAAAAAAAAAACTGGCCATTAAAGTGCAGTAAAAAAAAAAAAAGGTTTAAAAAAGGTAAAAAGACAAAATAAGCAAAATAAGTGCACCTTAAGTGCTCTTTGACTCCACATGGCCCTGAACTAGGGATGCAACAATGTAAAACCGCAACCCAGGAGATGATACTGCTCAATTATAATGTCATATCAAACAGGCAGGCACCGATGCAAGTCCATCCGAGGCACGTTTGCACACAAACAAAAGCCTGCAGGGAAAGAAAGCAGCACGCCGACTGCATTCCAGCATAAACCAAGATTAGTTTTGGGGCAACCCTTTAAAGCCAAACCACGTATCATCCACCTGCAGTCTTGAAAAAATGGCTGTCAAACTTCAGTGGCCGTTTAAAATGCTTCTGGTGCTTTGAAGTCAGCTCCATCACCTTGACATAATTAGCATGCCCTAAATCTATTTCTGAGTAGCTACTTTGCCGAACTAAAGCTGCTTTCCCACCGAACGGGAAACATTTTTTTTTCGCACGACAGATAACATTCAAAGTAAATGCAAAGACGCGCGTCTTCGCATTGAATTTGAATGCACTAATCTGTTGTGCGAATAATTCGTTTCGTGTTCGGTGGAAAAGCAGCTTAAAAATCAAGCAATTTATTTAGCCAACAAGTACAACCGGTATGTAGCCTATAATGATTAAAAAGCAATAATAAGAAGTGGACATACCAAACAGGCTTCCCTGTAAGTGTGCCAATAACAATAAAACCATTTTAATATGGCCCTGGTTTTCAAAAATATAACAATATAGGCCGACGCAATGTGGAAAACATTTCATTAAGCGTATCCACCGCGAGGTGTGATTTATTTCCGTATTCACATCAAATCGTCAAATGTAAGCCTATAAAAATAATCTGGCAGACGCACGAAGGTGAATCTATACTGTTTCCAGGTCATTTGAATCTCAAAATGCGACTGCCAAAAGAACAATATAGAAATAAATTGGACCGTCTTCCGATTCAAATTTGTAATTGTGCGAATCAAGTGCTTGATTGTCAAATGAACATGGGACCAAGGTGAAACTTTCCTGCACTCTGCACTTCAACATTTCTTCGTCTCTCCCTCGCTGCTTCTGAATCTACATTGCTTACCAACTCCGTTCGATTCGAAAGACCAGCGCCAGTTACTGTTTAGGTCCTCTGGCTTCTACATGAACTCATGTAATGTAGAGCTGCTTTGCCATAGGATGAGCGCGAAGCAATGTCAGTGTTGCGTTTGGGGGCGGTGTCAAGCGCCCCCAAGAAACCGCCTACTACTCACTACTCTGTCTTTGAAAACACCCAGTTTGTTTGCTCTGCGGCTCGTGAAATAATGCTGGAAAATCGTCAACATTTAGAAATTAGATCGCGTGTAGGGGTGAATCGCGATCTTCTGGCGATTTATCGTGCAGGCCTATTTAGTAGCGTGCTGTGGTGGTTCTAATGTTGTAGCTGACCAGTCAGTTACGTTGGCAACCAAGCCGTGACGGTTTTCCAACCCCTGACTGACAGCTTTTGTTCAGAAATATGTTAACCCTAAATGCAAACACTTTTCTGTTGCACTATTACTTCCCTGCATGCCTGTATAATAACTGTGGTGGGCGTACACTCCCGCTGGCACAGCTGGACATCTTGGGCAAAAACTAACGGGAGGGTGGGGGGGTTTACTGTATTCATTCTCTGGCTAGTTGGCTAGAGAACAAACTAACGTTACTTCGTGTTGACATATGTTATATTAAATAATATTAGAATTTCATCATCTTAGAAAATAGACCACAGACTCCTAACCACACAGCAAGACATTATCATCCTGATATTTCGATAAAAATCTCCAGTCCGAAGTGGGGCCAATGGATCAAGTTTCGTGACTCGAGTGAGCCTAGGTTGGATAATGGCTCAGAGGCGACTAGAAAAGCCCAAGGATTGGCAGCTAGGCTAGCTGAGCTGTAGTAACCCCCCTCCCTCAGACAGCGAGGCTAGGCCCGTGGTTAGCAGCAGGGCTTGGCGTTCCTACTCTAAAGCCCGGGGCCGTGTAGGCCTGTGCTCTAGCCTAGCCACAACATAACTGGATGAGAAGACCCCTGCCCAGAGACTGTGTAATTCAAGGTTCTGTCACTCAATGTGGCCACGCCCTTAATTATGCAGAAATTTAAGCCTTTATCTAATGTAAATAGTAGAGTTACAAAACAATTCACTCCCCCCACAGTTTTCACAGAGGGGAAAATTAGCCATAGAGACCAAAACTGTACTTTGAACCGGGCTGTAAACATGTCTATTTGTGCTGTAAAATTGGGCTTTTTAACATGGGGGTCAATGGGGATTGACTCGTTTCTGCAGTCAGCCTCAACTGGCCATTCGAGGAACTGCAGCTTTTGGCACTTTTGTATTTGCTTCACTTTTCAGCCCCGCAGGTTGCCGCTTGGTTTAAGCCTGTTTATGTAGTGCAGTGGTCTTGAACTCTTCACAGCTACCATCCTGTAGGGTTGCACAACAACGAAGTCAAAGCACACCTCATTTTCCCAGTTGGAAATCTTCATGAGCTGCTAATTAGCCAAATAAGATGTGCTTATTATCCCCCGCCACACGAAGTGGACGGGGGATATTGATTTGACCTCCGTCCATCCGTGCGTGCGTGCGTCCGTCCGTCCGTCCGTGCGTCCGTCCGGCCGGGATAAAGGGGAACAACTTTTCACAAGAAATATTCGCGATAGGATAACCAAATTTGGTGTGTAGCTTAAGACCATAAAGACCTTGATCGAGTTCGAAAATGAGACACGCGTGATTATTTTTTCCGGAGTTATTGCCCTTGATTCACTTTTTTAAACTCTGTTCACGGTATATGTAAAGGGGAACGACTTTTCATGGGAAATATTCCAGATAGTATAACCAAATTTGGTGTGTAGCTTAAGACCATAAAGACCTTGATCGAGTTCGAAAATGAGACACGCGTGATTATTTTTATCGGAGTTATTGCCCTTGATTCACTTTTTTAAACTCTGTTCACAGTATATGTAAAGGGGAACAACTTTTCACGGGAAATATTCCAGATAGGATCACCAACTTTGGTGTGTAGCTTAAGACCATAAAGACCTTCATCGAGTTCGAAAATGAGACACGGGTGATTATTTTTCCCGGAGTTATTGCCCTTGATTCACTTTTTTTAACTCTGTTCACGGTATATGTAAAGGGGAACAACTTCTCACGGGAAATATTCCAGATAGGATAACCAAATTTGGTGTGTAGCTTAAGACCATAAAGACCCTGATGGAGTTCGAAAATAAGAAGCACACTATTATTTTTCCCACAGTTATTGCCCTTGTGGCATTTCTGGGAGCCTCTGTTCATAGTATCTTTAAAGAAGACATTTTGGCGGGGGATGTTGTTGACCATGTCTAGTTGTTTAGGGTTGGAGTAAAAACCTACAGGGTGATGGCTGTCCAGGAACAGGGTTTGAGACCCCTGCTGTAGTACCTACTGAGTCGGGAGGTATTGCTGTCCTGTGGAATAGAATCCTTCAGGTTCTTCTGTTTTTGTCCTGCAGTCCAAAGACATGCACGATTTGCTTATTGAAAAGCCTAAATTGCCCAGAAGTATCAGTGAGTGTGTGAAATCAGTTATCCATCATATAGTTATGGATTTCCAAACTGTCCAGGGTTTGTTCCTGCCTCTTGCTCATTGGATGGTGGTATAGGCCACACCCCCGGCAACCCTGACCCCGAGTAAAGGGGTTAGATTATGGATGGATGTATAAGGTAGTTTTGATGGCCCCTGTGTTCACACCTCATTGTGCGTATTTTTCTTTCCCTCGTTCATTCTCTCACTTGGTACTGCAGTGTTTGCATTGCTGCCAAAGCTCAGCTCTGTTGTGAGAAAATTATTTGCACAAATACAACTCAACCGCAACCACACAGGTTTTTTTTTTGTAGCTCTCACAGATGTCAGTAATGTAGTGTAAATTAATCATCTACCTCATTCAATTTCTTCAGGGAGTTTGGACTCCCTAGTGAAAAGTCTTGTAAACATAATTGCTCTAAGAAACTGCAGTGTAAACAATGAAACTATTGTACCAGCTAGTATAGCTGTGGGAATGCAACCTCATTGCTTTTTCAGCTGCACCTAATTGCCTATAAAAAATAACCAACGTAGTTTGTTCATTTATTCTTGAATACATTTCTCATGTGAACTGCTTAATTGTTTGTAGTGTAACGGCTAAGTATTTAAACTTGTGCAATGTCGAAATGATGATGTGACCCATATTTAGATTGATTGGTCTTGTTCTGGTGTTCCCCATGGTCCAGCGCTGGGGTCAGAAAGCATTGAGGCATCCAAGGGTGACAGGTCCTGGATTTTAGCCAGCGGATTATTCTACAGTTTTGAAAGCATCTCATCTCACTCTTGGGCTATGCTGTAGTGTGGGTTCCTTCATTCATCACTATTTGCTACTGGCAGTCAGTATCAGTTCCATACAAAAAATATTACTCACTCCCTCCTGTCGCTGAGCTGATGGGCTGTTTTATCTCCATCACTCTGGTTGTTATTTCAGGTGTAGCTGTCTAGTTTTGAAACTCAGGAGAAGTTGGGTATTCATCATAATCCAGTATGATGTGGTTATTACTTAACAGGCTTCTTGTTTGGTGATTTGGGACAGGGCTGCTGTCTGCTCCATTTAGTATCACATTCTGGCAGATCCAGGCCAGGTGAATTATAGGCAGATTTCAAAGCAGTTGGGCTGACAGTTTCTCTCTCTCTCCATCCCTCTCTCTTCATCTTTCTCCATTCCTCTCTCTCCTCATGGGTCTGTTTTTGTTCTTGCATGTTTGTATTGATTTTGTGTGCGTGTGTTTTTTGTGCATTTTTGATAAGTGCGTGTGTATATATGAATGTGCATTTGAGTTGAGTGAATGTGTGTGTATATATGTGTGTGTGTGTGTGTCTGTGTACGTGTGCTTTTGTCTGTGTTGACGCGTGTGTGTGTGTGGCATGAACTCTCTCACTCACTGCCCCTCATCATAACACCTCCTGACCATTTGAGCAGTGAGGAGCAGGCACTCCTCCCTCTCTCCTTGGAGATGCCGTATGGCGGCTTCTGCTCATTGTCTGTATTCAGAAATTCGAGGATGGCACATCCTATTTTTTTTGACGTATTAATCCCTACACTGTTTATATTTTTTACACTCTGTGAGGAAGCACAGCTCTGTCTCCACTGCCCCTTCAGGGTTTCCGCTACATGTAATTGATCGTGGCGCACTGCCACGGCAATATAAAAGCCGCCACGCCTATGTAAAATGACTTGACATAAACTCCAAAAATCCTAAGGACAATCAGGTGTCCCCAGTTCTCCTTATTAAGTTAAAATGAGAGCTAATAATTCTTGACCTGTTGTCAATCATTTTGCTTGATGAACACGTTTTCCAATGAATAAAAATTAGCCATCGGCTGTAAAACGCGCTGTTTTCTTCTGCAATGCAATGTGTGCAACGATTAGAGAAAAAATATTTTGTTCACTTTGCAAAACGATAAACTACGGCGTTAACTTCTGTGTTTGCTGTGAGCACATCCTGCTCTACCTAATTGTATCGTCATGATTATTTAATTCCAGTTCCAGAGTCCGGAGTCATAATCGGTTTTTATATTATATGTAAAATCCACCATGACGCATGTGAAACTGATAAACCTCCGTGCGCATAGACTTCAATTGTTACATCGCCTACGTGCTGATTAATGAAAACTACTAATAATGCTGAGTTTTGACCCGACGCTGAAGCCCTCCGCCAGTTTCAAAAAATCCTGGAGGAAACCCTGCCCTTGCTTACAGTGGGAATACAGTCTGTCCTATATGGGTCGTCAGGTCTGTCTGTGTCTACCCACTTCTATGGCCAAGCTGTGTTCATTATGTCTGTATTTCGTCAAGGTATTTCCTCGGTTTCTTGTCAGTAGTGGTGGTTTGATATGTTGCAACTATGTCCTTTCTGTTCAGGGCCAAATAACATTTCATTTTGCTTCGTAATTTTGTTTGAGCTTTCCAATGCGTAATATAGTTTGCTCAATTTGTTTTATAATTAGGTTGGGTCCAGTTTCATGACAGGCTTTGCTTTGGCCCTGAGCTTGTGAGTTGTTGGTGTATGTAGGGCTTGTGGAGTTCGGTGGATGGTGTGTGTTTGTGTTTGATAACCATGATAATAGTACAGTGTAAGCAGGGATACTGGACACACCGCTCTGTACTGACCTCCTGGTTTGACTGAAGCCTTCACGAGATCACTGTCAGGCCATGGCGTAAAATTTAACGCAGAGGTCTTAGACTTTAATCTGGGAGGGCTGCAGTCTCTGTGGTGTTTCGGGGATTTTCATTCAATTAGCCGCCAATTCAGAACTTGGAAACAAGATTTACAAACTCTTCAGCCATCGAGTGACTTAAGTAAGCATGCAAGTCCAACACTACATCAAAAACTAGAACACCCAGCAAGCATCTTGGATTTGAGCTTGCGACTTGTTATTTAAAGCGCAAAATAACAAGTTTGTAGTAAGCATGTTCTTAAATTGGTTGGTTTCCATGTAGGAAATAGCTTGGAGTATCCTTAACTGAGCTTCCAAACCTGAATGTGCCTGTAAATATCCTGCTCTGTTATGGAGTCGTGTATGAATAATGGAGGTTGTACAAGTGGCTCCGGATAAGCACGTTTTCTAAATGCCTTTAGGTAATGCAAATGCACTCCTGAGCACTGTTAATATTTCTTTGCTGCTGGGACTCAGTCTGTCTGTGTGCCCACTCCAACACAACGACTGAAGTGAATTTACTTAGCACGAGTGCTAATCCCCGGCTATGTACTTTTCTACTGCTTGATATTTACTGAAGTGGCGTTTACCCAGTATAGTGAGTCGCAGCCCTGTCTTCATTTTGTATGCAGCTTCGCTAGCAATTTATAGCTTCTGAATCCGGCGCTCCAGCGTCTGTATGAAAAATTGATGGGGTGTTTAAAATTCAGCAAAACTAAGGTCCATGAGTAAAAATGTCGCCCGAGATGGAGCAAGTATTTGCTTTTCCTTGCAACTATACTCAGAGGCAATGAAAACGCAACACCAGTTTGGATTCAAATAATTTCAAAACGGAAACGGAACACGCATTTAAAAATGAACTCAGAAGAACAGTCAGTGTCGGGTGTGACACCCACAGACATCCACACAGGCAGAACAACGTCTCCTCATGGACCTGACTAAGCGTCTTAGGTTGTCTTGGGAAAGTTGTCGCCTCTCTGCCTGTAGTGCATTCTGGAGTTGCTGCCTGGTTTGAGGTCTGGGTACTCTTGATGAAAGAGCTTGTCCCAGTTGGACGTACTACACCCAAAACGTACTGATGCTGGACGTACTACACCCAAAACGGTGAGCCACTTGCCGGGCACTTACTCCCGCCTCTAGCAGACCCAGGGCCCTGTTCCATTGCTCAGTCGACAGACGTGGCATTATGACACTTAAAAATGTTTTTTGTGTGGCTTTTATCATGCCTTTAAATAGGGAAGACAACCCCTCCTTCATTTCAACCACTGTACTTGCACAACTCCTAATCCCATATGTTGTACTCAATATGGATTGATGAGAGTCCAACTCACACTGTTGAGTTACATGATGATCATTCATGTGTAACGAGGTACACATTGTGACCCCAATGGTCACTTAAGAACTCAAATTGGACTACTCAGGTCCTGAGCAAAAATAAACCAAAATTTAGAGTGTTGCGTTTTCATTGCCTCTGAGTATACATGAAAATGAAATGTGTCAATAAAATGCAAACATTGCTCAAACATGATGTGCGATCATGAATAAGCTAGCATGTTGATAGCAACATTCACCCTTAAGGGTCTCATAGCCTTGCCTTTTTTAAAATGTTTGCAGTATTCAACCAAATTATTTCTATAAATAAAATGTTAACACATCCCAGGCATTAATTTAATCATGGACTTATTTTCGCCAATTTTCAAAAGCCCTGTTAATTTTTCCCATTGGCGCTTGACCGTTGGAATAATAAATAAAAATAATGCTAACAATACTGCACACAAATTTACATCACACTGTTACTCTACGGCTACGTACCATAGATATATATAGAACATATATTCTAAAAAAAAATAATAAAAAAATATATATATCAGAGGGGGCTGGTGAACTGGCGATGGGGAATGCTCAAAACAATCCCTTAAAATTAATGATTGGTCATGACCCGTTTTCAATCATTCATTTAAATTACCATTACAGAAACTCCGATAACTCTCAGCATTATCAGGTGTGGCCAGTTTTCATTTATAACGCATACCAATTACGACTCCGGACTTCTCATGCTTTTCTTTATTCAGGGATTGGAAGCAATGCATGTGTTTCATGATCGTTTAAATGAAATAAGATCATTTGAAACGTCTTTATGCAATTCCATTGCTTCCAACCCCTCCAGTACACAAGGACTTCAATTCTGCGCGAGAATCTCTTACATACGCGTTGATTGAATAAATGCTGACTACAGCAGAGAACCGTAAATATGCCACTTAAACTCACACCGAATGCGTGAGAGTTGACAGGTATGAGTTATAAATGAAAATTGGCCACACCTGATAATGTTGAGAGTTATCGGAGTTTCTGTAATGGTAGATGAATTAAATTAATGATTGAAAACAGCTCATGACCAATCATTAATTTTAAGGGATTGTTTTGAGCCTCCCCTATCACCAGTTCACCAGCCACCACTGGTATACATTACAGGCCAAAAGTTTGGGGCCACCCTCAGATTTAAAAAAAAAAAAAAAAATCACACATCAACTGTTCTTTCCTTATTTTTAGCTTACCAGCCCTATGGGCCGATAAGCTATTGTCGTGGTGTGTCGTCCCTCATCCCTTGTCCGTCGTCCAGAACATTTTTTATTTTTTCTTTTGGCCTGATGAATTTTCGTGTAAATTTGTAATAACATACTACTAGACCATATCTCCAGACATTTTTCTCGGATTCCTGGTTGAATCATTTTTGTCCGATTTATGGGCCCTTGAAATTTTGGCTCCAATGTTAAAGATAGGACTAAGACATTTTAAAAAATGTATTTCTCAAAAACTGCGCGATAAATTTTTTTCTAAATCAGGCAATCAACTTACCTTGGTACCATCAATGTACAGGGTGAGCACCATTTTGATTGAATCGACGGAAGTGGGTCTATTGGGGGCACTGTACTGTATGAATATGCGAGGCCTGTGGAGGCCAAATGGTTGCAGGTAGCGATTAAGTTTGTATTCTCGACATATAGGAAGTCATATATGACCTATATTTTGGCAATATTAAATGTGACCACAGATGACTTTGAATGGTCAAACTCGAAGTCAGGAAATATATTAACAATGTTAAAAGATATAACTTGAAATTTCAAAAAATTCATTCTCAAAAACTGTCTGATAACTTTTTTTCTAAATCTGGCAATCAACTCACCTTGATACATTTTATGTACAGTGTGAGTGCCATTTTGATTGAATCGATGGAAGTGGGTCTAGTGGGGGCGCTGTACTTTAACATAGGGTCTTATGGAGAATGGGCCAAATCGCCTGTGGAACCTAAATGGTTGCAGATAGAGATTAAGTTTGTATTACTGACATATAAGAAGTAATATATGACCTATATTTTGGCTGTGTTAAAGTTGACCTCAGATGACCTTGAAAGGTCAAACTTGAGGTCAAGCAAAATGTTACAATTTTTGAAGGTTTCTAGGCTTGAAAATATTGAAGATTGGGAACATATGTGCTTTGAACACTTATAGGAAGTCATGTATGAACTTGCATTTGGTGGCCTTGAACTTGACCTTCGGCGGCCTTCGAAGGTCAAACTTCACATAGTGAAATTTCAATGACTTCTATCACCAAAACTATTACAGATAGAGCTTAGGTTTGTATTGCGGGCATATAGGAAGTCATGTATGAAGTTTCATTTGGTGACATTGAACTTGACCTTCAGTGACCTTGAATGCCCAAACTTCACAGTGAAATTTCAATGACTTATATCAGCAAAATGGTCACAGATAGTTTCGGTTTGTATTGGAGATGTATAGGAAGTCATACATGAACTTTCATTTGTTGGGTTTTGAACTTGACCTTCGGTGACCTTCGAAGGTCAAACTTCACATAGTGAGATTTCAATGACTTCTATCACCAAAACTATTACAGATAGAGCTTAGGTTTGTATTGTGGCCATATAGGAAGCCATGTATGAAGTTTCATTTGGTGACATTGAACTTGACCTTCAGTGACCTTGAATGCCCAAACTTCACAGTGAAATTTCAATGACTTATATCAGCAAAATGGTCACAGATAGTTTCGGTTTGTATTGGAGATGTATAGGAAGTCATACATGAACTTTCATTTGTTGGCCTTGAACTTGACCTTCGGTGACCTTCGAAGGTCAAACTTCACATAGTGAAATTTCAATGACTTCTATCACCAAAACTATTACAGATAGAGCTTAGGTTTGTATTGTGGCCATATAGGAAGCCATGTATGAAGTTTCATTAGGTGACCTTGAACTTGACCTTCAGCAACCTTGAACGGCCAAACTATACAGTGAAATTTCAATGACTTGTATCAGCAAAATCGTTTCAGATTGAGTGTAGGTTTGTATTGGAGATGTATAGTAAGTCATATATGAACTTTCATTTGGTGACATTCATATTGACCTTCGAAGGTCAAACTTGACCAAGAGAAAATTCAATGACTTCTGTCTCTGAAAAGGTCACAGATGGAGCCTAGGTTTGTGTTACTGTCATAGGAAGTCACATATGAACTTTGATTTGGTGACATTCAGCTTGACTGTTGGTGACCTTTGAAGGTCAAACTTGACATAATACAATTACAATGACTTGTATTGCCAAAACGGTCACAGATGGAGTCTAGGTTTGTATTAGAGACATATAGGAAGTCATATATGAACTTTCATTTGGCGACCTTCGTATTGACCTTCACCGGTCAAATGTGACCAAGTGAAAATTTAATGACTTGTATCACTAAAATGGTCACAGATGGAGCCTAGGTTTGTGTTACTGACATCTAGGAAGTCATGTATGAAGTTTCATTTGGTGAAATTCAACTTGACTGTCAGTGACCGTTGAGGGTCAAACTTGACAGTGAATAGGCGCGTTTCCACTAGGTACTTTTTGGAAAGTGGCTGAGTGTTTTGGCTACGCCCACTTTTTAGTTCCTCTCGGCCCTCCGTTCCCATTAGGTACTTTAGTAGCGGCTCACCAACGGAGTTGGAGTGTGACGTTAATACTCCTGCGACACTTACGCCACTTGTCGGCGGTCTTTCTTTTAACTTTTTCCATTATTGTTTTTCTATTCTTGAATGCGATTCTCTCAAATGTTGCTCTGCTTATTTCTCGGCGATGTTTATGTTGTGGTTTGTGTCGAGTTCTACTCACGTCATATCCCGTCTCAACGGTATCCAATCAGCATCGACTAGTGAGTAGCGGCTGAGAAAGTACCTACCCGAGGTACGTACTTTCTGAGCCGCTTCGTGAGCCGCTTATCTGTGAATGTGGGCGGATCTTGGGCGGATCCTCTCTCCCAAGCCACACCCATAGCGGCTCACTAGGGCAAAAAGTACCTAGTGGAAACGCGCCTAATTACAATGACTTGTATCACCAAAATGGTCACTGATTTAGCCAAGGTTTGTATAGAGACATTTAGAAAGTCATATATGAAGTCCATTTGCTGATCACTACTTGACATTCTGTGACCTTTAATTTCACAATTGACATATTGAATTTTCAATGACTTGTATCACCAAAACTGCTTCAGAGCTTAAGATTGTGTTCGTATTACAGGAGGTCCTATAAATATATGTGAATTTTTATTTAGTGATCTTGACATTGATTTTCATTGATTCAAATGTCGAACTTCACATGAAATTTTCATAACTTGTATCATCACTATAAGACTACTTGCCGGTAAGCTACAGGACCCTTGGTCCTATTTTTTGTACATGATATGACTTCAGTGCATAAAACATTGGAAGCCAATAGGTTTTGGGTGAATTCCAGACGTCATTTTAAAGCCGTCTTGACTGATTGATCACTGACCACAGTGTTTTATAAATTAGTTCCAATGCCTTTGTGTTACATGATTTTACGTCACTAGGACATGAACAATTTTATGTAACAGGAAGGCATGCTGTATAAATGCCTTCCCCAAAACCAAGGGGTCACATTGCACTTGGTGCACCATTAAAAATCTGAGGGTGGCCCCGAACTTCTGGCCTGTGGCATGTACAATATCTATATATGGTACGTACTGTAATCTGGTTCCTGCGAGATGGTCACAGCCCTAAATTAGCACGCCTGTAACCGATGCGCTCACGGGCAGTCAGGTGTGTGGTTTGTGCTGGATGGCTGAGTGCTGTTCTGCACTGCTGTGTCTTATAAGTCACATTCCCCAGTCGCAAGCTAACACGACGACCTCTCCGCAGGTACGGCACCCCCCTCGGGACGTCCGGGTGAGCGCTTCAAAGAGGACTGCTCAGAGACGTCCAGTCAGGAGGACGGTAAGGGTCAATCGTGTGCGCACACGCGAGGCTGAACTGACTCATGTGCAACAGGGTTGCCTGATGCGCGACGTTCAAACAGAATGTTCGTTTTTCTAATCATGTATGTACTTTTTCTTTGCGGGCAAGACTTGAAATGTAGTGGTAAGTCTGGATAACTGATTGAAAAAAAATGACCGTTTTGTTTGTTGAAAATTTGTGTCCCCCAGTCGGCACTGGCTATAACTGCCTTCCACTCGCTAGTTTTTAACTAAGGTTTCAGCTGAGCTGCTTGTTCGGTTTGGGTGGAAAATCTGGCGACCCTGAGGCTGCCGGAATGAAAAAAGGCTGATGTACAGGCATGCTCAAGTAGAAGCCCTTATTCTTTCATTGATACACAAACCCAGCCGAACTCCGTCCGACACACATTCACGCCCGGCGAGAGTCTCTGGGGACAGATAGACGGCGAGAATCGCTGGCTGTGATGTGCAGCACACAGGTGCTGCTTTCATCTCTGTGTTCCAGACCGAGTAACAATCAGAGAGCTCTGGCCACGGTCTCGGGAGCCCTGAGCAGACGGGGGGGAGAGATAAAGATGGAAATGGAGAGATGACACGAGAGGGAGAGGGAGATGGGGAGAAATGAGAGATGTGGAGAAAAGCTGAAGGGCCTCGGGTTGAGTGCAGCGTCTGAAATGACTGTAATAAAACTTCCTTTCACAGCCGAGGCGCTTAATCCCGCCGGCCCTTCATTGTACTTTCATACATTTTTATAGCAGGCTTAGGGACAGCGGCTCCCAGCTTCTGCGGGGGAAATGATAGCGGTGGGGATGAGAGCGAATGTGTACCGCTGGGGTTCCAAACCTCATCCTGCAAGGGCCGGTGTGGGTGCAAGCTTTCACTCCAGCTGTACAGGAATACCCCTGATTCTGCAAACCAACCCCTTGGACTCGGGTGTCCAATCTCATCCATGAAGGGCCAGTGTGGGTGCAGGACTTTACTACAGCCAGGGGTACAGCTGCTGATTCAGCTAATTAAGTGATCAGGAGGTTCAATCAGGACTTTGATCATTAGAATCGGGAGTATTAGTGTTGGGCTGTCAGAAAAATCAGCAGCCACACTGGCCCTTTTTGGATTAGATTAGGTACCCCTGCCCGTGAGTCTTTGCTTAAGACCTTGATTAGTAGTATCAGGCTGTTTCTGATTGATTGGAAAGAAAGCCAGCACCCACACTGACCCTTTTTGCCTGAGGGTCAGAGCAATTTTGTGTTTTGGTCAATTTTAAGACTACCAACTAAACTTCCCAAAATGGTCAGAAAATGAGACCTTTTTTTTCGCTTTTACAGTGTTTTTGGTCCTGCCTGATCAGCCAGTGATTTCCAGACTCTGTCCTGCTACCCCCCTGCCTGTGCTGGTTTTGGTTTCAACTGCAGTTGCTTTTGCAGGATTTTAATGAGTTGTTAATTTCTCTGAATTGGGTTTATTTCATGTTTAAAGCCACTATTTTCACAATATGCATAAATAAAGAATAAAATGAAGAATAAAAGACCATTGAACACATTATGACAATTTTTCTACATTTATATTTTGCTAGCAATTTCAGGCAACAAAATTTTTAAACAGAATTAAATAGACCCTGACAAAATCTGAAAGCTTCAAATTAGCTTGCTTAACTCTGGAGTAAGTTCTGTCAAAAGAATTTGCTTTAACTTCAGCACAAACACAAAACAGGTTTTTCTCTACCATTTGCTCGCCTAATAAATTGTTAGTTTTTGCGACGGTGTGTCCGCAGTTTTACCAGTTAGGCACCTGTTGATTTTTTTTTTTCTCTTTTTTATGCAGTTGTTTTTAATATATAACTGGATGTGGAATTTTTATTCCTCATGGCGTACAGTAATACGTATAATTCCTCATGGCGTACTGTTAAAATATGGCTGAAGAGGATTAAAAAAAAACGCTCTGAACATAGATTCCCCTAATTAATACAAATTAACAGCTTGTTAAAATTCAAGGACTGCATCGGATTGGACCAAAAGCCAGCTCACGCAGGGCTGCTCTAGGATTGAGTTTGGGAACCACTGATCTAGAAGCTTGAAAAGTGTTGTGTGCATCATTCCCCCACACCAGCGGAGGGCAGTAGAGAGCCCCTTGGACTTTTTCTCTGCATAACTTGCGCTTCACTGTCTCTCTCTGTCCTTCCAGATCTGGAGACGTACATTCCAAGCATACGAAAGAGACATGGCAGCAAGAGCCCGAGCCTCAAGTAAGTGTTCCTGTGTAGCTGCCGAAGTGTTACATTTGTCACCTTATGTAGGTGTGACATCGCAAATGTGTGATGAGAATGTCCTCAACTGAACCTTCTAAAACGCTATTGTTAATGGAAAGCTTTCGAGCTCTCAAACTCTCAAGATTTATGAAACAGACAACCCCAAAAACCTTACCCTTCAAATGCTCAATGTCTTAAAAAAACCACAGTAGGACAATCTCTCCCAATTAATGTCTTATAGCCCCATCACGAATAAGTAATTCCTCCTGAGCGAAAGTGAATTATAGCCGTGTTAGAGGCTGTGTATTTTCCCTGTAGGCAGAAACCGCGATCATGTATATTACGTGTAGTGCCAGGGCATGTGTGCTTTAACAGCAGCACAGCTTCTCCTGTCCCTGCAGCACTCCCTGCTCCAAGAGCTCCCAGGGAGAGAGCCGCAAGCCCCCTCGCCCAGAGCACAACGGGGCAGGAGACTGGAGGAGGGGTGTCCTGGACCCCCACAGTGCGGTACCTCAGGTAAGCATGTGACCCACCCCACCCCTGGCCCACTAGTGCCTCTTTTCCACCAAGCAGTTCAGTTCAGTTCAGTTTGTTGCGCAATAGAATTTTTTTTATTTATTATATTGTTTTGCATCTGTCTGTCTGTCTGTCTGTCTGTCTGTCTGTCTGCAGCGGGGGGGGGGGACCTTTTACCTGCAATACTTTAACCTGCCGCCGGGGGCATCAGTGTTCCACGAACACAGCTTGTTTTTTTCTGTTTTCATTGTTAGAAGTAGTGGTGCAACGGATCATCGTTGATCCGTGATCCGTACGGATCCCTCTTCACGGTTCGGTACGCACATGATCCGCAAATTGGTTCATGAAAAAAAAAAGGTTGTGCTAAGGGTGTGACGTTATCGAATCGCGATGATCTTAGAGCGAAATGAGACAACTTGCTGCAATGGGGTGCGTGTACACAGTTGTGTCCCATTTCTTCTTGAAACATACAAGCAGTCTGAAATAAACGACAATCAAGTGCTTCCGGGAAGATCGTTCAGATTAGACCTCCTCTAATTGTCGGCGAGGTTGGGCAGCTTCCATCACCTTTTAAGGCTCAACTGGCCAACCCTAAATCTGCTCCCGTATAATATGCTCCAAATGACAATCAAACAATTTAGCCTGTTGCCAATAATGATTATGAAGTGATAGAGAAGAGCTGACAGACGTAACTGCGCTACAAATGTTAAATTGGAAGAATGCTAATAATCTAAAGAATTACCAAAAAAAACCTTGTCCAAACTCCATCTCTCATCGTAGCGTTTTGGCTGATCTTTAAACTCTTGCACCTTGGACTTGCCATCGGAGATTACCTAGCCCTGCTTTCACCATACCCTCTCCAAACCTGTTCCCATTTACGTTTCCCAATTAGCAACTTGGTGTTAATTCGTTTAGATACGAGAGTCAGTCGGTAGAATTACTGTCCCACTCCCCTCATCTTGCATTGTTCATTGCAATTATCAAGCATTTCCCCATCCACGTTAATTGTGACAGAAAACGGCAACGTCTTTAGAAGCGTCTGAGTTCATGTAGCTCACAAAATGGCATATTTTTTTTTTTCTGTGTCCTGCTTGATACGCCTAAGAAAAATTTCTATTAAATGCGGTTTTGCCGACTGAGGTCCGAGTGTTAATTTTGCTTTCGTAAAAATAAATCTGTCTACAGCCAGTGACATTACCATCGTGCAGGTTAACCCTCAACCTGTTTCTAATTTAGAATGGGACAGTTAGTTGAATTAAATAACTGAGCACATAGGCTACTGATAAGATACTTTACCAATTACCACTGATGATTAAGACATAAAGCTTTGCGTCAGTGGAGGGCTACAATGAGATCGCATAAACGGCAATTAACAGAATTTTCTTGAAATTCTACAGATGCCAAGTCTCACGCATTCGGCGTAGGTCTCACGCATTTTTTAAGGCTTATTCACCGTGGTCCGCAATTATTCAATGAACGCTTATTAATGAGATTCTCACGCGGAATTAAAATCCTTGTGCATTGAAGTTTCAGTTTCACTTGCGTAAAGGTGGACCTCACCACAAGTAACATGGAAGTTGGAAATTGTGTAAATGAAATAAGTCCATTTGAAAACGTCTTTATGCAATTCCATTGCTTTCAATCCCGCAGTAAAGACGAGCGTGAGAATTCCCAAGTCATAATCGATTTCCGTGTCACTAATGGGGAAATCCACCGTAATGCACGTGAAACTGATTAACTTGATGCACAATGACTCAAATTCCGCGAGTGAATTTCTTCAGTGCGCGTTGATAGAATAATTGCAGACTAGAGCACAGAAACGTGAATGCCGCTATGAGACGAGAGACGGCATCTCTGATTCTAGTAGAATAATAAGTAGCAAATACTGCTGAAGATGTTGTTTAGATAAGGTTTAGATTTTGTTTTTGATTAACTGGATAATTGCCGTTCATACAATCTCATATTGCAGCCTCCGTACAACTTTCCCAGAAGCTGGACTATAAAGACCCCATAAATGATTTTGACAACATGAAAGTTTGATGCATAGCTTGCATTTGAATTGATTTTAAATGCATGCCGTGTGGTGAACTTTCACAATGCACTAATAACCAATTTACTAAATTATTCAATTGCCAACGCTTTGACGCAAGAGCGTTAGTAATTTAAAAGCCTACATTAGTATCCCTTTGCGGCATAGTGTGCAGCTGCGCTTCCCCGCAAAAGTAGCCTGTTCTTTTGGAAACATTTTGATGAAGTGCAATCTTAAAATAAATTATGTTGCACTGCTGGAAAAAAAAAAGGTTGAATCGAATTCATGCAAATATGTGCTGTTCAATGGCTATTTCAGTTTATAAATGCAGCATTCCAGCGGATGGTGGTCCACTGACATGGTGGAAAAGCAATGAGTGTAAATACTACCCCCGCATTGCCAAGATGGCAAGATGCTATCTCGCTGTGCCTGGCACTTCTGTGCCAGAGGGTATTCTCCACTGCAGGGGACATAGTGACTGCAAAGAGGTCTACACTCTCCCCAGACAATGTAGACATCCTTATCTTTTTGAGAAAGAATTTAAAATTATAAGCAGAGGTATGCTTTGCTCTCTTTCTTTTCTTCTTTTTTGATGATGTGGACATGGGCTAGTTTATAAATCACTGTCCATGTTTAAAGAGAAGGTATAAAGAAGTATCATGGCTTAGTGCCCTTTAAGTTATTTTTCATTCATGGTCCATGTTTAAAAGAGGAAGGCATCATGCCTTAAATTGCATTTTAATTTGTTTTTATATAATTTAAAGTTTTTAGTTTTTATTTAATGGGCAGAAGTGTTTTACAAAATAAATGGAGGACAAAGTTATTATTTGTCTTGGCTTTTTTTTTGTTGTTGTTGTTGTCGATCCGAAAAGTGATCCGCTCCGTGACTCAAATCCGTGATACGATCCGAACCGTGAGTTTTTTGATCCGTTGCACCCCTAGTCAGAAGTTGTGGATAATGCCAAAAGAACTGTTCCAATCCGTCACATTTTTTTCATTACCCCTCAGTTGGGGAACCGAGCACACTGATTTGGTACTAAAAGTTGGAGCAAGAAACAGCTGCAGTGCATTGATTGGTCAGGACAAAATCGCCACTCTTGCTGAACAAGGGCTAAACACAAACCCGCCTCTTCCGTGGACTCAACTATTTCCATGTGTAACAACCTTGCCCAAATTTAAGAGTGTGGTTTGCTGCGGAAACGCTAACCAGATCTGGGGTTTTGTTACCGGTCTATACCGATTACGTAGTGGTTCTTAGGGTATTACGCCAAAAATGTTATGTGGAGCATGTAAACGAATCGTGCTCTGGCCGTAAGGACAAAATGGCTGCCGGCCCACTGGTGTCCTTCACTTCGTCTTTAAAATGGAACTCATTAGGTTGGCGGTTCAGCTCTTAGGTCTGCGACAGTAAGATCTGTATGGCTGTTGGGGCCCTTGACTGGCCCCCGTTAGGGCTTGTCGACGAGATCGCATTATAAACTAAACCTCAGCTAAGTAGCAGCGATGCAATATCCTGTTTGGGGTCTGGCATTGGGTCAGGGCGTTACGCCAGGGTTAAGGGAAGCCCCATCCTTGCTCCAGACTGTGTTTTTTTTTTTTTTTTTTATACCTCATTCCCATATATAGCCAGGCTCCCTTATATCTCACAGGCAGTGAGCGGTCTGTTCTCATAAAGATTCTGCCAGCAGCGGCTCGATCTGCGGGCTCTCCGCACCCTTCTCCCGGGCGTCGTTTCTCCGCCGCGTTAATGAGCGGAATATTACCCCGCGTCGGCTGGGCCCAGCTCAGACGCCGGCTAACGGCCGCACTCCCGAGACTCGTAACCGCTGTTGGGATGAAAAGAGGGCATTCGTTAGCAGTACTTACAGTAGCGCATTGTCTCATCCCTGGGAAATGGTGTTCGCTGCGCTTTGCAGTACTGTGGGCTTTAGACGTGTGAACCGTGTCGTCGTGACCACGCCTGTAGACCTGTCTTTAGCTTTTTGAAAAGCGGTTTAGTTCCCAGGACGAATTTTTCAAGGCGCTGCTGTCTTGTACTTGTTGGGCCCAGAGCTGTGGTCTAGTGGTGCTTGTAGAGGTTGGTATACGCTGTTGCTGGGTAGAGGGGTAGATCACTTAGGAGAAATTGGGGATAATCTTCCATGTATTTCAATGGCTCTCTGGCTAATGGATGATTGATGTGAATTAACGGAATAAGAGGTGGATTTTCGCCAAGGTTTTAGCCAGTCACCTGTCTACCCATCTTTTTGTGGAGCATTATAACCCTTAGAGTGCTCAATGCAGCTATTGTTGCTTAATGATGGAAGATGTCAGAATCAAAGCTGTTGAAAACCTGTCGTGTGGTGACTTGCTTAAAAGAGCTCCCGCAGGGGAGCTCTTTTAAGCAAGTCGCCACAGGATAGGTTTTCGACAGCAAAAGATAATTACATTTATATATTTTTAAACATTTATTTCAGCGCTCTAAGGGTGAAAATGTAGACTGGTTTAGACAGGTGAAAATCTAATTGGACATAAAACTTAAGAACTCACAATGTTCAAAACCAGACCAAACTTTAAAATGCCCCTCAGAAGACTCATAGAGCCGTGCTTGGCTAAACCTTTTATTTATGCCATATATCTCCACATACCCTCCGCCACACCTTTGACCGAGAGCGTGTGCGGTCGTGCCACTGACTGCAATTCGTCTGCTAAGAGTGCAAGAGAGCCTGCTTCTTTTCTGGCCATTGTCTAAATGGCTCTGCAGCTTAATTAATTGGCACTATACCTTTTAATTTTTACATTGTAGTTGCCGCTGTCTTGCTGTAGAAGCGACGGCTCAACCACAGGACCCTCAGGAGCAATATCTGTACAACACTAGGAAGTAAGCACCAACCGCAAAAAGCCAGTTTTGCCCACGGTCTCTGAGCACATCCAGCTCTGTAGATCTTACCGCCAGTGCCTGGTCCTGGGTGGGGGGAGGCGGGGGGGCAAGCCGGGCAGTCGTCATGGCAACCCAATTCGCTGACCACGCGCTTCTCGTGAGCGTTTGTGGGCGCCGCCAAGCTTCAGCAGCGAGTCGACCGTCGCACAAGCCGCGTGGGTTCTGAGGATGTGGGAGGCAAGAGGGGGTTGGGCTGTAGATTTATGATGTCATCCTTCCTGGACGGCCGCCATTCTGTTTTTACTCAATAACTCGCACATATTGTACAGTCATACTCTGTTCGCCTGGGAGATTGTACATTAAAGGTGGATTGGTATGATGGAGTGTGGAAAGGGCTCTTCATGATTTCTAGGTCGAGCTAAACGCTGGTACAACATCTGTTAACCAACTAGGCCTACTGCAGGGTTGTTGCTGTAGCATTAGCAATGATAAATTTGTTTTGCTTAAATGGTCATTGTTGTTATCTAGTGCAGATATACACCACTGGTGTGAAATATTTGAGTACTTTTGTTCCATGTTTTAGGGAAATATGAGAAGTTTGTAAGGTCTATCTTGTCACCAGGTTCACAGCCAATTGGCTATTAAAAGCCATTGCAGAATGAGTCCCTCCTGACATTAGGTGGAGCTTCTTGCCAATTCCTTGTGATTTCATGAAGATTTTTAAATGGCGTAATAGTAACATAATTGGCGACCTTCCTGCCTAAAAATAGTGGTTCATGAGAGCATTGTTGTGAGTTGGGTCGCTGGTGTGAGTTTGGTGTGTTAGTGGGTGTAGGGTGGTGTGTGGGAGTGAGGGGTGGTTAGTTAGGGGATCTGTGGTTTAGCTGAAAGTACTGTTTCTGTGACAGTATCCTGCAGATGACAAGAGAAACTGCCCAACCGGGAACAAGAGCAAGGGGAGAGCCCTGACCACAGACAGGTATGATGCACTGACTCACACACACACACACACACACACACACACACACGCGCGCGCGCGCGCGCGCGCGCGCGCGCGCTCGCACACACACACAGTTGTGTACTGTGATGTTTACTCTGGTTGACAGTGCCTGACGCTGATTTGAGCTGAAAGGCGGTCTGGCCTTTTCAATGGGACCACAGTGGAAATAAGCTTCGGCTTTCATGTGTTATCTTGGTTTTTAATGTAAATCATATTTACATGTTTTATGTATGTATGTTTTACATTTATTTACCAAAGAAACAAATCAAAATCACATGAAAATGGCACATGTGCTGCTGGAGATGAAGCTCCTTCCTGGAGATCTGTCTGGAAGCAGTCAGCAGATATTGCACAGTCACACTGTGTGAGTGTCAGAGAGTGTGTGTGTGTGTGTGTGAGTGTGTGTGTGTGCGCGCGCGCTCGTGTCTGAGTTTGCTAGTGTCCGAGAGTGCTAGTGTAAGAGTTTGCTTCATGCGAGTGTAAGAGTCTGTTTGTGAGTGCGCAAGTGTGCTAGCGTGCGAGTGTAAGAGTTTGTGAATGCGTGAGTATGCAGGTGCTCTTATGTGAGTGCAAGTGTGCTAGTGTGCTAACTTGCAAGTGTATGAATGTGCCAGTTGGCAAGTGTGCGAGTGTGTCATTGTAGGAGCGCTAGTGTGCTCGCGTGTGTGTGTGCTAGTATACAAGAGCATGAGTATGCGAGTATGCAAGTATGCGAATATGGGTTTGTATGAGTGTGCTAATGTATGAGTTGCAAGTGTGTTAGTGTACGTGTGTGCTAATGTGGGAGTGTATGAGTTTGCTCGCATGTGAGTGTGTGAGTTTCCGAATGTGCAAGTATAAGACTGTGCTAGAGTGTGAGTGCGCAAGCATTCAAGAGTACGATCATATGAGTTTGCTAGTGTGCTAATGTGCTAGTATATGAGTGTGCTAGTATGTGAGTGCACAAGTATGCGAGTGTGCTGATGTGGGCGGCTGTATGATTGTGTTGATATGCGAGTGTGCTAGCATTCAAGTGCACGAATATGAGTGTGCTAGTGTAGTAATGTGCCAGTGTATGAGTGTGCTAGTGTGCTCGCACGCGAGTGTACGAGTATATGAGTGTGCAAATGTACTAATGTGTGCGTGTAAGAGTGTGCGAGTGTGCTAGCATTCGACTGTTCGCGTGTGCTAGTGTGATAATGCGCTAATGTGCAAGTATTCGAGTGTACGAGTGTGCATGTGTATAAGTGTGCAAGTGTGCTAGTATGCTAGCTTATGAGCGTGCGAGTGCGCTAGTTTGAATGTGCCAGTGTGCTAGTGTTTGTTTGTGAATGGGTGTGTGCTAATTTGAGTATGTGAGGTCATGAGTGTGCTAGCTTGTGAGGGAGTTAGTTTGAGCACAAATGTACAAGTGGACGAGTTTGAGAGTGTATGAGTATTTGAGTGTGCTTGTGTGCGAGTATGTAACTGTAAAAGTGCGTGTGTGTGTGAGTGTATGAGTGTGTGTGTGAGAGAGCAAGTGGTGGTGTATGAGTGGACAGGATTGTGTGACACTGAGTGTCTGAGTATTTGAGTGCATGAGTGTGCGTGTGTGAGCACAAGGGTCTACGGGTATGCGAGTGTGCATATCTTCTCTCAGTAACTACTCTCTCTCTGTGCATTATTGTGTGAGCCGGAATGCCTGAGGGCTCATTTTGATTGCAGCAATTTCAGGTCGTAGGTAAGCAGTTTGCTGTGTAAACGCAGTTTGAATACTGCTTTTGAAGAATTTGTTTGAAAGAGGAAAGCCTCTTTTGATGCTCGGGATTAAGTAAAAGGGTCATAGTTGTGAATTTACCTCTTCAACACATTATCATGCCTGTGGGGTGGTTTAACTTTTTTTAATTGTTTTTTTTCTGTAGCATAATTTGGCAGCAGAAATTGGCACGTGCATCACTCAGCCGTACTTCACTGTGACTCACTGACTGAGCTACTATGGATAACCTGTGATTGACATAGAAGAGACATGTCTGTGACAGGCGGCTGTGGTTTGGTGTTCAATTTCTCTCTCTCTCTCTCTCTCTGTGTCTGTCTGTCTGTAGAGAGAAGGGCAGGAGGGGCGATGGATGGGGGGGTGCTCTCTGCAACGGTCTGCTCAGGCCGCCCTTTTCGGCACAGAAAGTGAGACCCCCGGCAGGGAAAGGTGAGCGTTTGTCCCGCCATCTGTACATCAGCAGAAACACGCTGCTCAGTTACTCCCGCGACGGCTTCGTTCTCTCGGCAACCTTCCTGTTGCCTGTACCTGTATAATTTCAAAATATGTGTTCGCTCTGTTGTTGTTTGGGAGGATTTAGCTGCATCTTGGGTTGCCAGATGTTTGTTTTCACGCTCCAAATACCAAGAGTTCTATTCAAAACAAGGACTTTAGCTACTACCAGCAGAGTAAGTGCTCATTATTCCTAAAAGATGATCCTGCGGTCGCTTATTTTGCAGAAATAAGACTGCTTGGGGACAAACAAGGGTGTTGTCTGAAACTGTCACATCGAGAAACGTGAATTGAAATGTTAAAGACTCTATGATTTTCAACGCTTGGTTTTTCGCCTTCGGCATTCAAATCCCCTTGAAGAGTTAGCGTATTTTTAATAATGGCGGGGATAACATCTCCAGCAGCATGTTTGTGCACTAGTTTCTGTGTGTGTCAGTAGCTGACAGGTGTGATTTGAGCATGGCGTGTGTGAGGTAAGCATGACCTTTAACCCCTGCGCCCCTCGCAGACGGCCCTGTGAACACGGGATCAGGACCGGACACGTTTGGAGAGACCTCGTCAGAGAGCTATAGCTCGCCCTCCAGCCCGCAGCACGAGGGACGGGAGAGTCTGGAGAGCGAGGACGAGGACGACAGGGACCGGGGTGAGTGAGAGAGGAGGAGCCGCTGGGGCTCAATCAGCATCAGCTCTGCTGTCCTGATTCGCTAAGCACTGGGGACAGGAAGTCAGAGTCCTGACCTGCATTTCCTCCAGTCATGACCTTGGCCCGCTGGTAACAAAGCATTTCTGCCTCCTGGTGGCAGAACTGTGTAACTTACTGTGTCATTAAGGTGAAATTGAATATATTATCAAAACACTGGGGTGGACTTAGTTCCTGACCCTGGATTTTCCAACATTTCATGGCCCTGTTTATTTATTATTTGTTTGTTTATTTATTCATTCATTTGTATTTTCTGCATTTTTTTCAGGTGTTTGTTAGTACGTGAAAGCTTGGGTAGAATTTGAGGAATTGCAATTATATTTCCAAACTTTGCCACTAGTGGCGCCACTGCTTTTGTCGCGAAATCCTTGCGTGTGATTGGCTGACGCGCTGGTGGTTGGGGGAAGTCAGTTCTTGTCGGAATGCGCGCATCTAGTAAATACAAAAACTGACAGTCTTTGCTTGCAACGCAACGCCAGGTCAGTGTATGCTATATAGCAACAGATTTTGCTTCGCGTGATAATATTCAGTTATGACCCCAGAAAGAAATACATTTACAGTTTTAAAGTGGAAATTTACTTGCATTTCATGGAGAATGAGCACGGAGAAGGAAAACCAGTTTTGCTTCTGAAAACATTGACTGTATACAGTCTATGGCTGAAGCACAAATATCTTGGTGCCGCCCTTGGTAAGGTTCAGACATTTAATTGCGATCCCTCAAATTGCCTTCAACTTCAAGTGGTTTGAGGTTCCGGAAATAATTGGGCAAGGAGATGAGGGCAGTACACAGATGTGTAGGGAGTGTGAAAGTGCTTATGTGTACTCGTTACTCGCTTGAAAATCAATCCACTAAATTGTGGGTCTTTTACAGACACCGACAGCAACTCTGATGACTTCCTGTCCTGTAAGGCGCTGGGCGGATCATCGCTGGGTGGAGCCCCTCAGGAGTGTACGCCTGCTGGCGCCCCAAAGTTCCCGCCGCTGCCAGTCCTGCAGCCGGTGCCGTTTGCGTCTCAGAACGGGGTGCTCCCACCGGCCCCAGCCGAGGGCAGACTCCCCGGGGCCCTCCCACTGTCCGCGGCCCCAGGCCTAGCCCGCGAGCCCCACACAGGATCGGCCGAGCTGGAGAAACCAGCAGAGACCGCCCCCCTCTCATCTGCCCTGACCCCCTCTCTCCCGGGCCCCGGCCCCGCCCCTCAGCCCATCGTTCAGAGATTTAAAACCGGCCCATCACCACAGGCGGGGGCTAAGGGAGGAAACCCCACCCCTCTCCCGCCTCCCATGGGTGCCATTAGTGTCATAGCCCCCGGCCCTGCCTACCTGCCCTCCCTTCAGCTGGGATACCCCGCCCCCGAGCCGCCAGGAGCCTCCGTCACTCCCACGACCGAGCCCGCCCCCTTACCTCCTCCCTCATTCTCTGTCCCCACCCCTCCTGCGCCTGTCATCCTCCCCCTGGGAGGTGCTACTACAGCCCCCGCCCCCGGACTAGCGCAGGCTCCTCCCCTCGCCGTCCCCACCCCCCCCCCCAGCCCCGCCCCAACCCCTAGCCCCGCTTTTACTCACAGCACTGCGCACGTCACCACCAGCGCTGATAACTCCGCCTACATCAGTACCCCGCCCCCACAGCAACCTCAACAGCAGCAGCAAACGCCACACCAGCCAATGGGCTGCGGAGCCTGTGGTTGCCGTGGCAGCTGTGGGAGTGGCCACATGCCCGGGTACTTCTTCCCGCCCCAGCTGGCGCGGCAGGTATTCGGGGTCCAGCCCCTCTTCCCTCTGACCTCCCTGTGCAGCAGCGGAGGTGGCGGTAACACTTACCTCAGTCAGGCGCTCCAGAATAACGGTTCCCCCGCCCAGCTCTCCTTCTTCCCCTACGCTGCCGCGGCCACGCCCCTGCTCCACCCAGCCCCCGGCCCCACCCCCGGCGACGCCCACGTGGGCTTCGGCCTGCAGCAAATGGCTGCCTTTGGCCGCTTCTACCCACCCCTCTTCCCCCCCTCGTCTTCCTCCTCCACTTCCTCCTCTTCTGTCGGCATGGTGCCCGGGGTGGGCGTGGTCTCCGGAGTGAGCGCGGGCGGAGCCAAGAAAAATGGAAACGTGTCCTGCTACAACTGCGGGGTCAGCGGCCACATCGCCCAGGACTGCAAGCAGCCGTCCATCGACGCCACGCACCAAGGTAACACCACAGAGCGAGAGTCAGTTCCCTGAACCTGGGGAGTGGCGAGGATTTTCATTTTGTCATAGTGGAAAAATGATCAACTAAAGTAAGAAAATTAGCGGAATGTGTCTCAATTGAGTTTTGGCCGCTAGAGGGCCTCAGGTTCACCTGCTTCAGTGTTTCCCAAACCTCTCCTGGCGAACCCTTGTCCTGCACGCTTTAGATCTCTCCCTGCTCCAGCACAGGTGATTCAAATGATCAGGTCATAATTAACCCCTGAAGCTGCTTGATAATAAGCGCATCATTTGAATCACCTTGGCTGGAGCAGGGAGAGATCTAAAGCATGCAGGACAAGGGGTACGCCAGGAGAGGTTTGGGAAACACCGACCTACTTCAATTCCCACCTCTTTATTCTACAGGCGGTTTTCGGCTGAAGTACGTTGCCCCTCACGCTTCTGAAGGACTCGACAAGATGGAATGAGGCTGCGAAGGACCACCACAGAGCTTTTTTTCTCTCGACTAAAATAAAGATTCCAGAGACCCGCTTTTTTAAGGGGCTGTTTTTTTTTAATTATTTCTTTTACATTTTAGAATGTGCTTCAAGGGCCTGGCAGAGCCGAATGAGGACGCTGCGCCTGTTTTCTTGACCGGGGGAAATCCCATCCTTTCCGCGGAGAGTTCCTCCGCTGGCCTCTGATGTTATTTGCACTGAACACAGGCTTTGGCGCCACCTAGTGTTTACTAACTTATTTTCTTAAATTGTTTAAAAAAGTAAGGCATCTTTAATGGATCCTTTGAGATTTTTTTGATCTTCGTTATAAAGGAAGGACCTGTGAGGACTGGGATTATTAGAGGTTTTTTTTTTTTTTTTTGTGGGTTTATTTTTATCATTCTGTATTTATGCTTCCTTATCTTCTTGTTTCTATAAGAGCATTTCTGCTTTTGCATTGGAGTCCCCAGTAGTCACCACAGAATTGCATTGTTGTGGAGGATTCACCAGTTGGTTAAATAAAAACCTATTTGTGGGGGGGGGAAAGAAAAAAGTCTATAGTACTTTAAACCTTGGTGAAACAAAGGTTTAAAATGTTGAAGGAAACTGCTTTAGAACTTAAAAATGCATAGGATTTTCTCTTGAAGCCAACAAAATTGTTTTAAGTATTTTGTTAGAGTAGCTAATTGTTGAAATGCATTTTTAAATATTTATTCTAAATCAGAAAAAAGGAGTGTGATTTCAGGAATGTTGTGTTTGTACAGAAAAGTACGTGAATTCCATTGATCTCACTTCTGTTGTTTTGGTTTAAACAGGAAAAGATTTTTGAATGTTTTTCTTTTCCTTTCAAAAGTATGTATTTAAATCTTGGATTTATATTTTCCTGGGCGATGTGTTGAATGTATGTTAACCTTTTATTCTTTTTTTTTTGAGGAATTTGGCTGCGTCACAGAAAATGACGTGTTATTGTTTCAAAAGCATTTGCCTTGTGATATAATGTGAAGCCCAGTCATCAAGAAGTTATTCCACATTTCTGTGTCAGGTCATTTCACTGTATGCTGCTGTTTCTTGTTCTAAGTCAGAAATATGCACTACAGCAGGTAAAGTGAGTCCTGGGAGGCCCTGTTGATGCCCTGTTGATGCCCCTTGATCCCTATTTGTAGAAACCGATGGAATACAATTATGTATAGCTCTGTACGTCTAAATGTGTGCATCTCCGGTATTTCGCTGTCAAGTCGCTGAGAGCAGGGTGAAGGCAATGCATGATATGTTCCTCACAGCCGTGGTTACTACATTAGAACAGGAGTGAAAAGCTTCCACTTTTTACGGGAATTTAACACTCCTGCAAATTAACTGCCATTTTTTTTTTTCCACTTAATTTTAGTTTTTTTTTTTTTTTTTTTTAATTTATTTTATTATATTTTATTTTGGCGGGCGTCCTCAAGTGCACTGATATGACGAATGAGAGCGAACGTTCACGGGAAACCGCATTATGGTTCTGTCCGTCTGGCCTTCCTTATGGAATGAGGCAGGGCTCTCTACTGACACCATGCGGTGCAGTTCGGAACCTCTTTATCGGTGGTCCTGACGCTTCTTTCCCTATTCCAGAGTTTAATCAGGGTGGAACTGTTTCCGCAGCTGGAATTTTAGTCCACAGTGCGGTATTTAAAAAAAAAAAAATAATCCACCTGGATGACCATATGTTCTCCCTTATTGCAGCCGTGAGATTAAGCTGTGTCACGCTTGCACGCACGCAAATCAAGGCAGGCTTTAATATGCATTCAGGCCGAAGTGGATGACTTATGAATGACATCCTCGGCAAATGCGATGACCGACCGTCCTGTTGGTCGAGTCAGGCCCCCTTCGTTTTGGGTGTTCGGCAGTTTGCATACTTTAACCACCGTTACAAAGCTTGCATTGAGAGCCGGTGGGAATGCATTTGTGAGCACGCGGTCGCAAAATGTTGTGTAAAGCTGTTTCGTGTCGCCCACATCAGTTGAATTTCGAGGGGTTTGGATTTACAGTATTTTTAATTATTTTACATTATTACATTTTATTTTCACTTGAATGGCCTTGGTCTCTGAATAACCGTGTGCAAACCTTTCCGTTTTGTGATGCAAGATAAACATTTATCATTGGTGTTGATGTTTGGGGGAAAAGTGAGGTAACGTGGAATTTATTTTCATTAAAAATAAAGTGGACCAGATATACTCTGATGTCAGTCGTCCCCAACCCTGATCTCGGAGATCAACCATCCTGTTGGTTTTCTCCCCCTCTGATACCTGGATAATCCGACTCTTAATTATCAACTCAATGAGAACTCTCGCAGTTGAAAGAGTTATGCTTTGTGAGGGTTCAAGAGAATATCAAAGGAGAGAAGATTTCGAGGAGCGGGGATGGTGACCAGTGCGGAGTGGATGGTGGATGTTGTGCTCTTGTTGAATGGTTGTTCTGTACATGCCTGCATCTGCCAGCCGTGTTTGTTTGACGCCTTTAAGGTTTAAAATGCTGATCTGTACTGTATATATGGGGGTATGAAGCTACCACCAGTGCTATGTTTACTGTATTCTTTGATATCTAAATGTTATTCTGTACTGGAAAAAAAAGGTCAAATATATTTCTAGAACAGATTTGGATTTTATGTAAATTGATTTTTTTTTTTTTTTTTTTTTTTTTTGAATTGACAGCAATAAATAAAATTTTTCAAAATTGCCAAATTTATCATTGGTATCTGAAAGACCGTACAGTTACAACACAGTGACTGATGGCATCCCTTTCACATGCGTCAGAAAAGCAGTAACGTTACTTGCTAGGACTCCGGAGAACCGACGCATCGAAAGACAGAAATATAGTGGTGCACTTTTGAAGCGTGATAGAAATGTAATCGAGCAGTGGTGCAGACGTTCATTTTGGACTCGTGTCGAGGTCCAAACGCAGTAAAGAACCCCGTATGCAAACAGGAAATAAAGTAGATAACCAAAGCCTTCGCCCTGGGCCAGAGCAACAAGATTAATCATATTCTCATAGAGCCACTGTCAGGCCCTGCGGAGACGGTCTGTGTTCCGTTCCAGCGCATCTGCTCAAGTGCTGGCCGCGTGTCCAGCCAGCACGGCTCCAGCCAATGAGAAAAAAGGGTCCCAGTCCCCTCTTATGATGAAATACCCAGATGCACAGAGGCCGCTGTGCCGAGAGTCTGCATTTTGTGATGAACCCTAGCTTTCAGAACCTGGCATAGTCATTCAATGCGCCCTACACTTTAAGCGCAAGTATGTTTCCCTATTATATGAAGCAGGGAGCTTTACAGCAACAGTTCTTAAAAAGGCTTAGCCTTCACTTCGCATTTATGTCTTTTGGCTGAAGAGGCTGCATTGAAATGTGATGCGTAAACATTTAAATTTTCAGAGGTGTAAAATCCAGGGGTCAGAAAGTAGAAATCCAGCCAAGTTTTCCTCCCTCCCACAGAATGAGCTGATCACTCATATTGGCTCAATTTCCTGTACGAAGTAAATCCAGGCGGTTGGAATGAAGTTCTGGGGAGGATTTTCACTTCCTGAACCCGGACCTTACACCCCTGAGTTGGATCACTTTATTAATTCCATACGTATTGGCCAGCAGGTGGTGCTCAAGCTCAGTAAATCTCTAGAGACCTGATGATGCGGCTGCCGAGCTGTTAAATGTTTCTCGCCGTTCGCAGAAAACCACTCTTCAATCAAGAAATAGCGCAGTGGTCCTCTAACAGGTTTCTGTGACCGCCCTACGTTTTTGCCCCCTACAATAATTGCAATTGTTGGGTTTTAACAGGCTGTTAATTTGTACTGATTAGATTAATTCTGAGATATCTATACATGCCATGTAGAAAAAAAAATCTATATTCAGAATATGACATAACAAAAGCAAGAAAATAAGGGAAAATTTTTACAGACCAATTTAAATCAATGATTTCTTAAGTGGTGAAACTGTGTACATATGGATGTGGCAACATGCTATTAAGCCAGTGGTTCCCAAACTCCAGGGACCCCTGTGTATAGGGGAGACTGGGGTCCAATGAGCCATGGGGATCAATGAGCCATATCACTATTTTGCAATCAATCGATGCCAAAGGTGTTTAAAATAGGCAAAATAGTGATATGGCTCATTTATCCCCATGACTTATCAGTCAATGGTCAAATATTTAGCCTATTTTAAGCAGCTCTGTCATCGATTGATGGCAAAATAGTGATATGGCTCATTGGTCCCCATGGCTTATCGGACCCCAGTCTCCCCTACTGTTTTTCCCAGCCACAGTTGCAATAATAGGACTCTAAGAAGAAGCAGTCATTTAGTCTGAATTAGGAGTTAGTTTTTTTTTTGTGAAATAGTTATTTACCGTTTTAAGCCACATTTCCACAGAAATACCATGTGCCATGAAAAACAAGACCCTTGAACATGTATTTAATTTTTATTTTGCAGGTGATTCCAGGCAAGATTTTTTGACTGATAAAATTGTATGCTGAGAAAGTCAGTATGCTCCAAATTAGGCTGCTGAACAGAGTTCTACCATAATTATTTCTTTTAACTTGATAACATAAACATGATACCAAACAGGTTTAACTAATCGTTTGCTTGCTAAATAGATGGTTAGTTTGCACAACTGTGTCCACTATTTCACCATTTAGCAAGCTATTGATTAAATTTGGTTTGTTGAAGTTTTTTTCCCCTTTTTAAGCAGTTACTCGTAATATATTTCACTGCAAATATGGACTTTTTCATCTTCACAGCATGCACGGATTTTTACAAAAACGCAAAAAGACTGTCAGAGCAGTCAACAGGAGGTAACCTCTTGGCACTCAGATGAATAAAATCCTTTATTAGAACAGGGTTAACACCAACATGTTTCAACACAAAGTCTTCATCAGGGTGTGGCAGGCAAAAGCTACATGTGACTCTTTTATACACTGGTGAGTAATCATCACAATTGAAAGGGTAGTTAAATCGCAAGTTATCAAATCATTAAGTCAAATTGCTAAGCACACTTCAGGTGAGTCAATTAGAGAGATTGGAACACTTTACATGTCATTTACAATGTTCAGAGCATAAATATGTAGTACAATGATAGATGCTTTAAAGATGAAAAAAAAATATTTATACATGTAGCATTTTTAGAAAGTTGATAATCATGTCAAGATTGAAGAGTAGTCCAATCATGGGTTGGTAATCAAGATAATTAACCCACGTCAAATGAACCCTGAAAGATAGGTACACTTTACATGCCATTAAAAATTGCAACTTGAAAACATTACACAGACATAAAAAGGAGTACATAATATTACAAGGACCAGTGCTAGAGACATTCTCACACATTGAAAATGCTATTTTTAAAGCTAAGGTTGGCCAACCTCTAACCAAGTTCTCAAAAAAATGCATGAGAACAAAACATGGAGACTTACTCACCCCAATAAGTGAACCATCTAATAATAAAACACTGCAGAAAAAATCAAGTGCTTCTTTGTAAGATGTATAAATGTGTAGGGAAGGGGAGGGAAGAGAAAAAGAAATTTGAGGGGAGGAATTTAGAGGAATGGAGGAAAATCAAAATCTTCAGTAAGTCCGGGAGGACAGGTAGCCCTGAGAGTGCAAATCCAAAAGGTCTCTCGTTGGAGAAGACGTCTGAGTCTATCACCCCCATGTGGATTAGCAGGGATAACTTCAAGCACCATCACCTTAAGCTTCTCAATATTTGTGTGTCCCGCCTTATCATCATGGGCCACCACAGGATAATTAGGATTATGGGTTCCGATGACGTACTTGTGTTCCGCTAATCTGTCCTTTAATCTTCGTTTAGTCCTGACAACATAAAAAGAGCCACACTCACATTCCAGCCTATAGACCACAAATGTGGTGTTGCAATTGGCAAAATGGCAGCACTGGAAAAATCTGCCACTGAACACATCAAAAAAGGCCTTGGTTCTGTGTATGTTGTTACAGTGGTGGCAGGAGCCGCATCTGTGGGTGCCAGCGGGTTTGAAAAGCCAAGTGGTGGGCTTAGAGGGTGGCAGGTGACTACTCACCTGAGTATCCTGGAGTGTGGGGGCTCTTCTAAAGGAGAACATGGGTGGTTCTGGAAAGGCTGAGGCCAGGGCAGGATCACTGCGCAGGATGTCCCAGTTTTTCATTATTATATGTTTGACGTCACAGGCCAAGGTGCTGTATTGGGAGGTAAAAAAGACTCTTGAGTTGTGATTCTGAGGGCGAGGTTTTTTGCTGAGGAGAGACTTTCTCTCAAGGGACTTGGCTCTAGTGAGAGCCTGGTCTAAGACCCTTCCGTTGTACCCTCTTTATGTGAATCTGTGATGCATTTCTTTAGCTTGTTTATCAAAATCACAGTCAGCATCACAAACTCTCTTGAGCCTTTGGAACTGACCAAATGGGATATTGGATATGAGGCTTTTTGGGTGAAAACTGTCTGCCATGAGAATAGTATTTCTATCGGTGGGCTTTCTATAGATGGATGTATGGAGGTAGCCCTGTTGATCCACTGTAATTTTCAGGTCCAAGAAGTTAATTTCAGTGGCACTGTAGTCTAGGCTCAGTTGGATGTTGGGGTTGGTTTGGTTAAGGTAATGATGGAAGGCGATCAGTTGCTGTTCAGAGCTCGAAAATATAAATATTAGATCATCAATGTACCTCACATACCACTGGATGTTAGATCTAAATGAGTTGATATCACTGAACACATACCTCTCTTCCCAGAGGCCTAAAGATATGAAGATTTTGATTTTTCTCTTCCCTCCCCTTCCCTACACATTTAGTTACAAATAAGCACTTGATTTTTTTCTGCAGTGTTTTCTTATTTTTAGATGGTTCACTTATTGGGGCGAGTAAGTCTCCATGTTTTGTTCTCATGCATTTTTTTGAGAACTTGGTTAGAGGTTGGCCAACCTTAGCTTTAAAAATAGCATTTTCAATGTGTGAGAATGTCTCTAGCACTTGTCCTTGTAATATTATGTACTCCTTTTTATGTCTGTGTAATGTTTTCAAGTTGCAATTTTTAATGGCATGTAAAGTGTACCTATCTTTCAGGGTTCATCTCATGTGGGTTAATTATTTTAATTACCAACCCATGATTGGACTACTCTTCAATCTTGACATGATTATCAACTTTCTAAAAATGCTACATGTATATATATATATATATATATATATATATATATATATATATATTTTTTTTTTTTTTTTTTTTCATCTTTAAAGCATTTATCATTGTACTACATATTTATGCTCTGAACATTGTCAATGACCTGTAAAGTGTTCAAATCTCTCTAATTGACTCACCTGAAGTGTGCTTAGCAATTTGACTTAATGATTTGATTACTTGCGATTTAACTACCCTTTCAATTGTGATGATTACTCACCAGCGTATAAAAGAGTCACATGTAGCTTTTGCCTGCCACACCCTGATGAAGACTTTGTGTTGAAACACGTTGGTGTTAACCCTGTTCTAATAAAGGATTTTTATTCTTCTGAGTGCCTCGAGGTTACCTCCTGTTGACTGCTCTGACAGTCTTTTTGCATTTTTGTACTATTTTTACCCCTCTGAAGAGCACTGGATTTTTATCCACATTTTATACGTTTTTAAGACCTTGAGCATCTGCCCTTTTTTCTCATGCATGGATTTTTTTTTTTTGTCAAAATGTGGCTTAAAAGGATTACATACTGCTCTAATTATAAATGCACCCGATTAAGACAAATAAACAGCCTGCTAAAATCCTAAGATTGCAGTCACGATTGGAACAAAAACCCAAGAGCGAGTTGGGAACCACAGGCCTATATGATAAGTGACGCGGGTAACCAACCTCGTTCCAGGAGATGCACACTGTTCTGCAGGTTTTTACGCAAACCTAATTTGGCATATTGGATTCTTCAAGCCAGCAAATCTATCAGATCCCTAGCAGTTTAATAAAGTTTTGGAGTGAAATCCCACAGTAGATTTCCAGGATCAGGATTTGGCCCTTCTGATCAATCACCATTAACCCTAACATTCCCCTTTGTTAAACACTGTAACGCATTAGGCAGATTTAATTTTAAAGTGAACTTCATTTGAAGATTCCCAGAGATTGAAGGCAGTGGTATCATGTAGAGATGGCAATTTCGAACCTTTGAAACAGTTTTGAAACCTCTAAAACGACCACAATTTCGAAATGTTCCAAATTGTTTTGAAACCAGATTTATTTCAGTAGCGCACAGCCTAGTGGCAAAAACTTTCACTGCAGCTATTAAAACAAGCATTCAAACTTTCCCGAGGCATTTAAAGATTTTTTTTTTTTTTTTTACGGGGAAGGGGGCGGGGGGAGCAGGAAAAACGTCACTAGTCAAATGACAAATGTTTTGAAGCAGAGTCGTAAACCCGTGTCAAACCCGGAAGTTTCGAACATGTTCGACACAGTTCGAATCTGCGTGTTGAAATTGCCATCTCTAGTATCATGTCCTTAGTATCTCCTTAATTGTTTCCCCTCAGTCCAGCTGTCTGTGTCAGTTTGTGGTGCCATCTTTCTTAATTAATTCATTATTGCCTTGTTTTACTCCCCGCCCCTTCTGACTCCTCTGTTCTCCGTGCTCTATTGCTGATTGGTGTCATGTGTATGTAAGTTACTCTGTCTCTGTCATTCCCCGCTGGATTGTCTCGTCTCTTCATTGCTGTTCAAGCCTATGCCTACTTATGAGTCTTTCAGTCTCCCATCTTTGGTAATAATTATATTATTAAGTGCCTATTTATTAGGGACACACTCTCCCTGCTCTCCGTTGGTCTCCAGAGCCGTGACAGATTCTGGCATTCTTCAGCCTTTGGGTCCGAGTGAGTGCTCAGTCCAGCAGACTCTGCCATTTGGATTCACCTCCTGGAATTGACCACTTTGACCACTGACTGACCACTGATCATGGCTTACCTATTCTCCTGTACCCTGTTTCTACATCACCAGACTCGAACTGTTCCGGACCAGAATTTTCTTTTTTTCCCTTTTATGTTCTAATATGCTTTCAGTTTGGGCCAATTGTGGCTTGAAATGATTGAAATGCCGAGATGCCTTTTTCAGGATTCACCCCTGGTTCCTCTTGTGTGAGCATAACACAGAAGGTAATAGTGACCACAGTTATGCAGCACCTGTGCGGATAGCAGCAAATGTTCTGAAGCAGACCAGTGTTAGGAAGAGGTTTAGCATTTGCACAACCTTTTAATACATGCAGAACTAATGATATGAAAAATGATTGGTCAATGCATTTGTTTAGCACAAAACCTGAAATGACTTACAAGGGCTGAACGGTCTGGCGAATGCAACAGATTTCAATGAACTGGGCCCAGAGTGGCAATACTGATAACAGCCACAGGGGGGCGGGCTTGTATTGCATCGGGGGACCATCCACCCCCCCCATCTTCTGCATGTTACCCCAGGGGTTGGGGGTATGGACTCGTGTGACCCATATGAGCGATCGCAGGGTTTTGCGATTGTATCCCTGCACCCCCACCCTGAGAGTGAGAGAGGGACCCTCAGCCCCTCCCCATCCTGCCTACCTGACTCCGCCCACACAGCCACCTCACACGCAACGCTACATACATCACTCTCTCCCCATTCTCCTGCTCAGCTATTAAAATCTGTTAAGGAACAGAGCAAAAACCTCAATCCAGTCGTGAGTAGGATTAGCATGCCAAATCCCACCCTCCGCACATCCCCCACTTACATGCACAACAATCAATTGGCTGACGGAGCGGCTTCCATTGGTGGCATATGGGGCAGGTTTTACAGGGCCCATGTCCCACTGTCATCACCGGTGAAAACAATAACACCAAATGAGCTCAGTACCGCAGCATAATTACTGACGGTCACGCAAGGGTGGAGGGGAGGGGTTATTATCATCTGAAGTGCTGATCAAGGCCCCCCCCCACACACACACACACACACACACACACAGCAGGCAGATCCCACCCAGCCACCATCCATTTAATTTGAGAGTGAAACTTAGCCATCAATAGGCTGTGTGCAGCACACATGCACTCGGCTCTCTGTAATTCGCGTATACCACTCAGTGCCTTCTAACACACCTGCACTGTTGGGCTGTGGGTAACACAAAAGGGAAAGGCGCACTGTCTCTTAGCGCTCTCAGAGATTAACCCTCATCGAGCACTTGCCTCTCTCGCTGGCATGTCGCGAGCCCTCAATGAACTTCAACCATCCCAGGCCAAATTCACTCACAGTCCATAATCACAGTGTCAATGCGAGTGCGCTCTTAATGAAAGGTCACATGTACTAAATTTTTTTAAATTATGCACCTCTAGCACCTTTCCAGGAAGTAGAGCTTTTCCTGGAAAAAAAAAAAAAAAGTATAAATTTATCATTATAAAACTTTTTGTGGGGACCGAAACTAAGTGTGCCTTTTTCTCCTCTAACAATGCTCCCAGCTACAGCCACCTCTGCTACATCAGGTTCAGCTGGTTGCCAGGAAGACGTCAGACATGGCTGAATTTGAAGGAACATGTACAGCTCAGCTCCTTATGCGAAATTTTATAGGTGAAGGCATGGACACATTCACGCTCTACCGCATTGGGACCGATATCATGCCGTGGTGGGACAAATTAATATTCTCGTGACTGGCTCAACGCACAATTGGCAGAAAAATGGCATTCAATATAAATCACTGGTGAAAAAAGAGAAAGTTTTTACATAGCAACCAGTGATAAGATGCATACAAACTCATTAGCTAGCAAGCTAATATCAGCCATCAAAAAAAGTTAGCTGACGCTACAATGATGTCATATGAATCTTATAACACCAACGATTTGAGTAATATAAATCAATAGACATAATGCATGGTTGCATTTCACAACACTGACTTCATTACTACTCCGGTGTAGGATTTGTCACGTTAAATCTTCAGTCCCTTGACACCGCAGTCATCAAGATGACAAGCAACTAAACCGAGCAACCTGGCATTCTGTAGACAGCTAACTCCCAGAGGGGGCATGTACTGTACTTATAGCCACAGCAGTTCCAGTTTTGCTGTGACTGTGCATGCAATCTCCGTATCAGCCACTAGATGGGGACATGATATCTTGCTCCTTCAACCTAGCTCAGTAATCCGCCTCTGGAGGAAGCAGACATAAAGTATGCTAAGTACGACTAAAATAAATGCAGGTGATATGTTTAATTTAAGCTTCTGTCCAAGGCCATCAATTAATAAGCGCAAACACCAAGCTAGAAGCACACACACACACAGCTCGGTGTACAAACACAGGGCCAAGCAGGACACTCCGTATAATATGGTGGGTCTTACACGGCTACATGCACTACATTAAAGTGCACATACACACCAAACAGCTAAGTTCAAGCCTCCTCAAGGGTAACAGTCACAAGGGAGGGCGTAAAGTGTTTTCAGAGGAGTCAATCAAGTATCACAGTAATCACAGCCACACATTTTAAATTAGTGCTCGTCAGTGCTGTCTGTCAGTCATTTGGGTGAAACACAACACACATCTCAAAGTGCAAAATGAGTGTGTTCCGGCCTAGAGGTCATCCCGTGTTCACTTCAGTAGTTTGGGAACAGCCATGGAGGCCAGCGTGGGGACTGTGATGTCCCTAAATATGGGTGGGGTGCTGGCAGGGAGAGACGACTTGTTCTGGTTCAGCGTCTCGAAGATCATCTGCCTCATCTCTCGGCTTGAGTCGCCTCTCACCGCCAGCAGGGCAGCAACATGCTCCTCCCTGAAAACACAAATGAGAGAGATATCAAGAGACTTTTTTTCCCAGCATGCAAATGGGGCTAGAACAGTAAGGGTGCGTTCGATTGAACACCCAGTGTGATTCGGGTTAACGTTTTGGCGCATGCATATTACGGCATACTAACAAACGCCGAGTGCAAACATCGGGTCAAGATGGCCATTGACAGTAATACAAATTTCACTTTTTTTTTTTTTTTTTCGCTACAGGGCCATTGGTCCTTTCTTCCCCAAAAGTTTCCGACACAACTTCACATAGTGTTCCTACACATTCGGTGCAATGACAAACCCCAAATAGCGAGCCAATATAATCTACGTTACTGTCAAATTAATTTGCCATCAGTTGCTTAGGGGTTCTTATCATTTGAACATGTATTTTAACCAAAACAAACAAACAAAATTAGCCAAAGGTTCTCAATGTTGCCGCCATCTTATTCCATTCGACTCGCAATTACCGTGCCAAAAGAGGAGAGCGCCGAGGTCGAGTCGCAGTGTGACCCGAGTCCAAAATTCAGGCCGTTCGATTGATCAACCCGAGAGACTCGAGTGACACAAGTTGCACAATTGAACGCACCCTAAGATAAAGTACTGAGGTGACTACGTCACCGCTACTTAGCTTTTGGTGTCGGAAGTAAAATTCCTATGGAAATTTATAATGGGGTTTGGACACTTTCCAGCGTTACGCAAACTCAAATTAATTTTATGAGCCTGTTCGCTCTGAAATTAGCCCGCTGGGTATACGGATGCAAGTGATCACATCAAATTCAGTTTGTCGAAAACGTTATGCTTTTGCATTTGTAGTCCATCTTGTGGACCACTTTTGCTATCTACACATCCACTATACAAATGTGTGAGTAGCCCGTGATTTGTTCCTGGCCAATGTGGGCCCTAAAATTACTGGCACCCCTGACTAACAACAAAAGGATATTGCATGTGTTTTGCCTCATTTTTATACCCTAGTGAAACATAAGTGATGTAATGGCTCAATATAGTTCCTTAACACTTAGATAAAACTTAAATAAGGGGAATTCAATACCTGGTTTAATTCCGATAGATGTTATTTATCGTACAATAATCTTTAAGGGTGCCAACCTGGATTTGGAGGAAATTGATTTTTAATGAAATCAGTAAATGATTTTGGTTGGTTCCATTGGAACATTAATATTGTACCGTATTGCTCACGTGTCATTAGTTAGAGTTTCTCTATATATATTTTTTTTTAGAATTTTTTAAAAGTATTATTTGTGCATTGCCAGTCAGGGGTGCTAGTAATTTTGTAGCCCACAGTACTTCAGTCTCGGCAAACGTTCACAACGTAACTTGATGGAAGCCGAACAGTAACAGAACTTACCGTCGGTTATCTCCGGGAAACCGATAAACCTGCAACCAAGTGAAGTTATTACGCAGCGGGTTACTATTAGTTAGCTACATGTGATGCATAGAAATCAATGCATAACAGTGAAAAGCTATTATTTTGCCATTTTTATATGAACCAAATATAACTAACTAAATGAGCAAAATGGCAAGCTAGCTAGCTAGCTAACCTTAGTTAGCTAGCTAGCTCTATTTAGTGCATATAAGACAAATGCAAAAAATTACAAGCCATTATTTTGCTACATGGCTAGAGTTGAACAACAAGCATATAGCCAGCTAGCTGGCATTTATATGCACCAAATATAAAGTCTGCTATCTAACAACCAAAGCTAGCAAACTAACTTTCTGGCTAGTCTTAGATAGCTTGTCTGCTCAGCTAGCTACATTTGATGCATTTAAATCAATAAAAACAGTTAATCGCAATTATTTTGCTACTTAAAAAGTGTTAGATGTACAAGTAGTCATGAATTAGCCACGTAGCTGGGTCAGTTACGCATTACTGAAGCTGATTAGGTCATTCACTAGCTACCAAGTTTTCACAATAACAACCATTGGCCAAAGATACATGGCTATTAATGTAGATTGGCACCAGTTGAAAAACTTGACATCTAGCTAGGTAAGCATAACCAAATAGAATAGCTTTAGAGTAGTGAATTAATTAGCACAGTCTCACCCAAGCAATCAAATATGGCAAGGGACAGCACTGCCCTGCATCATTTTTGCTGAATAAAATCCAATACTCATTTCTCACCAGCTTTAGGGTGCTGATTCCAAAAATAGCGTCTGTGTTGCTCTAGCACATTACATTTTCTTACAATGTATGATGGGCATTTTGTAGCATTGTCACTTTCGACAATTACTTGTAAGGCTAAGAAGTCTTCTATCATCCCTTAATCACCAGAATAAGTGCCACAAAGACATGTTTTCCATCTCCCTCTGAGCCAGGTGAGAACTACTTGTTCAATTCTCAGCTGATTTTCACGTGAATGAATGATTCTAAAGACATTATTTTACCCTATTTCTGATTTCAGGTTTAGTAATATGGCCACTGACAGAAGAAAATGCAAACATGATGCAGATGTTTTCTGCTACATCTGTGGGTGTTTCACTACACCCAAACAGCGACAGAAAAGTACACACTTTGTGAAAAAACCTATATATGATACAAGGAAAATCTAAAAAAAATCTTCATGTGATAGAAACATTTTACTTGCATTTTTAACTCAGCATTCTCAAATTAGGCAATATAAGGCCTTTTAGGGAAATCAGCACAAATTTTTTTTTTGAACATGCAGGGGGGTGTAATTTCTGACGCATACCTACGAACTTGTTCTATTCGGAAATAAGGAGGATCATGGGACATATAGTTTTTTAGACTGCAAAAAAGATTAGCATATCGACTAAAAATTTAAATTTTTAAATTATAATTGACTATGGTCTAGAAAAACAAAATTTGTAGTCACTTGTAAATATGACGCAAAATCTCAAAATCGACGGAGTCTTGAAAACAAAGGGAAGTACTTCAAAACAGAAAATTTTAAAAAGTCTAAGGGTAAAATGAATGGGAACTTTTACTTCTGACACCAGTGTGACGTAGTCACCTCAGTACTTTACAGAATCGTAACTTCCTGTTAGAAGGGAAACACACAGCTTTTGCCTCATCTGTCAAATAAAAAACATCTGACTCAAATATTTGTGACCTCCCACAAACAAGTGCTAACCCACCACGTTCCTGTCCATAAAACACAGGATAAATGCTATATACTGCACATCGAGAAATGTAACGTCTTTTTCTTTCTTTTTTTTTTTTTATTTGGCATCAACCAATCCCACCCGAATCTGGAATGTCCAATTGGGGAACTATGTACAAAGGCTTTTCGTGATATCGACCCCCTGTTGCCAACTCAGGAGAGTGAAGACAGCTCATGGCTCTCCTCCGAAGCACGCGCCTGTCAGCCACCGCTTCTTATACACTCATTGGTTGAATCGTCGCAAGTTCAGAACGAGGGCGGAGGATACCTGAACATGAACAAGCTTAGAATCAACTTATATTACCCTTCCTGGCAGACCTTTCCCAATTTGCATCCCTGTAGCGCATTGGCCAATTGCACGCTACTTCTGAAAAAGCTGCCGACCACTGTCGAATGGTACGACTGGGGCTCGAACCCGCGCCGGGATAGTCACTTCTGCTTCGCAATGCGATGCTTTAACCAAGTCAGCTATCCAGCAGCTCTACGTCTTTTTCTAAATTGGAATGGTATCCGTAGGCTGGTTATACCATGAGATTGAATGACAAGACACTAAACAACCACATTTTACCGTTTTCTACTCTTATGTGTGTGAGGGGGCAGGTAACCTGCTGACCGAATATCGGGGTACTTTGACACCAGGGTAGACACCTCCAGGTAGAGCAGGGAGGGGTCCGTCAGTTTGAATACTTCGGCGATGGCTGTAATGGAGTCACACAGCCACTCCGTATCCTCGTCCTGGAGGAATATGCCATTTAAAAGGCAGGAAACAGGAAGTAAGTCTTGACACATGATGCAACCCAAAGATAATGCGAGGTCCCACCTGTATCCTTCATAGAGAGTTACGGCGGCAAGCGTTTTTAAACAAAATCAAAATGTACAACTCTAAGCTTAACAAGAACAAATCAAACTTGGTCCATTTTTACCCACCATGACACCTGGACTAGTTTTTTTTTTTTTTTTTTTCACCCACCTTGTGTGCGCGTGTGTGTGTGTGTGCCATCATGGCAAAATGTGGCCCTGGAGACACTTACTGCAGCAGGAATTAACACAGATGCAGTTCTTTGCCAGGTCTTCATGCTTGTCTGTATGTGGACAGATTTTGTCATAGCAACAGAGTCACAACCCTGCAAGTTGCAGCCACAAAACCTCACAGGTGTGTAGCTGAGATCAAAATGAAGGCCGAATTTGAGGGTGGATGTGGTCCGACCAAGAACACCAAAAGCAGGCACAAAAGAAGAGCGGCTGGTGTGATGCCATTGCAAGACAGTCTCTAAGTATTTGTTTGCATTATACTGTGAAATTGAACTTTGCAGACCAGTGATTCTTCAACTGTGGTTTGGGACCCAAAACAGGTCACAGGAGTTGGAGAGATGAGTCCTGAAATGAGACCCATTGTAATCCATCACACTATATGAGTACATACATTTAATCATATTTAATTAACTATTGACTTTAATTAAGTATTGACTCCTACAAAAACAATCATCACTTATGACCCACTAGAAGTGTGAGGGGATATCTGTATCTCCACAGACCCTGCCGTCTGCCTGTATTTTGTTACTTTACTTTGCATGGAACGTTTCCAGGAGCAAAACTTTGAGCAGTAGGTGTTTAGCCCCCAACCAATAATGGCAACCCAAGAGGAAACTGCAAAAACGATGGGCATAGCACCGATAAAAGAAAATAAAGCACTGTGAAATGGCAAGAGGAAACAGCCCAATCTAATGCTTAGTTCCCACTGTCGTGCGCTCCATTACAAACGCCACGATTGGCCATTCGTAGCTGATTGTGGAACTTCTCTGAAATTTCAGGCTTGGATACGAGGTGATGCGATGATCACGATTGACAATTACTCGTTTTGATCACAGGAAATTTTTGAACCGTCCAAAAATTTTCTACGATCAACACATTGCCATGACTGACCTCAAGATCTAATAAGATCTGATAGGATCACTACGATTACTCCACGATTAAGACCACGATTTCAATCGTGCCATGAATCGTGATAGTGGGAACCTAGCATTAATCAGAGTAAAATTGAGATTAGTTTTTACCCCAGCACACACTAAAGGAGATGATGGCAATTACGAGTGACACGGAATTGGCCTGTCTTCAGTCAGACAGGTAAGTGCTGGCAATGAGCTTAGTTAGCCTGTTAAAGAATCTGTTTTTCCTTCATCACAAATTTTACATTCCAAAAATAGTAGCTAGCTAGCTATCCAGCTGTGTAACTATACATGCAAGCAGCCTAAGTGCATGGTAAGTCCCAATAACTTTACATGTTGAGAAAATATTCCCCGAGATATGTAGAGCAAAGTTTGATCTTTGAATCATTTTCTGTCCTACGCACTCCGGTCGCAGCGTATCTAGTAAGTAGATCGTGGGAGGCTCAGGGGTAAGTGTTTGTAATAAGCAGGGAACTTATACTGGCAAGCTGACGATAGCTAACATTACTATTGGCAGTGAATTGTTTTTTAAAAAGTAGCAGAACTAGTATAGCAACATTGTCATATACAGCACTGGTCTAGAACCACAATACAGAGTAACTTTGAACTACTTAGCAAAAATTATATTTATGCTAGCCATGGTTACATGATGTTAGTGTCTATCAAGCATAGATCAAAGCTCGAACTGCGATCAGGGGGTTTGCTCTTCTGGTGTGGCTGAACCTCGGAGGAGGGGCCAACTTTGAATGTTGCGTTTACAAATAAATTCTACTCAGTTTACCTATAAAGTTCAATTTCTGCAAAAATTTTTACATTGGTGAGGACGTTAAGGGGTCAGTTACAGCTATCCTGCAGGCCTTGTGACCCCGTGTGACCCGTAGGCCTCGCGTGACGGACAGTAGGTACTTGCCGGAGAGAGCTTCCTGAAGAGCTGCTTGAACTGTTGGCCCTCTCGGATCATCCGGTCGGCCCCTTCCTTCCTCTCCTCCGCATTTCTGAAGCTGATTCTCTTCTGCATCACCGCCTTCACGTACTCCACCACCACCCTGCGATGGGCCTCGCTGCTCATCTCCTGAGACACAAACACACACACACACACAGACACACAAACCCTAATGGTTACAAGGTTTGTCAGCCTACAGGGAGTTTTTAACCTCATGCTATTTTGGGGATTTTGGCCAGGCGCTGTCCTTCTGCTGCATTGCAAAGCTTGTTTGCGACAGTCCTGCGAAAAGTGCTATGCAGATAAAACTGAATATACACACACCTGCTTTATTCTCATCATTGTATCTCCCCGATGACGATAGTCGGGAGATGCTATAATTTAGTACCAGGGCCGCCACCGCCGCCGCGCCCGCAGAGATTTTCTGTTCCGGGCTCTGGAAGCGACAATTATTACAGGAATTTTTTCTAATTTTGCACAGGCAAAGATATTTATTTCACAATGCTCAAGACCGTTTTCGGCAATTTTGGATGTCCAATATGGCTGCGGCGGCCATTTTGTCCGAAATTTGGGGATCGGGGAGATACACGACTCGGTCCCTGTGGCGACCGAGTTATCTAGTTAGACACTGTTCTTGTCTCAAACCCACCAGGTTGTAGGGTTCTTTAATCCTGGAAAAGTCGCTGAAGTAGTCCTCCACGGTCACGCAGATGGTCTCCACAGCATGAGACCCCGTCATCCACTTCCTGGTCAACAGCTCGCTCAGATGATGCTACAGAGAGGAGAAGTAAATCAGGAGAGACATGGCAGGAAAACCTGCGGTATTCTCTGTCAGTCAAATGCTATAGTATACCCAAAATTTTCTACCAGCCCGAGAAGGAAAAAATATGTGAACTCCGGATCAGAACATGATCTACAGCTCACATCTATCAAAATAGCCTCGTAATAACTGCAAACGATTTCATGGTAATTTTAGGACAGTCATCAGTTCTGAAGGTTCACACTGTGGAACTTCTGACAGATGAGCTGCACTTTGCTAACAGCGTTTTCTTGACTTTCCAGTCAATTTAGTCCCAGCCCACCTTGGTCTTACTTCTCGTGATGAAAACTGGAAATAATTAGCTAACTTATCCATGATACATTATGTCCATTCGCTTTCTCTGGCTAATATAGCGCTTCTTTGAAGCACTTCATTCCCCATAAGTCAGTGTGTCCATTCAAACTGAATGAAGCATTCGCTAGCAGTTGCTTAAGTTAATTTCTAGGTGTTACAGAAGATTCTAGCAGGTGACGTGTTCCTAATAAGTGTTTGTTGTCAGTCATTAGTTCTGACTCCCAGCTGTAGTGCCAATACGCAAGTACTGTTGGTAGTAACAAAATACCAGGGAGGACCATTACCTTCTGGACCAGGGTTATCACCTCTGACCACCACCTCTCCCACTCACCTCCAGGTCCAGGAAGACCTCGTCCAGCAGGTACTGACAGCCATCTTTGGCCACCTCATTCAGAATCTTCTCGATGGCAGCGTCGTTCTGTGTGGGCTCCATGGAGAGAGAATACTTCTTCTTCAAGCTGTTTATCGACTCCCTGAAACCAGAATCAAACACTTTCTGAGTCAACAAGATTTTCATCACCACTGCATATGAATGTGTACAGTACTCTATGCACCTCTGGTATCAAGGGCACCTCTTTTAGCATTAGGCTTGACACTGGCTGAATGCAGGAAAGCAGATATGTTAACTCTTGTCCTTAAAGCCGGTGTGCATGCAAATCTTTATTTTGGCCAAAAACCAGGAATCGAGATAATAATGAGGTCCATTATTATTAGCATTATCAGGAGTTACAGCGCTGGGCTAAAACAAACCCCACACCCACAGCAGCTCTCTGTAACTGTAAACCCTGACAGACAGCATGCCAGTGCATGTACAGTGGGGTGCAAAAATTTGGGCACCCCTGGTTTAAATGTCTGTTACAGTTAATCTCCAAGTGATTGAAAGCAAACCTGAACACTAAATGCAACAAAGTTAAAATGACACCTTTCTGTAAATTTAAAAGCAAGTTTTCTTTTTATTTTTCTTAGTTTTGAAATGATAAGAAAGAAAAAAGGGCCCTGTGCAAAAGTTTGGGAACCCTTTTGGATTATTCTGTGTTACCTTTTAAGAAGATGATTACTACGGCCCAGACCCAGGTGATTTACTCATTAGGGCTTCAATGAGTCAGGTGAATATACAACCCCAATTTCGAAATAGTTGGGACAAAGTGTAAATTGTGAATAAAATCAAAATGCAATGACTTTCAAATCACACCAGCCAGAATTTTATTCACAATAGAACAGAGATAACATCACAAATGTTGAAACTGAGAAATTTTACAATTTTGTCCACAAAATGAGCTCATTTTAAATTTGATGGCTGCTATAGGTCTGAAAAAAGTTGGGACAGGGGCCTTTTTACCATGGTGTAGCATCCCCTCTTCTTTTTAATGCAGAGTGGAGGTGTCTGGGCATTGAGGAGAGAAGTTTCTTGAGTTTAGCCATTGGAATTTGATCCCACTCTTGTTTAATACAGGCTTCCAGCTGCTGGAGAGTTTGGGGTCTCCTTTGACGGACTTTTCGTTTAATTATGCGCCAAATGTTCTCAATCGGTGAAAGATCAGGACTGCAGGCCAGTTCAGCACATGGACTCTTCTACTACAAAGCCATGCTGTTGTAATAGCTGCAGTATGTGGTTTTGCATTGTCCTGCTGAAATACACAAGGCCTTCCCTGGAATAGATGTCATCTGGAGGGGAGCATATGTTGCTCTAAAACCTTTATATACCTTTCAGCATTCATTGTGCTTTTTAAAACATGCAAGGGTCCCACACCATATGCACTAATGCATCTCCATACCATCAGTAATGCTAGCTTTTGAACTGAATGCTGATAACAGGAGGGGTGGTCTTTCTCCTCTTTAGCCCGGAGGTCACAACGCCCATGATTGCCAACAAGAATGTCAAATTTGGACTCGTCTGACCACAGGACACTTTTCCACTTTGCTACAGTCCATTTTAAATGAGCCTTGGCCCACAGAACATGGCGGCGCTTCTGGATCATGCTCAACAATGGCTTCCTTTTTGCATGATTGAGTTTTAGGTGGCATCTGTGGATGGCACGGCGGACTGTGTTTACAGACAGTGGTTTCTTGAAGTATTCCTGGGCCCATTCAGTAATGTCAATGACAGAATCATGCCGGTGAGTGATGCAGTGGCGTCTGAGGGCCCGAAGATCACGGGCATCCAATGAAGGTCTTCAGCCTTGTCCCTTATGCACAGAGATTTTTCCAGTTTCTCTGAATCTTTTGATGATGGTATGCACTGTCGATGATGAGACCTTCAAAGCCTTTGCAATTTGACATTGAGGGACATTGTTTTTAAAGTATTCCACAATTTTTTTACGCAAGCCTTCACAGGTTGGATAGCCTCTGGCCATCTTTACTTCTGAGAGACTCAGCCTCTCTAAGACATCCCTTTTATAGCCAATCATGTTACACACCTGATGCCAGTTAACTTAATTACTTGCTAAATGTTCTTTCAGCTGATTCTCTTATATATTAATTGCTTTTTCAGCTTTTTTTTGCCTGTGTCCCAACTTTTTTGAGACCTGTTGCGGCCAGAAAATTTGAAATATGCTCATTTTGTGGATAAAAATGTAAAATGTCTCAGTTTTAACATTTGAAATGTTATCTACGTTCTATTGTAAATAACATATTAGCTCATGTGATCTGAAAGTCATTGCATTTTAATTTTATTCACAATTTACATTTCGTCCCAACTATTTCGGAATTGGGGTTGTAATTCCAGAGTTGAACTATATATTCTAAAGTAACCCCATGCCTTCTAAAGTATCCGACTGTGGTGGCTGTTGTGTCTGGAGTGAAAAACCATGTGTTCCTCTAAACAGTTGTCCAAGGATGTCAAAATTAAGATAATTGACTTCCACCAAGGAGAGGGCTACAAAAAACTCTGGCAACGTTTCAAACTACCCATTTCTACTGTCAGAAACATTGTAAGAGAATGGAAAATAAATGGAACAATTGAAGTCAAGGCAAGATCTGGAAGACCAAGAAAAATTTCAAATAGAATGGCCCGAAATTTGGTGAGAAATGTTCAGAAGAACCCACACATCACTGCAAAAGAGCTGCAAAAATGAGTAGCAGACACAGGTCTAGTTGTTCACAGGACAACAATACAGTGGACCTTAAACAACAAAGACCTACATGGCAGAGTTGCAAGAAAGAAGCCTTTCCTACGACCTCAATGAAAAATTAAGCGTCTGAAGTATGCAAAAGAAAACCCTGAGAAACCTCAAGCCTATTGGAACAATGTGCTTTGGACTGACAAAACCAAAATGTAACTTTTTAGCCACAACCAAAGAAGGTATATTTGGAGAAAAAAGGGTGAAGCATTTGTAGGGAAGAACACGCTGCCAACTGTTAAGCATGGATGTGGATCTATTATGCTTTGGGGTTGTGTAGCAGCTGGGGGCGCAGGCAATATTGTGCGGGTGGAAGGAAGAATGAATTCCACCAAATATCAAGACATTCTAGAGGCTAATGTTCAAACTCAGTCCAGAAATTGAAGCTGAAGAGACGTTGGGTATTCCAGCAAGACAATGACCTGAAGCATACCTCAAAATCCAGTTAATCCACCCTAAAGTACCTCCAGGAAAGACGGATGAAGGTTTTGGAATGGCCATCACAGTCCCCAGACTTGAATATTATTGAAAATCTGTGGAGAGACCTCAAACATGCCGTGCATGCAAGAGGGCCGAAGAATATTTCTGAGCTAGAGGTGTTCTGTCAGGAAGAATGGGGAAAAATTCCAAAGACAAGAATTGAAAGACTCTTAGCTGGCAACAGGAAGTGTTTGCAAGCTGTTATAGCTGCGGGAGGAGGGCTTACAAAGTACTAGCCGACAGGGTTCCCAAACTTTTGCACAAGGCCTTTTTTTCCTTGTTTCATTATTTTGAAACTGTAAAAAGTTAAAAATAAAAATTATTCTTGCTTTAAAATGTGAAGAAATGTGTAATGTTTAACTGTAACATTTAGTGTTCAGGTTTGCTTTCAATCACTTGGAGATTACTTGTAACAGACATTTAAACCAGGGATGCCCAAATTTTTGCATCCCACTGTACCTCCTGCTCTGTGTTGTATAAAACGTTTATTATGGACAATGTGTGGGGAGATATTTTCTGACTTCTCCTGTCATAAACCTTAGGATTTGTACTATGTTCTCGCAAGCAAAAGACAGACTCCATATCTCATAGCTGCACTAATAGTCGCACAGCTGAATTTTGAAATTTCGCATGCGTTTTTCATGACAAGTGGATTATAACAAAAGCCACAAAAGCCAAATATTATTATCAATTGTTTCATTTATGTCTGGAAAGTGTTGCTATTTAAAGGCTATTTGCGTAAATTTCGCATTTTGTTTCTTTCCAAAATACTTCACCATTTTGTAGTGTATGCTAGCAGCTTTCTTCGCGTCAGCCTGTGAACTAATTCTCGCCATTTCGTGAGTTGATAGCCACCAGTGCATACATAACATTACTGTGATTGAGCCTATGCTGCTTAGATCGACACATTTCAAAATGCTCCTCTTGCTCGTTGAAACATGGCACCCAACAGCATTCTATCATTGCCCAAAAGAATTCCTTTTGAATTTACTCTTAGACAGGAGACTTACTGGGACAATTAGTAATGATAGGACACTTTTTAAGACTAAACATTAATAAATTGCTTTAAAACTGCTGTTTGAGAAAGTTAAGGGGTCAAAATTTGCGGGTGGCTTACTTTTTTGTTTCGCTGGTTATTTGCTCTTTGTGTAGAGGATACCAAAATGCGAAACAATAAATGTGGAAACTATAGGTTTTGGCATTGAGAACTGTGGCAACGATAGGCGCTGCTATGGTTTTGCTGTATATACCAGCCTGGACTGAACTGAATAAAACTGCATGGAGCATAAACAATGGGACGTGGAAGAGACCCTGGAAAAAGCAGCAGAGAGGGACTCACTTAAAAGTCTGACAGTTGTTGATGATGGCGATCATGTACTGCACATAGCACTGAGGCAGCTGCCGATCCCGCAGGTGATCTTCCTTATAGGCCACAGCCTCTTCTCTGTACCTGCGTATAAACACCAGTAACTCTACAGCTGTAAAAAGGCACCGTGCCGGCCAATATATATTAGCAGTTCACATTTAATTTATGTAAAGAAGGACGTGATAGAAATTATGTTCAATCTAGAAGATAGACGAGATGTAAAAAAAGAGCGGAATGAAATTGAACAGCTGAAAGAAGCACAGATCGAATCTTGGAACAACAGGTGCTTGATAGTAAGGTAGGCAGATGAACATGGAAAAAAAGCCTCTTAAAAGTAAATAAACTGAAAAGTTGCAGCGCTGGAGAAACAAGCTAAAAGCTATTTTATACTCCTGCATAGTCTGGTAGTTTGTCTGATTTGCGTTTTGTGCATGGGAACAGGATAAGCATTTATATATATGTTCAAATTGCAGAAGTTGTAAACATCATATAATCAGATTTCTGGTGTAAATTATACATTTTTAAATGCCTTGAAAAAAAAATTTTCAGCCTCAACATCTGATGAGTTGTCTTTCTACTATTGTAAATTAAACATAGAGTTTAAATGATTTGCAATCATGGCAGTTTGTTTTTATTTACATTTTAAACAGCATCCCCAACATTTTTGGAAACAGGGTTGTACATAATGTAGAAGTATATTAGAGGGTGCCTATACCTTTTCCAAAGTCAAATTCAAGCACTTTCCAAGCATTCTTACGGTGCATTTTCAAGTTTTTCCAGCACATTACAGTAGTGGTAAATTGCATATTTATCCAAATACTCAGTCGCATAGAGATTTATTATGAAAATAATGCAATTACTGTCACAGTTTCAAGCAGTTTCAAGCACTTTATTCGAAATCCAAGTGCTTTTCAAACCTTGAAAGCAGCACATTAAAATGCAAGCATTTTCAAGAACTTGCGGCACCCATAAGAACCCTGTAAATCTTACTCAAGAGTGGAGCAGTTTTTTGGGACGAAACGCAGAGGGTGCTCCTTGATGTGGGGTTCAGGTGAGTTCAGCCTGTTTTAACTGGAAAGCTAAGGCAAGGGGCACCTCACCTGTGTAAGAAGGAGGTCATCTGTTTCAGGCACAGCTGTAGGGCCTGGTCTTTGAAACTCTCGTCAATCTGTGCGGCCACCTGGAGATTCTGCTCAAACATCTGAGACAGAGCAGAGACCGTGAGCACCCAGCACAAAGGTACAGTTTCTGAAAAACTTTTGGAAAATAACAAACACTGTAACACACTGCGAAAATATTATACATATTATACATAATAGCAGTATTTTGCACACCTTCATTAGGTAAACCTGCTTGTTAACGCAAATAACCTGCTTTTCCAAAAACAAATCACATGGCTTTAACTCAAGACATAAAACACTCAGGCGCAGTGAAGAGGTTTAGTGGTTCACAGATTGCATATTGAATATAAAATCCTAAATACCTACATCTGTCTGAAATAAGGACATTGAGAGACAGAGGGAGCGACAGAGGAGGAAAGAAGCACAGAGAAACATGAAGAGATGGACTGAGGAGGAAAGAAGAGACCTGGAAGACGATGGCGGGCAGCGTGGTCTGATAATAGCCGTCCTGATCCGACTCTGGTTCTGTGTCCTTATACCAGTCCTTCCGGTCTGTTTCCAGGGCCTTACGCAGCCAGCCAGTGATGTTAGACTGAAATAAAACACACACACACACACACACACACACACACACACAGTTCACTGAGCAACTCACTATTCACAGATTCTACACTTCCACCAAGGCAAAAAGAACAAAAAAGAGATTTTGAAGTGTTGGGACTCATTTTATCAATCTTGCAGGTGTTTTAGAGATCATAGCTGATGTCAAGGGTAGTACCGTATTCCGTAAAGTAGTACTAAGAAGGTGTCAGCATGTTAGCATGAGGTGTAAGTCACTCTGAGGGGATTACTGTATGTGAATAAGACAGTATTCACTGTGAGGGTGTTAGCATGTTGGCATAAGGCACCACTCACTGTGAAGATCTGGACATATTTGCTCAGCAGCTCATCTATCATCTCCTCCGGCAGCAGTGGATCCAGGAGGTTGATGTCACACTCGGCGGAAAGTTCTGGATGCCCCATCATCTCATCACTGTTAAAGGAGACAGCACAAGCTGTAAGAGCAGAATCATGCACTAGCACAGAAACACACTCACATATTGGACGCATACACACAAGAGCAGACCTGCCCACATGTGCATTCACTCACACACGCACACACACACACACACTCAGTGTGTGGACAGAGGTCAGACCCATACATCTGTCTTCAGCACGTACATATCCATGTGCAACTTCTCTGAGGCCAGGCAGACTACGACTCCCAGAACTCACTGGGAAGCCACACAATTGGCCAGTGTTAGTCTTATGAACAGAGAACCATGAGTTTAACTGCCGAGGGGAGTACTGCTAATGCTACTTTGAGCGAGATGCCTGTCACATCAATTCCTGTGAATGAGTACCAGAGACCATCAGCCAATGGCTGTGCAGCACAGCTCAGGGGATGAAGCAGAGGTATTCGTGAATGAGCACTCAAGTGTGGAATGTTTTGCGTGCAGAAGCATGACCTATGACATTTTTACTCAATGTCTGATGTCATTCACTGCTAACGCACAGCACATGAAGCGTAGGGGCCCGCGGTACTATAGCTTGCTGCCAGCAAACGGCTGCCGTGTATTAATCTGTACATTAATCTCGGCAGACTCCTGTCCCAGAACACGCGATGTGCATTTATGTGTGCAATTATCAGATTAGCTGCAGCAGTCTGCTCGGGATCGCATGCTCAACCTTCCGCCGCCCTGGCACGAGACGGTTTATCTTCGTACCCAGAGTTAATTGCCCTTTTATGGATCTGACACCGCATCGTGAGACAGGGGAAGTGGAGAACGGGACAAGGACGATATGAACGCATTAGCACTCCCGCCATCTCCCTTCCCTCGCTCCACACACATTTCCCGTCTGGGCTGCACCGTCTCAGCCCCCATAATGCACTGCTCTTTACGATCAACACACATCAGCGTCACGACCACCGAGGACAGCTACATCTCCAGCTACTCACACCAGCTCTTCAAAACACAGCCACTTCTATTAGCTTCAGTTCAACTGCACTCCACTTTTACATGATGAATCATTTTATCCATCTCAACTACAAACCTCAGGGTCAACAACAACGAGAACAAGATCAACAAAGAGGATTGCAAATTAATAAAATAAAAGCCACTCATTTAGGCCCACCGTGATATTCATTAATATCAGCTGGAAAGAGAGGATAAAAGACTGGATTGCACGCAATTTTTCCTTTTTATCATTTTAACAAGCATCTGAGTATCGAGCCAACAAATGCATTAGGGATCTGAGTCTAATAATCAACAGTAATAATTGATGACAGACTCTCACCCCTTCTCCCTTTACAACAAAAGTTCTTTCTCAATCCCACACAAGATTTCAGCATTCAGGTCATTTCAAAAAATGGATTCAATAACCTGAATTAAGGATGCGAAAAAGGCAACAAACTACTCTTCTGATAATGACAAGGTCTTGAATATACTGATTTCCCTGGATTGTGTCATAGGCTTTAATCTCAAAGGGAATGATAATTTTGCAAGCAATAGCATGTGTGTCATTTACCCCTATGAAGGCAAATGTGCGACAACATTTTCAAAAATACAACGAGATAGCATAACTTTAGAGAAAACACATCAGGAATGGAGGTAGTGGGACTATGAACTGAAATGCTCAAATATTTGAACTGAATGGAATGAAAAAATCTAATTTTTTTTTTGTTTTTAAATTTAAAATTGTTGTTTTAGGCAATAGATTCCAGACTTATTTCTGGAGATCTGTCTAACAGCAGGTTTTTAATCCAAACTCAGTAAAGCATGTCTCATTCGACAGTCTGAGATCTAATTCAAGCAGCTGCTAATCATCAAAATCATCATATTAGCCTAAAGGATGAAAGGTCCCCAGGAACAGAGTTGGGAACCACTGATTCATGGAACTGTAGTTCTGCCCAGTGTGAGTCTGAGGGGATGCTAGCTCAGGTACCTCTTGTAGGTGTGGAGGACCCAGGTGAGCAGGGTGACTATCTCGTTGGCCTCCAGGTCCTCAGCGGCCAGCTCCTGCACACGTTCAGACAGAGCGCTGTGATACAGGTGGAAGAAGATGTGGAAGGTGTTGTAGTGCGGCGGGAAGCACTGAACCATCAGGTTCTTCACCACCACCAGGTCATCCAGAACATTCCGCCGCGTGATCTCCAGCAGCCGCACCAGCCACATGCGGTCCGACTCGCGCGTATGTGACTGCGAGCCCTCGATGCGCGTACTCACTGTTCCCTCCAGAACCTGGCCCAAAGATGGAGGAAATATCAATACTGCACAGCGGTTCTGCTGTATGTTTGCTGTGAAGCGGTGTCGATACAGAGGCGCCAACTTTTATGGCTTTAAATGTACATTTTTTACAAACCACTATTCTTTACAGTTTGTTTATATTGAAACTTTACAGCTGGGCTATTCAACATTATCCTGCAAGGGCCGGTGTGGGTGCAGGCTTTCATTCCAACCAAGCACTTACACACCTGATTCTTCTAATCGACCCCAAGAGTCTTTGCTAAAGAGCTTGATAAGTAGTATCAGGTGTGTAAGTGCTTGGTTGGAATGAAAGCCTGCACCCACACCGGCCCTTTCTGGATAATGTTGAATAGCCCTGCTTTACAGTTATAATGCGCAACAGAGTTTAAAACTCTTTTACCTTCAATTGATGGCAAAGGGTCAAAATTGCAGAGGGTGCATTCTTCATTTTACACAGCATGCTATTTAGTGTGAAAATCATTTGAAACTGAGACTACTTCCAAATGAAGTGGATAAATGTAGTATATGACTTATTCTTGCTCTTTGGTAAATATGTGCAGGGATTTTTTTGTCTCCGATCACACAGCGCACAGATATTGAATTGTGTATGATATACCAGCAATTTACAATATAAAATGTACAGCAGAATCACACTTTATCGTGACACCTTTATCGATATTATCGCATTGTGAGCAAAAGTATCGTCGTGAGTACCTGGAACATGCGCTCCCGCCAGCGTTTGGGTCGGCCTGGAGGCAGGAAGCCGGTCTGGCGCTGGCGGTCGAGCATGCGGCGGTCGATCCGCTCCTCCCGTTCGATGATGCGCACGGCGGACACCAGCAGGGTGGGGTCGCGGCGGACGGTGACCAGCGAGCGCTGAAGCACCACCCACAGCTGCTTGGCCAGCTCCTCAGAGACGCCCTGCACCTCGCCGAAGTAGCCCCGGATCAGGCCCATGTCGTGCGTATTGCGGCTGTCCATGCGGTACTGCTCGTACATCAGGTCGTCGCGCGAGCTCTCCAGGTCCATCAGCCGACGGTGAGCCTGCAGCAGCTCGCCCTGCTCGATCAGATCCCGCGTCTCCAACACGATCTCAGGCACTGAGACACACACACACACACACACACACACACACACATTACACTAATACCCGAAACAACTTACAGTTCATTACACTAAGTCAGTCAATACCCCCTAGACTGATGTGGGGCAAAGGGCCTAACTCAAGAGCCCAATAGTTGAACTGATTGATTGATTATCGATTGATTTTCCCCTCATGTCTTACATCTATTCTTGCTTCCAGCAGAGCTGATAACAGCAGGGACTCTGAGCACCGCTGAGTACAGTTTGACTCGCCTCTTCAGACTGAACCTCCTCCCCTCTTCCATATGCAGTAACTGGTGCTAGGATAACAGCATTGAACTGAATGGTGTCAGACTTGTATTCAGTCAGCTAAACATCTGAATGGATTTTTTTTTTTTTTTGCCTACGCCAGGTAAAGTGTGCAAAGGAAGAAGTGATTAAATTTAGGTGAAGATTGAATTATAATTCTTGATCCAGGATCCAAAAGAATTCCAATGCATGTAAAGATAAGCACACGGGTCACGTGACACTAATAAGCACATCAGGTGTTAGATTACTTCTCTGTACAAATAATTTATGGTGTTGGTTTGTACCTGAAAATATGTTCTTGATATGCACATTGTCTGTAACAGAAAATAAATTCTGTAGGTTTGTGGTGGTCCGTACCTGAGAATATGATTTAGTAGTCTGTAGTGGTCTGTACTTCAGAATACTATGTTGACGTCTGTATTAGTAAACACCTGAGAATATGCCCGCTCAAAAAAGTCAATGTTTGGATTTAAATAAGAAAAACTCAAGAGTCTATGATTGAATTATTATTGCAGTGATGCATATGTTCAGCTGGCAATAATACTTTAAATCCTGACTGATTAAGTGCATAACTTCTCATTTCTTAAAAAAAAACCATGTTGGAAGACGTATCTCATGGTTGTGGAAAAAATGTTACTGAGTTTCAAGAGGGGCAAATTATCGGCCAGCATTGAGCAAAGAAAACAGCTGAGGAGATTGCTAAAATCAAAAGTGTCCAACAATTTATTAAATCCTGGAACGATAGTGGTGAACTGTCAACTTCACAGATGAAATGGGTTGGAAAAAAAATCATGACTGACTCTGATCGGCAATCATTAAAATGCTTGGTGAAGTCTCATCTAAAAAAAAATCAACAGTAGAACTCACGGCTATGTTTAATTATGAAGGTAGGAGCATTTCCACAGTCACCATGCAACAAGAACTTGGGAGGACTGGGAGTAAACAGCTGCGTGGCCATAAGAAAGTCACTTGTTACTGAGACTTATTGGGGAAAAAACAACTTCAATTTGCAAGGGGATCATAAGGACTGGACTCAGGAGCAATGGGAAAAAGGTCATGTGGTGTAATGAGTCCAGATTTAACCTGTTCCAGAGTGATGGGCACATCAGGGTAAGAAAGGAAGCCCATGGCAGGGTTTCCTCCAGGATTTTTTTGAAACTGGCGGAGGGCTTCAGCGTCGGGTCAAAACTCAGCATTATTAGTAGTTTTCATTAATCAGCACGTAGGCGATGTAACAATTGAAGTCTATGTGCAGGGAGGTTTATCAGTTTCACAAGCGTGACAGTGGATTTCACATATAATATGAAAACCGATTATGACTCCGGACTCCGGAATTGGAATTAAATAATCATGAAGATACAATTAGGTAGAGCAGGATGTGCTCACAGCAAACACAGAAGTTAACATCGGAGTTTATCGTTTTGCAAAGTGAACAAAATATTTTTTCTCTAATCGTTGCACACATTGCATTAAGAAGAAAGCAGCGCGTTTTACTGCTGATGGCTAATTTTTATTCATTGGAAAACATTCATCTAGCAACATGATTGACAACAGGTCAAGAATTATTAGCGCTCATTTTAACTTAACTAGGAGAACTGGGGACACCTGATTGTCCTTAGGATTTTTGGAGTTTATGGAAAGTCATTTTACATAGGCGTGGCAGCTCTTATTTTGCCACGGCGGTGCACCATGATGAATAACATGTAGCGGAAACTCTGCATGGTGCATCATGTGGTGCCAACTGTACAAGCCTCTGGGGCAGTGTTATGATCTGGGGTTGTTTCAATTGGTCAGGTCTCTGCTCAGCACTGTTCTGCAGCAATAAAATTAATTCAGCAGATGACCTGAATATATTGAATGACCAGTAACCCATCAATGAACCTTTTAATTGCTGATGGCACAGGCATATTCCAGGATGACACTGCCAAGATTCATCAGGCACAAATTGTGAAAGAGTGGTTCGTCGAGCATGAAAAATCATTTTCACACATAAATTGGCCACCTCAGAATATGGACCTTAACCAACAGAAAGTCTTTGGGATGTGCTGGAGAAGACTTGATGGAATGGTTTGATACGCCCATCATCAATACAATATCTCGGCCAAAAATAAACGCAACTCTGGTTGGAAATAAACGTACCATTGTATAAGATTGTCAAAACAATACCACAATGAATGTGCACGCTGATCAAAGCTAAAGGTGGCTAAACAAAATATTATAGTGTGCAAATTTTTTTGGATGGGCAGTGTATGTTCTGGAGATTCATGGAGGTCTGTACCTGAGAATATGTTCGTGAGGTGTGTGGTGGTCTGTACATGAGAATATGCTCTTGAGCTGTGAGGTGTTCTGTATAAAGAGTATGTTCTTGAGGTGAGAGGTAGTCTATCTTTGAGAATATGTTCTTGAGGTGTGTACTGTTTGTACCTGGAAGTCTGTTCTTGAGATATCAGGTGTTCTGTTCCAGAGAATATGTTTTTGATGTGCGCAAATTTCCGAACCTAAGAGTATGTTCTTGATGTGTGTGTGGTCTGTACCTGAGAAGATGTTCTTGAGGTGTGTGCTGGTCTGTACCTGAGAATATGTGAGATGGCGTGGTCTATACCTGAGATGTTGTTCTTTAAGTGTGTGCTGGTCTGTAACAGAGAAGATGTTCTTGAGGTGCGTGCTGGTCTGTACCTGAGAAGATGTTCTTGAGGTGCGTGCTGGTCTGTACCTGAGAAGATGTTCTTGAGGTGCGTGCTGGTCTGTACCTGAGAAGATGTTCTTGAGGTTCTCCACAGCAGAGGCCAGCTGGCTGTGCTGCACCACTGCATCCTTCACCTCCCTCAGGTTCTCAATGGTGTTGATGCTCTGTCTCCAGTCCTTGCTGACATTTACAAGGGAGCCCTGGATCTCCTTCACATCCTCCAGGGCGCTGTGGAGTTGAGTGAGCCCGGTCCGCACACCGTCCAGCTGGGACTGGATCGCAGCCTAGCAGAGGGAGGCATGGAGAGCAAAAACACACTGTTTTTCAGTGTGAATCCCAGCCAATGCACTCTGCCCTCCCTCAGACCCTGACTTTCTAAAATTGGGTAATTTCAAGATTTTGGAGGCATCTGCATCAATATTATAGGGAGTTCCTGATAACAAAGGCTAATGAACAAGACCACTCCCAATGCGCCTTCCTATTCGTCCGCACGCCTATATATACCGCCTTCATTCCCACAATCCCCGCTCGTCTAAATTCTACGTCCCTCCCACCCTTCCCCTCTCCAAGAAGGAAGCAAGAAACAGCCACCACCTGGGACCCCGGGGGGCTTGGGAGCCACACGGACTCCAACAAGAGATGCGAGCCCCACCCTGAGTCTCGCCACCTGGGGCTCCCAATGTTCGCACAATCACAGACCTAAGTCCATACAACATCGTCTTCACCCCGATCCCCTATCCATCGTTCCACCGAATACTCTCCTCCACTTTGGGAGTGGTCCAGAGTTCATTATCTGATCAGTAAGTACCTACAATGGCTCATTAGAAGCAGGTAGTTCTTAGGATGGACATGCAAAGTGAACGAGGATTAATGTTATCGATTTCAAACCATATGGCATATATTCCCTGCAATTAAGTTAAACAGGGGCATTATTAGGCCTAATCCTCCTTGCATGGCAGAACAGAGCACTGGGTTAACTACTCACAGGTGCAGAGGTAATCAGTCAAAACTATGTCCCACAAAATTACACTGGAGTATATTATCTACTCAGTTGCACGAGTCTTGCGGAGCTTTAATTTAATATCATATTAAAGTCATGGTTAACTGAACCCTTACTGCCTTCAAATATATTAAACTGGTATTACATTAGAAGAGTCTCTTCCAGCATTAAAATAAAAAAAATAAATAAATGAATAATGAAAAAGTTGAGAATCGTTTGACACTGCCTGACAGAGAGGCAAAGAAAAATACAATTAGGGAGACACTGATAAAGATAACACCTCATGAACGACTCTCAAATGGAGGGAGAGCACTGCAGTCTTGCAGCACAAGGGCAAGGATAGCCATCTGTGGTGTTACCTTCAGACGGGCCTCTACCGAAGCCTTCTTTCGCGCCTCTCTTCGGCGATACTGCTCCACCTTGTCCAGCTGGTCCGGCCGCTGTAACATCCCGGCGACCCGCTGCACCGAGGTGGCGAAGGCCTCTCGATCCGTCTCCTCCATGACTGCTGTAGGTTCAGCGTTCAAGAACACAGCACACTGGAGGCAATTTTCATAACAGGATATTCTCAGGCATGACTCCAAATTCTGTATGTAACTGGAAAAGTATGCACGTTCATTCCTGTGAGAAAACTGACTTTGGATACAACGCCTAAAAGGCATTGAAAAGCAAGCATTTTTTTGGTGTTTCATTAATAGAAAAAAATAAACTGTAAGTATAATGGTACTTACAGTCGAGGATACACAGAAACTGATAAAGGTGTGGTTGATATTTAGAGGACACCCTCTTTAATAATCTCAATTTTGATGTACTGCAAGCTTTTTTGGCTTTTTTTTTAATTTTTCAAATTTTATTAAGGTAATATTGTATCCTTTAACAAAGTAGGGTATCCTATGAATTTACGTTTGTTGTGCCGATGCCACTTGTTTCAGTCTACCACCACATCCATATAGGTTTTTTGTGATCAAACTGCAGGTCACTAATGTCAACGAATTTCACTTGTATGTGACATAGGCCTAAGTACTAGTGAGGTCTAGACGCTATCGATTTTGGTTGAAATAGGATAATCATTCACCAAGTAATTAATTAAGGGTCTTAATGGCACAACTCCATACAAAAATGTCCATATCTAGGGCTTAGGTTTACATAAGGGACAGCTACAAAGTCATATACTGCACATCAGTTTGTGACCTTGGATTTGACTTTTGACCTTGGGTTCAAGGTCAATCAGGAAAGTGCCCGGTATCTTACTTATTATTGCATCAAAATGGCCCACACCTCACTTCCTGACAATTTATGGCTTAGATTTGTCTTAGAGACTGCGAGGAAGTCATACACTGCAAATCAGTTTGTGACTTTGGATTTGACCTTTGATCTTGCATTCAATGCCAAACAAGAAAATGCCGTTTATCTCACCAACTATTGCATTTAGAGCTTAGATTCCTCTTAAGGACAAAAAGAAAGTCATATATTGTGCATCGGTCCATGACCTTGGATTTCACCTCTGGGAAAATGACCTGTATCTCTCTTATTATTGCATCCCTGTACAAAATCGGGGATAACACAGATTTACATTCATTACACTGCCCTCTGTGTTCACCTCTGCTGCCAGTTCCATACAGTTGTCTTACCATCAAACTGCAGGTCACAATTATGACTCGATTTTGTTCATAGTTGGCTTAAGTATTGGCAACAGTAAGAGGTAATGTCACGATGCTAATTTTGGTTGGTATTGGACAATATTGCAGAGGTGGACATTCCAGAGGTCAGAAAGTAAAAGTCCCACCATGTTTTACTTACACCCATCAACTCAACCAGCTGATATTCTTGACTAGTCCAACCTCTGGTCTGAAGGGCTGTTTTATTTAGCAAATCCAGGAGGTTGGAACTAAATACTGGGGAGGACTTTTACTTTCTGAACCTGGATTGCCCACCTCCTCAATATTGAATAGAATAATTGATTAAGTATGGATAAACTAGACTGTCCGGTCGGCCACGACCGCATGGGTGTAGCCCCTGAAAGACCGCTTCTCCCCTATTATTTGGCTAATACTGTCACCATGGCAATAAAAATCGAAGGATGACATATGTCCATACCAAATATGAAAGTACTTGGTGAAAAATTACAGCCTGTACAGAGCCCACAAAGAAGGTGTCTACAGACGCGGACGCGGCGGCAGAGACGACAAGCACGAATCCAAAGCAGCCATCCGACTTCGTCCGCAGGCTACGATAATACAAACCCACACAAAATGGTCCACATATCATGTACTATCACACTTAGGGCCGAGGTTTGTTTTGGGGAATGATAGGAACCCATTTAGGGTTTATCAGCTTTTGACCTTGGGCCTGGGCCTGACTTTAGGTTCAAGGTCAAATGGTGATCTTTCAGTATTGCTAGGGTGATCGGGTAATACAAGCGTCAGGGGACACACATATTGGTCATGGGCGACCAAACTGCCTAGTTTTACATGGATTGCATACACTTTGTATTGATTGTACTTATAACTAAATCATTTAGCAAAGCATTTAAATTGAAACCAGCAATTTGATGTATACATTGCCAGAATTTGTTTCCATAGCAGTTGTGTCAATGTATCTGTGACATGGGTCACGCGGATAGGAGCTATGTGTCAGTGAAAATGCAAGAGAAAAATAATACAGATAAGCAAACTAGCTTTGAGAATTATTTCGTACTCATACAGCTGAATGGATGATCACTTCATTTAAACGCACATCAGAAACGAGGGGTAACAAATTAATTGCTGTTCGAAACAGTAAAGGTGGAGCCAGCTCTCAGAAATAAAAGCAACAATAAGGGCGTGTCGTCATCACTGCATACGTTACCACTGGCTGGCGTTTCATACCCAAACAGCTGACAGTTCATACGCTCACAGATTCGGCGCTCATACAGCTGAGAGAGCCACTGATAAACCGCAATTGTAAAATAAACTAATAGCAGTCACCACTGGCGGGGATGGATAGGGGAAATCTATTGTGTGGTTGAATAGTTTGGAAATGCACTGCAAACAGTCATTATGGGCGAAGGCAATAAGAGCTACAGAGGATCATCATTATTTCGTTCACCTCCCTAGGAGGACCGCTTGCAAGGATCCGTTAGCCCCATTGCATGGTACTGCCTGTCACACTGCTACTGCTGCTGCAATTAGCATGTAAAGCTTGTTCTGAGTAGATATCGTATTACAAACCTTGAAAATCGAATCAGTAACACTGACACTCGAGTTTCACTAGCCTATTCAAATAAAATTACCTGTCTAGCATACGGATTACGATTCTGGCTGCAGCTGACGTTATTCATTTCCATTAGATACAGTAAGGGAGTGTTATACGCGGACACTAACCTCGAAACCGTTACATTGAGCGTTAGGTTATTCTGATAAAATTTGTACCGTGGATGTTCTTACCTATTTGAGATTTTTCGTCGCCACTGTGAAGGAGCATTTTAAAAAGATTAATTTGGTAAAATGCCCATTACATGAGAATTCCAAGCATCCCTCCTTAGTAATGGCTCTCTTGTTAATCGGGGCAGCTTAGACCTCCAAAGCGATGATGGCGCATTGCATTATGGGCTTTGTAGTTTTGACGACAAATTCCATTACAATGCATGTTGGTTGTTTCGCTTAATTTTATTTATTTGTTTATCCCGCGATTTCTGCTTCGAGCACAATATGTACTCGTGAGCATAGTACTTGCGATATATCTGAATAGCAACTAACATTTATGTTTGATTAAGCACGCTTTTTTGATTGCTGACTTTGGAGCTCATAGCTGGAAATTTTGACGGTTGTGGGGTTTTCCTCGTGAAATAAAAAGAGGGTAAAAATAAGCGTATTCATGGTCTTAAGCCTCTTTTAATCAGAAATACATATACATGCTATGTCACAGACAATATTTTTTAATAGAAATACGCAGTAGCGTGCAGTGATGATTATACACCACCACTTTCGTCTAAAAGGGGCCCTAATAGGCTATATTACTTCTCTAATTTTTTGGTGAAACTGTATTGAAAAATACTGTTGAAGGCAATGCAAATAATAATAATAATAATAATAATAATAATAATAATAATTCCCACGAGTATATTGCAGGGAAAAATATGGGTAATTAACAAAAATACTGAAAACATCATTTATTATATATATATATATATATATATATATATATAAAACAATTGAAGGGTGTCACAATTTTTTTTTTTTTTTGACTCATGCATAGCACGAATGCATGTTTGAAGGCTCATTCCATGATTATTGATGCTATGAATGTGTTTAAACTGGTCTGAGGCAAAATTATTCTGCGAAATGATCTCTGGTGGTCAGTTTTTCCAGTTTATAAGGTGACATGAACTTTGAGCAGTGTCACAGTGTTAAACACGATGGCACGACAGAGGTAGCTCTCTTATTCTTGGCTGCATTGTGGCCTTACATGATGCTGGTTGGTCACTTAGAAAAATTTCTGAAGATGTTAAATGCTGCCATGGCACTGTAAGTAAAACCATCAAGCCTTTCAAAGAGACCGGTTCGCTGAAAACTAGTGGCAATAGAGGTGCAAAATGGAAGTTTAGTGCCTCTGATGTTCATTATCTGTGAATGAAAAGTAAAAAAAAAAAATTGCAGTTGACAGCACGACAACTTCATGGTGATATTAATAGCAACAAGAGTGAAGAGATGAAAGTATCAAGATCTTCTATTTCCAGAAATTCTGTGAAAATGGTCTGCAGCCAAAAAACCACTTCTTTGAGCAGGCAACATCAAAAAAAAAAAAAAAGACGAGTTTGCCAAGATACTTAAGGATTGGACACTGACGGACGGATCAAAATTTGAAATTTTATCATCCAAACGAAGAACTTATGTCCACCGTAGGGTTGGAGAATGTTTCAAAAATCACTGTTTAACCCCTTCAGTAAAGCACAAAGATGGTAATATTATGGTTTTTTGTTCAGTCTGCTCGAAAGGAGCTGGTGATCTCATATTAAATCAATGGAATCATGGATCAAAAGAAGTATCACAGCATTCTTGTGAGGCACACATCGCCATCTAGAAAGAGACTGATTGGGTGGGGATTTTATTTTCAACAAGATCATAATCCTAAACTCACCTCTAAGTTGTGCCAGAATTATATCAGTTGGAAAGAATCATCTGGTGACATAAATGTTATGACTTAGCCTGCTCAAAGTCCAGTTTTAGAGTCAAAGTCTTAATCCGACTGAGCAAATCTGGGATTGGCTGGATACCAAGATAAACATATCTGTTGAGAATCTCTTTGGAATGAACTTCAAATCATATGGAATGGTTCAGCAAGTGAGGAAATAAAAAAATATGTGAACACCATGCCTGAAAGATTAAATGCTGTAATCGAATCAAAGGGTGGCCACACTAACTTTTTCTCTCAAAAAGACATTATTTTTGTTTTTACTACATATTGTTATCTGTTTGCTTATTTTCATCTACGTATATGATCCAATATTGCATGAAATAAATACTTGAATAGTACTTGGTTTTTGATTAAATGTGCAATCATCACTGCACACTAATGATACCGTTTTTATCTTTTCAAGTTTTTTTTTTTTTTATCAGTCAGATGTCGAGTGAAATGGCAGCCCATTCCTTTGTAGAAATGAATCCTACTGCTTCTTAGCACAAGGCCTTGGTCAATAGTCACTGCTGGAAATAAGCCATTGTAAAAATAAAGAAAATGAGCTCGCATTCAAAATATATGTTTGGAGAAACCATGCTTTTTTACCTATGTTATGGGGCTGTGGCCAGCCTCAAAAATAAATACATAAATAAATGGAAAAATTTCCCAAAAAATAAACTGAATAAAATCCTGGCAAGACTAATGCCAAATACATAAATCTGAAACATCTGTTGGACTAATTTCCATTGCAATTCACAGTATTATTAATGTTGTTGTTGTTCTTATTGTTATTATTATTAGTAGTGGTAGTTATAGTAGTACTATTATTTATTTATTTATTCGTTCATTCATTCATTCAATCATTTCCTTCTTTTTTTTCAGACAAGGCAAATTGTTTTTCCTCTTGTTTTCCTAAGTGAAAAGGCCTTCATCAATGTAAATGAAACACACCAAATAGGGTATCATGCTGATGTCCCTTCGTGCATTCATAAATTTCTATGGTACACTACGGTGAATGAAAAAACATTGGTCTCCCATCATCTTATCGCACTGAACAATATGAAATTTGCTTCAAGTCATTGCATTGAGTTCAAGCCCACATTCTGTTTTTAGTTAAACAATTTCCTAAAACATCTATTTTAGTTAAAACATCTCACGATTCAATTTTCAATTGTCCAATGTCATGGAACACAAACTGTCTGCTAGAATTTTTGCCCTGTTGCCAATTTAGCCAGCGCTTCCTCTGATCTGTTCTATGTCTTTTATTCTAATGCTCAAAAAAGTTTCTCAAAAGCTTAGATCGGAGATAACTGGGAGATAACCCGGAAAACTTAACACAAATTCAGATTAGTTTTGCAAGGAAACGTTCATTCTTGTAATATCCCATGAAAGCTTTGTCACATTAACAGCAGTAACATTCATGTCACATTTTTGTCTCTCATCAACTACAGTTTTCGTCAACAGTATAATAATTAACATACAATCACATTCAGCATAATCTACATTACATGTCCACCTGACTTGAACATGCACACCCGCCAAGGATATCAATGTGCATGTTTTTCAAACCTGCACCAATAAGTGTGAGCAGCTGATATAACTGGCATATCTAAGTGAGATTTTTAAGCTTATCTTACCTTAATGCTCATACTCCTCTGAAATATGATAATCAGTTAAGCATCAGTGACACACAATAAAATGCACAGAGCAGAGAGAGAAAATGCAACAATAAAAGTCACACATACAACTGTAAATGAAGAAACACTTTTTTATTTTGAAAAGTACAGAAAAATACTAAAATGCTCCATGCTAAAATGCTAAATACTATAGTTCATCAAATAGATGCTGCTTTGCAGCTACTATGTTGGCCAAAAAGCTAGTGTGCGTTTTACTGGGTAATTTATTAAAAAATGTAAGGAATGTCTTTTCATTTCTTTCTTTTTTATTTTTTTGTGAAAAGCAGAAGTTAAAACCATTTAAATAAACATTTCTGTGATGATATTGAGAATAAATATAACAAAATTGGCAGTACAACTTTAAAAATCACAAACAACACAGCAGGAAAAATGGTAGCAGTTGTTCATAACAATACTCAATATTATATCCAGGTAGTAGTAACACTCGAGACCCAGTCAAATTGTACAGATAAATGACTGGCAGCAAAACACAAAACTATTCTTTATAAATCTAGAATACTCACAAAAATAAACACAAATCAAAACAGGGAATACATTTTACTTTTGTGACTGAAACATTTTTTTTTAAATAATAAGCAGATGAGAAGCATTTTTTTTCCAAGATAAGATCAATCACCAAGTGATTTTCTAAGATGGCTATCTACGGAACACTTTCATATAAATCTAGTGCATGTTAAAATTGTTAAAGTATTAACTAACAACTACATTGTAGACTATCTCACTGCTGATCTTATGGTGAAAAATTACAGAGAGAATTTGAGAGACAGGAAATAAGAGAGCATAGCATCGTTGCATGTATTATTATTATTATTATTATTATTATTATTATTATTATTACTGAGTTAAGTTCCGCATAGAAATTTCTGGAGGCACTTATGAGGCTCACAGCTCAAATTACAGGAGTTGATTGTCGATGTCATTTTAAATCGCTGAGCATGGGAAGATAATTTGAATCAGAGGCCTTTCCCATTAAATCATGGTCACCTTAATAGGAGCTTCAGATCTTTCATATTAGTGAAACTCAAAATGTATGATGTGCTCTGTAATCTCTGTCAAGGCACCTTATAATGCCCTTATAATGTCACCCTTTTTCGGACCATAAATTATTTGAAAGTTTGAATTTATTTAACAGCTAAATTTCACTTCTATTATTTTCCTCAGGGGTCTTGTGAAACCTCGAGGTAGTGCTCATGAATGGAAAATTTATCAAACTTAGTACACAATAGCATTTAAATACTATCAATTAATGAAATTCTAAGGAATTCTGTTGCTCTCTGTCTCTAAATCACAACATATGCTATTATAAAAACTGAATCCAAACAATGTAACCTTGACAAAATACATTAAATATAAAATTACTTAGATTCTGACAATGCTGACACTAGATAATACAAACGTGACATTTATTCTAAACATCCTCGATGTTATTCTTTTTAAAAGTGCTTCAATAAAAACTACATGTTCGACATAAATACAACTTTCACGACTGGCAGACATAAACATTTACAACACTATTGTGAAACCTGAGTAATCCGCATATCAACAGAATGGTCCCCCACACATCTGCTTTGAAACAGATATAGGATGCAAATTAAAGTAATTAACAAACCAATCTAAAGTGTTGTATAAGAAAAATGAGTCAATTTCGATGTAAATTTAAAATCAATAGAGTTGTGGAAGTTGAATATATGTCAAAGTAGACACCATATCATACTGTGCATAGCCCTGACATTCAACAGTACCCGCATCATTGAAAACACAAAGTAATGACAAAACTGATTGAATGCAAGAGATTGTTTTCTGCATTTAAAAACACTGAATTCTTGTGCATCAGTATACAACACTCATTCAGGGCAGCCCAACCCTTTCCCGAGAGATCTGCCATCCTGTAGGCTTATATTTCAAGCCAAATTTAGTATGGCTGACATGGCCGCAGCTCATTAGAATCTCTAGCTGTTGAATGAGATCTGCCTTGTTGGGACTGAAAAACAAGAGTCATCAGAGCATGATATATCCCCCCGGTGCAATGTAATCTCAGAAATCCCAAGATATCAAAAGGCAGCAGTCTAGTACCTGATTGACGCGCACAGCAAGTTTCGTTAAAAAATAATGAACCAAATTCGAGTTCTGCTCTGTAAACAAAACGTCCGCAGACAGAGAGATGGACGGATGGATAGACGGACAATTATATGCCGGAGAATAAAAATTCATAGGATGCTAGCTAGATCTCAAGGGACAAGGCTGGGCAGTCCTACTCCAATTGTTGAATGACATGTGTTGTTTGGGCTGGACAGAAATCTACACGATGCTACATCTCCAGCAACAGAACTGGGCAGTCCTGCCTGAGCAGTGGGGCCACCCGATGATCACTGCATGTAGCCGTAAGGAATGGATTTGTTCCCTGCCGAGCTCATGACACAGTTTGGCATGAGGCTGCGCAGTAAGGGGGCGTGGCTAATATCCTGGCTGCCATCAGACCAGGTGGGCGAGTCCAGAGGCTCCTGCTTGATGGATTGAGTCAGACTGTGGCTCCTGAACTCGTAGCTCAACTTATAGTCCTGCTGCAGGACGCCCTTGTGTTCCCCCACCCCGTTCCCATACAGGGGGGCATCCAAGCAGGGGCTGCCCTGGCCGGTGCAGTGGGGGTTGGGCTGGGGGGGTCGATGGGGGCCGAACAGGGGCAGGTCTCTATTCAGGACGCACTTGAGGGGCCGAGCCGCGCCCAGAGGCAGGTTTTGGGTGAAAGTGGGGCTGGGGCTGGGTTTTCCCTGGTGACAGGCGGCGTAGAGCTCGCAGTACCCCATCTCTGTCTTCAGGGGGGGCCCCTCGCCGTACCCCGTCCCATACCGCCTCTCTCCTCCCGGCTTTCGCGGCCACAGTCCGGCGTACAGCTCGCAGCCGTTCTCTGAGTCCGAGTCGCGCTCTGTCTTCACCACGGCGTCCGGTGGTAAGCGCCTTCCGTCAAAACACTCGTACCCGTTCTCCGCCTTGACGCTAAGGCAACCTGTCACCCCGGCAGTGGCCTGCAGGCCGCCGTACAGCTTGCCTAGGTAGACCTCACTCCCCTCGCTATGGCAACCGTGTGGGACTCGGTAAACCCCAGGCTTGACGTGCTGTCCCGTCTTCTGCAGCACCCCACCATGCCCCGGCCTCCCGGCCCCCAAAACGCTGCGCCCCACCCACGGACTGTCCAGGTTAGAGCCCCTCTGTCCATTGGAGGAGGATTTGCAGAAGTTTAAGGGCTCTTCCTGGGGGTACAACTCATCTCCGAGAAATTTGGAAAGGGGGGTCCAGGGGGACGAGTAGAGCTGTTGGCGAGACATGGTGCCGGGGCAGCCCAGGAGCAGAGCGTCGCCCTCGTCTCCCATCCGTCCTGAGCCCAGGTATCGCTTCTCACTGTGGAGAAACGGAGAAGGACGTCAGATCAAATCGTCCGGCGTTGGAGGGAAAGCAGAGGTGCATAGTCAGGTTCAATTATATTTTATTTCTGTAGCACTTTTCAAGACCTGTCGCAAAAACACTTTACAATGTAGCAGAAAGGCAGTGGGCAATCACAATGTCCAAAATCCGACGTCCAGAGGTCAGAAAGCAGGGGAATGTGCGGACATTTTAAACACCTGGGGCTGAGCCCAAAAGAGAGGAAGTAATCTGCGGATTCTTATTTTAAAAATAATCAATTAGTTAGGCAATGGTAGAACAACTCATGAGAAGTTGCTCATGTAAAAAAAGAATAAATTAAATGCATTATAATAATTATAATACTGGATACAGCACTACTCAAACATTGCACCAAAAAATACCATGATGATGCCATGTCTGTTTAATGTATCCACTAATGACCGTATTATGCAGCTTCCATCAAAGCCATCCCAATCATTGCGATCACGGAAATATTTGTTTACATCACTGTTGTCAGTAATGGCAGTTGGGGAGACTGAACGGCGACAGGGGGTGCGGAGACGGCCACTGCTGACAAAACGTAGATTGTTATTCAGGTTTTTCCTCTTACAATACCATGGTCATTAATAAATGATTAATAAATGATCAAACCTCACTCAACATGTTGCGTTTTTTTGGAATAACTGAGTTAAAATGAGTAACCTCACATTATAAAGTCACAGTGATGTTTAACATTCGGCAGCACTGTCAGACTAGACACAGGTGACATTCAGAGCAGCAGAACTGTAAAGGGTCACTGTTTGTGCATCATCATACCTGTGGTGATGTTATTTTATTTTTTTTTTAATAAATATAAAAGTTAAAAAGTTATTCCCAGCTACATGCATGGGAATAAATTGCATTCAGTGATTGTATGAGCTCGAAGTTCATATTCATTTAAATACTTCGGCAGAAAATAAAACCCCAGGGCTGATGAAAAAAGACCAATGGCCCAATAGCCTGACCCTATACATGCCTCTGTCATAAGGTTAAAGCCCTGTTATGTGTTTCCACCATTCACTAACTCGGCCAGCTGATATCACCCATAGTTCTACTATACCAATGATGAATTGGGTGAGTGAGAAAACCCAAGTGACTGCAATAAAAATACTAGGAAGATAACAGTGTGTGTAGTAGACATGCCACAGACAGAGAGTGTATCCTAACAATCACCAACACAGTAGCTCTTAATCAGGCTTTCAGTGGAGCATAAAAGATGCATTCAATGATTCGCCATCGACTAAGAGGATATTTTAATGATCATAGTCTCGTGTTCAAGGATCCCATCGCCCTTAGTTCAATTCTTTAATTCCAAAAATGGAATTTCCCTGACTGCAGTCTGATGTTCCAACCCTGATAAGCAGCAAAGTAACACAAACTTCTCCATGGAAATTTTTAAGATAATAATTAAAGATTGTTCAGTTTCCACTCCTAATGCATGAAAGAATACCAACTTCAAGTACTCAGTACACTCTGGTATTAAAATTTGAGATTTCCGAGTTATTCCTGAGGTTTGAAAGGGCAGTTTTATACCTATAAAAAGACCGCTAACAGCCTACTCAAAGACAGTGTGGCCCTGTGATAGGAACAGTCCCTGTCTCAGACAAGTTTAAAAAAGCAATGAAAAGTGCCGTCATTGGGCCTTTGAAAAGTGATTGACTGCATTCAATCAGTACCCATTATGGCATTGGCAAGATCCAGCACAATGGCACCACAAACAGCTAATCCAGAAAAAAAAAGAAAAAGAAAAAGAAATGAAGACCACGGCTGAGAGATCATACAGAAAGCATCAGTCAGATAAGCGTCTGAAAAACTGCAACACAGCACTGTGGTACACTCTGATTTCCCAGAGCCTCTATTAGCGCAGAACCCAGCGAACCTGCCTGTGTGTTCTCCACACACTCTGTGCTTTAGAGCTCGATTCCTCCCTCCTTAACCTCACTCAGCTCCACGAAGTTCAACTTTTTACTCTCTCGACACTCGACAGAAAATAAAACAGAAGTTTACCCCTTTCAGCGCCTTGGGCAACAATCGTTGCCCAATGATGTAGGATATCAAAGTCAGATGCTGTTGAAAACCTATCATGTGGCAACTTGTTTAAAAGAGCTCCCCTGAGCTCTTTTAAACAAGTTGCCACATGATAGGTTTTCAACAGCTCAGGATAACTACATTTTTAATTCCCTGAAAATGTATTCAGCGCTCTAAGGGTTAAGAATCCTGAGATTTCTGAAAAACAACACATCACTGGTGTTTTAAATAACAGTGTGTTCATGAGGGTGTTTTAAATACATAAAAAATAAAATCTTACACAAGTAAATTATTTTTAAATGAAAATTTCAGAAAAAAAAGTGAACAGTATTTTTAATACTAACTTTCAGTTGTTATTTAGATTATTTTCATTACATGGAACATGGTACTCAAGATTAAGACCAGAGACTAATGTCCCTGATGGGGAACAGAATTGTATTCATGCGTATAAAGAGTCAGCTGCTCTGTGAAACACACTCAGACCCATTGAGGGGATGACGTTCCACCTCCTGCCTGCTGCAGTCTGGTCTCAGGGTGCATTGTGGGAAATCTCACCTGAGCTCCAGAGCAGAGGCCAGGCTGCTCTTGTGTTTCCTCATCATGCAGCCCTTGCTCCGCCCCTCGCTGGAGGAGGGCATCAGGAGCGGCACAGCCACACAGAAGAGGGCCAGCTGAGGGGGCAGGATGGCCCCCGTGACTGACCTCCTCTTCTGGCCCTGCAGGAACTTCAGACGGCCCTGGAATTGCATGGTCTGGGGAGGAGAACAAACGGGGGAGGTAATTAGCCTTTTATGAGGTCACAAATATGTGGTGTGAATGTCCTTACGGGCATGCTGATGTAAGAATCACTACTGGCAACCAAGTTCTTGAAAACAATTTTCAAAAATAGTGGCGAAGCCCCTGCGCCCACATGGCCAAACAAAATTTTCATCCCATATACCCCGCTTGTAAAATATGAAAAGTATCTGAGAAAAACTGATGGTGCTAGAGCGCTGACAAGGCGAAAAGTCTACAGACGCACGGACAGACCACAACAAAGGCATCTAACCACAGCATAAGCCCGAATGGCCTCGAGGCCAAGTGAGCTAAAAAAGGTAGCTCTCTCTCAAACTGAGTGGTCACAGTGTGGAATAGCTTGTGAAGTCCTACAGTAGATGCAGAAACTCCAAGGGTTTTTAAAACTAACCATGATACAGAGCTAAATGGCAACTAACAAATCCTTTAAGTTTCTTAATTGTAAGGCACTCTAAGGTTGCAGTAAAGTGGTGACCTTAGCTGAGATGATTGGGCTGTTCTCACCACTCTGTCTTTCTGCGCTGGGTTAAAACGGGCTCGTCCAAACATTCCATTAAAATTCACTCATCACATTGGTAATGAGCATAGCTGGCTGAAAATGGATGATGGAGCACACGACACACGGTTCTCTGCACGTGGTCGGTGAGGCGCCTCTCGCTCACCAGGAAGCCCGACGTGCTGTCGAGGAGACACCGCGCTCGAGCGATGAAGCAGCGCGTGAGGAATGGAGACAGCTCTGGAGGAACGCCGTCCGTCTCCTGAGAGCTGAAGAGACTGCTGACCATCACATCGTCTCCTGTACACACACACACACACACACACACACACACACACACACAATAGCACACACTGTTAAGTGTTAAGAGAGATTAATATCTTTGTGCTCTAAAACATAGCTGGGGATAATCTGATTAAATGCTGAAAAACCTCAACACAGTCGACATATACAATGAACCTGAACAATAAGTGTTATTTAAGACATATTCTTTTTTCACTAGATTCAATTAACAATAACAAATCGTATCAATCTCACAGAAGTTAACATTGTTTTTTATGGAGTATTCAGCATTTTTTGTGCCCATAAACAGAAGCACATAGCAAAATGTGCAGCAAGAGTTAATTCAACTCTCAAGGGCCTGCTACACCGAGATCAAAAATTATAAAAATACAAAAAAAATTGTTTAAACTCAAGTGGATGGTGCACTCCATACAAAAACCAAAAAAACAAATAATAAAATAACAGTATCCAGAATGACATTTCTGAAAGAGTTGATTTAACACTGAACATCTAACAGTTAACTACAGTCTGTGGAGGCAGTTAGGGTCAAGGATCTACATTCCTCTTACAGCCGGCAAACCTCAGCAGTTATCAGAAGATTTGTAGATTATTAAGCCTCCGGTGAAATTATGCAATTTCTGACTGCACTATTAAAATCTAAAATTTCTTGGCACTGAAATTATTACTCTTCTCAGTTGCTCATAAAAAGGTTGTAATTATTATTCCAATTACTTTCTTTCCTCTGAGTTCACTTTGGTGCCAAAAAGCCCAGCACTCATACACGGCATCTACCACAAATTAGTGTCTTGCACCACTGAATGGGTCAGTCCCTCAGAAATCTTGGGAACCTCTCAGGTGAAAGTGTCTCCAGTTCTGTATATACAGTATGTCCTGGTGATTAGTATGTGATGTATGTAGTAACTGTGTGACTAGAAAATAGCATTTGTGTAATTAAGGGATCAGAGGCAGTCCACTGCCCGCTTCTGTCATTGCCCTGTGGCTGTGACCGTGCACCTCGTACCCACCCTGTCCCGCGGCCGAGGGGAGGTCCGACCCAACCCCCTGCTGGGCGGGATTCATGGCCCAGTGGAGCTGTCGCTGTAGCTCCTGCCGGTCGTCCACATGGATGTAATCAAAGACATTCTGGTGCATCACGTCAGTCTGTGGGGGCGAGAGATGGCGGATCAGAGGCTGAGCTGATTAGGGGCCTCCTTTGTGTTTGTGAAGGGCCCTGCCCTCTCCCACTTAACCCCCGCACGCCTCATTAGGCTCCGGGTCAGGGGCGACGCGCGGGAGGTATCTGGGCCGACACCACAGGTGTCGCGGCAACAGCGGCCCTCCAGAACCCCAAACGCCTCCCTCTCCTTCCAGCCCCCTCACTCAGCTCGAAAACATGACAGGAGGACCAGCCCCTCAACGATGCCTTCAACCGCGGATCGCATGTGGTGCCCCCATGTCGACAAGGAGGCTAAAGCCGTACACGACATGCCCGCAAACCGAAATTTTGTCACACTCGTTTAATGGAGGGGTTTTGAATACGTGAGCACGCGAGGGAGACGCAGCATGTGAGAAAATGGCCGCCGTTATTATTATCTAATGGCTGAAACGTGTGGGCCTCTCGTTTCGTCGAGTGTTGCGTGACGTTCGGCCGTGGCGTGACCAACAATGCCACCCAGCCCAGATGAAAAAGCTTGCGGCCAGCCTCGCTTCCGTAATTCCCATCTCTCTCCCTCTGTCGTGAACGACAGATCCTCTCTGAAATATTCGCTCTCGCCCCCCTCCTCCAAACACGCAAGGTTTGGAAGCACTCGCCTCGCAAAACTGCGCTCCTTGGCTAAACACACAATAGTGCCGGGGCCAGTACCGAACAAGTCCAGTGTCTATCACGCCAAAAATTTAAAGAAAATTATTACAATTCTCTTTGCATGAACCACCAGTAAACCAATGAACCAGTCCGGAAAATTCAGATGTTTATGTGACTAATTCTGCATGATAGTCAACAGTGTCACCCCAAAAGCCTTCGTTTTATGCTTTCTTTACTTTTGTCATGATAAAAATTATCCCTCAAATGAGCTATATAGCTTTACATGCCCATTAAAACCGCAATAATCACACAGACACCATCAAGCTGTGTCAGCTTAATTCACTTTTACTCAATCAAATGTGTCACTTTTTCAGAGATGTAATCAAAAAGATGCTTTACAGAAAATCGGAAAGACTGAACGAGCACACCCAAAAAAGCAACCAAAATAAATTCTGAACTGGGAAGAAACACACAATATATTTGATTGTCAGAAATATTGAAATTTATGTTGGCCAACAAAACAGAATTTACTTTTTTAACCAGAAGATTAGGACAGTTAAAATCTGATACAAATAAAAAATCAATCAATATTGGTTCATAAAATTTAGGCTTTCTTGAATATGTAACTAAAACATCCTCCAATGTCTTCATGAAAGTCAAAATGTTGAAAGCTGAAAGATGGAGGTTCACCAAATCCCATAAAAAACCATTCTTCCTAATGCAGATTTAACTGCTCAGCTGTCATTTCACCTTAGTAAAAACATAACTGGACAGGACTGCCTGTAGGTCCTAGGCAAGCTGTGAAATGAGATAATTTCCCCGTCACGAAGAATCACTGTTTGAAAGACAGTTCAGTAAATGTTCTGAAGCACATACAGTGCCGTGAAAATAGTACTTGCCCCCATCCTGATTTCTTTTTTTTTTTTTGCATATTTGTCACACTTAAATGTTTCAGATCATCAAACAAATTTTAATATTAGACAAAGATAACCCGAGTAAATACAAAATGCAGTTTTCAAATGATGATTTCATTTATTAAGGGAAAAAAAACTATCCAAACCTACCTGGCCCTACCTGGCCCCTTTTTGTTAAATCATGAATGAACTGTGATTAGCCAAGAAATGACTTAAATAGAATCTGTCTGACAAAGTGAAGTCAGCTAGAAGATCTCAAAAAGCAACACATCATGCCGCAATCTAAAGAATTTCAAAAACGGATGAAAAACAAAGTCATTGGCATCTATCAGTCTGGAAAGGGTTACAAGTCATTGGCATCTATCAGTCTGGAAAGGGTTACAAAGCCATTTCTAAGACTTTGGGACTCCAGCGAACCACGGTGAGAGCCATTATCCACAAATGGAGAAAACCTGGAACAGTGGTGAACCTTTCCAGGCGTGGCTGGCCAACCAAAATTACTCCAAGAGCGCATCAACGACTCTTCCAGGAGGTCACAAAAGAACCCAGAACAACATCTAAAGAACTGCAGGCCTCACTTGCCTCAGTTAAAGTCAGTGTTCATGATTCAACAATAAGAAAGTGACTGGGCAAAAATGGCATGGGAGAGTTCCAAGGCCAAAAACCACTGCTGACCAAAAAGAACACAAAGGCTCGTCTCACATTTGCCAAAAAACATCTTGATGATCCCTAAGACTTTTGGGAAAATATTCTGTGGACTGACAAGATGAAAAGTTGAACTTTTTGGAAGGTGTGCGTCCCGTTACATCTGGCGTAAAACTAACACAGCATTTCATAAAAAGAACATTATACCAAGAGTCAAACATGGTGGTGATAGTGTGATGGTTTAGGGCTGCTTTGCTGCTTCAGGACCTGGACAACTTGCCGTAATTGATGGAACCATGATTTCTGCTCTCTACCACAAAATCCTGAAGGAGAACAACCGACCATCAGTTCATGACCTCAAGCTCAAGCGCACTTGGGTTATGCAGCAGGACAATGATCCGAAATACACCAACAAGTCCACCTCTGAATGGCTTAAAAAAAACAAACAAAGGTTTTGGAGTGGCCTAGTCAAAGTCCAGACTTAAATATGCTTGAGATGCTGTGGCATGACCTTAAGTAGGTCGTTCATGCTTGAAAACCATCCAATGTGGCTGAATTAAAACAATTCTGCAAAGAAGAGTGGGCCAAAATTCCTCCACAGCGATGTGAAAGACTCATTGCTAGTTATCACAAACGCTTGATTGCAATTGCTATCGCTGAGGGTGGCACAACCAGTTATTAGGCTTAGGGGGCAATTACTTTTTCAAATAGGGCCAGGTAGGTTTGGATAGCTTTTTCCCTCAATAAATGAAATCATCATTTAAAAGCTGCATTTTGTATTTGCTCGGGTTATCGTTGTCTAATATTAAAATTTGTTTGATGATCTGAAACATTTAAGTGTGACAAATATGAAAAAAAAAAAGAAATCAGGATGGGGGCAAATACCTTTTCATGGAACTGTAATTCACAGATGGAGACACTGTGCTTATGGGAATGGACAGGCCCTCTATGCTAATGCCATCAACACTGTATATAAACAGAGGTGAGGTGGCCATTTAGCTACTTCACAGCCTCACAACACTGAACCTTTAGAGCCCAAATTCAGTCAAACCTGAGAGAGCTACTGAATCAGAAATGGAGAGGTGACAGCTAAGTAATAAAGGGAGAGAGAGGGAGAAGGGGAGAGATGGAGGGAGGAAGAGAGGAGGTGAGGAATCAGGGAGGAAGAAGGAGAACGGGAGGAGAATATTGAGTAAGAGAGAGAGCGAGCAGAGAGTTGAGGTTGTGGAAAAAGAAGAGAAAAGAAGAAAGAAGAATTTTTTGCAGAATTATTTTTTTCTGGGGGACACAAATACTATGTCTCATATAACATAACTTGATGACATTTCTATTCTAAAGCTGTATATCTTCTAAAGCCATTTTATATATAAAAGGCATTTAAATATGCTGCTCCTTCTGCTTGGAATCTGTTCCAAAATCATCTGAATCTGAAGGAACTGGTTTTGTTGTGGTTTCCCGACTAGATGTTTACATATTTTTGAGGTTCCCTTGTTTGTGAATAATTGGAGAGAGACAAAATCTTCAGAAGCCATCTTTATTCCCAGCCTTGAATCGTGCAATAATCCAAACCCGGTGAGCAGCCCTGGCCAAGAAGTGCTCACTCGCATTCTTTACAGAGCAATATTTATGGGAAAAACTCAACCAACTTTGCTCCAATCAAAATACATGGGTTGTAACCATCTTATCTCTAACGTTTTTTTAACCAACTTTGCTCCAATCACAATTCTTGAGTTATCTCTCAAGTTTTTTTTTCTTTCCCTTGGATTCTCTGAGAAATATTGGTGGCGCACAGAAACATTAGTTTCATAAAAAATGAAAGAATATACACTTAAAAGGTGTGGAAAATTACAGCTTAAGAGTGGAAAAACACAGTCAGATGAATAGGATACAAGTAGATACATGATTCAATTGATTATATTTTCAGTAACAACTTATGATTTTACTGAACAAATATTGATCAAAGCTACAGAAATCAAATACATTTAAATGTCTCACTTGGTTATGTTTTCAAATCAACTAAACAGAAGCCTGCTTACTAATCAAAGCTACAGAAGCCTGCTGCTTATGTGTGTGAGCTGCTTATGCATGTGTGAATTGAATTGCTTGCATGTGTGTGTGACTGTGTGTGAACTGCTTGTATGTGTGTGTCTGTGTGTGTGTGCATATGTACGTGTGCTGCGTGTGTATGTGTGTGCATGTGTCTGTGTGCACTGCTCATGTGTGTCTGAACTGCTTGTATGTGTGTGTGTGTTTTATGTGTGTGTCTGTGTGTGTATGTGCATGTGCACATGTGCCTGTGCGTGTGTGTGTGTGTGTGCGTGTGTGTTTCTGCTGCTTACATAATATGGTTATTGATTATTGATTATGGTTATTCAACATGGCAATTGATCTACTGATGAATATGATGAGTAACATTGAAATATAATCCTCAACATTTTCTTTAAACGAATTCAAGTATATGTTGAACTCATCAGAGGCAGATTTGTCTGTCTGTAAATGTTTTAATTGACTGTACTGTCCTTGTTTGGCCTGCATTGACTGTGGCGACTAAATTTTCTGAGGACCTTGTTTTTATAAGAATTTTATAAGCTGTTAATGTCTAAGATTGTTTTATATCTAATTCCTAGGATATGTTATATGTATCTTTATTATTTGTACAGTGAGTGTGTATGTGTGTAACTTTTGCTGACGTGAGCTGCTGCCTATCTTGACCAGGACACTCTCGAAAAAGTGATTTCAAATCTCAAGAGTTTTTATTCCTGGTTAAATAAAGGTTAATAAATAAATAAATAAATAAATAAATCTAATCCTGCAGCCCTTCTGAGGTGTAGCTAGCTTGTAACTTCTGCCTCTATCTGTGCTAGTCTGAAAGAGGATACGAGTTTCCCCACCTGAAACAAAACACAAAATCATCTCTGTGATGTAAACACACCTGGTGGAAGCCCAAGTAGTCGACGATGGTGGAGGATGCGTAGAAGATGACTCCGTCAGTGCTCACCACCAGGGCAAAACCAGTCAGAGACTGCAGGAGGGAGAAAGATATTTATCATTCAAGACTGATGCTAACAGCAGCTAACTGACTCGATGGCTTTGGAAGGGGATCAGTAAAGTGCCGGGTTGATTCCCATAAATGCTCTGCTGGATTTAAACCATGAAATCCACAGGCAGTCGTTCTTAACAGGAAAAAAACTAATTTTATTCTCCAGATGAAAGTGTATTGAACTGTTACTTGTGTGAGTACTTCTGTACGAGAGAGTCTCCATGCATGACTGACGGTGTGGGTGGTTGTTGACCTCCTTAAGCTAAACCCAACTGCAACTCCAAAGTCACACTTTTATCAGAAGAGGTCACATAAAATTTGAGACCTGATCTTCACGAAGAATAACATTTCCAATTTAACCCCAAAAGTAATGTATTTTCGTTTCCAAATTGAATGAGAAAATATGCATAGAAATGAGAGGGTTACTGAGTTAGGCGGACGCACTGGATGCAGACAATGTCATGACATTGCTGGAAAAGTGAGAAATTGGTCTGGTGGGGTAAATCCTCACCTCGAGTAAGAGTTCACTCTCCAGAGCACCAAACCCCACTGGGAGGGTGTGACTGTTTGTGCTGTGGTTATCAGAGGAGCACAGGAGCTTCTGGGCAGACTTCTCCTGAATCACTGCTGTGGAGAGAGAGTGAGAGAGAGGGAGAGAGAGAGAGAGAGAGAGAGAGAGAGAGAGAGGGAGAGAGAGAGAGAGAGAGAGAGAGAGAGAGAGAGAGAGTAAGAGAAATTGAGCGTTTTGAATAAAGACTATCACCCTGTCACCTTGTTCCATCGAGTCGTGTCCAATCCATTAAGACTAAGCTTGCAGTAAAATTTTATATTTTAAGTTACATAAAGTCCATAAGAGTCAATTTGATCGCACTAGTGAGAGAGAGAGAGGTGAAATGGACATTGTGAGAGTTAATTTAACTCAATAAAAGTTGGTTTAATCCTGGAAATTTTACTGTGATGACTAATTCACCAAGTTAGAATCAGGGCCGGCTGCAGCCTGCTTCGACTGGTGGTGCAATGAAAATTGCTGGGGTGTAGAGACGTTTTGTTGACGGGGGGGGAGAGATCGCGTTTCATTTTCATTGAATTCGCATTACGCACTCCTTTTAATTGCGCTAAAATATACGTTAGTAAGTCAGGAAGCGCTGGGGGGGCGCGGTACAAATCTGGGGGGGCGTAGCTCACCCCTGCACCCCCCTAGATCCGGCCATGGTTAGAATGATGACTTATTCAACTTCCATGTGAGCAGGACACCAGAGGGGGAGATTAGTGTGAATGTTGCATTTAGGACAAAAAACCAAATTATAAAATAACATTTATTCAGAGGTGATATGGGAGATTAAACATGATTGCCACAAAGAAACAGTGGTTTGTTCAAACCAAAATACCGTACTTGGAAATGGGCAGATGATGTAAACATCAGTATCTGGATAATACTGATATGAAGTATAATGCTATTTGGAAGATTCAATTAGTCGAAAAGGCTATAGTTTTATTTATTAAAAAACAGAGCGTGAATTTAACTTATCAACAAGGAAGAATGACAGGAGTGTGATTTAGAGGATGATGTTTCGTATACTGTGTCTCCTTTGAGTTTTGAAATATAAAATTAAAAATAGATCGCAAAATGTAGAGCAAAAAGAATAAACACCCTCAAATGAAATGAATTATGAACTCTACCCTCATTATATACACACTGACATCTGTGCAGTTTCAAACTTAGTGATCAAATGGAAAATTCCATGGTGCCATTACATTTCAAAGGGAAACACGCAGCTAAATGTTGCTAATAATTTCCTTGCATGAAAGCTAAAACAGTGCAGTTGACACAAACTCATCAAATGCATGAAAAACTCAAGAGGAAATGGGCCTCAGTTTACGTTATAGAGCGGACAATAGCGGAACCACCTGCCACGGTCACTCCTGAAACATGGACCTGAGGGGATGCAGTTCCGAGTATCTCAGTGTCTTTATTCACTCCGTACACAGTATGCTGTCTGCACTGCGGTCCAAAGTCAAACTGACAGCAGTGGCGGTTTGGGCCAGCGAGCTCGCTCAGTTGTCCGCCTGACTCACAAATTAAGAGCAGATCAATATGCCAGGAGGAATTAGACCCAAAAGCGTTCGATAAACTGCAAGCAATCGCCGGCAAAGCTGTGCGCGTCCAGAGAGGAATTACAGCTGTAACACCCAGTGGTGTGGTTCAGGATGCCCTGTTCTTGCTACAGGAGAATGGGGATTTGGATGGTTTGGGATTGTGCGTTGAGCAGATATGTTGTGAGTGTTTGTGTGTGGTTTGTCTGCCTGTTTCGCAGAAGTGTGTGCATGTGGGTTGGAGGGTGTGTGTAGGTCGGAGCAGGGAGTTGGGGATGTGTGAGAAGGTCAGCAGAGTGTGAAGAGCAGTAGTGTGCATGTGTGTGTGTGTGTGTGTGGATAAAGGGGTGTGCTTAGCAGTACAGTAAGTGTGTGTCGAGCATATGTTGAGCAGTAAAGTGTGGGTATATGCAATTGGTTCCAAGGTGTGAGAAAAGCAGAGGTGTGCATGTGCGTGTCCTGTGTTTTTTTTAGGGGTGTGAGCTGAGCAGTGATGCACATCAGTATGTGTGTGGGTCAGAGGTTTGTTGAGAAGTGGTGTGTGTCTGTGTGAGTGAGTGACTAAGTGAGTGAGTAAGGGGTTTGTTAAGACATGGTGTGCGTGTGTGTGTATATGCGTGCGTTTGTGTGTGTGTGTGTGTGTGTGTGAGTGAGAGAGAGAGAGTGTAGGGAGGTAATAACTGTGGGAGCCAGCACGAAACCCCACGAGCGAGCGGTGTGGGGGGGTTGGGGGCAGCCAGAATCGTGAGCAGGATCCTGCAGGAGCACAGGAGCACGGAAGATTCCGGCAACTCCACAGACACGCAGGGATGCATCACGCGAGCTGGGAGAGGCTCACGCGAAGCTTGCAGTGGCACACCCCTGACGTCATGGTCTGGGCGGGGTCAGGACCGCACGCATACACTGACCACTCATTTCAAATTACAACCGCCCCCCCACCTAAACATCCAGTTCCCATCCACCATCCACCCCGCAAACTCCCTTTGTGACAGAAATTTTCCGTATCATAGCTTTTAAAGCACGCAAGCTATCTCGCCAATTTCGTCTGTTTTTTTCGCCATTGTACCCCAGCACAGACCGCGTCTTTTCTCTTCCAGCTCTCTCGAGATATACAGCTGGCTTTTAGGGCAAGATCATCCCACGATTTACACAAACAAGCCATTTCCACGGTGAAAATAAACACACCAAAATATTTAAGGGGCCTTCAGCAAACATAAAAATGCTCCTCTTGAGACACGTTTATCCAAAGTAACAAACAGTATATTTGCATTTCAAGACCAATACTTTCATAACAGACTCATATGACTACACCAGTACCTGCCTGTTGTATCAATCCATGCCATTAAACTCCTCACAAAAAAAAAAAAAAAAAAACAGTTAGAAGCTCAGTTAGGACAAATTAAACCATTGTCGGCCCGTCCGTTCAGCCTGGCTGCCCTTCTTCCCACATCGGTGGCATTTCTAATTCACTGCATCTGCTCACACTGAAGCAGCGAAAGCAACCAGAGGGAATGTAAAAGCCCTGTAGCAGACAGTACATTATATTACACTGGAACAGCAGACGTTGTAACCCAGTGTGGCTTCCTTCTCTGGCTGCATGTCCGAGTCGTCGAACTGTGTCCGCAATACTGTGCACTTGACTGACTGCATCAGGAAGAGTGATGTTGTGGCGTTCTACTCAAATAAAGACCCGTGAGGCAAGCTGAACATGTTCTCTACAGAGCAGTTAGAGGACTCACCTCCACCTATTGTGGAATTAAGTATTAAAAACAAACTGTACTGCAAAAACCTAAAGACAAATCCGACTCATTGAGCATTCTAGATGATGAATCATAACCCTACTATCTTTCCCTAAATGAAACTAAAATATTGCCTTTAAAGTGAGACTATTTGATTTGCCAATGGGATATGGAAATTTCACAGGTCAAGCAAACAGTAATTTTAAACAAGGTAATGTTTTCAAAGTGAAAATAAAAAGAGTTTGAGTCAAACAATTTTGAAAACAGTAGCTAAGACAAATCATTCTGCACAGTTTGAGCCGCATCAGACGAGTATGGCTGATGAGGGTCATATTTTACCCAAGCAAAAGTTAGTACTAAGCACAGCCACTGGTGACTGGGATTGGACTGTCCGAGTAGAATAGACCCGTCCAATGGCACATTTACTCTCCATCTATTAATACCAAATATTTCACCTACAACTCTGTCTGTTGCCCTGGTTGAAGTGTTGACACAGAAGTGTCATCATCGTGATAAGTCGTAAAAATAACCACACACTTTCATATGTCTGTCTCGCCGCTTGCCCTGGGCACTTGGGTACAGTCAGAGTAAAAGCTTTGCTCACTCATTAATAATAGAAGACTCTTTGGTTTTGATTACGAGTTGCACTCCCTGGTAAGCTCACAGTGCGATATTTGGCTCAACCGCACAAAATTGAAAGGATGACGACATTTTAACTTTCAGCAAAGGAGATCAGCTCCTCTTCTATTACTTAAAGGACCAGCAGGTTGGCCAAACTGAAAATATTAAGAGTTTTAGGGTCTTATTTTTAACCAGTCTTTTCTTCTCACTGACTTGTGCATTGTCTTTATTAATTTATGGCCCCCACACTGGTAGAGTGCTCTAACTCCTCTGCTGTGTGTTAATGGAGAGCTATAAAGTGTAGGGGTATGGAGGGACAGTACGGTTTGTTTGTATGGGAAACCACTGAGGCAAATCGCTTTCCTATCATGGGACTCTTTTGGGGGGGGTGAAAGGTCGACGGCAGCAGTTGTAAGAGGCGGTATCTTTTGGCACGGGCAGGAGACTTGGGACAGCCAGTGCTCATTCGAGACCCCAGCCCTACAAAACAGGCTCGCGTGCACCAAACACTCACACAGCATATCTTCACTGAAGTGAAGTGGTGGGGGTGGGGGGGGGGGGGGGGGGGGCGGGGCTAAGGGAGTGGGGGGGGACACAGTGAGGACTGGCCTCTGGCCACCTCATTACCCTATTCCCCTCCCCCAGCATAGACCACCCTTACACCCCCCCCGACAAAAACCCAGCACAGTAGCGACAGAGAACAGCTCGACACAGAACAGCACAGGGCTGACAAAGTACCCCCGGTCACGCAAGCCGTCCGTCTGTCACTCATCCCCCCCCAACCCCGCCTCCGACAGCCCCGGGCGCTACACCGAGCCCTCGCGTGAGAGCGGGCGAGCCGCATTAGCTTATAACGAATTTCATAATGACAACAGCTGCTGGATATCTGCCACTGCCGCCCAGCGCAAAGCACTCCTGTCAAAGGTTAAGCTCTTCCTGTAACGGAAACTAATTCTGCTCCACGCGCAAGTTTCAAGAGGGCAGAACGGTGCCATTTGTTTCATTTCGGTTTCTACGGCATGTTTTCACTTTGATAAAGTCACTATAGAGGCATGTAAAAGACTGCATATGCGTTTTTAATAATCATGAGATTTTTCTGTCAAAATATTTGTTTTAAGCTGAACAAGGCATGGTACTGCATCCTTCTCGGCAAGGACTCTTGGGCATTACTGACTCATCACTCACTATACTCACTTCTGATTTCACAAATTAACTTCGAGGTTGGCATTTACTGTCAAGTGTATGTGTGCGGACATTTATGTGTATGTTTGTGTGCAGGAAAGCAAATGTGCATGAACTCTTATCCATGAGTGCTGGCATCAGGTACATCTGTGTTCAGCACGTCCACTGAAAAGTCTAATTTTACTGAAGGGCCTGGAATCTCAGCAGTACAATGTGTACGTGCATCACAGCCCACCAACACATGACCATCAGCAGTTATAAAAACCTTTAAACATAAAATTTGAAAAAAAAAAATAGGGCAAAAATTATAATCATCGCAAAACCTGAATTGCGGTCACGCAAGTCAGATCATCTCTCATTGGGTGAGAAACCTGTCGCTCAAACTCAGACCGTGGTCACGCACATAAACACAAAATCTCATTGGAGGGGAGCCCCTTCCCTGAGGAATATCCAGGCAGATCCAGCGAGTTTAGTGGAAAGAGGGTAGTGTCATCGGCTCTAAGCGTGGGGTTCCAGACCTTATCTTTTGTGATTTACTTCACTCGAGGTTCCCCGGGAAGGGGATGCTGGATGCCAGCATTTGGACCGTGTAAAGCGTGGCAGATAAAATGAGAAATATACAGTGCTCTCGTGCTTCAGACTGTTAGAATAGGCACATGATGTTGGGCAGGAGGCGGGTTTAATGGACTCTCCTCTGTTACTCTTCCATATATATGGGACAGCCGCACGTCACGCACCACGCAGTCTGTACTTTAGTAACGGCAACAGCGCAGAAAAATTCTCCAAATCTCTACATCAGTCAAGTAAACTTATTACACTATGAGTGGTGCCTTCTCTCATATTCTACCCCATTCCACACACACAAACACACACACGCACGCACGCACACACACACACGAATACACAAATTGATCGTATTGTTCTCTTATTTAGTTGGCCTTTTCTTTTTTTTTTTACGCTCAAAAGACGGTCATTATGAAATCTTATTGCTCCCTTATGTCCTCGGCTAGTTTGCATTGTGTGAAATTGGATTTGATGGCCAAACATAAAAAAACAAGAAATAATTCCAAACAGCAGTGAAGTTAAAAAACCAACAAGGATTGGTTTTTTGACCATTATGACACATGGGTATCATAACACCAGTTCCAGACCTGTTATCAGATGGTTGGCAGCTGGTGCATTGCGTGTGGTGCTGTGTTGCATTTTCCACACAAATGAAGACAGTATTTCCAGGCTCGGGTCCAGAAGAACTTTCACTCCCCGCCTCCCCCCCCTTCCCAGGCACCCATTCTAAGACCTTCTGAGGTAGCGACCCCCAAATCATGTAGACCCCCACATATTAATGACAAAATGTGTTCGAGAAGGCTTTTCGTTTATCAGAATCAGCCACGCAAAGCATAAACTTTTTGAGGAGTTGCTTCCCACACACTGTTTAGGACTACACTACCCATGAGCAGGTATTTTGGGTGTGTGTTCTTTTCCTGTTTTCCCCAACAGGAAGGTGATGACTTTGATTGGTCGCTCAGTTGAGAGATGTTGTATCAGTGGTGGGGGGCGACACGGCTCAAGTTTGGTGTGTGGGCGGGTCGTGGGGGTGGGGTCATCCTTGAGCCGTTCGTCATGAGATCGGCGAAAGAGAGAGAAAAAGAGAGAGGGAGAGATCCCAGCTTTCTGTGTTGAGCCTGGCGCGAGTCACGCTAATCCATGCGATGATCTCATTACTACAGGCTCCTGTGTGAGATTGGGCTCTTCCCTCTGCCTCAAAAACAGGAGGCCGTGTCACGAAGACCTGAGGGCAGAGAGGTCTGGGGTCGGTGTGGGGGGTTGCAACCACCCACCCACACATACACACACACACACACACACACACACACACACACACACGGAAGAGGGTAAGGGATCTGCCATAGGGTTGGGTTTAGGGATTGGGTGGGCAGGACGGGGGGGCAGGGAGCACAAATTGGAGCATCTGAGTGCAAACTGATGTGTGACAATGCAGAATATATCACTGCGGATGGGGAGAATCTATCACAGTCTATGGGGAGTCAGTCTGCTGATGATTTACGCCGCTTTGTCGAAAAAGGCGACCGTAGCGTGAATCAATAGCCATCTTTCTCTGTACTTTAATACTGAATTATAAATCAGCTTATGCCAGCAACTTTGATATTGGCCAGCTCTTTATAAAATGTGTACACAATAACAAGCCAGCTTTGTTTGTTTAAAGATATCATGACAATATCAACTTATTTCTATATTCTGCAGCAAAGCCAGTGAGTGCATGTACGTAAAAATTACAGGCTTTGCGCAATGAAAAAATGATTTTTAAGATATAAGTATTGGCTCGGAAAAAGAGCTGAGGATTGCGGGTCTGCACTTGCGCAGAACGGCTAAGTAACACATTATGATAAATAGGACATACCCAAAGTACACCGGCAGTCCAATCAAAAGAGCCTGGATTAGCAATCGCGGAAAGGCACAATTTGCTTCAACATACGAGGAGCAACCTGCCAAAATGGGCAAACTTGTTTCTGCAACTCTTAAAGTATTTTACCTTTGTCACCATTTAATCCGTCCGCAAATATGTTATTTCAGCCAGCAGGAATGGAACAATATCCATTTATTTGAATGTCTGCCATTGTGGGTTTTTTTTCCTGGCAAATAAACATAACCTTTCTGTATCTTCAAAAGACGTAATTAGATAACCCACATTTTGGCTATTCCCAATAAAATTCAGTTCCACAAAAAAATCCCATTTCATGTTCTAGCGGCAATCTGACTTAAAAAAAGAAGATCATGTTCCACTGATGCAGGCTCATATTTCCACACCATACACCACTTTACAATGATAAATGTTTCTGGTTTGACAGGAAAGAAATATTCACCTGGCCAATGATAAGGTGTTATATGTATGAGAGCAGAATAAAGAATTTTCTGGTTCACTATACAACCTGAGAGCATTATCATTCCACACCACAAAAAAAGTCTTTGATTTTTTTTAAAATAGGATCTTGTCTTATAGCATCCAAGTGCATGTCACATCCTGACCCTCTGTAAATTCCATATAAATTCCATCCATAGAAGGGGTTCTGTCCAAGTCGCACAAAAAGCCCATTTTCAGAATGACATCACTGCGACCAGTCACACCATCAGCTATGAGACTCAAATTTAGGCCTGCCTTCACGCTGGGTCTAATGTCAGTTTGCAAAAAGTGGGTTTTCAACAGCATTTAAAGTGGACCCTAACAGTATTAAGGATCCAAATATAGTTTCAAAGAGTTTAATGAGGTAATAAATTGGTACAGTAACTTAATTACAGCTTCAGACTGTCGGTTATGTAGGCCTTGCAGACAACAGATCGGCTCTTATCTGTGCATCAGACATTTCAGGCAACTTCCTAAAGAAGTATATTGTTCAAAATGGTTTCTTCACTGGAATCCATCAGCCATTTTGACCCTTTCACGTCAGAGCACAGATGTTTTGGGGATTTGTGTTTAAGCCTATTTCGCAAAGAAATATGATATTATTTGGGCATGTCCTCACAGTATTAGCATAAAGACTATTACCACTTATTGGGTCACGTTCCGACATTCAGAGGGTCACATTCTCACGTTAGTTTCTCGTCCTTATAGCGTGTGAACTACCGTACCACTGACCGCGAATGAGAAAACAAGATCAGTAAGCTAGACGCACTGACAAATGAGGGACAATAATAAACATCGATTATTCTGTAAATCCACAGCATTGCATCACGTACCATGCCTGGACAGGCAAAATAAAACAAAAGATAAAACTGAGTGCAATTACACTTATATCAGAAAGCAGGTGCTTTCCCTCCGTCTAATCTGGTCTATATGTGATGGATTACGGACAGCCGTTCTAACACGGGGAGTAGATGCGCAGAGACGCACGAGGTGGAACAGATGCGCGACCGCGACAAATTTTGGATACGTCACGGAATCCCGGGCATCGAAAGAAGCCAGAAAAATCGTTGGGAGGGCAAGGAGACATGAGCATAATTTGCATTTAAATGTGTATTTAATATATGAGTGGCCACCGGGAGAAAATCCATCCACTTCCCGAATCTGGAACAGTGGTAAAAGGTTTACAGCAGTTTGTGAACAGGCGAGCGAATTTCTGCCCTCTGCTGCATTGTGTTCATTAGTAAAGGTTCCACACCATGAAAATCTTGTTTTGCCATTTCCTTCCACAAATACTGTGGTCTCCCCTCAACTCCACCTCTGGAAAAAAATGAAGCTAAAATAAACCAGCCTTGGTACTGAAGTGCAGCTCCTCAGAAATCATGTGCTAGAACAGAGGTGGGCAATGAGGGCCGTATCTGTCCCTGGTTTTCGCACCCACTTCTGGCCTTTAAGTGGTTGATTATCTAAATTAGCCAAACTATTGATTAAATCTGACATTTCAGGCGCATTTCTTTGAATTATCATGAATGACCAAAGACTGTTCTTCTCTCCCTACATAAAACATTTTTCTTTGATCGAACCTTTGCACAAATTTGTATTTGCGTTTGCAACCAATTAGCTCAATTAGTCAGGGTAATTGATAGAAATAAAAACCCGCATACACACCAGCCCTGCAGGACCAGGATCGCCCACCCCTGTGCTAGACCTACAGTACCACTTTTGACTCCGCCCCCCAAGTGATGTCTCAGGGGGATTCATTTAAATAGCATAGCCCAGTACGGGCAGTTATTGGTTGCGACCGCCATTGTTCAGAAGTCTGTGAGGGGAGAGAATAACAACCTGAAGACTGGCTGTCCCCCCTTTTTTTTTTTTTTTTTTTTTTGCTACAAGCTTTAGAATCTTGTTTTAAAGACAGCAGGGAATGGTCTTAAGATGTTAAAAAAAAAATGAAATATGGATGTTTCAATGATTGCACTGTGTTTCCACTCTTAGGCCTGGAGCAAATACCTCACAGAAATTACTGGAGACCCCCCTCCCTTATGCACAGACTGACAGAGCTACAGGCATCTGGCCAACCATTGTGGGGGGGGGGCACTAGAAAACAATGAGATGCGGGTCCTTGGCGACGGACCCCCTCTAACCTTGGGCACTGCTGCCAAGCAGGACTGGTCCAGCTGGGCTGGATTCAGCAGTCAGTACGGGAACAGTTTAAATCTGGTCACAGATCATTGAGCTCCTCTGGGCACGAGGCCAGCGGTTTCCAAAGCTTTTCCTCGGGAACCCCCCGCTTTTTTATAACTTCCACCTCAAACCCACCTCATCCAGCTGAAAAAGCCCTCGATGATGAAATTCCTGGACCTGGCTAGCAGATCAGGCCCAAGAACAAACTTTCTGAGGCACTGCACCAGAACAAACTTTCTGAGGCACTGCACCAGACCAAACAGCCCTGGGGAACTGATCCCTGGTTTTCCCAAGTAAAGAGATCCTGAAATAAACTTTTGATGTATACATACACAGTATGAGCTCAGCAAGCGTCTGTTGTACTTCCACAGAGAATCTTCATCGTGAAATGCTCACATCAGGAGGTAGACATGGATACACCTAGATGGGAGTTCAGTGAACTCGCGCTGGCCAATAAAACACAGTTTCTCCATGAAGACCTTCTGCTGGGAGGATTACAGAATGCTCAGGTGTGAGTCAGATTTCACCCACTGCCAGACAAAAGATTCATCTGCGCTTGGACTCGATTCCCGAACTCATAAATCCCACAGTGGGGGAGCCCCCCAATCCCCACACCTGAACATCAAGGGGGGCAAACTCAGTGGGGGGGGGGGGATAAAAAGCATCCAAGCCCCACTGGCTGCACGCATGGACCCCCCTGCGTTAGATGAGCCCACATAAAAATTGGGTTTAGGCTCCAAAAATGTAAGGGAGGCCCCTGTGTGTGTGTGGGTGTGTGTGTGTTGATGACATGGGCGCCAAACCAGAAAGCTAAGGATTGGACTCCCAATCATAACATTACAGTAGCAAAACTTTATTCATATATGACCGTTTTTAATGCAGGTTACAAAGTGCTTTTCATCAACATCAGTGCAGAATATGTAATACAATAACTAGAGGGGCACTCAGTAGAGCTCATACCTCCGCCACGCCACTTGTTCAACTGATCACGGTCAAGATCAACAGGGTCCGTCCATGATGTAATAGCAACCCACCCACAAAATTTCTGAGATATCTGTTCATTACTTTTTGAGTTATTTTGTACACAAACAGACTGACAGACAAACCAACGCCGGAAAAACCATAACTGTGGCGGAGGTAAATATGCAATAAATATACAAGAAATACATATAAACACTGCATGTATATGAACATAGAAAGCACACAACACCAAATCACCACCCAAGAGCACACACACTTGGAATTATTGAAAAGCCATCCCGAAAAAAATCTGTTTTTAAATGTTGTGTAAAACCTGTCTTCTTTATACTTAGTAAGGTGCCTCAACATAATGTAAACTTAATGTAAAAAACCTTCAGCTAATTGTTAAATTTGCACAGACAGACAGTCAATCAAGCATTCAAACTCGGTGAAAAGCACCCATGTGACTCAGTCTCTGAGGATAAGACGGTCATGTACTGAGAAACTCAGGGGGAAACTCAGCTTGCGTAGGACACAGATCAGACAGACAGTCAGGCACAGCACATACATAATGCAGCCAGAACAGACCAGACATTAAACTCTGCACACAGTCGCGTGACTCTCCATTCATGCAGACAGACATGCATGCGTGTGTGTGTGTGCAGGTACAGTATGTGTGCATGCATGTGTATATGTATTTTTGTATGCATTTGTAAAAGTGAATATAGGTGAGGAATTACTCGCACGGCCACATGATATGCAAAGTCAATACAAAGAGGCGAGTTGACGCGAACTCGCGCCTTCTCGCGTGTATTTGAGTCTTTGCATTGACCTTTAATCACATCTGGCCGCGCGAATAATTTCGTTTCGTGTTTGGTGGGTATGCCGCTTAAAGCTAGCGAACCAAGGGCCTTCAACACAAAGACGTATTAACACCCCGAAATTAGCATGTATAAGTATTGAATAAATGTCCTTAGTGGGTCAGAGCCTTGGTATTTGTTTTGTCTATTTAACTGCTATTGCTGCAGATGATTTTCAAATGGCTGCTTGCCTTCCTCAGGGGTAAAAAAATCCCATATAATATCAATCGAGGGGCTTCACCAACAGGAGCATCTTTGAAGCAGTGCAGTGCCGCGCATTTCTCAAAATGTTTCCGGCTGAGTAAGCCGAGATGGAATCATTCATGAAGGAATGAAAGCCAGATGTTTTCCTCTCCCTCCTTTAATACAGATGTGGACAAATGCACTGGCCCCCCTCCAGACACGCACACAGCGCTGGATTGTGAGGGTCAAGACTTTGCTCAGTAAGTTTGCTGGAATAGCGCAGCGTTTTAATAATTTGTTGGGCTCCGTTCTGCATGGGTAAGAGAAAAGGTTTACCTACAGTCCTTGGTAACGGTGCGGTGAGAGAACGACTGGAGCGGTGCCACAAAATCAGCCCTGAACGTACTGCAGACAGAGGCAGGACAGGACACATGAGATGCAACGAGGAAGTGCCTCAGTCCTGCGCACGGCCAATCGGGAGTCTGCACTGAGGATTGTCACCGTGGGAAACCGCAAGGGGGCGCGGCTGAATAGATCTAAATCTCCCTCTGTTCAGTCCCTGTCACGCTGAGAAAGGAGTCAGAACGCGTTCTCCGACAGAGAGCGTACAGTGTGGTGCACATCCACCTGCTGCCTACAGAGAATGAAAGCTTATTCAAGTGCGACAAAACAAATGTGTGATTAGAAAGTTCTTCACTGGCTATTATAATGACCGTTTGCAAATAGAAGTGATGGGGTTATAGACCACTGTCAGAATCTTGCCACTGCTAAGAGGAGACCTTAAGAAATGACACAGTCCTTTTCTGTGCGTTTAGGTGTGCATGTGTGTGCGGCTCAATGCAAGCCTTATCATAGGATCCCATTATATACACAATCACATTATGTTTTTTTGTTTTTTTTTATCTTAAAGTAATCTCTTGCTTGGCTCTCAGAGCTGACTTTTAAACTGGCTTTCCAAGAGTACAGTATTTAAGTAAACAAACTCACCCTCAACTGATAAAATGCAGTATCTATTATCCTCAAATTTCATAAAGTTTCCAACACTTTATTAAAGGGCACCAATTCAGTCACACAAAAGCTCTTAAAAGTCTTGTATACTGAAGTTATGCAACAGGAGAAGATATGGTTTCCATGCAAAATTATGCACTGCACGCAAACCTCCTGACTCACTTTGAGACTCAGTTCTGGCCCTCTTCTGCAAACGCTTGCATACTTTTTCCTTACCATAGTCAAATCACGCAGCACTTATATTTGTGAATTGACTCATAAGTGACTTATTTAAATGGAGGACTTAAATAACATTTGCCTTGCAAACACGACGGGTGTGCAGTCTTCATTAGAGGAATACACTCTTTAAGGGCAGGGTGTTCTCGCTGTTATATTACAAAGGAAGCAAGCAAAAATACACCATCTGCTGTGCTCATGTATGCACTTAGAACGCACACACACACACACACACACACAAGCAAACACGCAAATACACTCTCACACACACATGCACGCACATGCACACGCGCGCGCACAAACACACACACACGCACGCACGCACGCACATGCACACACGCAAATCCACACACACATATAAAATATAATAAAATCTTTGGAGGACTTTATAAACATGAGCTGAAGATTAAGAGACTTCATTTCATTTCATTTACTGGATCTCCTTTAGCACCAGCACATTAGCATAGCTATTCTTCCTGGAGTCCAAACATTAAGTCAAAATTGTCCATTCTTCTGAGTCCATCAAGGGAAATAACAAAAAAACAACAGCTATACAGTCACAACACATAGATACAATCATAGATGCAGACAAACATATAACATAAGACATGATACAACACTTGTACAGTACAAATTGAGAATCCATAAATATATGCAAGGGGAAAACAATATGACAAAACATACAAACAGATACCAAAATAGCAATCTCACAGGGCAGGGAAGAGAACAGCCACTACATCATATAGCATATACCAACAACCTCATGTGCTCCTGCACAATTTAACTACTGCAGCTGCAACATTAGAAGAAACTGTTTGAGCACAATTTATACCTCTCTTTGGAATCTATTAACACAATATAAAGTGGCAACAAATTCCTCTCCAGGATGGCTCTGAACAAAACCGATTTCAAAACATTAGTATTCACCTTAGGCAAAGTAAACCTCCCCTCAGTAGCATGTCTTGTCAGATAATTATGTCGACTCCACTGACGAGAGGACAAACAATACAAAACATTTGGAGACTTATTTACAATAATATTCCAAAGCATACTTCAGTTTGTCTGCTGTGCTTTGTGAAATGAGGATTAGAGGGTCCTCCTCTCAGACTGCCATGATTAATACAGCCCTTATAGAGATCTTCACAGGTCATGCACACCCATTGAAGGAGGTTAAACAGGATTCCAGTCCATTTGCATCCCTCAGACAGTAAAACGGTGCTTCATGAACGTACAGATCGTTTTCTCTACAGAGCTACATCACCAGTGGTGTGCAAAGCAATGATGTTCAGATTCTTGTGTGCCTATGGGTTTGTGCACCGATGTAAAATACAAAAAAAAAAAACTTTTCCATCTAAATAAGTATTTTAATCTCAAATGTAACTAAAAATCATAGCGTTATTACTTTTTTTTTTTTTTTTTTTTGCTCAATAAAGACAACAAATCTACTCATGAGCTGAAATGCTCTAATTGCTTTCATGATTTGTCAGTCAGTGAGGAAAAGAAAAAATTCACCTGCCAAGCAGAGTAACTTAATACAAGATAATGCACTGCACATGAGAAGGAAGAATTAGATTCAAAGTCTCATAAGACTAAAAGACCTGAGAAAACAGACATTTTTTTGCAGAGTTGGATGTGCGTGAGAGCGATATTAAGCGTGGGTTGCATATTTTGTCTGCATGTGTAAGTGTGTGAGTGTCAGGGAGGGCATTACCTCCTGGGGGGAGTGGCGGTGGGACAGGACTGTGGCCGCGGGGTGTGCTGGGACAGGGGGGGGAACATGATCTCCCCCCCATACCTCCAAACAGCAGATCATTTTCACAATCACCTCATGAGGGTCAGACCCTCTGCCTCTCCAGTCACGCAACCTCGAGCTCCGCCCACTCAGCGGCAGAGCCTCTCAAAGAGACAGCGTTGGTCTGACGTCAGAAATGGAAGTGGGGGGGGCGATAGTGGGGTAGTCAGCAAACTACATTTCTGTGGTTGCCGTGGTGAGTTAATTTCCTCGCCGTCTCGCACGAACTGCGGTTTTTAGCTTTCTTGATTCTGCTTTCACAGTCAAAGACCTCACAGCTTGTATTCAGCAGCATCTATCTCCAGCGAAACCATGCTGGCGACAAACAGTAACATCGTCTTAGCATGTTCAGTGGCGGGGTGGCCACACAAAAATTTTGGGGCGCGAGACCACAGGCTTACAGCATAGCTCAATTTCAGGGTAAGAAGCGCAGTCACTACTCACTGCTAATAAATTGCATTGTTTCTTAATTCCAATTTAAAGAGATTATAGGGACTCAGATTGTGTTACAACCATGAAAAAGATACGTTTACACAGTACCATTGTCAGCAGCGGTGATTTTCACTCCCGGTCTTGGTGAGGCGCATTGTCCGCTAGTTTTTGTTGTAATTCAGCATGTAACTGATCATTTAAAGCATACAGTTAATCACTAACAGTTAATTCACCTCAGCTGGTAACTTGAGGCCAAATTTATTGCTGATATCAAGGCAAAAACAGAAGCCACAGGACCTTACGGTTCTCCATTTCCAGGAGTGAAGACCACTGTTCTGCAGAGACAGTGGAGCTGCCTTCAACATCAGTGCGTCTGTTTGGTCACACCCAGCAAAAGATAAGAGGCTCAGAGGCCAACACTGCAAAGAAAGTGTCTTAACAACAGTTTATTATTGTAATAACACTAGTAATTGTGCTTATAATTTCAATTCCTATTTTATGTATCAAAATCTAGCCTGTCGAAGTTCAACTTGCCAGTGGATTTTCTTCGTCATGAAATGATTCAACCTTTTTCACTGTAATATCTAGCAAAATGGAGCACAAAGGCCAAATGTATCTCAAAATGCGAATGACAAAGATTTACTTATTCTTTATTTTTACATTATGGTGTCAAAAACTGGAGTGACATTGCCTCATGTGGCCAGATCAAGTCCCTTCATTAATTGCACACCCCTACATGGTATCTTCATGGGATCTATGATGTGTTATTTTGGTGATCTGGGAAGCGTGTGTTTTCCCCACATCCATTGGTCGTCATTATCCAATTTCCCGGAGTCAGCAGTGCTTTTCAAAAGCATACATTGAGATGTAATTATTTTCAGAACTAGGCAGCATGGCAAGTTATGACAAAATTTAATATGAAATGAGACTGCATATATGGCTCATTCAGGCCAATTTTCCTGGTAGGGCAATAGCAGTCCGTTTAGCAGAATAACTCTTCTGTTCTCTGTATGCAATTGTGTCACATGACCCTGAAAAAGTATGCAGGCTAAGATAAATAATGTTATACTTCAGACAGTGGAGAATGGTTGGCCAATCATAATGTGGAAGCCGTCACATCAGGGTGGTACAACATACAGGGTATTTAATACCAACTTAATATCAGATCATTTGTGTTTGAATAAGAAAATAATCATAAAGTAAGAAAAGGAATCTGACTTCAAATGTCTCTGCTTAGAGGTCAGGATAGAAAACACAAGTCACTTTTCAAGTGCAGGGATCGCCAAATGTGGACCTCGAATCCAAATCCAGTCCTGGTTTTCTTTTCTGCTAATTTAGTAAATAACTGAAGGATCAGAGCCTCTGATTTTGCCGGACTGTCTGTACACCTGACTTCGAAGTAAACGGAGCGTGGAAAACCGGCAGACCAGGGACCTCAAGGACTGTGATTTAATGATCCCTGCTTTAGTGTGTAAGCTTCTTACACATAATTTTAGCACTACATAAAATATTTGAATGTTTAGGCATGTTTTTATTCCCAAACTGCAACCAGATGACAAATCAAATGACTTTTAAAGATAATAACTTCTATTCATTACACTTATCCCTGAGCAGGATCATGCAGGCCTATCTAAGCATAGAATGGGGTTAGAGGCAGGGGCACATTTCAGGGGTCACTCATAACTGTGGGTGATTAAGAGCCTTCAAATGGCCTGACATCCAGGCTTTTGGGATGAGAGAGAACACATGAGTACTGGGAGGGAACCCACAGGAACACGAGGAGAACCAGCAAACTCCACCCATCTACCCAGAACCCACAAGCCCATGACCACTACCAAGTGCTTCACTGTACTGGCCAAATATATAGTAAAAAAAAGTATTATTATAATTTTAAATTTATTATTATTATTATTATTATTATTATTAGTAGTAGTAGTAGTAGTAGTAGTAGTAGTAGTAATAACAATAATAATAAAATGTTATATTATTATTATTATTATTATAGATTTGTAATGCAAATCTGGATAGATTCCGAGGAAAGAAAATTAGAAATGTAAAAACTATTCAAATATTCAGTGCTCTTCTCGGAGAAGTTTGTCATTTGAAATAGGAATATTTTTCTTGTGCCTTCTGAAATGGAGAAAGTATGTAGTTTGCGATAATGGGAGCGGCAGCCGAACACATCAAGTCAGGACACCTTCTAACGTATCAAAGTATGACCAACCAAACACTTTCCCTGAGTTATTTGCACTTCGATGGGGCTAAACCTCCTCCAAGTGTCAGCTAAACACAAAATATAAAAAAATAAATAAATTCTTTGTTTGGAAACATTGCGTGCAAAACGGGTGCTGTGTGCATGGGGCAGGGCTGAGTTTATGCTAATCTCATTAATGGCATATTGGGGTCATTTTCTGTATACAAACGGCATTGCGTGCGACCAAAGCTGGTGCCCTTTATAACCCAATCGTCAACAAAGCCAGGGCCCAACTCTCGGTGAATGCAGGCTGTGATTGGACCAGGCAGTGGAGGACATGCTTATTTTGCACATTAATGGGGATAATGCGACTTCAGTCAGCCTGTGATCCACAATCCTCATACAGTAATTACATTTTGTCTGACTCTGCTTTACAGTCAACAGCACTGTCACGCAGTACTCTCTGACTTTGATGCTGGTCGCTGCGAGTGAATTAATGTCATGTGTGGACTGATCGTATGTTTGTGAGTGGAGAACTCAACACATATAAAATTTAACATGAGAGGAGCTAGAGAAAATCATAAGCGAGAAAGAACGCCAAGTGACTTTACAGTAGGCTACACGCTAAACAGACTGCTTCATTTTAGCTTTAGTCTTGGGCTTAAACTAAACACAATCCATGCATTTCTCTGTCAAGTACTTCATGGTATGAAGTTCCATTTTCAGTATACAAGTTTTTACATTAATTCTTTACTAAAGTTCAAATAGAACACGATCAATTGTTAAACAGGTCAAAACACACAACAGTTCTGGATAGATCAGCAGAAATAATGACACTGTATTTGTGACAACATATAAACATACACAGCAAACTTGCCGATAATGCCATCTTCACCCAACAGACTAGTCAAGTTATGGAAACTTTCGTCTTAATTTTATCACTTTTAATTAAAAAAAAGCTCATCACTGGACAAATCAGAAACTGAGAACACATTAAATCTGCTTTGTCAGTGTTGAGGGAAATTATGCTCACACATGACCTATAAAAAGGCAATATCAAACAAGCACGAGACATTGCATCTGCTTGATAAGAAAAAGAAGAAAATCCTGAATTTGTCAAGTTTTGAGAAAATACAATGCCTTACTCAGAGGCCCTAATAAAGAACAAATCTGTTTGATAGGCTCTTTCGTGTAGTCCACACTAGATACCAGCATTACATACTGTATTTACATAGCAAATATGGATTGTCGCCATATCTTAACTGAGATGGCTCGCATTTGGCTCAGGCCACATGCTAAAAGCAATTGGGTCAGTTTTTTTTTTTTTTCTTTTTTTAGGATCAATAGGCCTACGGTAAACCAGGACGACATGGGCTTTTGATCAGCAACTAGCTATAGCTCTGAATCTCTGTAAGCTTTGATGAAAGGACACAAAAATATAAATAAAAATGCCCAAAAGATCCCTGACCAGAATTCATTGTTTCTAGAGATAACAAAGAGAGAAGATGGCAAGGGAGTGTTCCATAATGGACTTAATTTAGCGTGGCACACATGCTAAGCCACAGTATGACTAATGCAACCCCAGGGGGAAACGTAAGCATTATGAAACATTCATTTAAGCCAACAGGGTAGCAACAGGAATGCATAGCATGACGGCATAAGGAGTAAGAGTTTGAAAATGAGCACTGCTGAGGTGTACAGTCAGGTTCGTAAGTATGTGGACACTGAAACCATTCTCATTTTGTCTCAATACACCTCCACAATTTGATTGAAATAAAATAATCAGGATCTAAACTAAGTTTGTCCAAAAAAAATTATGTTATCTGTTACAAAGTCCAATCACATTTTTTATATATAGACTCCCACCTTCAATTTAAGGGGCTCCAAAGTAATTGGACAAATGAACATTGTCATAAATAAAATCATCATTTTTAATACTTTGTTGAAAATCCTTTGAGTTCAATGACTGTCTGAAGTCTTGAAGGCATAGATATTACCAGGTACTGGATTTATACCCTGGTGATGCTCTGCCAGACCTTTACTGCACCTCTCTTTACTTCCTGCTCGCTGTTGGCCAATATTCTTTCAGTAAGTGACGCACATGCTGCATTGGATTCTGGTAACGTAATTAACATGGCCATTACAGAACGTTCAATGTCTTTGGCCTGCTTTTAATGTACATATAAATGTATTGAAATGTGTGCCCTAGTGCAGGAAAGTTGATTGTGTGTATACCTATGGTGCCCTTTCCATGTACACATCTCAGAGTCTCTGCGGACGGGTTTTCAGCCCACCAAAGAAAACTTGAATCAGTATTGCGCCCGAACTGGTGTCAGCCTGCGAAATGCTCGTCACCGGCTAGAAAATGTGATATCATATTGAGGATTCCAGGGATATTGTCCTTCCCAATGTGCCCAACTTTTGGCTCTGAATTCATACTACACTCCAAAATAAGAAAAAAAAAGTCCATAATTAGAAAACGGCCATTAAATTAATGACAGAACGGCAGGAAAGGCTGATTGACCTGGTGGGGAAACCCGGTGGAGCCAGAAACAATGTTTCCTTTGTTTTTTTTTATAAATTGCACTTACACATTAAGAATTATACAACACGGCCTTTATCATTTGTACAAGGTTTACAGTAGGAAATCCCCATTGGACGGCATTGCTTGGTTACGTCAGTACACAAAGACATGCACTGACATGCTCACATCAAAGGGGATTTTAGTGTATTTAAAGATGGCCCTAAAAAGGTCTCAGGTCACTATCATACGACAAGTTATGTCCATCAGCACTGTAAACAGGCGCCCAATAAATTTTGAAGAATTTGGCTGAATGTGAGCAGATAATTTTACCCTCTTCATTTCAGAATTCATTCTGATGTTTTTCTAATCAGTCAAATTATCAGTTTCATTGGTTACTATACATACCAACATTGACCACGGTTCACAGATGACGTGGTACACTTCAAATCATAAGCAGTTCCTTCTCTTCCCATCAATCTGGTACAAGACAAGCTTTGTCTAATCTATCTGTGAGATGTCATTCAAGAACTGTATGTGCTTTTAAATATGCTTTTGGCAAATGTCCAGTATTTGAGGCTTATCAATGGTTTTTAAGGTAAACCCTGGTGAGCTTTTGTCTTGATTTTTGCCTTTGATCGAATATGCCTTCCTCCTGAAGGGTGTTCTTGATCAGGCCAAATGTTGTGAAGAGGTTTTTAATCATCAGGGAAATAATTCCTCAGTCATCCGCCTCAGCTGTTATCCGTGGTATTCTGAGCCTTTTGGAGTTCCTGAGCTCACCAATGCATTCTTTCTTATTAAGAATACAATAAATGGTCAATTTGGCCATACCTGATGTGGTATGCTATTTCTCCTTGATGGACTTATTTGGATTTTTCAGCCTTTAGATGGCTTGCTTCACAAGCAGTGAGAAATTTCTGGGCTTCAAATTAAGAGTTCAAAGGCAAAGATTTCAAATGCAAATACAAAACTTAAAGTTAACTCTGCACCTTTTATTTGTATATTGTAAACAGAACAACAAAGGAATATCACACATCTAACCATGGAGGAACAGAGTAGCTACACTTCTGCAGCACGTGTAGATCACAGTGAGGTCACAACAAATTGATTAAAATCCCTCTGCCTTTGTCTCAGCATTAGAGTGTGTCTAAATAGTTCTTTTATTTTTGTTTTAAAAACAAAATATTCCCATCCCTATCTATGCTCACATTTAAAGACCTACTATGGCAACATTGACATTTTTGTCAATGTTGACTTTTTACCATGAAAATGCACAACGTAGTTTAGTGTTTCAGACGCAAAATAAAATGCCTGACATGACATTCGAAGACAACTGACCTGAAATGAATTCACATCATGGACGTGCCACAAATTAAGAGATGAGATGGAATTATAAGATGAAATTTAAGAGAGGAATTGAAATGATGAATAACTTAAAAGCAGCAGTCTGATATCTCACAAATATGCAGTCACTAACTTCAGTGACAGTGCCTCGCAATTCTGTGTCTTCTTACCACCTGACAGCATCTCCTCAGAAAACAACTCAAAGGAACATGGAGGAAACGGCCAAACCCTCCAAGCATGGAGGGACACCATGATCTAACAGCCTTGAAAGCCACAGCATCTGCTGGTCCCACATCCAGCTGGCAAGGCTGCTAAAATCATGAACTGAACTTCATCCAGAGACAGCTGGAGAGGGTGTATTAAAACATTATCATCTGAGACTCGGTGCGGTTTGACATCAGCACATGGACAGAGGGTGTCAATTCCAATATTAAACATCACGCAATGAGAGAAAAGGTTATTATGAAGAATGTTTCAATCCAGTATCACTATCCATTTACAGAACTGGACTTTGAGGATAATTTTAAAAATATGTTTACCAATATTTCTTTTTTTTTTTTAAATTTGTACATTACAGGTTTGTATTGACTAATTGTTTATTATGAGTTGAGGTTGATTAGCAATCTTACATATATTAACACAAAAGATTATTTTCATCATATGTTGAAACAGATCGAGGCTAAATGTGGGGGGGGAGTATTTTTGGGTTTTGGTTATATATTCCTTGTACATCAAATTGACAATGATCGAGCTTCTTTTTTGAAGAGTTATTGATTTTTCCCCCCATTTATCTATTTATTTATTGAAATATGGCACTGGTTTTAGTCCAATAGTTTATGAGTCGAAACAAGATATTTTCAGTTTTTGAATTTGTTACCATTGAAACTGTCTGAAATAGAGGTTCTGGTGTAGTATCTCTACACCTCTGATCATTTGTCGACACTGCAGATTTTTTTTGAAGACTATCACGAGTACATAACATTATTTCACTTCTAAAGAAAAAGAAAAACCAAATCTTTGAAGCTTTTTCGAATGTGCTCGCTCTTGCCTATAAATGATTAAACCCTGAATCATCAGATGGGGAGATATCTTCAGCTGTCATGAAGATAACAAATTTATATGCACAAATGATTCATTCAGCAGAACTTCTTCCTTAAATTTATTTGCATATTTATTTTGTACAATCAAATTATACAGCTGATTTTTCCCCAATGCAAACCATGCTACCGTCAAACACATGGGGGAACAGAAGCTCAACCCCGCCAAATAAATGTTTTCTTTTTAAAATTTATTTATTTATTTATTATCTTGCTGAGCACAGACCTGAGGAACTCCTAAGAGCCCGTGCTCTACAAAACCCGGCAGCTGCACGTGTGCAGGGAGCCGTTGTTTACAGTAGAAGCGCTCCGGGAACACGCCTTTCCCTCTCGCGGTGATGCGCGCATATACCCAGGGGCGCCGTGGTCCTGCCGGGGCTCAGTCACGCTATCGCAGCTGCGAGTAAACGGAGCGTTCGCCACCCACGGCCGCTCGCTGTCTTCTCTCATTCAAATTGACCGAATTCCTTCCGCGCAGACAAAATGCTCAACTCACTGCCACGCCCACCTTATCGTTTCCTCCTTATTTTACGTTGAAATTTTACGCTGCATTAATTCAATGTTCTGTCACACAGCTCAATGAAGTTTCACAATTACTTTACATTTTAAAAGAGAATTCTGATCTAGTTATCCAGCGGACAACAGGATACTTACAGCTTACTATGTATCCACCATCCGAAAAAGCCACTGATTTACAGTAAATTATCTGAAAACGTCACAAAATAGTACCCCGCAAGTATTATTACAATCTCCATCGCTGTTGGTTCTGAAACATCACTGCAGTTGAAATGCCTGGACCAATGTAAAATACTGATAGAACTGACTATTTTCAGGCGGAGGTCAACTCCCAGCCCAAATCCTGGTGCCAGAAGTATCCCACCTCTTCACCTTTGGATTTAAGGCAACAAAAAGACCTCATATCAGACTCTACCTCGCTATAAAATCCAATGTGCACATATCTTTTGAGGGCACCAGTCTTACAGGTCTACCAACGGTCTGAAATCTAAATCTCCCTCCACCATACACCCTCCCAACACCCCCACCTTATACAAAGATGATAAAATGTTCGACTTTCACAAACATGCCATGTCATCTGGTTCCGCACAACTGTTTCAAGTAACTTCGATTTGACTTCTTAGATTTTAGGCCACATTAATTTATTAAATTTATTTGCAGCAACTTAACTCAGTTGTAAGGAACCAGCTGATGGAACTTTTCTGCCTGATGCAAATTGGGTAATCCCAACAGGAATTTCATCCTGTGTGTGAATCTCTTCATAGCAAGGGCAAGCAGCATGCTACCCAGGTCTATGTGTGTCTGCTTCTCACAGACTGAGGCACCCATTGCGATGCAGCAAACCACCTGACCTTTGTCTTAATTGAGGTCACAGAGAACAGACAGACCCCATTATCTCCTCTGTATGCTCATTGTACACAAGCCATTAAAAGGCAGCATGTATGTGGTGTAGCTAAATGCTCTGGATGAGGTTCATTGGTGTGGAGAATCACGGGTCCCTTCCTTATAGCAAACAAGGCCAAATATTTCTTTTTATCGCCGTATTTGAAATAATAACGCTGTATTTGTGGTCCCAGGCTTTTTAACCTGCTAGTTCGTAAATTGTTACTAATTTTAAGAAGTAATTTTCATGGCATAAATATTTTCAGTTGCATTGTATTGCATATTGTATCAATGTGAACAAAAAATAAATTAGCAAAAATGTCCATCTGGCATTCAAGCTGAATTATAATAATTGAATTTGTTCAGGGAATCAGCTGTATAAGTGTGATCAATTTATATGGCATTACAGAGGATAACTTCACAAAACTTTACTTTTTCTTTTCTTTTTTGTTGTTCTTTCATGTATAATTCTCCCTTTTCAGAGGAATTAGCTATACGTAAAATGATTCAGGCGATACTTGTACTTTCTGCCATTCGTGCCTCTTTCACTCTGTAAACATGCCACCAATTAATCATTAGCAGTGCTGATAAGATTTCTTGTGTATTATTATTATTTGGAGAACAAAATTATAATTGCAGCGTGCTTTCCCTGAATTCCTCTAAAAAAATTATACTAAAATACCATGAAGAAGAATGTTAATATACCCTCAAAAATTCCTTTTACCAGCTTCTTTTACCACGCTCAAAAAATGAAATGTTGGATTTACTTGAAAACGCTGGATCAAGTGGTTCCATACAATTGTTTGAAATAACTTTACATTAAATTCTAAGATTTTAGACCAGTTTAATTAATAAAATTAAGTGAATTTCACTAAAATCAATTGTTCGGAGCCACTTGGCAACATTTTTAAATAAATCTACCATTCTGTTTTTTGAATGAACTACCAAATGTGATACAGCTTATATGTACTGTCATTGCAGTCATTCTCAGTTTTGCCAACTCATAATAAGAAAAGGACTTCTGTTATTAATATTTACTACAATGCGTCAGTTCCTAATTTCCTGTGACCCAATGGTCCCCAAGGTGGGTCTTGAGGGCCCACTGCACGTGCTGGTTTTTGGTCCAACCATAATTACAATCATATTGATTTTAACATGCTGCTAATCTGTCTTAATTAGGCCCATTTTTCTAGAGTAGTTATTTATGCTCCAAAGCCACATTTTGAAATAAATACCAATGCATGCCATAAAGAATAAAAGACCCTTAAACCAGAACTTTCAGGTAATATTTTCAAAAAGATCAAATTAGACCCTAAGAAAAAATCAGTATAAGCTCCAAACTAGGCGGCAGAACACAAGCGTTAGAAGTTCTTTCAAAATACTTAGTTTGAACTAAATAGCATCACACAAAACCTGTTTAACTCCTCAACATTTGCTGATAATAAATGGTCATACATTAAATGACGTGATTAGTTTTCATCAATTAGAAATACACTGCTAACTTGATCGGTCACATTTTTTGCTCATTTTAAGCAGTTTTTTCAAATAGTCAAAATCACAATGTGGATATGAAATTTTTATTGAATCTCCACTGCATACATGGATATGTCAGTGAAAAATTGGCTTAAGATGGTAAAGTAACTGCTTGAAACAAGAAATGCGACAATTTCAGACAAATAAACTGCTTGTTAAAATCCTACGTTTGCTGTAACGGTTGGAACAAATGCCAGCTCACGCAGTGGGCCCCCAGAACCGACGTTGAGGACCACTTCCGCAACCAACACAGAGTGAAATGTGCTTATCTGAATGGTACATGAAAAACACAGTGTTTAACGGAGAGGCCTCCTTGCTTGATGTACAAGTGCCGTTTCTTTTCAAGAGCAGTTCATTTTCGCACCGCGGGTGTTCACTGCGCAATTAACGGTGATGGCAAAAAGGCCGCAAGACCCATCACGCTCTCGTGCGCAGAGCTGCTCAAGTCTTCAACCGAAGCTTTCGATTCCGCTCGACTCGGTTTCGGACCTGCGTGACCGTTTTCGAAGCGCGAACACTCACGCCATTGGCGGTTGCAACGTCAGCACTCCGGGTGCCGAGTTTGATCTTAACTGTCCGGGACAAAAGAGTCCGGCAGCAGTGTTGGATCAACAAAGGATTCTGCTGTGATGTGAGCTGATCGACACGTCCACACGCTGCGTACGCAGCTTGGCCCTATTTAGACACAATGCCCTGTGTCTAGACCAGGCGTCTCCAGGGGGGGTTATTACCTTATGGCCTTTGCGACATAGAACCAATCTATGCAATTATTAACGAGTGACTACTCAACGAGATACGGCCGCATTTGCACGAGAGGCCTGTGATATGAACGTAACTGACATCCGTTTCACAGGCCCGGAGTGGCAGTAATGAGCTCATCTACATTTTCACAGGCAGTACCTCCGCGAGATTCCGACTGGATTAAGCATTCAGCTTGACATTCATTTTGCCACAATGATGATATGTAATTCTCCAAAAAAAAAAAAAAAAACGCTCACACATAATTTGTTGTCAAATACCAGAAAGAACCATTGCAACAATGTTGTGGGGGAAATTACAATCTGGGCTATATGATGTGATCAGAATCATGGGTCATTATTTCAGGCATCTGTTACAGCGGGTAATGATGAACTATTATTGCAGAGCGGTGCCAATTTTTCATTGTAATAAGGAATATTTGGGCACTCTCCTTCATATTTTTTATAGATTATCTGTGTATGCCTATGTCAGAACTAAATATGACAAGCACCCCACCCACTGGGATAATTCAAACCCATTTTCCATGATCAATCCACAAGGCACTGTTAGTGGATGGATTCTTGCCATAATTTGTGAAGGATTACTTTTGCCAAGCATAAAACCCTGTTTTTTGAGCGGAAATGACTGAATAAATCTGCAGCTCTGACACTGAGGATTGAGACCTGTGACACAGAGCTGGTCACTCTTTTAGGCAATAACTCAGAATAGATCCATAATAGAACATCAGCAATTTTGCTCCTAAAGTGAAAACAGTAATGTGCCTGTGAAGAACTGGCCAAGCTTATTGAACTTATTGGAGTTCACGTAGGTGACACTGCTATGGAGAAAGGATAGGGCTAGCAGCTGAGTTTATGATGCAATGCTCCAGGTGTGCAATTGGCAATGGTCTGCACATCAGATACATATACTCAACAAAAAATGTTATGAACCACTGAGTTTTTTCTTTAGTATTTTCCCTTGTTCTGAGCTTCCCAAGACGCTGTTAAGCAAGATAGTGAGATACCCTTGGAAATTGTTTGACATTTTTACTTAATGGTTGAAACTTGGTGTGACTCTGGTCCTCCCAGTAGATAGGCCTACCCTGTTTTACGGTAATGACGTCATCTGATCAAATGTTTTGATGCAGTTTTGTGTCTTGGATTAACCCCAGTGACATAAACAACACGATTTATGTACAGTTTGTATATTTCACATACTCAGGTTAAAATACAGAGTTCCTTAACTGTATTTGTTGAGTATATTACTGTCCCATGCTTGGGGAAGTACATCTCGGCAGCACTGCCTGATTTACTTCATTAAAACCACAAACTGGTCAAATGGGTACATCAGTTCTCCGTACCAGTATAATCTGTGTAATGTGATAAAATGTATTAAATGTGATATTTATTACTGCAATCAAGTTCTTAGGCTGAACACAGAGAGCCTGGAAGGCCCAAATGATACAATTAGAAACTTGAACCTGTTTTTAAAACTCAGGTTTTAAATCACATTTAGAGAGGGAAAAAAAATCTTCCCACCTGGATGTTGGAGAAGGGCACTAGGAGGAAGCAGAGGTACAGTTGGGGCATGGCTGTGGCCGGGGAGAAAGAGGAAGTGAGCCGAAAACTGCGGCTACGCTAGCAAACATCTGAATCCAAAACAATACAGGACATTGTACCCCGAGCGGTGGAGCAAACGCCCATAGAGAAGTAGTGCCACACCTACTGAGCAGCTCAGAATGATCTCTGTCTCTGGAGTGATGTGCAGTCTTTGGATTAGGATCGCTTTGTTAACGAAAACCTATGGGACCATTAGATCTCTAGCTCTGGGCAACATTTCAGAGTATTCAACAGTGGATATAAACTGTCCAAACACTCTTATTGAAATAGCAGTATTTTGATGTAAAAACAGAGATAGTGACAAAATATGTCCTGGAAGCACTTTGTTTTTTTTTTTTTTTTTTTTTTTTTTTTGCATTTACTACAGCCAAAAGTCTTTGTTAATGAGCCTCTATTAACTTAGACTAAAATCACATTCCTCCCTGCAAAACAGTTCAATTTCCTTCAGTTTTCTAGTGGATCTTCTAGATACAGCTCTCTTTGGGTATTCCACTGGTTTTTGATTACATTAAGATCTGGGGCCTCATTTATAAACGGTGCGTAGGCACAAAAAAGATATGTACGTCACTTTCTTTGCAGATTTCTGATTTATAAAAACAAACTTGACATAAAAAAGGGAAATTAAGATTATGCACAATGTCAATAAATTCCAAGTCCATCCTGATTGAATAAATGAAAATTCCATGCAGTTTATTTTACCCATAGGTTTATAAATTAGGTTATTTTCCACAAAATGTCTTTTTTTTTGTGCATACGTATTATTTAGGTATGAAATTCACACAAATTTTTATAAATAAGGCCCCTGGGCCCTAAGTGTGCCACTTCACTGATTTTCCTTTTTTCACTATTTATACAGATTAACACAACCAGGGAAGGTAGGTTTTTTTTTATTACTTTTTCCCCCAAATAATATACTTTTTTAATCTCTCTTAATGTTTGTTGACGTGAAGGTACATTCACAACAATGTGCAAATTGGACTTCGATACCACAACTAAGTTTTTTTTCCCCTCAGGAGCAATTATTCATATGGTGACTCCGTAAAATTAGTTTGCTCGGAAGGTCTGGGAAAAAAAAGAAGTTCAAGCTACTTATGCGCATCACACAGTACTGAAAACTCAGTATAGCTCTCTTTCTCTAATCAATTCTCCAGCCGGAGTGAGCGGCAGATCAGCCCGATACCCTGTCCCTCCAGTGGCCAGAGAGAAAAATGCAGTGCTCTTACACTGAACATTTCATTTGGTGTACAACAGCAGACTGCGACACCCTGGGGTGCGTTTCCCGAAAGCGTGATCGCTTACTAAGTTAGCAACTTACATAGTTCATCCATTCACAGTCAATGGTTCCAACTATGCAAGTTAGCATCTGAGATTTCGGGAAACGCATCCCTGGTCCAGCTTCACAGAGTTAGACTGAACTTAGTCCATGATTAACTTGAGTTGTACATGTGCAATTTCCATGAAAATTTCAATTTAATCCAGGACTAGGCTTAATCTGCGCTTGAGACCCTGGTCCACAGAGTTTATACACAGACAGAATACTGTATTTTATTTATTTATGCTTTTCTTCTGATTTGATAGTCCCAATTAATTTCTTTCGGTTAACTGGTATTGGTAATTGGTATGGTAATATTGTGCATCTAATTTAAAACACTATATTTGTAATAATAATACAGTTTATAATTACAAACAGAAGTAGTGAACACGCGTGGATTTGCAGGTGAGTGAGTGGGCAGCCTGCAGATCGCATGAGCACATATGAGCAAGTCAGTTTCTGGAGAAGACATATAGCCCTGCACCACTATGGTAAAGTCAGTGGAAAGGATATTTTGACAAAATCCATACAGATCCCCTGTGACATCGCAATATACAGCCTATAGCCTTCTTCACCTGTCATTCAAAGAATGCCCACTCAGCCAATCAGCAGGAAGGCTGGGGGACTCATAAAGATTAAAATAACTGCCCATCTCAGTTGAACATCTAAGTACCTTACTAAAGAGTGCTACAACAGGGAGGTACAGGGTGTACAATCAGCCGAGATCAAAGCCTACAAATTGCGAGCCTGGTATCGACATCAACATGCCTTAATTCCACCCACTGTTCCCTTGACAACAATGAGTTACGGATGCATTAGTCATCCAGTTCCCTTTCAAAAAGACCTGCGTTAACCTTGAGTAAGCTTGTACTGTCCGGACAGAACCAGTAAGGTGGGTCACTAAGAGGGACAAAACAGATGCTGGCACACTGAGTTGTTTTTGTAAAATTCCTCAGTAAGATATATTGCCTTGCATTCATTTAATCAGATGCTGTTGTTCAGAGCAACTGGTAATGCATGCCTGAGGTGAGCAATAGCGCTGGGCCTGTCAAAAAATATGCTTGCAAGTAAAACAAATATCATCCCTTAAGCAGTGGTGCAAATTCAATGCGCACTGATAAAAGTGTCTGTCTTAGCAAGTCTTTTATTTTTATTGTGAAATAATAATTCCTTATTTTTTTCTCTAGAATGGAAGATATTAACTTATTTTAAGTTACCATTTACTTAATGAGTGAAATTTTCTAATCCTATTTCCAAATTTAGAAATGAATCAAAATTATCTCACCTCATTGGCAAAATTTTTGTCTTATTAAGAAAAAAGGAAATAGAAATAAGTGTTTCAAGTCTAAATACAAGATTATAATGCTTGGTAAGATAGAAAAAAAAAGAAAATTGATTCTTTCTTTTTTTTTGCAGTGCATTAACCAGGAAAAAAAAGGACGCATTTTAAATATATATACAGAAAATCCATCGCATTCTGTTATAATAATAAAATAATATAACAATATAACTTAGCAAATAGCATTATCTAAATTAGAACAAAACGGGCGGTGAGTGGAGGAGGCGGTTTGCAGGCTATACTGTAGGTGCGGGCCTGTGGCCTTGGACGCCAGTTATGCAGCTGATCATGCAGTCCTGAGCCCTTAGGAAGCTCTTCTGCCACTTTTGGGACTGATGCAGTTAAGCGTCATGACTGGCAGAAGAAACCATAAAGGGGGTGCAGTCACAGAGAGGTTTGAGAAAGATCTGACCATGGAGTGGAGGGGCTGTTCCACACTCTAGCCCACTGAACTGTGAGCAAAAAAAAAAAAACCCACTTTCAGTAGTTGTTTTTGTTTTTCTTGTTTTTTTTCTTAAGTCAGAGTTCTACTGCACTTCTGCTTTCAATCACCCCATTACCACCAAGAGCAATTGCTACATTGGCATTAGAATATCCACTTATGAACATCTAATTGTGTTGTTGTGATCCCACAACTTAAAGCATAAAGGCTTAAAAGTAGTTAACCCCTTAAACTCTGAGTTTTACTGAAATGCCCCCTTAAGTAAAGTCAAAGTCAGAAGAAAACATTTTTTCCATTATGTATGACAATGTCACGTACATATTCTGTATCAGCTGGTTGCAGCACTTCATTGAGGCTACATCACACTTATACTGAGTGAAATATTCAAACCCAAGATGCCACATTTTTAAGGCCACAGCATTACATCGAACGGAAAATAACTAGATCTTGAGCATCATTGTGTGCATACATTTCACTTTGATTCAGCGGGATATATTTGGGATTGTTGGAAACCTGGGGTTCTCCACTAAAATTTTAAATGGGCCTAATATTTCATAGGTCTGAGTACAGCAGCTGCATTTGATGGGTCTGTGTGATTCATGGGGTCAAACTCCATGTGAGCTGCAACAGGCAGCCTGTGGAGGGAGAGAAATATTAGAGGAGGCCAACCGGTGCTCAACCAAAAATCTCCTGGAGCACACGGAGCAGCGCAGCCTAGCAGAGGATTCACTCTGTTTAAGACGTGATTTCTACTGGCATCATTTTCCATCAAAACCCATCTATCTTCTTTTAAAAAAATACCATAAAGAAAGCAATATTTTATCGACATACATGCCCTATTTGCCGTCGGTGCCAATTTATTTTTGAAGTCTGTGTTAGGTCTCTTTTGGGCCCTTTTTTTGTCCCCTGAAGCCCATTATAGGTAACTAAGCACAGGAAAGATGGGCAATGAGGTGAGAAGAACACAAGCATTATGCTTAAAGTGCAGCATTTCAGTCACTGATAGTGACTAAGTATGCATAGGCATCACTGTACTTTTTCTCCTTCACATTGATGCACCAGGGATGTTTCTCCAAGAAAAAAGTAATGGCTTAAAAGATCCTCTAGTCCAGTGGCAGCTGCTGAGCTAAAAATAAAGAGGGCTACAGTACATCCCTTTCAAATATTGATTAGTCCTGATTTGTTACTCTAAAACACTTAACACCACCACAAGAGGGCATTTATCCATATGAAGGAAAAACCAGAGACAAAATATATCATTTGTATGCAAAATTGCATTTCAATAAACATCATTCAAAATTGTGGATACATGGTGCTAATCTTAATTTTTCTTCATTGTGATTTAAATAATTGTGAAACACAAGACAGTTTGCAATGTAGAATGTGTTAAAAGCAAACAGAAGTTAACAGAACATTTATTTATTTACATATTTATTTGGTACAGCATACTTGGAGAATAAAGAATTTTTCTGAACTGAATTCACCATCACTGAAACATTACGTTAAGAAGGAAGCAGTTTGAATGTCGATGGATCATTCTGATCATCGGAAAAATGCGTTAGTCAAGGAAAATGACTGGAAACATGTCAGGAATAATCATTTGTTAAAAGGGATGTTTTGTTCCTCCTCTAATCTCAGCTGAGCAGCTGCCAATGCTCATCTCTAACTATTCTCCCGAGGACTACAGAAGTTTACGGATTTGAGAAATCATGAAGTTATAACTTGAATATTACATTTTATAGCAGGAGAAATTATCAAACATGCAAAAAGCTGCATTTGCCCAATGGTTATGACAATGCAAATGCACAATACCACAAGAAGCCAACCAATGGAATGAGTCAGAGGAAGTCACCCAGTGAGAATCTGCCAAGTTTCACCAAGGAAGCTCAAAAAGGAACTCTTCAACCTCACCACCCCCCCGCCCTCTGATTTGCTGAGCATGAAAATAAATCTTCAGCTCTCCCCTCCCTCAAATTGTGATTGGCTGCCCATGAAAACAAAGCCTCACCCCTTCCCGTCCCCAGACTGTGACTGGCAGACCATGTAAACAAACCACACCCCTTCATTAGAGGGGGCCTTACCTTGGAAGAAACTCTTGACGCGGAGGTAGCTGACACTGAGCCTGAGTACAGATAGCTTGTCCAGTTTGGAGATGACATCAGGGGGGAAAGGCAGAAGACTGGCCAGCCTGTCCAGCTCAGCATTCAGACGGTCGCGGTGCCTTTTGGATGGGTTTGATTTCTGATTGGCTGCGGCCGGTTTCCTGTCAATTGCGAAAACAATATGTCTTCAGCTAAGGGCTTTGTTATGCCTGTTTTAGGGGGGAACAAGCCAAACCATACCCCTATGGCGTAGCACCCCCCATCTATTAATGCTCCTGTCCTCAGCTTTCTAAAATGTGAGACAGATGGCCGTTGTGGACAGGCACAGAGACCAGGTTTGAGCTGGGAGGCCCCCAGACTAACTTTGATGGGTTCCCCCACATGCATACAGTGAGAAGAAATCAAGAGGGCATCTGTGCACCCACAAGCGCAGGCAGGAGCATGACGATAAAGAATGGAAAATTTCCCCACCCCTTTTAAATCCTGCTGAAATTTTTGAGGGCCCTCTTTTATATTAGCCCCTTAAAGCGCTGTTTACAACTGGCATTATCATCATCTTTTAGTCCAAAGGCAACAGTCCCGGTTGGTTGGTCAAATCTTATGGGAAAACTGTTTTTGTTTCTGTGATGAAGTCAGAAGAAAAATTGAATCTTTCAATCACTTGACAATCTGAGTTCTAAGTTTTAGGTTTTTTATTCTTTTCAAAAGTTATTCCAGAAAAAAAGTTTTGTTGTCACACCAACCTCTCAAAAACATAAAAATCTGTACATGCAGTGCATTGAAGGTGAGGTGAAATCAGTCTGTACAATTTATACACCTCATTGAGGTGTTAGACATTTACCACTTTTGAGGTGTAATATATAATGAGTTGAAGGTCTCTTATTTTGCACAACCAAAGTCTGCAGACCTGGGGCCTGATTTATAAAAATTAGCATGGATTTCATACCTAAATAACATGTACGCACAAAAAAATAAAAATGACATTTTGTGGAAAATAACCTAATTTATAAACCTATGGGAAAAATAAACTGCATGGAATTTTCATTTATTGAATTAGAATGGACTTGGAATTTATTGACATTGTGCATAATCTTAATAATTTCCCTTTTTTTTAATATCAAGTTTGTTTTTTATAAATCAGAAGTCTGCAAAGAAAGTGACGTACGTATCTTTTTGTGCCTACGCACCGTTTATAAATGAGGCCCCTGGTTCTGTTACAGGCAGGCCACAATTAAAGCACTAGAAGAACTATTTTCTCTGAATATGGCAAAAAAAAAAAAAAAGAATTAATAATTTTTGCCAAATATGGCTAAGCACCAGCAGAAACACAAGACAAAGACAGAGTCTTCAATACAAGAGCACAGTATGCAATGCCTGGTTAAGGGCTCTATCCAATTTATTAACTGCCCAGAGAGATGGGAACTGAGGTCCTGCACTTAAGGCAACCAATTAGAGTTGTCTTCAAAGTGAGGCTATCCCAAAAACTGTTGTGCTCAATCATAAAGAAACTGGGAATGTGCTTTAACCACCAGCACCAGGACCAATTACCAACTCATCTGTCTATATCCTTGCTCTTATTACAAATAGTAGTAGTAGTAGTAGTAGTTGTTGTAGCTGTTGTAGTTTCCTTAGAGTAAAACAAAAGACACCATATAGTGAGACCTCTACATTTTCAGCTGCAGGAACGCTCCTTTGCAGATATAGATGCCGACATCCGTAAATTCCAAAATTTAATTCCTAAATAATTCTGTAATTGAATTTTCAAATGTCTTGCGTCACTCGAATAATTTTCCAGAGTCTTTGTGACACAAATACTGAGTTATAAAGCACTAATAGGCTCATGCACAACAGGAAAAATTTGGCATTATTTGTATTCTGCACAAAGGGGTTAAAGTGAATATTCAATATTCATACAGAGAATTTCATTCACTCCTGAACATGCAAAATTGTTGTCATAGTATTCTACTCAATCTTTCCTCCAAAGTGTTAAGCAGCTTGAGACAGCCCTTGAATGAAGTCCACACATTCTGCGGATCGAGATGAGGCAACTAACAACCAAATGAAGAATAAATTAAAATTTAGTCAGTAACCAACTGTCCACACAAATGTGAGGGAAAGATTAATGTCATATCTTATAACAACAAGGTCCAAAAAAAAAAAAAAAAAAAAAAAATCGGGTAGCGAAGGAAACAGTGGGACACTTAACTGTTTCTGTACGGGCTTCCGTCTCTTCCGGCTGGCATACATGCAATCCCCAGGTGGAATCATGATCTCGCGCCTCTGGAACTGTAACAGGTGCGCGTGAACAAAGAATCTGAGGTATGAAATACTAGAACATTGCATGCACATCTCGCCCTCAGCGTAAATTACCAACCTCGGAATTAGACTATGGAGATGTGACTGAGCACAAAATGCAACAGACAAAAACAATAAGCCTTAAAATAAGAGTAACAATAAACACATTGTTGATAAACCTCCAGTAAACCGATCCATGAAAGCAAGCGACGTTAGGCTATAACATATAGTAATTTTCTATAATAATTATCACATTCCAACATTATTCAGTCTTCTCATATCTGCGAAATTTGTAAGACTTGATACTTTCCAGAAAAGGTAGAAACAGCGATGCACTTACCTTGAGGCTGAGCGAATGTACACTAATTCCGAAACAATGCCTACAGTGGACTTTATTATGTTGCAAAAAGTGGTCAGAGCTGTTTCAGAACTGTACTTCCCATGAGTATAGTAAAAAAGATATAAAGTATTTCTGAGTTGTAAAATTGTAAATATGGAATAATTCAGCAGCCAGCCAATCGTAGGTAGAGAGGTTTACTTCTTATAGACCCGAATTCGGTCGCGTTCACTTCCTTCTGTTTCAGGTGGCGGATTTCACTGAATGACAGGCCAGCTCTTCGCACGCGATTCTCTGAGCCACACAAACATCTCATACACGCAAGCACACACACACGCACACACACTCACTCGAGAGAGAGAGAGAGAGAGAGAGAGAGAGATCTTTACGGAATGACAATTGCTGCGTCGCGATTTATTCTCCTGAGAGATGCGATGCCTCAGTGGCAAGCCGGTAAGTGCCGCTGCTTGCTGCCGCTGTTACTACTTGAGCCAGGTTTATTACGAGGATTTGGAGTCATCGTTGTCACCGCAGCAAGTTCATCAAGGAAGCCAGGTTAGCGTAGTCTGGAAATGCGGAGGATTATATCAAACGCACTCCATTTTTGATGGCCGCGTATGAAAAGATTGTTTATCGTCTAAGTTTTATGGATTCCAAGGGAGCTTTGGACATTGAGCAGATATAAAACACGCTCGCTGGAAGCAAATCACCTCGACTTTGAATTTTAAAAAGCGTCATTAAGAGATGCATTAATTCAGATATTCAGAGTTCATAGGTTTCGCCAGCGGGAAACTTAGCGGTCACGGTCAGCGTGGACAGACGACTCAGAATTTTAAGTTAAACTGGCTGTAATTCATCAGTATTTGGATTTAATGTCAATATTAGGAATCATCTATATGCCCTTTGGTGGTGGTGGTGGTGGTGGTGGGGGGGGGTGGGGGCGGGGATCATTTATGTCTTCTTCATACCTCTAAGTTATGTCCGAATATGTTTCTCTGTGCTAGTGTTTTTGTTTTGGTTATACCCTTCTTCTGAGGAGAGGTTTTATTATGACTTATGATATAATTATTTCTAAACAAATACACAGATGTAAACAACAACAACAGTAATAAATAATAAAGCTGACCTCCAAAGGGGGGGGGTGGTGGGAGAAAAAAAAGTTAAACTGGCTCGCTTTGAGTTCGAAGTTGCGTTAAGCATTCAATTCATTTGCCGCAATTTAATAACATTTGCATATATTCACTGAATTAATTCACGCGCTCAAATTCTTTCCATCGCCAAATGTTTAGCAGTTTAGGCTACCGATGATGTAGACTGATTATTCCTGCATATTCACTCACTCTCTAACTTAAGGGCATGTATGTCGCATCCAATAAAATTAGGGTGATCAGAGTGTTGTTGAACATGGTGTACCAATCTGTAGAATCAACACAATCGTCACGTATTCTTTGATAGGCAAATTTTTACCCACGTGCTCATGTATTAACGAATTACAAGATGTCACCAAAATATTAATGCATTATCAGATCTGTTGCGCTTTTTGAAAAAAAAAAATGCTAGGCGTTGAGTATTATGAAGAAAACTCCATTCAGCAGCTGCATCCTGAAGCACGCCTGCCGTAAAAAATATTCGTCTCTGAGCCTCTGAGAGTTGTTCAAGTCAAAAAGGAAATTGCGAGAACTTTCTGTTGTGTACGCACACGCAGTAAGTATAATCTTTAAGTAGAAATACTGGGGAGGCACACGGCAGAATTACAAAGAAAACGAAGTAACTTTTATTACTACCCTTTAACTACGGAAGTACAAACGTGAGCGGTGTCCAGGAGCCAGTACCAAGAGTGTGCCCGAAATGGCGATTACCCTTTATATACTTTGTCACAACCAAAGCTATTTATTGCCTGTTTCAAAAATGAGGATGAATGCTTATTGCCTGATCTCGAAGATTGATATACTCAAAAGTAAGCAAGCCACTGCAGTTGAACAAATTCTTAAAATTGTTGGTTAATACTCAATAGAGTGTGTCTGGCAGATCTGATGTACAGATTGCAGTTGGTTATGAGGACAGGTTTCACTACTTTCATCACCATCACAGGGCTACCTTTAGGGTTTGTCCCGTAGGCTACATAACTGCGGCAAATTGAATTTTTTGAACTCCCACCATTTCTAAATAAAGAAAAGTATTTGAAAACCATTGCTTGTTTGTCAATTCCTTGGTACCAAGTAAAACAATTTGAACAATTATGAGCATTTTCATGATGGCTGAAATTTCTTCCCTCTGGTTGACACTGATGGCAAGTTTTCTTGAAACACCCCATATGTAAATATGTGCGTGTGTGTATATGTATATATGATAGGTTAAGTATGTTATTTGCTCGCATACAGTAAAAACGGCCGGCCAATATATCCTGTATTGATAACGTTACGGACCGAAAAAAAAATTCTCGGAGTGATTAACTACTTTCGTGTGTGCTCTGTCAATATTAGGTGCTAAATCATCCAAATATATATTGACTTCGGCATAGTTTGACGTCGAACGGAAGTTGCGCATCGTTACTTTCGACCCCGCCAGTCGGGATGAAGGTAACACACGGGCGGGACAAAAGTAACGTGATCAAATTAACTGGAATCTTTTCAATTACTGTTTTTTTTTTTTTCATTAAAAAAATATTAAACAATGTCCTTGCTAACATGCAATTGTAAATATACAATGCACTTTAAAGAAAATATTTCATTTTAAATGAATGAATTTATTCATTTCGATCATAAAAATGACATTAAAACTTGCGTAAACCTGCTGGTCAACCTTTCCTCTCTGGGTAGTTCTGACCCTAACTCTTGGCATTTTCTGTCGGTAAAATATAACACACATTTTTTAATGAGCTTTAAAACACAAAATGCGGCCACATTAGCAGAGGGGGACGAACGTAACAGTTGTTACCTTTGTTCCGACAGTGACTCCTGACATTTTAACCAGGATTGCTTCTAAAGTGAAAAAGTCTGACATTTCAAACTTCAGGATATGTTACAAAACCAAATGACCTATCGTTTAAGCATAGATATGACACATGGAGCGATCAAGACAATCTTTAAATCAAAAAAAGTTTACCGTTCATCTGAATTTACTCATCGCTTTGGAAAACAGTCTTCCCGGTCTAGTTTCGCAGGGAAGTCACGAAACCTCAAGATTTTTCCCGGTTCCGGAGAGTGTTGCGTGCTGTACGTGTGGACATAATTTGACGCATCGAAGTGCAGATGGCTGTGAGTAAATCGCCGTGTTACTTTTGTACCACGTTACTTTCGTACCGGCTCTCCCCTACTTCAGAAGTCATAGTCATAATATTGTCATGATAGTACAACATACTTAATTTATAATATTTTTATTAATTGGTTGTTTATTTTCACATTGCTTTGGTATTGGCCTTTGGGTCGCGGAGTACGGCGACCCTCAGGCCAATACCAAAGCAATACGGAAATGAGCAATTAATAACATATGTGTGGGTGTGTGTGTGTGTGTGTGATATATCTATCTCTCAAAGTTTGCATACCCTGGCTAAATTTGTACAATAGGTAACTTTTTTTAAAGAACATGAATAGCCAGGCAAAATACATCTCATTTGTTAATATATTCATATCTAACTATAGGTCGTGTAGAATGGCGCAATCATCAAATAAAACATGGAAATAAGGGGAAAAAAATGAAATGTGCATTGCCCCCTCATAGCATCAATAACAGCGTGCAGTGTTTTGTGTTAGTTGTCAGTGAGGCCTCTAATTCTGTCAGGTGGTATAGCTGCCCATTCTTCCTTGCAAAATGCCTCCAGCTCCTGCAAATTCTTTGGTCGTCTTGCACGAACTACACATTTGAGATCTCCCCGAAGTGGCTTGATGATATTGAGGTCAGGAGACTGATGGCTACTCTAGAACCCTTTTTTTGGAGCGTATTTGGGATGGCCACCCCTGCCCAAGAAAGTTGCCAAGGTTTTGGTCGGGTAAAGACTGATATATTGATTTGTTTAAGCATCGCTTTAGTTTCCTGTCCTTTCACTGAGCTTGAAAAAAAGAGCCCACTGTGTTTGGACCAGACATTTCGAGAACCAAATTGCTCATCCTGGTTTGCAGCCAATTTGGCTTGCGTAGGCAACCAACAGTTTTCGCTAACAATAGTCAGGGCATTCTGCTCATTTAAATATTTAACATCTAGAATTACTACATCAGCCTTCAGCAGATATTCTTTGCGGCAGTAATCCCGTAATCCTGAAACACAAAAGCAGCCCATACCCTCCAGCAGCCAGCACAAGTAACGTCGTAAATCCCAGGTAATTTAATAACAGAAATTGTTCAACATTTGTATAAGCTACTTCAATTCATTTGCACCATCTGGTGGATAATCGGCGGCATCACAAATTAATTGTTTTACGGGGTGAAAAATTCACTCCTCCGATGTCGTAAAGGAAAAATGTCTGAGGTAGGTTGCGTGACAGCTGAGGTAATATCGACAAATAAATTACTGGCGAACATAAGAAGCACGCGCCCACAGTGCCACCAAATAAATCAACGCAGAACGTCTAAATTATTGTAATCAGTTAAAATATTGAAAACAAATGACACCTTGTTATGCAAAAATGATTTAATAAATACATTCCCTACACCTGAAACCAGGTATTTAATTCAATTCATAAGGACTCAACTCCATTACCACTGGTATTGTACTCGACCTGTACATACGGAGTGAAGTGACACAGCCCTAAAAAAGATCCAGTATATATTGTGATCCATTATAAACCGAGAATCAGTCTTCAAGCACATAGTTTGGATTCACAACAATGAAAGGGTCTTCCTCTGCTATAGGGTCCTCCCCAAATTCAGCTCCCTTCTTCAGGCCCGTCTGGGTGAGCTGTATCAGGATGTGGTCCTGGGGACGGAGGAGATTTATGCAGATTTAGGCAAAATAGCAGGCATCCCACTTCAGTCACACTGTAGGGCCGCATCATTTAATAACAGAACTAACTAAAGTCTGTAAGTCCAGATATTCTGACAATGGAGCAATTTTACTTTTGGTTCAGCTCTGCTTCAAAAGACTGATAAAAATAGGGAATTTAATTTATTTAAGATTCACTATGCCATGAATCTGGGCTGGACTGGGACAAAAAAAACGGCCCTAGCATTTTCAGCCATGGCGGCCCAACCTGATCGTGATGTGACGGCCCGCCATACGCACACACTTTACGGTTACCAAAAGTTGAAATTAAGCTCAGACGTAGCCTACATGCCCTGGAACTCCACACAGAAAGGTCCCAGGCCGGAATCGAACCCACAACCCTCTTTCTGTGTGGTGGCAGTGCTAATCATTGCACTACCATGACAAAGAAGTAGTTATAATATTATTATTATTATTATTATTATTATTATTATTATTATTATTATTATTAAATTATTAATATATTTACATGAATGAATGTGAAAAAGAAATGTGACTTTGGGGCCATTTATAATTTTTCAATAAGACCATTGCACTATTTGGATTGATTCATACATAATCTTTTTAAATAACATTACATATCTTACAGACTCAACAGGGCATAGAATAGCTCACTAGCTTCAGAATCGCAGTACTCGCTGGTTGCAAGTTTACAGGCAGGTGATTCTGAACGTCAAGACAGGGTTTTAAATAGGAAAATCTGAAAGTCTTCCTTGCTGTATTCCTGGACAAATTTTATTTGCCACCGTAAAACGATGAATCAATATGCATCAAATAGTAGGTTATTAACAGCTGGTCCATCAGTGGGGGCCTTTTATAAGCTCAAGCAAATTTTAACTGAATACATACTTGCGATAGCCTATTAATTTATTATCAGTCTTACCGCTTTCCGTGTCCCCCTCCAAATGAAAACTGCTTGTTACATGAGGATCATCGTGGCCAAACAGCTGGTCAATTTTTTATAGCGTTTGAAAGCCTGAGGCTCCAATGTCTGTTTACTTTATTCTCGAAGCTTTTCCGCCTCTCCACTGCTTTCTGACATTTTCGTCTGATCTCGTAGTCCTTGAAATGCGTTTTTAGACGCTACTGTTAACGCTACTGGGTACAAGCAAGGCCATTGGCCAAACTAATTTCCCAGCAAGCCTGCCTTATTAAACTTTTAGGAAGAAAACAACAACATTAAATAAACTGTACATGGCTTAAGCCTTTGCATCTTTTTTTTTTTTATTTGCAAGAATACGGTTTTTTGGTAATTCCTATATCATAAAACAAATATATAAATAAATACTGAAAAATGGCCAAGATGCAAGACAACCGGAATAGTGAAGTAGAAGAATAAAAAATGGTTTATAAAGCATGTGTCACACACTAAATGAAATGCAAAAAATCTTAGGGAAGGCGCTCTAAGTAACGTAATGTAAAGAGATAGGTACTACTTATATATTGATTTTCTCTGTATGAGATTCCACTCTGAATTAGCTGAAATCATCCTGCTGTTTGCCCGCCTTATTGTGGGCCACTGGCTTCCAATGGGCCGTACGCAATTGCGTTTTTATTTCCCTGAGGAGGGAGGGCTCAGAGATTTCATTGGGCCAGCCCTGTGTCAGTGTAGAAAATGAACCAATGGGCCGCTTTCCGTGTTTTAAAGGCCGGCGCGGTCGTTCAAAATTATTGATGTTATTACAATTTTATAAATTATGATTGCATCGGCCCAAAATGTGCGTCGGCCTACCAGGCATTGCCCGGTACGCCAGATTACCAGTCCAGCCTTGCCATGAATATATACAAATACACAAAGACATTAATAAAAAACAATACATTGTTTAAGATAAAACATTGATTAATAAATTAAATATAATAATAGAAGGAAACTGACCACAAGTGCAAGCTGCCAGCTTAATTTGAACACATCAATATCAGGTGATCCTCGGAATTACCACAATTTGCTCACAGTGACTGCTCAATACTGTGGCAGTGAGATGGGACAGCAGCACAATATTTACTGCTTTTCTACACAGTACTAACACCAGCCTCCATTATCTACAGCCCCACATGATGCAGGTGCTATGCACCAAATGCACCAAACAAAAATGAGCTTTGGTGTCCAACCAAGAACATTGCCCGGCCCTATTTTTCCATCTTTCCATCTCTCACGAGGACAAACAACAATTCATGACAAAAGCTTTAGTTGGACACGTTCCAGAATTCTTGAGTAATCAAATAGGCATCATCCAGAAGGAGAACTCAAAAACATTTCAAATGCATATTTGAATGCTTTGGTTCTTCTATCACACTTACACATACAGGACTATAGCAAAGCACCAGACTCTCAGGTCATAAATTTAAGTTTCAGTCAGACTTACAAAGTGAATCAGTCGGTGAAGCACTTTTTCAATCAGGTTTTTCTTGGCAATCAGTTCAGCTTCTGTTTCAATCTCACTCTCCATCTCCTTCAAGTACCAGTTGATCAATTCACTTTTCTTTAGGGAGGATTCTTCATCAACTGTAAAAAAGAAAAAATATTATACATAGAGTGGGAAAAATAAGTATTGAACGTGTCAACCTTTTTCTCAGTAAATATATTTCTAATGGGGCTACTGACATGAAATTTTCACAAGATGTTGGTAACACGTGGCACGTTCACGTGGCGCGTGTCAGGATTACAATACCACACACTTTATTTCTACTCGTGCCTCACTGGAAAAGCAATCGATTCTTCAATTTGCCACAAATACAGTACATACCTCACTGTTGCGTTTTTAATGGCGCCAAGTGTAGAGTTGCAATCAAAATTATTCAACCCCAGTTGCAAATTTTCAAACTTTCAGCTGTTTGCAATGAACAAATCAAACAAGAACAGTTTAAATAGCTCAACACAACAAATGTTACAAATGGCCTCTCCAAATTCAACACAAAATGCCACTTTTAATGACTACTGCAGGCTCAAAATTATTCAACCCCTTCATGACATGCATCTTTAATACCTAGTAGAGCACGCTTTTGCTGCTATGACCTGCTGGAAATGTGATGCATAGGCAGATGTCAGCTTTCGGCAGCATTCCCAAGGAATCTTAGCCCAGTCCTCATGGACAAAGGCCTCCAGTTCACTAATATTCTAGGGTTTGCATGCTGCAACTGTCTTCTTCAAATCCTACCAGAGATTTTTTATGGGGTTCAAGTGAGGCAACTGATGGGCACTCTAGTATCTTCCTAGACTTCTTCTGAAACCAAGCCTTGGTGGATGTTGAGGTATGCTTAGGATCATTGTCCTTTTGGAAGGTCCAATGATGCCCAAGCATCAGCTTCCCTACAGACAGCATGACATTTTCTCCTTGAATATCCTGGTACTTGACTGAATCCATCTCGCCCTCCACACTTTCAGTGCCAGAGGAAGCAAGGCAGCCGCAGAGCATCAAGAAGCCTCCACAATTCTTCACTGTAGGCAGGGTGTACTTTTCAGCATATGCTTCTTTATTCCTCCTGAGGACATACCACTGATTCATAAGCCCGAAATATTCCAGGTTTGTTCCATCACTCCACAGAACAATATCCCCAAACTTCTGTGGCTTATTTATATGGTTTTGAGCATACTGGAGCTTGTGCTTTTGGATCAGTTGTGGTGTATGTCTTGGAGTTCTTCAACGTTTAGTATGCGCCCTTCTGTGCAAACTGAAACCTCAGTGCCTCCTGTCTCCAAGTCTTGCTGTGGGTCTCCTGCAGTCACTCGAGGGTTTTTGGCCACCCGTCTCCTCAGGGATCTGGTGACAGCCATTGATAGCTTCCTCTTTCTGCCACATCCTGGTACTGTAGCCACTCTTCCTTTAACTCTGAACTTGCAAACTATGCATCGCCATGAACATTCAGTGCCTGTGCTACCTTTTTGTATCCTTTTCCTAGTTTCTGCCAGGCAATGATCTCCTCTATTAGCTTGGACAATTCTTTTGACAGCCATATTTCTAATATGCAATCAAGTGTCACTGTCAACAAATCCCTTGCTAGTGCAAGTATTTGATGTGTTCTATCTCAAGCAAACCTGATGCAACTACAACCCCAATTCTGAAATAGTTGGGACGAAGTGTAAATTGTGAATAAAATCAAAATGCAATGACTTTCAGATCACATGAGCCTATGTTATTTACAATAGAACATAGATAACGTTTCAAATGTTGAAACTGAGACATTTTACATTTTTATCCACAGAATGAGCTCATTTCAAATTTTCTGGCTGCAACAGGTCTCAAAAAAGTTGGGACACAGGCAAAAAAGGGCTGAAAAAGCTATTAATATACAAGAGAATCAGCTGAAAGAACATTTAGCAAGTAATTATGTTAATTGGCATCAGGTGTGTAACATGATTGGCTATAAAAGGGATGTCTTAGAGAGGCTGAGTCTCTCAGAAGTAAAGATGGCCAAAGGCTCTCCAACCTGTGAGGGCTTGCGTAAAAAAATTGTGGAATACTTCAAAAACAATGTTCCTCAACGTCAAATTGCAAAGGCTTTGAAGGTCTCATCGACAGTGCACAACATCATCAAAAGATTCAGAGAAACTGGAAAAATCTCTGTGCGTAAGGGACAAGGCCGAAGACCTTTACTGGATACCCGTGATCTTCGGGCCCTCAGACGCCACTGCATCACTCACCGGCATGATTCTGTCATTGACATTACTAAATGGGCTCAGGAATACCTAAAGAAATCACTGTCTGTAAACACAGTCCGCCGTGCCATCCACAGACGCCACCTAAAACTCTATCATGCAAAAAGGAAGCCATTGTTGAGCATGATCCAGAAGCGCCACCATGTTCTGTGGGCCAAGGCTCATTTAAAATGGACTGCAGCAAAGTGGCAAAGTGCCCTGTGGTCAGACGAGTCCAAATTTGACATTCTTGTTGGAAATCATGGGCGTCGTGTCCTCCGGGCTAAAGAGGAGAAAGACCGCCCCTCCTGTTATCAGCGTTCAGTTCAAAAGCCAGCATCTCTGATGGTATGGGGATGCATTAGTGCATATGGTGTGGGACACTTGCATGTTTTAAAAAGCAAAAAGAAGAATGTCAGCACCTGAAAATGTCCTTTGAAATAATTTTATTAAGCTATCAGACAAAGCGGCGTTTAGGACTCGTGGTCTTCGTCAGCGCGAAGCGAAAACCCGCGAGTCAGCCTGATAGCCTAATAAAATTATTTCAAAGGACATTTTCAGGTGCTGACATTCTTCTTTTGTTTAATAATTTTTTGTCGTGCACCGAAATAATTTACTGGTTTGGAGGGTGCTCCTTTTTTCGCATTTTCGATGTTTTAAAAAGCACCATGAATGCGACAGGTATATAAAGGTTTTAGAGCAACACATGCTCCCCTCCAGGTGACATCTATTCCAGGGAAGACCTTGTGTATTTCAGCAGGACAATGCAAAACCACATACTGCAGCTATTACAACAGCATGGCTTTGTAGTAGAAGAGTCCGTGTGCTGAACTGGCCTGCCTGCAGTCCTGATCTTTCACCGATTGAGAACATTTGGCGCATAATCAAACGAAAAGCCGGTCAAAGGAGACCCAAAACTCTCCAGCAGCTGGAAGCCTGTATTAAACAACAGTGGGATCAAATTTCAATGGCTAAACTCAAGAAACTTGTCTCCTCAATGCCCAGATGCCTCCACTCTGTGTTAAAAAGAAGAAGGGATGCAACACCATGGTAAACAGGCCCCTGTCCCAACTTTGAGACCTGCAGCAGCCATCAAATTTGAAATGAGCTCATTTTGTGGATAAAATTGTAAAATTTCTCAGTTTCAACATTTGCTGTGTTATCTCTGTTCTATTGTGAATAAAATAGTCATTATGTTTTGATTTTATTCACAATTTACACTTTGTCCCAACTATTTCGGAATTGGGGTTGTAATTAAGCTCTTGATTAGCTGTCACACTTAAATGTTTCAGATCAAACAAATTTTAATATCAGACAAAGATAAGCTGAGTAAATACAAAATGCAGTTTTTAAATGATGATTTAATTTAAGGGAAAAAAGCTATCCAAACCTACCTGGCCCTATGTGAAAAAGCAATTGCCCCCGCTTGTTAAATCATGAATTAACTGTGATTAACCACATTTTTAGTTCAATTTCACTAGCCACACCCAGGCCTGATTATTGTCTGACCTGTTGAATCAAGAAATCACTTAAAAAGAGCCTGTCTGATAAAGTGAAGTAGGCAAAAAGATCTCAAAAAGCAACACATCATGCCGCAAACTAAAGAAATTCAAGAACAGATGAGAAAAAGTCATTGACATCCATCAGTCTGGAAAGGGTTACAAAGCCATTTCTAAGGCTTTGGGACTCCGGCAAACCATAATGACAGCCATTATGCACAAATGGAGAAAACTTGGAACACTGCGGAACCTTCCCAGGAGTGGCTGGCCAACCAAAATTACTCCAAGAGCGCATCGACGACTCATCCAGGAGGTCACAAAAGAACTTGCCTCAGTTAAAGTCAGTGTTCATGATTCAATAATAAGAAAGAGACTGGGCAAAAATGGCATCCATGGGAGAGTTCCAAGGCGAAAACCACTGCTGACCAAAAAGAACACAAAGGCTCGTCTCACATTTGCCAAAATAAATCTTGAGGATCCAAGACTTTTAGGGAAAATATTCTGCGGACTGACGAGACAAAAGTTGAACTTTTTGGAAGGGGTGCGTCCCGTTACATCTGGCGTAAAACTAACTCAGCATTTCATAAAAAGATCATAACAAAAGTCAAGCATGGCAGTGGTAGTGTGATGGTTCAGGGCTGCTTTGCTGCTTCAGGACCTGGACAACTTGCCGTAATTGATGGAGCCATGAATTCTGCTCTCTACCGGAAAATCCAGAAGGAGAATGTCCAACCATCAGTTCGTGACCTCAAGCTCAAGCGCACTTGGGTTATGCAGCAGGACAATGATCCGAAACACACCAGCAAGTTCACCTCTGAATGGTTTAAAAAAAAAAAAAAAAAAAAAACACAAAATGAAGATTTGAGTGGCCTAGTCAAAGTCTGGACTAAAATCTGGTTGAGATACTGTGGCATGACCTTAAACAGGCCGTTCATGCTCGAAAACCCTCCAGTGTGGCTGAATTAAAACAATTCTGCAAAGAAGAGTGGGCTCAAATTCTTCCACAGTGATGTGAAAGACTCATTGCCAGTTATTGCAATTTTTTTTTTTCTTTTTCTTAAAGATTTTTTTTTTTGGGGGGCGGGGGTTCCCTTTATTAGATAGTATCCAGTGTAGAGAGACAGGAAAGGTGGGATAAGAGTGGGGATGACATGCGGCAAATAGCCTGAGCCGGAATCGAACCCAGGCCGCTGCGGGAAGGACTCAGCCTTATGTGGTGCGCACCGATGAGCCACCGGAGCACCCCTTATCGCAAATGTTTGATTGCAGTTGTCACCGAGGGTGGCACAATCAGTTATTAGGTTTAGGTTTTTCACAACGAGCCAGGTAAGTTTGGATAGCTTTTTCCCCAAATGAAATCATTTAAAAACTGCATTTTGTATTTACTCGGGTTATCTTTGTCAAATACTAAAATTTGTTTAACGATCTGAAACATTTAAGTGCGAAAAATATGCAAAAAAAATTAGAAATCAGGAAGGGGGCAAATACTTTTTCACAGCGCGCGCACACACACACACACACACACACACACACACACACACACCCGACCAATTTATAGAAGTCTTGATTTTGACCACAGTCAAAAGTTACAACTTGCATGCCTGTTTACAAAAAAGAAAAAAATAGCAACAGAACTTCATTCCTACAATGATACTTTATAAAATCCTGTCTCATGTAAACATCTTGTTTCTGTCAAAATACAGTACACCTCAAATTAAGAGACTGATTACCCAAGAAATCTTCTTACAGGAAATGAAAAAGGTGCTTCTGCAAAGTGTTTTCAGGGAGTATGCAGTCTCATGAAACCAGGCTATCATAAGTTTTTCCTCATAATCATTTGTTTCCCCTCCATCGCCCATCCTGATTTTTGTTAGTTGGAAGGTCACAAAGAAGGAAAAGTCATTCATGACATTCATGTCGCAGTTACTTTAGTCTTAACATTTCAGTAAGAGCTTGTAGATTTTTATATCCACAGTAGGAATTACAGACTGGAACATGAGATTCAGTCATGGTCTAGATGTACTCACGATCCTCCATCTTCTGCACGTGCAGGACCAGCAGGTTGGAGACTTTCTTATACTCGGCGAAGGACATGCGGAACACGGGCTTAGCGGCAGGTTTCTCCAGCCCGTTCACCGGCTGTTTACCCATCAGGGGCGTTTCTGCGTGTCCGTTAGCCTCAGTCCGCTCCTCACCCAGCTCGCCATCCTGATCTGAGAACAGGGCCAATGGGGGCAGTTAGGGCAATCATGCAATCAGTGCAACTATCAAGCTTGTAGCAAGGCCTCACAGCTTCAGCACACACATTCGGATTCGACAGACAGTTGAAATGATATTCAGTTATTCCTACACCATTAAGGGGCAATCTCATTCCTGTACCATTTGAAATAATAAACAAACAAACAACATTGTAATACAAATGCTCCACTTAAAGTTCTCTTGTTTGGACAAATCTATGGTAGCTTTAGGAATACGACAATGCTCATTAGCATCACTAATAAAATACATCAAATAACTGTGCTTCCACACCAATGGGCAAACAGTGGTAAATGAATAACGTTAAAGCTGCTGCTTGGAGTTCTCACCGTTTAGGTCCTCCACGTCATCTTGCTGGTCGAAGTTGATGTCCGGAGAGTCAACTCGTATGATGGATTTGTTTAACAGACGGAAGGCCTCCTTAACATGCTTGGGGTGAACCTTAAGCATTAAGGTAATAAACATCAATTTAATTTGGTCTCAAAAGCCATTCAATATGTTCAACAACGACAAGTTCAAGACATGCCATTAAGAACAATCCTGTTACACAGAATGGAAAAGACATTACCCTTAATTGCCAGACTACAAGCGATGGCCACCTCCTATTGAACTACAATGAATTTCCCATTAATCACTGTGGTTCAAGCTCTTGCTTAGTTTTGGATATACACTTTTTGTCCTTTGCCTGCAATTATAGCAATGTAAACATATATTTCTGGCTCATCGTTGATGCTGTGCTGAATGTGAATGTTCATTTCTTGTTCTTTACTCGTCTGCATGGTGTCATGCATGACACCAATAAGCCAAATTAAAGGTCCCCTATCGTATTCACCAGGTGCCCAGCCAATTAGCCATTAAAAGACATTTCGCAATATATTCTTTTGTGACACCGCATAGTGAAGTGACCATCCTAAGGCAAGAAAGACTGAGCAACTTCAGCCATTACTAAACAGTTTCTACATAATCCTGGGAGACCTCTCCCACTTGTGACATCACAAAGGACAGATTGTGAAATGGCATGTAATGGATAATTGGCTGTGCTCTGGGTGGCATGATGAGAAATTTCAGAGAGAGGACGAGAACACGCCATTCAGCCCAACACAAGTCCCCATTCTCCCACCTCCAGAGTAATAATGCAGCAGTAGCGGCCTGACCTCATCGGAGCAGTACATGCGGGCCATGGCCTCGGACAGTCTGAGCATGCTCTCCAGCTGCCGCACAGTGATCCTCCAGGCCGACTTCATCGCCCCGCTGCTGTCCCTCTGCCGCAGGCGCTTGTACTGATCCACCACGAACTCCGCCGCTTCCTGCGTGATCTGGGTCCAGACCAGGGGAGACTCAGCGCAACCCACGATTCAGCTCACTCACACAGGGTCCTGCAGGCTGTTACTCCCCTTTCCCAATCCTTAATTTACACTTAACCCTTTCACCCCCACCAGTGCCCAGATCTCACTCCCATTTCTCCCCATGGCCTTTGTTGACATTCTAACTAAACTTCTGGCTGTCTGTTCTTATTCCTGATCGTTAAAAGAAACATAACAAAAAGAGTTTCATATGGCACTATTGGGAAAAAATGCCAGTCACACAGGAGTGCCATATGGCACTACTGGGGGTGAAAGGGTTAAAGAAAAATAGGCCAGGTGGAAGAACCCTTCCGGGATTCTTTCATGGTGTCCCAACAAACTGCCACTAGCCATTTTATTATCTACCACAGCCAGCTAAAATTGGTCATTCAGAGCTTTAGGCTCTTATTCCATAAAGTTAATCCTGCTTATTAAAGAGTGAGGAAAAAAGCCAGTTGAACCAGCCCTGGGCCCTTTAATCCTGTCCTAACTTGGGTTTTAAAGTTGCAGTGACCAACCACTTCATTTCCTCACCCAGAGATACTCAAGTTTTGCCATCAGAACAAATGGCAAACCTCAATTTTTACCTTCTACTTGATCGATAACAAATGGCAGTAACTGGTGAGAAATGAAACACATTGTCAGTATTTCATGAAGAGGCATAGCAGAATTATCTGAATGGTTATACAGTGGCAAAACCCCTTCTTCTTCCTTCAGTTCATACTTCGAATTTGGGAAGGGATGTGGATACCAGTGCAGTTATTCAGCTAACAACTGCTTTTGGAGATACCCTCCCAGTGTGCCTGGCCTACACTTCCCATGAGCATATATGAAAATAATGAAGCAAGCAGTGCTGTTGGCCTCAAAGGCCAGTTTAGAGAGTTCCTCTTTGCTGTGCCATATTAATAAACTCACTTCCTCTGACCTGGAGGTCTCAAACTCCAGTCCTCAATGGCCCACAGGCTTTTGGGGTTTCCCATTCAATTAGTTGCCAAATCAGGGCTCATAAAGCCTGTGGCCTCCATTGCCAATCCGTGACTTTCATTTAGCTCTTAAGTGCTGGAACAAACCAACAAACCAGCAGATGCAGCAGCTCTCCAGCACTAGTTTGATACCCTAGCAGTCCTGTAGCCTTTCTCTGACTCCAGTCAGCGCAAGCACAGCTGGAGGCTGACAATAACATAACAAGGGGACCCGGAGGGGGGGGGGGGGGGGGGGGGGATGTCCTTGTGAACACCAATTCAGTGTTGCAGCTGTTCACAACGCAGACTGCAGTTTTTCCGACATTTATTTGGCCAGCAGAGGTCAGTGTGGCATATGATTACTCTCCTCGTTGACTAAAACAAAGTGCACTCACTTTTGGCTGAAACTGACGAGCGAAGAGTATGTACCGCTGTATCTCATCCGTGGCATAGACGCGCTCAATGGATTCCACATTTCTGGAGTGCAGGTCGACTATACGTCGGGCGATGGCATAGTCTGTAACCTAGCGATGAAAAAAAAAAAAGTTTTTTTTTGGTCGACAATATTTTAGAAAAGATTCTCAGATGTGATTGTCCAGGATTTCAAAATGTTTAAGAGGGATAAATAAAGTGTCGCCAAGGTCAGTCTTTTCTAAGAAAGAGATGACAGGAGTCTTGAATTTTTCAAAGGATGTCAAGCCCTCGATGCAACAGATGGGCTTTGAATATCAGATGACCTGAATCTCATACATCGCAATACATTTATTTGGCTGACACCATCATTCAAAGTGACATGAAATACGTGCACAGAGAAGCTCGTTCAAACAGCAACAGAACATACTGTAGGGTCCAAGGAAAATTCAAGTCAGTAAGTGTAGTGATGGATGGTAAAGTGTAAACTAAGCAGCACAAAGAAGTCTACTCAGAGTCGTATTTACTGCTAAGCTTCCATCTGTTTAATTATAATTAACAAAAACCGCTATTGAATTATAATTTGATAATTCATAAGTGGCAAGTGCTTCTGAGTGCTTTTCTGAGGGCATATTAGCACCTTAATAAAGATTTTTTTGGGGGGGCCGGGGGTGTGAGAACATTGCAGGACCTGGGTCAGGCGCTGTTTGAAGAGATGAGTGCTCAGACCACCAAAGATGATCTGTGGAGACCGAGTTGTTCTAAAGCTGCTTTCACACCAGACGCGAAATGAATTTTTTGCACGACAGATTACATTCAAAGTCAATGCTAAGACGCGAATACACGCGAAATGCGTGTATTCGCGTCTTTGCATTGACTTTGAATGTAATCTGCCGTGCGAAAAATTCGTTTCGCGTCCAGTGCGAAAGCGGCTTTAGAGGAACAGAGAGGACGTTGCACCATCAAACAGCCTGGGTGGGGCTGGCAGGCCTGTTACACAGAGGGAAGTGAGATCAAGTCTGACTTCTTTTCTATTCTGCTGGGAGGCTGATTTTCATGGAGCTTTAGCAGCTTTTACGAAAGATTTACTACAGCAGGAGTCTTATCCAAAAAAGAGTGGGGTGCTTCCAGTTTTTTTTTTTTTACATAACCTAGCACAACAAAAACAGATTCAACTATATCAAAGGTTTTGATTAAAAAAGCAGTGAGTCAAATTGAATTAAAGGTCTTGGAGTACGGCTAATATGTAAACCTGCAGCTCTGGTATCCATTCTGATCTGAGCAATTACCTATATCAAGGAAATAAATGGATACATAAAGAAAACAAGACAATAGTGTCATCACTATCCTCCAGCACGATCAAGGGCCATAACTCAAAAAATATGCTTCGACATCCATTTTCAAACTCAATGTAGATCATGAGTACCTTATTAAAGCAATTCTTACCTTTCAGGCATTTTTACACTTTTCTTTTGTAATCTTAAAATGCTCCTAATAAGCGTATGGCACGCTAAAATGTAAAAGAAAACCACCAGGTGTTGAAACTCTTCAATATTCAATTCTCATATATTTCTGATAAAAGTCTGACCAATCATTTTCTTCGGTCCGAATAAAATGATTTGCCGAGCTTCCTGTCTGCCATCCGTCGCCGCGTCCCTTCCAGTTGCCTACCGCTGTCACCGCTTGCCAGTCGCGCACCTCTCTGGCAGAGCAGCAGAGCGGTAGAGACAAAGCAGGTTCTCAACAAAGTTAGCCTGCCAATAAAACAGCTGCAACTGCCCCTCATTTAATGACTAACGTTATAGGGACAATTCTGGTGAGGTAAGACGTTATGACAGCAGTTTTGCACGAAAATATGTATGAATTCTGCCGAAAAACGACGCATCTGACTGTAAACAAACAGGCACTAAAATGCTATAATTACTATAATAACGTTAATGGTAGTTCGTCAGACGTTACGAGGGAATTTTATTTTACACCACATATAGAATTGAATATTATGTAATTACTGTTGGTTAGTTTTCACTAACCGGTGCCTCTGAATCTGACTCCATTGCCCCGTTTCAAGATGCTTTCGCACCGGACGTGAAACCAATTTTTTGTAAGACAGATTACATTCAAAGTCAATGCAAAGACGCAAATATGCGTGAGATTCGCGTCTTTGCATTGTCTTTGAATGTAATCTGTCGTGCGAAAAATTCGTATCGCGTCCGGTGTGAAAGCAGCTTCATTCGCGCTGCTCACTTTCTCACCGCACGCGTCAGGGGAGGAGGGGAGCCTCAGAGGTCAGGCAGGGCAAAGAGGGAGGGACTTTGGAGGGAGGCGGAGTTGTTCATGTTCAAATTTTTTTTAAGTGCTGTGCGACATGCCAGAAAGGTAAGAATTGCTTTTAGCATACAAAATTTCACGAATCTCGGTATAATAGTTTCAGAGAAATCTTGTCCCCATTGTGGCCCAGATGAACGTAAGGACTGACAGACCCCAATCCAATATCCCCCATCGCATTTTGTGGTGGGGGATAATAAATAAAACAGATTTATATTTTGTACATCCGCATGGATAATTTATATGAAGCAGACTCCTGGCTGGGGTGTTCAGATAGAATACCATTTAAGAGAGCGAATTAAAAACCACTTTAAAGTTGTACGGTTTATTAACAAAATTGTGTTGTCAAACTTTATAACTGCAAGCAAACAGAGAAGGAAATTGCATTAACAAGGTAAGATTAAATTTATAAGAACAAATAAATTAACAAACTCTTGAATGAACTCAATGAAAATTGAGTACCACAAATACCACAAAGGCAAACTATATGAAAAAAGCCTGACCTAATTCTGACACTGTCCAGAGAGCTATACCTGCAATAATGAGTTATTTTGTTTGTAAATATGTTCAGCATTAGCGAGGCTAACTTTATGGTTTTAACACAAAACGCAATAAAAATGATTAAAGAATCATCAAAGGCCACTGAAGGACCAGTGACAAATGATGTTTTCAAAGATCCGTTTAAAAACAAACGTTTGTTTTCCACCAGCTTCAGTAAATCCAAAGAGCAACAATGAAGCAAAAAAGTTAAAAAAACATTCCATCCTCACCTCATTGCACTCGTCCACCAAAATGAAGAAGAGGTCGAACCGGGACATGATGGGGGCGGACATGTTGACGTTCTGCTTCAGGGACTTGGAGCGGTTGTACCTCCCATCGATGGGGTTAGCCGCAGCCAGGATGGATGTGCGGGCGTTCAGCGTTGCCTGGATAATGCAGGGTTAACACATTTACAGCCCAACCCGCACACATCTGTCAAACTTCAGGGTTTGGGTGGGACATGGCTGACAAGGTCTTGGGAGATGCAGGTGAACAATAAGAGGAGCACATCATCTACATCAGGGCTATTCAACATTATCCAGTAAGGGCCGGTGTGGGTGCAGGCTCTCATTCCAGCCAAGCACTTACACACCTGATACTACTAATCAAGCTCTTTAGCAAAGACTCTTGGGGTTGATTAGTAGAATCAGGTGTGCAACTGCTTGGTTGGAATGAAAGGCTGCACCCACACCGGCCCTTTCTGGATAAGGTTGAATAGCCCTGGTCTACATCGTAAAAACCCTCCATTGCCATTTATGTTATTTTTCTAATCATTAAGTTCTCATTCACCTTTGTGAAGATCTATTGACATGCAACCTGATGAATAAAGTTGGTTCAAAATTCCATTATTTCTGTCGGAAAAACTGGGACGCATCAGGCAATAAGTTGTTCCAGACAGTGACTTTCTCAGAATACAGTGATATTCAGGAAACTAATCCAAAAACTAATCAGTTTCACACCACCTTGAACAGGGGAATACACATAAATAATTAAACATAAATAGAATCGGCTCCCCACATATGCAGCAACAATGGAGAGACTGATTTTGACTGGGTTACGCATACTTTCAGAGCGGAACCACAGCATTTCCAATTCCAGTTATCCAACCAAAAACTGCTACTAGGCTGTGGTGACGCTCCTTAAACCCCCAATCTCTTGAGGATAATTCACTGACGCACCTTGACCCCAGCCTTAGTAATGGAGATGGTTTGCTGCTCCATGGCCTCGTGAATTGCCACCTGATCCTTGACATCCATCTTATCAAACTCGTCGATGCAGCAGACTCCCTGAAATGATTGAATTGGGCAGTTTGTAGCAAAGGCACAACAGTAAGGTTAAAAAAAGGTTACGCCACTCTAGATTGGGTACGAGAGAGTTTCACATTTTGATGCTCGATTTTCTCTTAAAAGGTCCTCTATCATGTCCCCAGTTGCACAGCCAATTAGTCATTGCAAGCCATTTTGAAATGTGTCTCTGTTACATATGTGACCGCCCAGAGGTAGGAAGGATTCAACCAATCAGTTATTCAGTTCCTTCATTATTCTGGGTGTTCCCACCCTTGCGATGTCACAAAGGACAGATTTTGAAATGGCTTGTAATGGCTAATTGGCTGTGGTCCGGGTAACATAACAGGGGCCCTTTAAATGTCAGCCAATGCTCGGGAGAAAGCCCCCAAACTCAGGCCAAGCCCAGCGCTATAGCCCTGTATTTACATTGTCGGCCAGCATGAGGGCTCCAGCCTCAATCACAAATTCATGCGACTCCTCGTCCTTCACCACAGCGGCCGTTAGCCCCGCGGCGCTGCTAGCCTTCCCGCTAGTGTACACGGCCCGAGGTGCAAAGTCCTCTACGTGCCTGAGACAAAGAGGAGGGATTGCGTGAAGCACAGATTGAGTAAAATGGTCTAGTGTAGCCAGCTGGTACTGCTGCTTTGGTGATTAAGAAAGTTCAGAAAATGACCAGAGACCCAGAGACCCCTTAAGCAACCATTAAAAAGAGCAAAGCCAAACTCATGGTATACATATACTGTGTGTGTGTGTGTGTGTGTGTGTGTATTCCAGTCATCAATTCAGAAATTATCCCCACCTCGTGCACCTCACATTTTCATCAGCAAATGACTACACAATGTCTTATACAAATCAAAATGGCATCATTTATGAATGTATACATTTTGAATGCTTTGCCTACTCTTCATGGGATGACCTGGCCAATATGCCAGCTAGTTTAAGCCTGTAATACCATTCCAGTAACTACACAACTACACACTAACAGGGATCGCACACAGTGAAAATTAAACTCGTACTTAAAAATATCTAATCACCCCCATCTTGATGTCATGTGACATTACTCCGTGCAAAACTCTTTCTAGTGTTACTCTGCATTACTCTTTTTGATACTGCATCAAGCAGCTGGCTTGGTATAATTTGCATCCAATCACAAGCAAAGGGAAACCAGCAGCACTCAACAACTAAAGTTTGCATATTGCTGAAGGATTTTTGGCATGTAAACCCATTGAAAAATTTCTGCTATTGCGAGCCAAATGTATTCTGGGACCACTGTGGATTCTCGTCCCCTGAATGTGCAATTACAGTGCTTTGAGTCTCTGAACAAAGCCCCTGGTGTCTACTGATGGCCAAACGTCACTCCAAACGCAATCTTTCTGCAACAGTAAAATCTTTCATGGGCTTAAAGTCATATAAGTTTTTTTCTCTTACCAACAGAAGGGGTTTATTTCAAGGCCAAATGGAAATATCCTTAAACTCGAGCTGTTTACTATGCATTTGTTACAACCAGGCAAAAAACTCAAATGCACATTTTTCAGTACAGGTAATCCATTCTCACTTTCCTCCATTCTGTCAAAAAGGTCTGAAAACCCTAATTTACAAACATTCTCCCCTTTGCTTAGGATGGACATGTTGAGGCAGGCTGGAGTTAAGAAGTGAGAATATTTAAAAAATGAGATTGGATTTCTGAATAAAATTCTTAATAGAATCAACATCTTTAGTATGATTTAAAATTGCTTCATCTTCGAGCCCGAACATTAAACTGTACCAAGATGATAGGTTTTTAGCTTGGACTGGTCTAGGATCTGTGCCATGCTTGAGAAACTGGCTAAATTAAACCTTGATCAGAAGTGTTGTGGTTGGACTGGTCGAGGATCAGACCTATACTTGAGAATCTGACAAAATTAAACCCTTCCCTAAAGAGAGGTGCTTTTGATGGACTGGTCCAGGATCAGTGTCATACTTGAGAAACTGGCTCTTGGAGGTGCTAGGATCTCCCACGATGCAAACGTTAATGTCGCCCCTCAAGGAAGTGCCTTCCATGGTCGTCTTGGCAACACCTCCAAACAGCATGAGCAGAATGCCCCTCTTTATCTCGTCATTACCTGCAGTTACAATCACGGGCAGTGAAAATTACAGAAGAAAAATCTGCAATTAAATCTTTAACATTCCTCAGTATTCACCCCATGGCCACAGATGAGCCACCAAAAAAAGATTCAGACCATTTTCTGCTGTACCAGTAGCATTATACTGCACAACTATATGAACAGCCACCTAGTTGTAACACCATTTCAAACAAAGACAACAGAAATTCATTAAAAAGATTTGATAGACCCAGCCCTCCATGGATATCCAGAAATAATTTCCTTTTCTTTGCTATTCCCTTCCTTAGGGCTTGCATGCGGCCTGGTTTTTGTTTTTTGTATTGTCAGTGAAGCAGCCTCCGCATGCATTAAGCTGGATATTTTTATGGAACATTTTTATGAACCATTGCAAGGCAAAAGATTATTCCTGACCCACTGACAGAAGTCAGTGCATGGGTATAAAGAGCAGGTCCATCCTTGCTGTAAAATTGTGGGGAACAGGCTGGTGCAGAGATTTGGCCGTACCATGTATTGTGGGGAACGGGCTGGTGCAGAGGTCTGGCCGTACCGTGTATTGTGGGGAACAGGCTGGTGCAGAGGTCTGGCCATACCACGTATTGTGGGGAACAGGCTGGTGCAGAGGTCTGGCCGTACCGTGTATTGTGGGGAACAGGCTGGTGCAGAGGTCTGGCCGTACCGTGTATTGTGGGGAACAGGCTGGTGCAGAGGTCTGGCGTGCACGTGTATTGTGGGGAACAGGCTGGTGCAGAGGTCTGGCCGTACAGTGTATTGTGGGGAACAGGCTGGTGCAGAGGTCTGGCCGTACCGTGTATTGTGGGGAACAGGCTGGTGCAGAGGTCTGGCCGTACCGTGTATTGTGGGGAACAGGCTGGTGCAGAGGTCTGGCCGTACCGTGTATTGTGGGGAACAGGCTGGTGCAGAGGTCTGGCCGTACCGTGTATTGTGGGGAACAGGCTGGTGCAGAGGTCTGGCGTGCCGTGTATTGTGGGGAACAGGCTGGTGCAGAGGTCTGGCCGTACCGTGTATTGTGGGGAACAGGCTGGTGCAGAGGTCTGGCCGTACCGTGTATTGTGGGGAACAGGCTGGTGCAGAGGTCTGGCCATACAGTGTATTGTGGGGAACAGGCTGGTGCAGAGGTCTGGCCGTACCATGTATTGTGGGGAACAGGCTGGTGCAGAGGTCTGGCCGTACCGTGTATTGTGGGGAACAGGCTGGTGCAGAGGTCTGGCCGTACACTGTATTGTGGGGAACAGGCTGGTGCAGAGGTTTGGCCGTACTACAAATAGTGGGGAACAAGCTGGTGCAGAGCTCTGGCCATACCGCGAATAGTGGGGAACAGGCTGGCGCAGAGGTCTGGCCGTACTGTGTATTGTGGGGAACAGGCTGGTGCAGAGATTTGGCCGTACCATGTATTGTGGGGAACAGGCTGGTGCAGAGGTCTGGCCGTACCGTGTATTGTGGGGAACAGGCTGGTGCAGAGGTCTGGCCGTACCGTGTATTGTGGGGAACAGGCTGGTGCAGAGGTCTGGCCGTACCGTGTATTGTGGGGAACAGGCTGGTGCAGAGGTTTGGCCATACTGCAAATAGTGGGGAACAGGCTGGTGCAGAGGTCTGGCTGTACTGTGTATTGTGGGGAACAGGCTGGTGCAGAGGTCTGGCCGTACCATGTATTGTGGGGAACAGGCTGGTGCAGAGGTCTGGCTGTACCGTGTATTGTGGGGAACAGGCTGGTGCAGAGGTCTGGCCGTACCGTGTATTGTGGGGAACAGGCTGGTGCAGAGGTCTGGCTGTACCGTGTATTGTGGGGAACAGGCTGGTGCAGAGGTCTGGCTGTACCGTGTATTGTGGGGAACAGGCTGGTGCAGAGGTTGTGATAGAGGTTCTTGTCCTGGCTCATCTCAAAGACCTTCTCCCACTCCTGCACGGTCATCTGATTTTTCACGCTCTCCGCGGTCTGGTCCTCCTGCCTCAGCTCGGTTCCACCAAACTATCAAAAGAAACATCCAGACCAATATGGCTACACATGCACCCCCCAGCACAGTATCCAGTAGCACTTTACAATAAGGTGCAGAAAATTTGAGAAGTTACCTGGGGACGGAACAAGTAAGGAACAAATGAGAAACTAACCGATAGCAAACGATTGGTCAACAGGCAGTTCTTGAGTAACCGCGAATCAAATTTTATAAAGTAGCTAACGATTAGTTAATTGAGGAACAAAGAAAACAAATTAAGAAATAACTGCCAGTAAAGGATTCGTTCACGTGCAGTTCTTGAATGATTTGATCCAAGTTTATATACAGCTAATGGCTAGTGATTTGATAAACAAATGAGGAACAAATGGGGAAGAAACTGCAATGATACTTTACAATAAGGGTCAGAAAGTGGTTTACTGGCTGTTAGTCCCTCATTCATTCTTCAATTAATAGTCAATGGTTACTCCATAAAATGTGATTAGGGGTTACTCAAAAACTGCTCGAGAATGGAGGGCTTACTCGCAGTTAAGTCCTCATTCATTTGTACCCTGGCAACTACTCAAATTTTGTATACCTTATTGTAAAGCGTAACCCAGCATTTGTCCGAGCACACACTGCCTAGCAACTAACACTTTGTATTCACCTAGGTCTTGCCTCCAACAGTCATGTTATTTCAATGACGCCCTTGAGGCCAAGGTAGGGATCCTCAGTCTCTTGCCCCATAATAATCACTGAAAGAGTTTATACAGTGATTTTTCTAAAGCTCCGAGGTCACTCAAGCTTCAAATAAGAGGCATTTTGAACTTTAAAGTCAGTTGAAAAGAAAGCTTTTATGTACAAAGGGTATATAGAAATCAAGCTGCAAGTAAATAACTTTTGAAAAGTAGATCTTTTATTTTTTTTTTTTTTCAAAATGCTAATCAGTTCTACACCTACATCGACTTCATTCACTAGTTGCAATATGATATATCAGCATTAGAATTCCACATCTAGATCCAATTCCAGAATTCTATTTTGTGATTTATAACATTAAAGGGTAAAGATTTCTCTTCGACACACACCACTGAATTCGGAGAGTAGCTTGAAATGCTGCATTTAAATAAGTCACCAAGAGTGTCAAATTACTTCAACAGAAGAACTCCCGGAGATTCCTAAGCAGACTGCTCTTACATAAGCAAGTTTCAGAAACAGTGTCACACACTGGGGAAGCTAGGTTTTGTGGGGGGGCGGTCTGGGGCTCACCTGAGGGTTAGTGGGGGCGACGTGACAGGCCAGGAAAGCCAGCCTGTAGGACAGTTCTCTCACTCCCAGAGCCTTCAAGCCCTGAATCCCGTCCGTCTCGAACCCGTCTCTCCCTGTCACGCGGCTGCTGGTCTCTGCCCGGGTGCCTGGGAGTAGTGGGGTGTGGAGTGAATAAATTAAGTTTTATAAACAGACATAAATAATAAAATATGTGGGGAAGATGCTAATGCTTCGCTAACATGTGGGGTGACTAAATTTAATCAGCAAATCAATCCATCCAATAGCCACAGGACAATCTTTAGCACAATCCACTAAACAGTCTCTGACACATACATGCGCCACCAATGAGCTTTCATTTTAAAAACTGACACTATGGGAGAGACTGGTGGGTAAGAGATGCTGAAACCCAACGCTCACTGCGGTTTAAAATGCAGAGCTCTCCAGAAAACAATTTGTAGTGTCAAGCTGGCTATCAAAGCAAATGAGAGACCTGGCACCCTGTAAAATTGGAAAGTGTCCAAATCAATTCCCTTCGGGTGGGGAAAAAAAAAAAAAAAAAAAAGTTCTGTGCTTAGATTACTGGAACATGCTGTAGTTCAATGGAAAACTGCTGGAACGCATTTCTGGAAATATGTTAGGAGTTGAACATCAGGGTCTTTATGTCAGTTGCTTTAATTAAATGGCTGTCAGTTACCAGAGACATCATAAAGCAAATGACCAACGCATCACAGAGTGTAAGGTTACAACCAGGACACAGAATTTACCAGAGAAGGGTCATTCCATTCCAGCACAACCTGCGTGTTTGGATGTTTTTGTTTCCAACACTTACTCTAACTGAATGAACTGATTGAACATAAACATGGGTTTACCAATAGACTGGATCACAGTAAATTGTTTCATTTTGGGACATAAGTACAACCTTTAGCAGTCTATCCATAGCTTTTCAAAACAGCGACAAAATTTCAGATTTCATTAAGCCTTTGGCCAATTAGGTTATTAGAGCCCTGAGGTTGGTTGTGAAAGCCAGGAACAGATATTGCTTTCATTGCAAACTACTGCTGTATACTTTAATCAGACATTATGGGGGAAAGCTTGATTACAGCAATATCATATCATGTACAGTATACTCAAGCTAGTTTTGTGAAAACATCACATTGTGTATATCTTTGTTACTACACAGATATCACATGGTTTATTCATGTGTTAGTATTGTGACATCACACGTTACATACTTGGATTAATACCAAGACAACATCACATGGTTTGTACCTTGGTTACTACAGACATCACATGGTATATAGCAGTGTTAGCACTGTGGCAGCACACAGTATATGTATATATGGGTTAGCACTGAGACAACAAGCAATATATAACTACAGTAGAACTGACATCACATGGTATATACCTACCATAGCACTGAAACATCTCATAGTACTAACAAAGGTCTTTACCAAGACACCACATTGTATGTACAGGGGTTAGTACTGAGACATCAATACGCATCTAACTCAGTAAGCACAGACATTACATTGTATATAATAGGGCTAGTACCGTGACATTATACCTGGGTTAGCACTGAAACATCATATAGTACTCACACAGGTATTTACGAGACATCACATTATATATACGCGGGTAAGCGTTGAGACAAGGTATATAGTACCTATGGGGCGCCGTTTGTAAAATAGGGTGTGTTGTTTTATACCATACAGTTTTTGCACATTTAGCGTCAAAAACCGGGAAAAGAGATTGTTGCCATTTTAAACTGTCTTTTTCACACATTTACGCACAAATATGTGTAAATTGGTGTAGAAAAGGTTATACTACAAAAAATCGATATCACTTTTTGTAGAAGGAAAAAGAGGGCATTAAATAATAATTCTAAACGTTAAATATAAATCAAATTGCTAAATATAAATCTAAATTAATTATATTTAATTATTTAGGATTTAAGATTTAAGGTTTAGATTTAATCTGTTTGCCAGTAGATGGCACTGTCAGCTTAGCATTGCTGTTCTGTGCGTCGTACATGACTTAAGCGTGAAGACAGCTCGAGCGAGTAGTCAATAGCGCGCTAGCGAGGAATGTCGACGGGTATAAGCCAAGATTTGGCAACAGCCATACAGATGGCTGTTTCCTTAGGTGTACGGGCAGCGATATCTTTTTCCGTACTGTTAATGCGTCGCTACTCTGGAATTCTGGTCCCCCCACTTCACTTTGGTCCCATAATCCCGTCAATTTGCGTCTTGATTACGCCGACAAAATAAGGCTACAGTTTGCCTACTGTCTTACTCGCTAGGGAAGCTGGTTGGCTATGTAGCTAGCAAACTAAAGTGATATCGAACTGTATAATGTTATGGCTAGCGCGCCAATGTATTTGGCTACATAGCCAACTGGCTAGCGAGCTAAAAAGGCTACAGTTCACTTTCAATGACCGAAGTATTCTCAGAAATAATTACGCCGACAAAATAAGGCGACAGTTTGCGTGCAATGTCAAACTCGCTAGTGAGCTAGTTGGCTACCTAGCTAAAGTGATATCGAACTGTATAAAATTATAATAACCGGTTACAGCATTTTTGTGTTTGACAAGTGCTTATGGTGTCCTTTTCGCAGGCTGCAAATTTTTTTTTTCTGAACCGTTAACACATCACAATTTCTAGGACCAAGAGGGAAAAAACGTCCCCCAAAAAGAAAACACTTCCATAGTTCACATTGCTCCTGATATCCAATGTGAATAAAGCTGAGCACTACAGATTTTCATCAGTGAAGAGATGATAATGATTCCCAGTGACAGTTACTGTGAATGCCCTGCTGAAATGAGGAAAGTTGGGATGTTAAATACATTGGCATGCAAGCAATAACATTATACAACCCCAATTCTGAAATAGTTGGGATGAAGTGTAAATTGTGAATAAAATCAAAATGCAATGACTTTCAGATCACATGAGCCAATATGTTATTTACAATAGAACATAGATAACATTTCAAATGTTGAAACTGAGACATTTTACATTTTTATCCAAAAAAAGAGCTCATTTCAAATTTTCTGGCAGCAACAGGTCTCAAAAAAGTTGGGACACAGGCCAAAAAAAGGGCTGAAAAAGCAATTAATATAAGAGAATCAGCTGAATGAACATTTGGCAAGTAATTACATTAACTGGCATCAGGTGTGTAACATGATTGGCTATAAAAGGGATGTTTTAGAGAGGCTGAGTCTCTCAGAAGTAAAGATGGTCAGAGGCTCTCCAACCCATGAAGGCTTGCGTAAAAAAAGTTGTGGAATACTTTATAAACAATGTTCCTCAACGTCAAATTGCAAAGCCTTTCAGGGTCTCGTCATCGACAGTGCATAACATCATCAGAAGATTCAGAGAAACTGGAAAAATCTCTGCGTAAGGGACAAGGCCGAAGACCTTTACTGGATGCCCGTGATCTTCGGGCCCTCAGACGCCACTGCATCACTCACCGGCATGATTCTGTCATTGACATTACTAAATGGGCCCAGGAATACTTCAAGAAACCACTGTCTGTAAACACAGTCCGCCGTGCCATCCACAGATGCCACCTAAAACTATCATGCAAAAAGGAAGCCATTGCTGAGCGTGATCCAGAAGCGCCGCCATGTTCTGTGGGCCAAGGCTCATTTAAAATGGACTGTAGCAAAGTGGCAAAGTGTCCTGTGGTCAGATGAGTCCAAATTTGACATTCTTGTTGGAAATCATGGGCGTTGTGTCCTCCGGGCTAAAGAGGAGAAAGACCGCCCCTCCTGTTATCAGCGTTCCGTTCAAAAGCCAGCATTTCTGATGGTATGGGGATGCATTAGTGCATATGGCGTGGGACACTTGCATGTTTTAAAAAGCACCATGAATGCTGAAAGGTATATAAAGGTTTTAGAGCAACATATGCTCCCCTCCAGACGACATCCATTCCAAGGAAGGCCTTGTGTATTTCAGCAGGACAATGCAAAACCACATACTGCAGCTATTACAACAGCATGGCTTTGTAGTAGAAGAGTCCATGCGCTGAACTGGCCTGCCTGCAGTCCTGATCTTTCACCAATTGAGAACATTTGGCGCATAATTAAATGAAAAGTCTGTCAAAGGAGACCCAAAACTCTCCAGCAGCTGGAAGCCTGTATTAAACAAGAGTGGGATCAAATTCCAATGGCTAAACTCAAGAAACTTGTCTCCTCAATGCCCAGACGCCTCCACTCTGTGTTAAGAAGAAGAGGGGATGCTACACCATGGTAAACAGGCCCCTGTCCCAACTGTGAGACCTGTAGCAGTCATCAAATTTAAAATGAGCTCATTTTGTGGATAAAATTGTAAAATTTCTCAGTTTCAACATTTGCTATGCTATCTCTGTTCAAATGTGAATAAAATACTGGCTGGTGAAATTTGAAAGTCATTGCATTTCAATTTTATATACAATTTACACTTTGTCCCAACTATTTCGGAATTGGGGTTGTAGATTTCAATGTCACTTCATCTTGATAACTAGACAGACAAATAGCTCGCTCGCGAGTATTCCATTGTAAGCGAACTGAAGCCTTTATAGCTCGCTAGCCAGTTGGCCATGTAGCCAAATACATTGGCGCGCTAGCTATAGCATTATACAGTTTGACATCACTTTAGTTTGCTAGCTAGATAGCCAACCAGCTTGCTAGCGAGTAAGACAGTACGCAAACTGTAGCCTTATTTTGTCGGCATAGTCAAGACGCAAATTGACGGGATTATGGGACCAAAGTGGGGGGGACCAGAATTCCAGAGTAGCGACGCATTAACAGTACGGAAAAAGATATCGCTGCCCGTACACCTAAGGAAACAGCCATCTGTATGGCTGTTGCCAAATCTTGGCCTATACCCGTCGCCATTTCTTGCTAGCGTGCTGTTGACTACTCGCTCGAGCTGTCTTCACGCTTAAGTCATGTACGACCCACAGAACAGCAATGCTAAGCTGACAGTGCCATCTACTGGCGAAAAGGTTAAATCTAAATATATAAATCCTAAAATATATATATATATATATATATAAAATTTAGATAGATATTTATCAATTTGATTTATATTTAACGTTTAGATTTAGTATTTAATGTCCTCTTTTTCCTTCTACAAAAAGTTATACTACAAAAAACGATATCACCTTTTCTACACCAATTTACACATATTTGTGAGTAAATGTGTGAAAAAGACGGTTTAAAATGGCACAAATCTTTTTTCCAGGTTTTTGATGCTAAATGTGCAAAAACTGTCCAGTATAAAACAACACACCGCATTTTACAAACGGCGCCCCATATATACCTGGGTAAGCACTAAGACACTGTATACCTGGATAAGCACTGAGACAACATATATACCTGGGTAAACCCACAGACAACACGCAGTATATACCCAGATTAGCTCTGAAATGTCGTGGTATGTACCAACATTAGCACTGAGGCATCTCATGCTAAATACCTGAGTTAGTACAGAGACATTGAATCGCATTTACTTGGGCTAGTCCTCAGACATCACATGGTATAGTAATTGATAACTACTAAATATTACACAGTGCGACACAGGGTATTTCCCCTGTTGCGATACACAAATGCAAAAGCCTTGCCTGACCTGCAACAGCGAGCGCAGACACATCAGGCACAACGATGAGCGTTCCGGTGAAATCACAGCGATCCCCCGCCTGGGCTGCCTCCACCGCCTCCGCCCGCAGGATCACCTCCAGACTGCGGGGGATGGAGCCCCGCGGCAGCTCCGCCTGCGTCTCCTGGATACGCACCTGTCAAAAGAGCCGTCAATTCAGCAAGCTGCTTCGACACCAGGGCCAAAGCTGCAGCCTCGCTGACAGCAGAAGTGGAGAATCCAGGTGACAAGCTCTCCACAGTACATGGAGAAATATGCTCAACAAAAAAAGGTTAAGAAACATTATTTTGACCAAAGTATGAGAAATGTAAAAACTAAGCGTAAACTCCAAGTGTTGTTAACATCATTGGTGTTAATCCAAGACAAAATACATCAAAAAAATTTGATTAGATGGCATCAAGGCATCCATGGGGCTGACCAGAATCACACCAAGTCCAGATGATTAAATCAAAACGTCAAACAATGTCCAAAATCATTTCAATGTCTTGAGTAACCACCACCTGGTCTCACCACAGCTTGACAGCGTCTTGGGAAGCTCAGATCAAGAGAAAACAGTAAAAAACTCAGTGGTCCTTAACTTTTTTTGATAAGTATATCTAACAGGACTTCTACTGTCTGATCCCAGCACTTTCCGCCCTTGCCAAAGATAAACTGTTGTCAATGTTGCTGCCACATACGCCATTGCCGGAACATTCTCGTAACACTGCAAGAACATTTTGTGTCTGCAGGGGAGCATCGCACAGCTACCTTCTGGAAGTCGACGAAACGGGATTTGTTGGTGTCCAGCATGAATCGGCGGCGGTTGGCGCAGACGGGGTTCTTACAGATGGCGGGTTGCGTGTACTTAAACTGCTGCTCCACGTCCTTGATGACGGACTGGCAGTCCAGGCACAGGAAGGTGCCGCTCACCAGCTCCGGGTGCACCGGATGAGTCCGCACCACCTGCCCGCTGATCCGCAGCAGCGTGCCGATCCGAGCCGTGGACAGTTCCCTGATCCTGGTCAGGTTTAACGGAAGCGTTATTTGTGCGCTTAGAGCGGTGGCCACTAAACCTTTCCGAGGAGAGCTTGCCTCACCTCTAGCTCACCTGAAGTGACTGATGAAGATGTTTGCAATGTCCCATCCCCGCATCCTCACACCCCCCCCCCAATATTCAACACATTGGTACAACTGATACATACTCGCACACAAAATGCAAATTAGCATTCCACATCACAATATATCAAAGTGTGCAACTATCCACGCACACTTTGCCAAGTCTGGGGAAATGAGAGTGCTTTTCATGCGCGGCCAAGGCTGGGCACATAAAATCCAGTGAGGAGGACCCAGTGAGAGGTTTGGGAACCACTGGCTTGAAGAGCGTGACTGACATGTCACTTAAACACTGACAGAAATAGTACATCACATTCACCAGCAAGGAAGGGACCTGGTGCAACCCTATAAGGGGCTGCATGAGTTATCTGGACATCAACAATTTGAATAATTAAAATCTCACACTCATGTTGACCTGGGAACAAAACCAGACAAGAACGTCCAATACACATCTGCACAAACAAAGAGTCAGAAAAAAGGAATCGTACCTACTGGGGCCAAAGACGGGGTTGAGAGCACTAAGTGTATGATGATTAATACAAAACATAATGGAAGATTCATGTGTTCGCCCATTAAGGCAAGCTTACTTTTGTCTTGAGGGGAACTCGGAGAAGGCCACATAGAACTCTTTGGACGGCGGAATATTTCCATGATCGCGGGCAAACTGACGCACAGATCGGCAGAGGTAAGGATAGACCCTGACAAAAGCAACGTCGTTAGAGATTAAAACTTAGTGTCCGCCTACCGTAGCAATTTCTGATACAAAACTATAACATGATTCTTCATTTGTGAATTAAAACTTAAGGCATTGCATCAGGATACAATTTAAAGAAAATAAAAAAGGTGGCCCGGCACCGTTATAAATAAAAACATGGAAATGAAAACCTAGCTACAGCAACAATCAAACTTGATTATCTCAAGTCATGTCGCGTTTGGAAAACAGTCGTTCAGCCACACGTCTTTGCTCAACTCAACATATCTATTAGTCATCACGAATTTTTCCGCCTTGTGTCGTTACGACCGGCTATATTATCATTACCTGTAATATTCTTCTTGAATGGTTGTAGCAAGCTGCTGATTGTAGTGCTCAATGTTAGTGAAGTTCACGGTGAGGGTGTTTCTCTCGGGTCGGATTAACTCCTCTGCATCTGGTAGATAGAGTATCTCTCCAGTTTTGCTCAGAAATCTAAAGGAGTAAATTATAAATATATTGTAATTTGCTATATATTGTAATTTGTTAATGATTGTCGTTTTAACTGAAGCGATTGTTTGGTGAGGGGGGATTTTTTTTTTTTTAATTATAGACGCCGCGCAGTCGAATACGAGTACTTACTCCTCCAAAAACTCGATAAAAAGTTTCTGGCACTTTTCAGCCAGGTCATCTCTAACTTGCACTCCAGTAGTATTTTCAGCCGTTATTTCCATACCGTGAAACAAGAAACTAGAACGTAAATTGAAATAATTTTGCTCTACTCCTGCGAGCGACTTTTTTGTTTTTACTGGACGATCTTCTGGCTATGGTCGCAGGTGATGCCAATCAAACCCAATTTATTTCATGCGAATCTTTCTGCGCATGATCTGCGCTTCTGGCGCAATCGGTAAACGAAAACCATCCATCTCTGCAGTGATGTTGTGACCCTTCAAACTAAAGGTTTGACCTTACTGACATGTACGAAAAAAATGCGTCTTTTAAACGGAATAATAATGATATAATAATAATAATAATAATAATAATAATAATAATAATAATAATTGATGTTACATCAAAGAAATTGTACAGGCCAAAGTAGTAGGCCTACCCTATCAATGTATAGCAGGTCTTACAGTGCTAAATGTACAGCAAAATGCAAAGTGGACCGTGGCCATGCCTATTAAGTGGACATTGAAAGGAGCCAAAAACGAAGGACTTCTACTCAGGGTGGGAAACATGAGAAAATGTGCTCATTTGGCTCTGGGAACAAGTCAGCACCATTGAGTTTGAGTAATAAAAAGTGTCTCCATGGACTTACCAAGCACACACAGAGCCATTTCTCCAAAGAATTAAGAGGAAAATTAAACACTGCCGAGAACCTCTCGGAAAATTCTAAATGTATCGTGAGCAAACCAAGTGAGCGGTGGTGGTTCTTGAGAAGGAAATAGGAGGTTAACTCCATAACTTTTATTTTTCCTGCATTTCCCGTGTAGTAGGTGCATTTTTCCCCCTATTGTAAGACAATGTCACATACAAATTCTGTATCAGCTGGTTGCAGCAATTCACTGAAGGTACATTTCACTTCCAGGATGTCATGTTTTTATGGCTGCAGCAATAAATGGAAAAAAAGTATTGATCTTGTGTATCATTTAAGGCATGTTTCCCTGCCATTCAGTGTAACATATATGGAATATTTGGAAATCTCGGGCTCGCAAACAGAATATAAATTTGGCCAAACGTTCCACAGGTTTGAATAAAGCAGCTGCATTTGACAATACCAGATATGATATCTCTGAAAAGGTTTTATTCATACCTTCAAACAGATAAGTCTTGATCAGTTTTCAGTCATTTTCCTTGATTTACAAGTTTTCCAATGATGCAGATAAACAAGCAGGTTCATTTTAAAGGCAATTAAATGATTAATTTAAGAAAAAAGTTTCATTTACTAGCCTAAGTACTACATTTTTACCAAAATAGTGCTTTTAAACAAGATATATTGATGTTAAACACAAAGTATTATTTATTTATTTATTTACAAAAAAAGATTGATGCTGAAAAAACAGAAACTTCTGTGTTAACTTTTGGCACATCCTGCAATACAGGCTAAAAGCCTGCACTGGACGATTGTTTAAATAAAAACAGAGGGGGGAAAAAAGATTTAAATGTGAACAATTTTGCATCCAAAGAATTTTATTTTCCTTATCACCGCAAGATAATTGGCTACACCTGTGAGTGTTGAATGTTCTAGGAATGAGCATCTCATTAATCAAAGAAAATGATCGCAAACAGGTCATTAACCATCACTGCAAGTGAGAGGTGTAAAAACAATCAGATTACTGGGTTTAGGCGTTTGGGAAATTTTGTCTTGAAAATGCTCTAATGACAATATTAATCATTTTGCTCGATGGAGCCGAAGATCACGAACACAATGACACCTCATTTGTCAAAATCCATCCACCTAGTTCAGGGTATTCCAATTTAATGGCCACAGTTAGCAGGGGTAATTGTTGACAGCACAACAGTCATTTGAGGTCATCTAAAAGGACTTTGTACTATTTAGAATATTTCCTCAAGTCTTAGATTAAAACATATTCTAATATCCTATATATTTTCACTGCATCCAAAGGGCTTGATCATAGTGAGTCACGTGGGCGCAACTGGAAAAAGTGGCAGCCAACGACCATGAAATTTAGCAAGTGCTTCCTGATTTAGTTGGGCAACAGTATTCAGTATAACTCAAAATAGCTCTTTTTACTTCAGTTCGTCTTGAAGTTTTCTGAGGGATCCAGGCAGAGACGTGCTGTCAGGGGAGGCAGTGACTTCACGTTTAATTGCTGGATTTTGTCAACCTGTTTCCACGTACTATGCGTGATTGATCATCAATCAATTTTGACTTCTTTTCCCAAACAAATAAGACCCAGCCTATATGTAGCCTGTGATGATTAAGAGGTGGTAATGACAAAAAGATTAAATCTCATATAGGCTTTGATTCGAGACTGCAAGGATGGAAATCTTAGAAACAAATCTCAACTCTTGGCAATTCCGTGTATCGTTTTAACCTTTCATTTATCGGATTATGAAAGAAGACTGAAAATAAACTCCCTAGTTTTTGGGGGGTTTTTTTAATGGCATTTAAAAGTATTTATTTAAAGGGGAAAACATTATTGTAAACATACTGACCAAGCATTGAACGTAGCTGTGATGCCCATCCCCTTTAGCATTCCAAGTCCTGATACCTGCCCCTCACCAATGAATCAATTACCCTCAGTTTCGCAACCACAATTATGTTCACCTGTTTCCTTTTAGTTAATTAATATTCCTTAGTATGTATAGCTTAGTTTCTACCCACACGGGCAGGTAGCCAACATTAGTTCCCCTTTTTGTTAGGTGCACTTCCTTTTCTGTTATCCTGAAGTTTTGTATTTGTTTGGTTTTTCTGTCACCCTTTATAATTTAATAAAATCCACATCCCTGCACTTGGGTCCTCAGCTCCACTCCTTGCCCTGGCACCCTTTTTAACATCTGTGAGTGCCAGGGCGTGACAGCAGCATTAGAAAGGTTTTAATATTTCTTAAAGGCGTGAGCAATATGAGCTAATTTGCTGTCTCGTGAGCACTTCAAATTCAATGCACTGAGCAGCAATGCTGTGAAAACTGAAATTGGCCCGTCATTCTGCCGATTAGTCACAGCAAATTAGTTAATCAATCCTCTGATTGCTAATCAAACAAGGTAATAGGGAATTATAATTTGCTTAACGGTGAGGATTCTGCCCCACCTAACTTGCCTCCGACGGCACGTCACTGGTTCCAGGTCTTTTATTTTGTTGACTCAGTAGTTCTAGTAAGGTGCAGTAAGCAGTATTTTTGTCAATTGGAGTTAAAATAGCTGTACATTCTGACAGCCATCACTGATGTATAGAGTTTGGTCAATAAAATGGGTCTCCCAATCCCCCTGTTTTGCATTAAACAGAGAATATATTTTCTGGTATCCCATTCCCACTTTATCCAATCAGGAGAGAGAACACTACAATAAGGCGGGGCTCTTTGCGCAGTCACAGGCAGCCAGCAGAATGTCAGAATGCCTACAGTTTTGGAAAGGCTGAAAAGTAATGCGCAGCTTGCCTTTCTGCTTATGGACTGGAAGCTAGTTATTTGTATTCCCTTGCAGTAACTCTACGAACTGTATTTGTTTGCCAGCTCGGTTTGTTGGTGGTTTTTACTCTGGGTGCTAATGTTTATAACTGCTTGGCTACTTGTCATCAATTTGGTTGGCTGTGAAGCGATAGCTGTGAAGCTTGCTGATTGCTCTGGCGTGAATAATAGCTGTGGTTCTATGTGCTTAATTATTGCAGAAAACAAGCTCAGTAATGCTAGCTAACTTTAGCAGTCATCTGAGTAACTGAGAAATGAAACATTAAAAGCACTTGATCAGTGGCTCTCTATCGCTGCTGTGCCTAGTGTTGTAAGGTGCTGTGGCAAAGACCGCTGCTTGTTCATGTGGTGAAGTAGGGAGGAGGGAAGGGACTTCCAACTTCAAGAACGTTAGCCAAAATTCTAATTTCGCTTACAGCACCTTGAAAGGGACCCCGATGATGGAAATATTTTCCCCTCTTGAGTTTTTCTGTACAGTGCACTGAAGGCTCCCCCCCCCCAATTCAATAGCGGCGCCAGAGCTGGAAACTGGGGGGGCACAGACCATCCCTTTAAAACAATTATTAGTCCTGCCTTGCTCTCAAGCTTTTTCTAAATTGAAAATACATTCACTCCGAAAACACGCCACACTATCAGGCGTTGCTTGTTCTCCCTGGTAAAGTTGGATGACAATCATTCATTTGGATGCTTACTCTTGTGCATTTAAATCAGCGGGATTCAAGATTGCATCAAGGCCTTTCAAATAGTCTTTTATTTCATTGCAACAATTTAAACGATCATGAATCGCAGGTTAGATCGCCTCATGTGCCAAAAAGGTTGCGCGGAAGCTCCAGAGCAGTTTATCTTTCATAAAGCTTCTAGGCCTATTTTTAAAATAATTATTTTTTTAAATAAATGATTTTTAAAATTATTTTTCTGCGCTGAATTTAGCTTATTATTTTATTGTTGTTAGATCGCATGGGGAGAGAAGCCATCTTCAATTGACAATCCTTGCCTCTCACCCACTGCTCACCAGGGATGGGCTCCACACAAGTATATTATCTGCAACAGTGAATGAAGCGGCACAGAAAGACTTCTTGTGGGTAATTCTTCATTCAACTGATGCCAACAATTTTAGCAACACTTTCACCCCCTGTTTAACCAGAGTCATATCAATGGGAGAGGACTTGCACTGAACACAACAAGCTGCTAGTGGACAAGCAAAAAATAAAAAAGATGATTTGTATTAGTGCCTCTGAAACTTAAGAGGCAATTACTTTTTAGTGCAGGCAATGATTCTGCAGTATTACAGGAAAACTGCTCCACTTGCTCCAAGTGCATTACTTCTCTGTGGGCCTGCTGGTTAGTCCTCAATCTTGTCTCTGTTGCAGTGAGACCCATTGCCCAAGCTGTCGACATTTCAAGACAACCAGAGCTCAGATAAACTCTGTCCTCAAATTCTGCTGTTGTGATTTTTGATGGATCATCACCTTTGTTCAAATGGACAGCCAGACCGTGTGCCTGAGGAAGATAAGGACAATGGCTTTCGCTGGAAATAGCTTCTCCTGCAGATATACACAGAGAATAATGTATTATAAAATGAGAGTAAAATGAAAGTAAGAAGTTAAAACCTAGCTAAACTATGGGAAGAGATCATTTTTCAGTGAGGAAAGAGATTGAAGCAATTACTTCATTTTTACAAGTGTATTATGAAATTCTCATGGCCCAGTAACAGGATTTTTAATTCACACAAAACCCTGATCAGGGAACATTATTTTTTCATAGCTAAAAGTACACAAGACAGAAAGATGTGGTGAGAATTTAGTATTTACTATTGGCTGTTGACTACACAAACTATCTTCTATTTCCCCATTGATCTTTCTTGTTGTTTAATATTGCATTTTTGAAATGGTTGTCCCAAGTTTTTTTCCCTTGGTGACTAGCCAAGGTTTGTTTATTTATTTATTTATTTATTTATCCATTATCTAAACTGCTTCTTCTTCGCTTGCGATGCGGGGGAGCTGGTGCCTATTGCAGGGGACTATGAGGAAAAGGGCAGGGAAATACCCACGATAGCTCACCCATCCTTTACAGTGCGAACATGTCATTCACACAGCGTTCACTCACTCTTCCATACCTTTGGGCAATCCTGTTAACCTGACCTGAATTTTTTTTTTTTGGCTGAGAGGGGGAAGCCAAAGTACAGGGAGTAAACCCATGCAAACAGTGGCATGACATGCAAACTCCACACAGAAAATTCCCAGGTCAGATTCAAATCCACAGCCTTCATGCAGTGAGGTGGCACTGATACCCACTGCTCCACCATGCCACCCATTCAGGGTACAATCCATAAGGGAGTATCTATTAATGGGAATACGGTAATAGAAGAGGGAAAAGGGAAAGGCCGTAGCCCAGAGCAATGGAGGGGGCTGCCCAGCTAATGACTGGAGACCGTAGGGGCATGTCTGTGCCCAGGCCAGTGGCCGTCCCGGTTTAGAAGCCAGATAGTGAATCCCCCCTCACAGAAGCAGGACTGCTTGACAATAGAACCGAAGGGTTTAGCAGGAATGCAGCCCCAATCCTGGAGACCAATGATGGCTTGGGAAGTGATCCTAATAAACTGACTCAGAAGAACAGGCAGAAACAATGGATTAACAAGAATGTAGTCCCAATCCTGGAGATCGATGTAAAGGCTCGGGCACTTGTTCCTATAAATAAGATAAAAGAGTCCTTTAACATGAATTTTCAGAAAGCTCGTGAAAGAAGAGCTTAGCTCAATACTAGATGACACAAACTGACTGGAAGGCTTAGTAGGGTATGTACCATGACAATCTAGCAACCTGACACCACAATTAACTTATGTAGATGGAACATTCACAAAAGGGGTGAGGCATACAAACGATAACACCTGGAAGGAAGGGAGGAGACAAACAATAAATCTTTTATTGGAGCTGAACTGGAAAAATGCGTGCAGACTACTGAAACAGGGAGGAACCAATTGAGGACACACAGGAGTTGTAAGAGTTTATTCTGAAAAAAATATTTTTGTTCACAGGTTGTCAATGTTGTCAATGTTATTTTAAGGTAAGTAAATGTCAATTGGGGATTTTAAAATATCTGATAATTATGATACAAGTCTAATAAAGGCTATTGAATTATTCTGTTCTCTTACTCTAATAATAGCAGGGGTGTCATTATTTATGGGTTGGGAGGCTGAGCCTTTACTAGGGGGGTCAAGTCTGGTATGACCCCCCCCCCAAAATATCCAGGATTTAAACCAACAGTGGCCTTCTTTTGGGAAAGGATGAAGAACATGGCCCCAGTGATGCCCCTGAATAATAGCCTTGATTATGCTTGAGTAGTTTATGACAATTAATATACAGATGTTTATCTGAAACACACAACCCCACTTCCAAAATAGTTGGGACAAAGTGTAAATTGTGAGTAAAATCAAAATGCAATGACTTTCAAATCACACCAGCCAGTATTTTATTCACAATAGAACAGAGATAACATAGCAAATGTTGAAACTGAGAAATTTTACAATTTTATCCCCAAAATGAGCTCATTTCAAATTTGATGGCTGCTACAGGTCTCAAAAAAGTTGGGACAGGGGCCTGTTTACCATGGTGTAGCATCCCCTCTTCTTTTTAACACAGAGTGGGGGCATCTGGGCATTGAGGAGACAACTTTCTTGAGTTTAGCCATTGAAATTTGATCCCACTCTTGTTTAATACAGGCTTCCAGCTGCTGGAGTGTTTTGGGTCTCCTTTGACGGACTTTTCATTTAATTATGCGCCAAATGTTCTCAATCGATGAAAGATCAGGACTGCAGGCAGGCCAGTTCAGCACACGGCCTCTTCTACTATGAAGCCATGCTGTTGTAATAGCTGCAGTATGTGGTTTTGCATTGTCCTGCTGAAATACACAAGGCCTTCCCTGGAATAAACATCTGGAGGGGAGCATTTGTTGCTCTAAAACCTTTATATACCTTTCAGCATTCATGGTGCTTTTTAAAACATGCAAGTGTCCCACACCATATGCACTAATGCATCCCCATACCATCAGAGATGCTAGCTTTTGAACTGAATGCTGATAACAGGAGGGGTGGTCTTTCTCCTCTTTAGCCCGCAGGACACGACGCCTATGATTTCCAACAAGAATGTCAAATTTGGACTCATCTGACCACAGGACACTTTTCCACTTTGCTACCGTCCATTTTAAATGAGCCTTGGCCCACAGAACATGGCGGCACTTCTGGATCATGCTCAACAATGGCTTCCTTTTTGCATGATAGAGTTTTCGGTGGCATCTGTGGATGGCACAGCGGACTGTGTTTACAGACAGTGGTTTCTTGAAGTATTCCTGGGTCCATTTAGTAATGTCAATGACAGAATCATGCCGGTGAGTGATGCAGTGGCGTCTGAGGGCCCGAAGATCACGGGCATCCAGTAAAGGTCTTCGGCCTTGTCCCATACGCACAGAGATTTTTCTAGTTTCTCTGAATCTTTTGATGATGTTATGCACTTTCAGTGATGAGACCTTCAAAGCCTTTGCAATTTGACGTTGAGGAACGTTGTTTTCAAAGTATTCCACAATTTTTTTTACGCAGGCCTTCACAGGTTGGAGAGCCTCTGGCCATCTTTACTTCTGAGAGACGCAGCCTCTCTAAGACATCCTTTTTATAGCCAATCATGTTACACACCTGATGCCAGTTAACTTAATTACTTGCTAAATGTTCATTCAGCTGATTCTCTTATATATTAATTGCTTTTTCAGCCCTTTTTTTGTCCCAACTTTTTTGAGACCTGTTGCAGCCAGAAAATTTGAAATAAGTTCATTTTATGGATAAAAATGTAAAATGTCTCAGTTTCAACATTTGAAATGTTATCTATCTTCTATTGTCAATAACATGTTGGCTCATGTGATCTGAAAGTCATTGCATTTTGATTTTATTCACAATTTACACTTCGTCCCAACTATTTCGGAATTGGGGTTGTGCATGGATTTTAAAATTGAATGTTTATGGTTTTGTCATGAAATGAATCAGTTTACCAGCTTAATTGGATGTCACAAGCATTCATGATAACCACCAAGTGAAGGTTATTGAGTGCGAGTTCATCGGTCATTGGACTCTAAACAGCCCTGAGGGGTAGATTTTTAATGACGGATTCACCTTTTTCAGAACACATTTAAAATTAAGTAAAAAGCCTCTGGTGGATGGACAGTTCATAAAAAACAAAATTTTGTTTCTTGTTTCGTTACAAATTGGCAAGAAGGATGCAACTGCAAAAAGGGTGTTCTGCTGGCTCCATTCTCGGCTGGATTGATCGGTTATGAATTTGTCGGAATGCGTGAAATTCAGAATCACAGGTTCTTTTGTACAACTGTAATTGGCCTTTCTTAACCAATGGAACGTCAACAAAAAAACGATTTAGCAAGCTGTAGTCCGCAGTCAGGCAGTATCCGCAGAATTACAAAAGAAATGGAAAAGGCTGTGAACAGGGGTCAGTGCCGGGCTGGTAAGCCAGTATGACCAAGGCTCATGGGTGGGTGCACGCACCTCTTCAAGCAGAACTGAAGACTGACGAAAAGAATGCCACTGGTCGAGACTGCAGGAATCGTGAAGGAATTTGCCACAAAAACAACGCTTTAATTATTTTCTTAGCAATTATCATCTGAAGACAGTTGACGTAAAGCACTAAGACAAAGCAGTACAACAATCCAGCAAAGGAAAGATGGAGACTAGAAACTTAAAACACGACACAATAATTAACAGATAGAGAATGGATGTACAAATGCATGGTAATTAAATACAAGAGGGAAACAAACAAGACAATAATTGAATGATAATATTCAATTAACAATAGAGAATTGAAACTGATGCAAACAGCTAGATTGCAGGGAAAACCATTTAGGGATGTGACAGTCTATAGCCTAGATCTTTTGTGCCATTTATTCTACAGTGTAGATCACTAATCCTGCAGCCACTAAAGGATGTGACATCATTCTAATATTAGGTCTGCTTGTCTCCTCCCCCTCTCACTGCCAAAAAAGGCATGTAGATGTCCACTGCTGTTATCACTATGGGAACCGCTCTCACCTGTGATCCTATGACCCACTCCTTCACATTTTTTGTGTGGTTGTCTGGTCTGGGTTGGTCCCTTTGTGATCAGAGCATGTGACAGTTTAGTGTTCTACTTTTTTCCTGGTCAGTCCAGCACTTTGGGAAAAGAGGAAATGCTCCAATGTGCGACATTTGTGTTGCAGACATATGCTATATTTGCTGCGGTAGAAAACCAAACTACAAATCACTTACTGACTCCAACTGTAACGCCACACCTCCAGCCCTCTAACTCACCAGCCTATTAGGACCTGGACCGCACTCCACGCTCCAGTGTGATCACCCACATCTGTTACCCTTTGTATTATTGCCTTGGTTTTGCCTATATAATAGGGAGCTTCGCACTCATTTGGTGCAAAGTCTCGCAAGCCCCACAAGGCTATTGTTCAGCTATAGTCTTTAATAGACTTAGATCCTGCATATTCGCATGTAATATATTTCACCTAAACTCAAGTGCTGCACTTGTTGTTTATGTGCAGCGCAGCTTATTTGTAACTAGGAACCTCGCCTCCTGGTTTATTATTTTTGTAATACTAAATCACTGTTGCTATAGTCACAGTGCAGCGTATTACTAGCATAATTCACCCAGGAACCTCATTTCCTTGTTCCTTTGTACTTTACCTTCGCTGCCTTCCTGCATTGTGGTGAAGGCATTATAAATCCTGATTCAGCTTCGCATCTGAGTCCTGCTCCACGCTTCCTGTTTTCTGAGCACTCTTAAACGGTGCACAGAGAAAACCTTTACACCAACCATTGTGAACAAGAGGGAACACATTTTCAGGCTTTGCCGGTGCATCCAAACATACTTTTTTTAAATAACAAAATAACAAAACAAAGTCAGTAGTCAGAAGGTGTACCAAAATAATGAATTTATGCAAAAAAAAAAGTTTTCAAGGGATAGACCCCCTATTCTTCAAGGCATTAGTATTTGCTAAGGAAGCAAAATGTAAAATCTCGCAGAAAAATTTAAAGGTCCCCTATTACGGCACCAGGTGCACAGCTAATTAGCTATTATGAGCCAGTTCAAAGTCTCCCCTACCTGACATCAAAGGGGGAGTGACAACCCAGAATGATGAAATCTGATTGACTGCTTGGCTGAAGGTGATCAGTTCTTCTTGTCTCTGGTTGGTCACTTCCCCATGTGATGTCAAGATTTTGAAATGGCTTGTAATAACTAATTAGCTGTGCACCTGGTGACATAATAGGGGACCTTTAATTATAAAAAAAAAAAAAAAAAACCCATGATTTTTTTCCTTATACTCAACTGCCCTAATGTTTGGAATCACTTTATAGTACATTTTTTTTCTGGTAGGTTAAATAGAATAAAATATGGGTTGCAGTACGACAACAACACAAAATATAAATCCATACTCAGCAGAAACTCTGGGAGCCCAAACTTATGAGCAACTGTATTTTTCAAAATTAATTTCACAGCATCATAAACATAATATTCCTGCCCAATACGCCTACAGAAACTTTTATGACATCTTATTCTAAATCCATTGGGATTAATAAAGAGTTGCAGCTAGAACTGCTTCCACAATCTTTTTGAGTGTGTCTGTGGGAATTTTTACCCATTCGTGAGGTCAAGCCCTGATGTTGGAAGAGAAGGCCTGGCCTGCAGTCTTCATTCTCGCTCATCCCAAAGGTGTTTGATGGGGTTGAAGTCAGAGCTCTGTGCAGGCGTGTCAAGTTCTTCCACAGCAAACTCACCGGACCGTGTCTTTAAGACCTTGCTTTGTGCATTGGGGAAGAGTCGTGCAGGAACAGAAGAGAGACTTCCCTCGAACTATTCCCACAGAGTTAGAAGCAGAGAACTGTCCAAAATATCTTGGTATGCTCAAGCATTAAGATTTCCCTTCGCTGGAAATAAGGGGCCAAGCCCAAACCACTGAAAAACAACCCCATACCATTATCCCTCCACCAGACTTTACAGTTGGTACAATGACTGGCAGGCAGGTAACGTTCTCCTAGCGTCCGCCAAACCCAGATTCGGCCATCAGACTCCCAGACAGAGAATTGTCATTCATCACTCTGTAGAACACATTTCCACTGCTCTAGAATCCAGTGGCAGTGTGGTTTATGTCACTCTGCCCAACACTTGGCGGTGTGCTTGATGGTGTAAGGCTTGCATGCAGCTGCACTGAAATAAACTAAATGAATTGAACAGTTAAATTAATGCATTGTTTCCTGGTTATCTTAACTGTAGGTGGAGTCCTGCATGCATTTGACTGTGGTAGGTAACTCTGTTGTAAACTTATTGTAAAATTACAGTTAAAATTCACTGGCAAAAAAGATGCAAGTTTATAGCAGTGTGCTCAGCCACAGAAATCCAATCCATGAAGCTCCCAGTGCGCAGTTTTTGTGTTGATGCTAACCCCAGAGGAAGTTTGGAGCTCTGCAGTTTTTATCCACTCTGCACCTCAGCAGTTGGTGACCTCGCGCTGTGGCTTAATGAGGTTTGCCACTTTTGTGGCTGAGTTGCTGTTCTTCCTAACCACTTCCACTTTTCAATCGTACCACTTACAATAGACCATGGAATATCTTGCAGGGAAGAAATTTTCCAAACTGACTTATTGTAAAGGTGGCATCCTATGACAGTACCACACTTGAAGTCTCTGAGCTCTTCAAAACAATCCATTCTTTCACAGATGTTTGTTAATGCAGACTGCATGGCTAGGTGCTTGATCTTATACACCTGTGCCAATGGGTCTGAATGAAACACTCAAATTTAGTGAGAATTTAATGATTAAGCATGTATCCCAGTACTTCTGTCTATATACATATATGTCATCAACATCACATCATCATTACATCAGTATTCCTGGAGCAGTTTTAGGCTGACTACGCAGTTTATTTGATTCATTGATTTATTTCTACAACGTATTTTATTAAGATATTATTGTGCCCATTGCTTTCCTCTTTGCAAGCAATGTCATTTGTGATTGGCTAAAAAGCTAAGATGTTTCAACCATTCACAGAAGAGCACAGGAATCAGCCTCCCCTCTGTGAAAGGCATGTGAACATACTCAAGTTAGTGTAAACTGGTCATTCAGAAACATTCCTGAGCGTATTTTTGTGATCTTTTGGTTGTGAAACTTCCTTGCGGTCTGAACGGTGAAACCCATCCCCTGTCCAGCTGGGACTGGAGTCAGTGAAGCCCTGTGATAACAGAGGCTCTGCTCCTCCTCTGGCTCGGCGCCATATTTCAGAGGGCAAGAGCAGTAAGGAGTTTGGGCTGACAGGTCATCATGTTTGTTTTCCTTGGCTGTGCATGTCTTGGCTGGGGTCAATGACTGTGCAATACTCTGTTAATAGGCTCAATAAAATTCTCTGTGACAGTTTTAGCGTGCCAAGCTTTGTACTGCTTAAATCTTCAGTATTATCAAATTAATAAATAATAATTTAAAAAAAAACATGGACTGTGCAGTTAGCCAGATTAAATATCACAATGATTTGGTAATCAGGTGTTGCATGTGTGTGTGTGTGTGTGTGTGTGTGTGCGCTTGCATGCGTGTGTGTGTGTGTGTGTGTGTGTTTTCAAAACTCTGCTCAACATTGCTCATTTGTTACCATAGATGTATATAGCTTTCCTATTAATGAAAATGTCAGAGCTGCTGCAACCTCTGTTCAGCAGGGCAATGACCCTAATTTAGTGTGTTTACTTTTCTGCAATTGCCATGGTTTCTCATGATATGTCACACAAACTGGACTGTTTCAGGTCAATATGGGTGAGGCATGCCATTGCTTCCATTATACCACTGGAAGTTTTGGTTGATTTAGTGAAAGAAAAGATATTATAGTTTACCCTGAGTTCAGAATTTGACACCAGAGCAGAAACCCTGGGAATGCTGGTTGATTTACTTCAGAGGTTTCCTGCTTAATTATTCTAAGGGGTCTTCGAACTTTGAAAATTAATCCCACAGCAAATATTTCCTAGGACACAACAATTACACAAGAGTATCTCACCAATTGTTGAGCAGATGAGACTGACACCCTTGAAATAAATAAATAAATAAGATTTTATTTTTGGGCTCAGAGCTGTCCACTGGGGACACCATATGCCATTTTTTTTTTCAACTGAATGGCAATTTCCTGCATAATTTATGGTATGTGCGAAAGAAAATGAGTGATAAATTTTTTCCAAAGGAAGATTGTTCGTAGTTTGCTCAAGAGGATAAAAATTCTGAAAAAATAAATACAGCATTAATATCCCCTGGATTTTTTTCATGGATGAATAGAGTGATATGATTGTGTTTATACTTCTGTGTTACCAACTGGGCAGAGAGAGAGAGCCAATTGCAAGATGAACGAAGAGCAACTAGGATGCGTTTATGATGCGGAGGAAGAAAAGCAATGGAAAAACAATTGGAAAACCTGCTGTACGTAATAATTTGCTCACCAATGATTTAGCTCAGAAGCAGAGACATCAGGGAGTAAATTAGAAATAAAAGTAAGAGAATAGAGTGACCCCTTCTGGTAAGATGATACACCCTGACTGGGGCCCAACCAGCACCCTGTATACACAGCACAGTCAGTGCCTACAGCTGATCATACTACAGGAATAACGAGCCAATCAGTCAATTACCAGGAAGAACCCACAAGGCTGCTGGAACAGGGGGAGAACCAATTAAGCAGACCCGTGGGTTGTGACACTGCCATAATCCAGGGGCATGTTCAAGATGTCAAGATCAAAGGGTCTCAGGCCTAGGCCTCGCGAGGGAAGACTCCGAAGTTTTGAACGACTCGAGTTCTTGCGCATTTTCCAACATGGCTGACAACTAAGGTTTGCCTCAAACTCTATTGAACAAGATGTGACAAAGCTGGACGCCATCTTGAAAAGCAGGGTGAGATTGTTCGCTGATGTTCTCGCAAGCCCAAACGTAGTTTAATCATTCAAGATGCAAGAACTCGCGGGCTCTCGCTTGATCCCACGATCTTGAACATGCCCCTGGATTTTGCTCAGGGAAAGTCAAGGATCTAGATGTCAAAGGTTAAAGATCATATAAAACATGTCTGCAGTGATTGTGACATGCAGCATTTTAAGGCCTCACTCTAAAACATAAAATAACACAGTCAAGATATGGTATGATATCATTACACTGGTTCAGAACACTTATTTCAAAATATGAGTCAGGTTTCTTCTGCAAATGAAATCTGTTTATTTTCTTAGAGTAATATGCCCTATTCAGGCTAACTTAAGGATGTCGTGTGACAGAAATCCAGCATAAACATCTTCTTAGTCTGTTAAATTGAGCATTTAACCTGGAAACGAACACCCTGATAGTTACACCAGGCACTGCACTATCACTGCTACACCGTGACCCAGCATTTACACGCATGTAATTGTACTTCTATAATTTCATTTTTTTAAATGTACTTATTTTCATTTGAGCAATTTTGGGAATAACAGCAGATGTGCTTCAGATCATCTAAGCCCAAAACTAATGTGAATTGAGTCTCGGAGCTCCAAAAGCTGTCAGGCATGACATTTTTACTATACATGCAAACTCTTTTACCAAAGTAAACAGTGTTTTATTTTAATCCCTCCGGATGGAAAAAAATTCCACTTCTACAAAATATTTTGATGAGATTTTGTTTTAGATCCATCGTACTTGCCCTGAGGCAGATGCAGCTGTTTCTTGTCCATGTTGGCTTCGATTCCACTATGTATCACCTTTCAAACCCTGACTGAGATGCGCCGGGACTCAAAATGGCTTCCATTAAAAACTTAAGATCGATGACAGATGAAAGGCCAGCGAGCCCTGAGGCACTTTCGGCCTGGAGTGGCCCATTCTCGCCTCCCCTCTGAGACGTCCCACGACTAGAAACATTTTGTGACCGACCTTTGACCTAATCTGCGGATGAGCTCGTGGGAACTGCACGCGCTCAGTACCATGCTAGACAGAACGTGATAAAAGCAGCTGCCCGGAGCTTTGAACTTTCCCAAGCACAAGACCGGAGAGGAAACGACGTCAGCCAGAGCCGCGGAGTCTGCAAGCCCTGCCCGTGGTTGCCATGTCTGCTACATCCATCACCGTCCAAGAAGCAATAACATCTGAGCCAACCTGTCCACCTCAGCCAATCCTGCCATTGTTTTCCCTTCACACCATTCTCAAGCTTCATTGTTCATTAGACTGGTGAAAACCTCATGTTTTTAAATATTTACTTCTTCCAAACGAAGTTGGCAGGAGGTTATGTGATCGGTGCCGTTTGTCTGTTTGTTTGCCGGTTCGTTTGTGAACAAGATAACTCAAAAAGTAATGAATGGATATCTCTGAAATTTTGTGGGTGGGTCACTATTACATCAGGGATAGACCCTATTGATTTTGACCATGATCAGTCAAACAATATGGCCGCCATGGCAGCCATCTTGAAATTGTATGACACGTGATAAGTGAACTTTGCTCCCACTCACCAAGATTTGGACGGTGCTGCTTTGGCGGAGATTTGCACTCTAGGGAAGCCTCTAGTTTTTGTTTTGCTTTCTTCTCCGTTTCTTATACTGTCACATTGAAATATGCCATGAAAGCATTACTGAAAGCCCCTTTTTTACTCCCTGAATTTATATTCATCTTTAAGTTTCATCTTTTTGCTTATTCATATTTTTGAATACATTACTGTCCAGTTGAATGTTTTGTTAATAAATTTCTCTTTGCTACAGGAAAACAAAAACATCTCAAGTGATGAATTACCCATCCCAAAATTCCCATATTATCAACTTTCTATCAAGCCTTAGAACCGTTTAAAACAGTAGTTCTCAAACTCGGTCCTCGGGGACCACTGTTTATGCTGGTTTTCACTGCAACCACAATTGCAATCCCAGAATTCTATTAAGCTGTTGATTAGTCTTAATTAGTTGGATTTTTTTTTTATCCTTAAACTTCATTACCGTTACTACCATGAGAGAAATGCTATGCCTTCCATGGGAAATGAAAGCCCCACGTCCATATTGTGTTTATAATGCTGCAATACAAGTAACTTCACAAGGTCTAATATATATACTAATTCAAGTCATACAAAATTTAATTATTGAGCTCCTATAGGTTGCTGCACACGCGCTTATAGTCCTTAAATTTTTTTTGACAATATAAACACAAAACAAAGCTTTGTCTTTTAACTCCTACTTATCAAATAAATGGTTAAATTTAGTGACCAAGGTGAAAGAAACGCACACCTGAAGTGATGTGGTGCCCGCCAATGAAAACAAGCACAAAAAATATTGAAGCTGGCTGCACACTCGTAGCTCCGATGCAAAACATTTATTATAATTATTATAAATCAAGACATTTATAAAACCATTTCTAAAATGTTTCGGCTGGACAACTGCCTTCATCAGGGTTCTTCATCTAAATTTAGTGACCATGCATCAATACGTAAACTAATGAAAATCCAACTCATATTTTGAAAGTCATTGGTACATCTGTTTAAATTTCTCTCTTATTATTCTGCTGTTTCCCAAATAGCATGATATGAATATGAAACTTCATAGCACGCATAGCTATTTTTGACAATATAGCTTAAAATGATAATGAAGAAAAATTAGCAACTCATTAAAATTCCAGGGTCGCATTTGTGGTTGAAATGAAAAGCTGCATACACGGTCGTCCCCCAGGACCGAACTTGAGAACCACTGGTTTAAAATGATTTTAGTCATTAGATGCCATGTATCAGCTCTCTCTGCTTGTATTTACTTTATCGTGTCGCAACACTCGTGTGTTTTTAATTGATTCCTCCCCTGTTGCAGCAGGTTGCGTATGTTTTGTGGTTTTGTCTTTTTTGATTGATTTATTGTCTCATCTCCTCCCTTGCTTAAAGGTGTTGTCATTTGTGTGCCTCACCCCTTTGGAAAGTGCCCTGTCTGTAAAAGTTCACAATGGTTTCAGTATCGTTGCTGGATTGTCATGCTTGATGCCCAACTGCATCTTCCAGTTAGTTTGTTTCTTCGAGTTGCTAAGCTCTTCTTACGTGTGTTTTAGGCAAATTAATGATAAGAAAGACGTAATTACTCTTCGGAGTCTTATGAATGGGAACAAGCTTCCAAACCTTTATATCATTCTCCAAGATTGGGACCACATTCTTGGTAATCCATTGTTCCTGCCTGTTCCTCTGAGCCAGTTTATTAGGAACACCTTCCAAGCCTTCATCAGTCTCCAGGATTGGGACTGCATTCCTGCTCAACCCCTCGGTTCAACTGTAAAGCAGTCTTACTTCAGCGAGGGGGTTTCACCTCCTGGCCTCTGCCCCAGGACGGCCACTGGCCAAGGGTGCGGACACGCCCCTACCCTTCCCAGTGATTACCCACTTAGCTGAACAGCCTGCTCTTCTGTTCTAGGCTATGGCCTCTCCCTCTACCATTGTCGTATTCCTGTTGATAAACAGTCCCTTCTGGATTATACCCTGAATCTGCATTTGGTTCCTTGTCTGGATCATAACACTGTCTAATAATTCAGATGAAGCACTATGCTTTTATAAAGGCATGTAGGACACTACCAGTGTCTGTCATGAACGGATGACATCACTTTGCTGAAATGCAAGCTCAAGCAACAAGGTGAAAGTTTGCAAGGATGCCATCAGTAATTATGGCGGAAAAAATGAATATCGTATCGTCATCCAATACCTAGTGGAAGGGCGTGGATTTACTGATTTACAAAATGTCAGTCATCTCGACTGACATTTATCAGGTCAGAGAACCAATAACTTCTGTCTTAATTCAGTAAAAGGGTACCACAGTACAGTATAGAGGCACAGTTTCTTCTAGTCTTGAGAGTGTGTGGAGGGGTTAATCTGAGTGCATTTTCATCAACAAGCACTAGATTATAAGAAAGCAAAGCTGGATCCGAGTAATGAAAGCTTGATCTGAAATTTAATGTTAGCATTTTGACTCCTTCCCCAGCTCTATGTTGTTGTGTTCTATGAGCATGAGAACTTTCTCTTAGACTGGAGTAAATATGTATTATTTTTAAATAATGGGATAGCATAATTATATACCAAAACAGGCAGTACTTGTACATCAGGCAGAAATGTAGCAAGATGTCAAAATGGGAATTTGCAGCCCCTGTCAAATGATGTGAAACTATCATTGGATTTAATGGTAAATATTTTAGCTGCAACAATTGACATTAAATTTTCCAAAAAATTAATGTCAGTCTTATGTCATGAGACACAAGCTGACTTGAACATTTATCCCATTTTGTTGCAGCTGTTCTGTCACGTCTATAATTGTTATGCTAGTCTTACATTGAGAGGTTAACGTGAAGTGATATTAATATGGACATATTCCATTTTATACTGTTGCTGTTCACTCGCATGAATTTTTCCCACCCATTTAACTTCTGTCTCAAGTTTGTCTGAGGTAGTTATATACCTGTTAGGTAATGATACCGTTTCTAAAATGAGAAATGTCCCTCCAGGCAATGAATAGAACAGTTGCCAGCCACATTGCATCACACAGAACATTGCCTGAGTTGCATTTAATTGGTATTCTATTTTGCTCTCTAGCTTAATAAAGTTTCTGTCATTCCTCAAAGTTTAAGTTTGATCCCTGGAGGTCTAAAGTTTCCAGCACTTCCTCAGTCTTTAGTCTCTTTCTACCCATCTGATGAGACTCCGGTTAATTCCTGCGATCTCGTTTTTTTTTTTTTTTTCCACTGAAGGCACCAGGGTGTCGTTAGCCCGCTCCATGATGCCGATGACTCCAAACATTTCCTTATTCCTAATTCCCAGGGGGATACAAGCTTTCAGCAAACATTTTATTTATATCTCTTTCCTGTATATGGCCTGTGTATGGTCTTGTTTGACCAAAGTGTTTTATGGAGATTTTTATGATTGATTTGAATTTTGGCAATTTTATTTGTCTCCTTTGTAAGGTGCTGCCAGAGCAGGAATCAACCAGAAAAATGTGCATCCTTGTATTTGCATTCACAAATGTTATATTATTATAGTGGCACTGTGGTGCAGTGGCAGCACTAACACCACATCGCAAAAGGGTTTGAATCTGATCTGAGCCTTTCTGTGAGGAGTTTGCATGTTCTCTTCCTGTTCGCGTGGGTTTCCTCCAAGCACTCTGGTTTCCCCCCACAGCCCAAAGACATGCAAGTCAAGCTAATCAGAGACTCTAATTTGCCCGTAGGAACAGGTGTGGGCACCCGGCGATAGATCGGCAAGCTGTCCAGAGTGGGTCCCTGCCTTTCGCCCATAGTCAACTGGGACAGGCTCCAGCTCATCCGTGACCCAAGTGAGGAAGATGCGGCAAAGATAATGGATGGATTATTGTTATTATTATTATTATAAAGGAGAAGAATTCTTGTTGGCACATCCTGTAAAAGCACTTTCCACATGCTCACTACGAGCTGCACTGCCGGTAGTTTGAATCTGGACACTGACCTATGTTTCTTATCTCCGCCTCTTTCTCTCACCTGTCATTCTTCTTGTTTCTAAACCATCCCGTCTGATTAAAGACAAAAAGCTCCTAATGATCTGATCTGGTAGCGCAGAGGTCAGCAAAACTGCTCTGGCTCTCATGAGGTTCAAATCGTCTCCCAGGGGCGCTTGCATGTTCCCCTGTATTTTGAGCACATTTTCATCCTGACACGTCATATATTGACGCTACCTGACCAAGCGTCGATATACAAGGCAAAAGGTGCTCTTAGCGTCCTTTATTGACGCCAGTGTAAAACGAACCCTACCCCATATTCCCTAACCCCTACCCCTTAAACCCTAACCCTTAACTAGAACCCTAACCCTAAACCTCAAATAATGACGCCAAAAGCTTCCTTCTGCCTCGTATATCGACGCTTGGTCAGGTAGCGTCAATATATGACGAGACCGGGATGAGAATGTGTTGGTATTTTACATGGGTTCCCTTCAGGTTACTCTCATTTCTTTCCCAAGCATTAATCTGTATTCTAATGTCTTTGGATGAAAATTAGTTTCCCTGGTTAACTGTGGTGAATCTTCATAGCAATCTGCCAGAAAATCTGTTAAATTAAAGATTGTCGTTTCAGAGATTAAACACCCTGGCTGACCCCACGGTCTGTCACTTCCACTGGTGGGACCATCTGTGTGAGCGATGGGGTGGAGACGGGCAGTAAGAGAGCCGTTCAAAGCTCGACAGAGGTCATCCTGTGGAAACAATTGACCCCTCAGAGGAAGGAATTCTGAGACCAGTTTCTTTTTTGTTCTTTCTTTAATCTTTCCTCTTCTTTTTTGGAGTTCATCAGAGGTCCTCATTCTGAGATTCCAGCCTAATCATTAATTTTGGCTGATGTGTGAGAAGTGCTAAATTATTTTTAATTAAAAAAATGCATTGGCAAACATTAATCCAGAAAATTAATTATGCTGAATAAACTGAACTGACAAAATAATTAATGTCTCAATCCAAATTATATCTCATAATGGTTCCGTGAATTTAGTCTCAATTATTGTCCTGAATTTTATCCAGAATTGCAACAGTAAAATCACATCCATGGTAGTTAGAAGAGGAACTGAATCTCTGTGTGAACTGACATCAGCAGATTACGAATCTTTGAGTAAACAGGATGAAGTAGCGGAGGGTTTTCTTCAAGGGAGCAAAAATCCTCCTTTGATTTTAGTCTCTTTTGTACCGGGTAAAGCCGGATGCGCCACCCAACGGAGTCTCCGAGAGGTGCGGGGTCCATAAATAACGCAACGTCTCGCCATCTGCGATGCCGAAGTCACCCAACAATCCCCGGCGTGAACTTGCATCTGAGCAACAACGAAACCTGGCACAAATCTGCGTTCGTTCTTCGCAGGGACAGGAGGAACTGGGACAGAGGCACAGGAAAAAGAGCTGCTGCTGCAGCCATAACCTGTGGCAAAGGCCTCCAGTGTGCCAAACTGCTATTGCGAGCTAAACTTTGAGTAACCTGCCGATAAGTCGCAAGGTTCTGATTAAATTTTGATTCAACTGTGGTGAATGCGTGGTTTTTTTTTTGACCCAAATGGTTTTTTTATGATTTCATTAACCTTTAATCAACTTTGCGATTCCGTACGTGCGTTCATCAAGTGCGGCTTCTTTATTCAACAGTCCTTGATTCAAACCTGTGAAACTTCAAGGCTATTTTAAACAACCAATGTTTCAAGATAACCAAATTTGTCCTTCTGAATTATGGGGGAAATGTGTATCAACTGATGTACAAAATCTAGATATTTTCCATTTGATGTAATGCTGTGGCTATAATAACATGGTATCCAGGGTTTGAATATTTCTCGTAATAGAGAAGTAATGAAGCTTAAGTCAAGCACTGCAACCAGCAGATACAGAATATGTATGCGACACTGTCCACCATTATGGGGGAAAAAAAATGCTTTTTCTTACTTTGAACTGACTTAAGGGGAAATTCAAGTGAAAACCACAGTTGAAAGGGTTAGTGTGATTTTCTCTGCAAATGAGATTAAGTTTACTACGCTGAATAAACACTCGTAATTCAACTCAGCTAGGGTACTCTTCCAGTGGGGATGTTTGGATTTAACTTATAAATAATTCATTTTAACATTTGTCCTTCAGGCTTTTGCAAACTAATCACCCACATAGCAGGTCCAGAGATCCAGACTAAAGCTTTGTCAGGCAGAGCTGCATTTGACAGGAGACTTTGCATTGACATACTGGTTCTGCATTTGGAGAGGAACAGGAAACATTTTTATTACTGGATATGGGTGCAGGAGGTGAAGAGCTCTCCTGTGATCTGGAAAAACCTAGTGAATTTATCAGCGGCTAGGATTCTCGCAACTGAACAAAAACCTTTGGATTCTGGACTTCTCCTAACCAAAAAATAATAATAATAATAATAGAAACTTGATCTAGACAGTTAGCTAGTAGCACTAATAGCTAGTGTTTTAAGATTTTCACCACTCTTAATTTCTACAAGAGGGTCAAACTCAGTTTCTCCCAGAAGTGACATATGTACTAGGTTTTTCCAGATCACAGGAGAGCTCATGCAGTGCTGTACAGAGTGCAGGCATGTGAGGTGTGTCTGGAGTGTGTGTGTGTAGGCGTGTGTGTGTGTGTGTGTGGAAGACCACACACTGCCCTCAGCCCTCCACCTGCATGCACACACACGCACACACACAAGCACACACATCCTTGTACTTCTAGCCTGCGAACAGGTGCTAGTAGTCGCTGAAGACAATTTTTGCGAGTTTACGAGGACGCGAGCAGATTTCGAGCCGAGCTTGTGAGGCTAGCGCCTGTAATGATCTTTTTATTGTTTGAGTTCTGCCCTCCCTTCCGCTTGAGTTATCTGTCAAAAACTGTCAAATCATCAAAATGGAATCAGAAAATCAGGACTTAGCAGAAGTGAGCTACTGCTCACTCAACCAAGACGTTGCAAAAACGCTGCAACTTTTGACTACATGTGCCTTTGTTACCTTTGAAGTAGCTCAAAATACCCCGACAAAATCTTACAAACGCCAAGGAAGAAAACCCAAAAGCATTGAGAGCTCAGTACATGAATTTTGTAGAATTTGCAAGTGTTCTTCAAGAACAAAACGCAGCACTCTCGGATCGTTTATAAACGTATTCAAGTACTAGAGAAGGCTCACGGTCACATGCTCTAAATTGACCAATCAGTATTTTACGTTCAGATCTGAACGTAGGTACTCAAATCTTACAAAGACAGTTGCGGGCTCTCGTTTTCCTCGCTCACCCACCCCAGTCCCCCAACTTTTGACCGCGCGCCACAGGAACTCCAAATTCGAGAATAAACACCGCTAAAAGACCAGCGGAGAGTCTGTTTGCAAGCTATTGTACTTCTATCTTTGTAAGGACATTACATTGACTTCCACTCATTCTTTGTGTGTCTCTACAGCCTTTCCCTAATTTTAACAATAAGCAACACATGCCTCATCCCTTACCCTATCCTTAATCTATCCCTAATTATAACCTTACCCCTCACCTTCACTAATAAGTCACAATATGCCTTTGTAGTCATGAGGACACAAAAAATGTCTTCACTTCCCAAAAATGTCCTCACTCAGAAAAAAAAAAAAGTTTTTGGTTCTCACTTTGTAGCAAGTACAAGAACACACACACCCACATACACACACATCATCATTCAAGTACACAAGCAAATCTGCACACACACATAATTTACGCACACTCCCACATACACACAAAAAGAAAGACACACTCCTGCATAGAATCGTTGACCACATTCTTTGAGACCTAAGAGTGCTTACTGAGTCACCTGTGTTTGCGAGCAGCACCAGTACAGAGCTGTCACTCAGGCTAGCGGAGGGCAGGCGGTTCTCCGCTCAGACTGCCCATTTCCAGTAATTCTTCACTCACTCTGGGAAAAAGCCCTGCATCCTTCCTGCAGTAAGCTCTCTACTCCAGTGGGGCCCCACAGCGTCACTCAAGGGCCCCACTCCAGAGACTGTTACTGCCTGCTCCTATCTCTGCAATGTTTACACCAACCAGACATTTCTCCTGCAATAAATAATGCCCATATTTTTAGGGACTTAGGGACATATTATGAAGGCTGGGACCAATGAGGGCAGTTAGACTTCATCCATCAGTTTCTTTGAGACAGTGCCATTAAACCCCAAGAAGCTGGAAAGATTCCTGTGTGACAGACAGTTTGCAACAGAAGTGCTTGATAAATTTTTTGAGGAATCAATAGCTTTCACAAAGTTGGCAGGTTTTATTTGCTTCTACAGCATATATAATAAGGAGTCACTTGTATTTAGTATAATTTACGCTACTAATGAATTATTTGGAGATTGACGATCACGGCTTTTCATTTTATTTCATTTTTGATGAAATATAGTCAAATGTAAATACACTGTTTCTCAATACTGAATATTTCACTTTGATACAAAGCTTTGATTTTGGCTGCAAACACAAATATTTACATGCATTTTTACTGGTAATTAATTGTACAGTTTAGCCACAGATGACTGTAACCACCATCACTGCTGGAGTCATTTCCCAACAGCACCCATCTGTTAACTCTGCCTTAGGTATAGTGCCATGTTTTAACTGTACACCAGGATTATACTGATATGATGCTACTGGGAGTGAAATCTGACAGTCTGGCCAGAAAAGGTGCAGTTCAGACGTGTCTTTGTGACTATCGAGGCTATACACATCTCCATCTTCATTGTGTCAATATATCTCAAAGTTGTGACAGAATAAGGTGTAACATAGTTTGTGTACAACATGAGTTTAACTCTGTCAACACACAGTATGTACAAATTGTTCAAACATTTTTTTAGAAACAGTACATCAAAATGTTAGGCCCATTAGCGCAGTGAAAAAAAAAAAAAAATACCCACACATACATATATATATATATATATATATATATATATATATATATATATATATATATATATATTCGAAATAGTTGGGACAAAGTGTAAATTGTGAATGAAATCAAAATGCAATGACTTTCAAATCACACCAGCCAGTATTTTATTCACAATAGAACATAGATAACATAGCAAATTTTGAAACTGAGAAATTTTCCAATTTTGTCCCCAAAATGAGCTCATTTCAAATTTGATGGCTGCTACAGGTCTCAAAAAAGTTCCAGGGGCCTGTTTACCATGGTGTATCATCCCCTCTTCTGTTAAACACAGAGTGGAGGCGTCTGGGCATTGAGGAGACAAGTTTCTTGAGTTTAGCCATTGGAATTTGTTTAATACAGGCTTCCAGCTGCTGGAGAGTTTTGGGTCTCCTTTAACGGACTTTTCGCTCAATAATGCGCCAAATGTTCTCAATCGGTGAAAGATCAGGACTGCAGGCAGGCCAGTTCAGCGCACAGACTCTTCTACTACGAAGCCATGCTGTTGTAATAGCTGCAGTATGTGGTTTTGCATTGTCCTGCCGAAATACACAAGGCCTTCCCGGGAATAGATGTCATCTGGAGAGGACCATATGTTGCCCTAAAACCTTTATATACCTTTCAGCATTCATGGTGCTTTTTAAAACATGCAAGTGTCCCACACCATATGCACTAATGCATCCCCATACCATCAGAGATGCTGGCTTTTGAACTGAACGCTGATAACAGGAGGGGTGGTCTTTCCTCTCTTTAGCCCGGAGGACACGACGCCCATGGTTTCCAACAAGAATGTCAAATTTGGACTCGTCTGACCACAGGACACTTTGCCACTTTGCAACCGTCCATTTTAAATGAGCCTTGGCCCACAGAACACAGCGGCGCTTCTGGATCATGCTCAACAGTGGCTTCCTTTTTGCATGGCAGAGTTTTAGGTGGCATCTGTGGATGGCACGGCTGACTGTGTTTACAGACAGTGGTTTCTTGAAGCATTCCTGGGCCCATTTAGTAATGTCAATGACAGAATTATGCCGGTGAGTGATGCAGTGGCGTCTGAGGGCCCAAAGGTCACGGGCATCCAGTAAAGGTCTTCGGCCTTGTCCCTTACGCACAGAGATTTTCCCAGTTTCTCTGAATCTTTTGATGATGTTATGCACTGTCGATGATGAGACCTTCAAAGCCGTTGCAATTTGACGTTGAGGAACATTGTTTTTAAAATATTCCACAATTTTTTTACGCAAACCTTCACAGGTTGGAGAGCCTCTGGCCATCTTTACTTCTGAGAGACTCAGCCTCTCTAAAACATCCCTTTTATAGCCAATCATGTTACACACCTGATGCCAGTTAACTTAATTACTTGCTAAATGTTCTTTCAGCTGATTCTCTTATATTAATTGCTTTTACAGCCCTTTTTTGCCTGTGTCCCAACTTTTTTGACACCTGTTGCAGGCAGAAAATTTGAAATAAGCTCATTCTGTGGATAAAAATGTAAAATGTCTCAGTTTGAACCTTTGAAAATGTTATCTATGTTCTGTTGTAAATAACATATTAGCTCATGTGATCTGAAAGTCATTGCATTTTGATTTTATTCACAATTTACACTTCATCCCAACTATTTCGGAATTGGGGTTTGTATATATATATATATATATATATATATATATAATCACAACAAGGAATAGTTCAACAACCCTGCTGTGCAATATTCATTCACTGTGCAGGGTATCACAGTGATGTCTTATACATTATGTAAATAGACCTAAATAATATTCTAACAGCAAGTGTGATATGGATTCATGCCCAGAGGCCAATTTAATTAAAAACTGAAAAAAAATTATGTCATTTTTGACTTAAGAGCTTTGGTCAATTGCACACATTTTATTTTTTTTTTTTGCAACAGCTGTGAAAGTCCGCAGCATAAGAACTTTAGGTCTTTTCTACTGTTAGTCATGTACACCGTCAGAGATGCTTGTGTCTCGGAAAAGTTTGGTTAAATTTTAAAAGTAAAAGCCATTTTGCATCTTGACCCACAGCGTAGGCCATGCTGTTCTTTTAAAGTGGAGAGAACTAGTTCTCTCTTGCTCATCTGGTCGGCTCCTACCTCTGATTGATCTTTCCCTGCACAGTCTCTGCCCAAGAGCTCGTGACAGTGAAGGGTTCGCTACAAAAACAACACTGGAGTATAATACATTCATATTCAGATGAAAGAGAGAGACAGAACAGTGCTTCTGATCGGTAAGACTCCTCCCCAGTAACCTTGACCACGATTCATAAAGTTGTTGGGAACATATAATAGCATCATTAAATAGCTATACAGAGCATGCTGTTGCAACCCACATCAAACAAGACATGAACTCAATGGTGGCCATTTTATGTTACTCCAGTTCACTCGTCTACTGATGAATACAGAGTACATACACTGTACAACAGAGAGCAGTTTCTGTGACTAGATAGGGACAGTATCACTCCAGCATACTAGAATGGCAAAAATTATATTTATGTGGGTGACCACAGTAAAGGTCTAGGTCCGTTACAGTCAAGGACATTCTAGAAAATTCCGGCTGCCGGAGCATCGGCGCAGCCGTTGAGAAGCACTGATTTTTTAACTCATGACCACAACATTGCAGATAAAAATCCCAGATGGGGTGGCCTTACCTTTGAAAAATAAACTTACTGAGCAAGTGCCCATCTCTATAAAATACTTAAGATTATTTCCTCTGGCAATAACAACAGTATAAATAATGTTGGTGAATGAATAGCGATTGCTGGTCTCCAACTCTGGAAATAACAGATGATACAGTATCAGCTATTCCTTCATTAAAGTCCTTCATTGGTGTGTGTAGACAGGTTGAATGACCAGCAGTAGTTGGAACAGAGAGGAATCAGGATCACAGTTCCCACACACTCACGATGCCCAGGAAGTGAAGACAGGAGTCTTTTTAACCAGGAGTGTGTGACGGCGTCATCTAATCGCATCCCTCTTCTGTACGCGCAAATACACATGGACACACTCACACACACATGCACTCCAGCGCAAAAAAAAAGGCCTCACCAAAAACATTAAGCTTTTGACCCTTAGAGTGCTAAAATGCAGCTTTTGTTGCTCAGTGATGTAAGATATCAAAATCAAAGCTGTTGAAAACCTATCATGTGGCGACTTGTTTAAAAGCTCCCGCGGGGGAGCTCTTTTAAGCAAGTCGCCATATGATAGGTTTTCAACAGCACAAGATAATTAAATTTATATTGTATAAAAATTCATTTCGGGTTAAAGGGTTAAGGGTTAAAGGTCATACCAAATCACTGCTCACAAAATTATCCAGGATTAAACAAATGCACTCCTGAAATCTTCTGTGCCACCATTTGCTTGTTAACTTTTGCTGCATTGAACTGTTCTGGGAAAAAGCAGGAAACTGCTTCAATGAGAAGCTGAGCTGCTTCACAATGAATAGTAAATTAATGCTTTGTAGTGCAGGAGAATTTTTCAGAAGAGCTTGCTTCCCTCAATTGAAAAGCTGTTTTCTAAAGAGGAACAATCAGATGTTATTGTTTGACTCTTGTTTCAGTAAAAAGCAGCCAGCAAGTTTACCAACAAGGCTTAAACATTTAAAGGCATCAAAGCTATTTCATGCTAATTTGCTTAATCTATTTGTTGAATTCTCATTTCCAGACCAGCGATCTGTTGTTGAGACAATTTAATGTCTAATACACTGCCTGTTCAAAAAAAAAGGTCACCGTTTGGATTTAAATCAGCAAATACTATGATTTTATCATTATTGCAGCGATTAATGTGTTTTAGCTAGCAATAATTATTTTAACTCTAACTAATGAAGCGCGTAGCTTCTCATTTTCTAAAAAAAGGTTATGTAAGAAGACATATATCTTGGTGGCGAAAAAGAAGTAACAATGTTTCAGACGGGGCAAAATATTGGCCTGCATTAAGCTAAGAAAACAATGAAAGAGCAGAATAAGCATGAAGGCTCATTTTCACACATGATGTGGCCACAGAGTCCTGACCTTAAGCGCACCCATGCGCAGGAGAAGACTGCAGAGTGGTTCAACTACCCTGCTGACAATAAAAGATCTCGGCCAAAAATGAATGCAACTCTGATTGAAAATAAATGCTCTGACATTGCATTTGTTTGTCAAAACAATGACAAAAAGAATTTGCATTGCAATGAAGCCTACAGGGGTTCCAACTAAATATTTGAGTGCACAACCTTTTTTGCACAGGCAGTGTATTTCGCCATTTTGGACTCAGACCATTATTATTGATATTTATTTATTTATTTATTTTTCAATTTTTTTGTTCATTTATTTTTTTTGCACAGGAGTGTATACAAACACACACACACGCACACACCTGTACACTCACCCGCACACACACACACGCACACATGCAGGCTCAGCCCATGATGTCGCCGCGTTTACTCCGCCACACCACCACAGTGATCATGATGAGCGTGAGGAGCACAGGGACGGCGATGAGGAAGATGAGCGTGTCCTCTGGCGGGTCCACCAGCACCACGCGCTCCACTGTACAGTTGGAGAAGAACTGTCGGTGCACCTCGATGATGTAGCTCTCCACCAGCGGGTTGGGCCAATAGCAGCCCGTGAGCATTGACTCCGTCTCCGTACAGGCAGAGAAGTCGTTGTATTCCCTGTGCAATAGGAACAGGAAGAAGAGAGAGTCAAAGATAGATTTATCCAGAATTATTTACTTAAAAATATATGGAAAAAAGGTCTCATCTGGGAACTGAATATCAGCTCAATCATGACCGTTTTTTCACCACCGTCATTTTCCATTACATTCTTCAGCTACTCTAATGACCTCTGAAACTGAATATGGCATTACATTTACCATTGATAGTGCTCAGTAAGGCCAACCAATCCTGACGCCTTCTATAAGTTGTACAAAAACAAATAACTTTCACCCAAGTAACCTTCCCCTTGTTCCTCACTCTTCAGTCACTGGCAAGAACGCATTTACTTTGTCTTGTAAAAGGGACACCTGCAGAGTTTATCATAATATGAGGCTCACTATCAGTATTTTACAAAAGCTGCCAGTCAGGCTGCTTTCAAACCATGGCTTTCTTTATCAACCCTTGTGTATAACAGTCCACATATATCAAAACAGGGTAAATCAAGCTATATTAATATTTTTGATGATGCCAAAAAAAGAATAAAATACAGGTGGATAGTTCATGTTATATTGTTATACTGGAATACACTAGGTACTGAAGCATTTCCCCCTCAGAATTCAAGAGAAATTTTAATTTCACAGCTGTTTCAAAGAAAAAAAATCTCCCAGGAGATATTCCTACACAGGGCTCAGACATTCTCTGAGTGCAAGTGCTACTTATTTTCATTAAGTTGAATGCATTTTCATTCTCAGAAATAAGTCTGTATTCTACGTGATGGCTGTGAGGTTCACAGATGATTACTTCACTCGGGAAATCTCAAGTGGCCATTTAAGGAATGTTTTTACTGGCTTTAAGTAAAAGAACACTGCTTATGCCAGACGGACCGGTGAAAGAATTGTTGCCCGCTTTATTATTTTTGGCTCATTATTAATGACTTACACGTAAGCATGTTTTCACAGATTAGACAGAGAACTCTTTTGAAGTACTGGAACAAAGGTTTGTTTCTGACAAGAATCTTAAGGAATCCTCGGAAATTAAGCACTGTTCCAAAACTCATTTTCAAATTTGCAGTAAAGATTTTAATCATTAAAAAATTGGCTTATAATTCCCTGAAACATGTCCAATAAGCATTCTCCACACAAAGACTGTTGTACTACTCAAGGGAAACTAGAACTACTAGGATTAGTCACAACATGATTAACTGCTGTATTCTAAATCTCAGATTTAATTTCCTAAAGCCCAACATCCCCACAACGGTAATGCTGGCGTTGTGGGATTTTCAGTGGCCTGCGGCGAGCTCCTGACCCTTGCTTTCAAGCTGTTCCTGTTTAAGATCGCCAGATTAACAAACACACAATTTATTTGCTGAATAATCAAGGTTAACATAGAAGCCAGTAATTATTAAGAATTTATTAAGAAATGACAGAGATCACCAATCTGCCAGACTGACAATGTACTTAATAGTGATATTGTAGGGATGGAAAAAGAATCAATTAATTTAATACTTTTCCTGAATTGCATCTCCTGTTTTAGCTATTTTTTTTCAGGAGTGCAACCTAATTTATTTTAAGATTTTAATTAATCAAAATTTTTTCAGCCTTCAAAAGAATTGGCAAATTTGCAAAGAAGCACAGTTGCACACTGGTTGCCACGACGTGATAATACAAAGTAATTAATTTATCAAATTACCAACGCTTCTTACATCGAAGTGTTGGTAATTCAATAATTTAAAAAATTGGTTATTCGTGAAAGTTTGTTGTACATGGCAAGCATTCAAAATCATTTAAAATACATGCCATGCATCAAACTTTCATGGTAGCAAAGTCATTGAAGAGGTCTTTATAGTCCAGCTTCTGGAAAAGCTGTAGGAGGGCCACAAAATGACATCATATGAACTGCAATTATCTAGTTAATTAATCAGAAATTAAATCTAAACCTTATCTAAATAGCCTACCATCTTCCACGGCATTTACTACACAACTTTCCAGTTCAAGATGGAATTTTGAGAAATTTCCGTTAATTACCATCCATGCAATCTCATACTGTAGCCTTCCTCCTTGACTCAAAGCAATATGTCTTAATCATTAATGGCAATAAACTTACTGGCAGCCTATTGGCAAAGTAAATGAATTCAATTAATTGGCCGATTCTTAATCGGAAACAGGTTGAGAGTTAACCTACATTATCGCAATGTCACTGGATGTAAACAGGGTTTTATTTTAGATTAGAAAATTTTAAACCTGGACTTGACTTGGCAAAACTGCGTTGTTTTTGGTGTATCAAGTCAATCAGACACTGATGCAGAAAAAAATATATACCATTTTGTGAGCCACAGGGACTTAGAAGCATTGACATTTTATGTCACCATTAATGTGAATAGGGAAATGCTTTGCTATGAAGAAAAATGCAAGCTTAGGGGCAATGGACAATAATTCTACCGATTGATCCTCTCAACTGAGCGACACTTAGGGCTCTAATTTCTTGGCGCAGTGCAGGGTGGCGCAGCCAACGCAGTGGTACTTTCGTCCGGTGCAGCCCGCGTAGTGGTAATTTCATGCGGTGCAACACCATGCGCAGCCACTTTGGCAATTTGGTAGACAGATGTGCGCCGAGATGGGTGTGGCGGTGTAGTAGGGGGAGGTGTCACATATTCATCATGAAGCAGTGATAATTTCGTGGCAAAAGGCTCTGCCGAAAGTGTGCAGAGAGCTCGCCAGCTCCAACATGGTTTACTTTCTGTGCAGTGGTAATTTGGCTGACCGGCGCACAGTGCGCACACGTCACCGAAACCTCACAGACAGGAGCTCATTTGATTGGTGAAGATTTGACTCGGCTGTGTTAAACCCACTCACGGCTTCTCTCCTGCCTCTTTGCCGCTTGTGCCGGCAGGAGGTACAGAGGCGGGACAGAAGAATACTTGTGCCAGGCTGCAACGGTCATGAAATTGCAAAATACGCCTGGATACACCCCGTTGGCGCGGCGCTCTCCCTGCACCTGGTCAATGAATTTAGAGCCCTTAGTTGTTAATTAGGAAACGTAAATGGGAATGGGTTTGGAGAAGTAATGTGCTTTAAGGCAAAGCAAAAGCCTAGTTATAATCTGTCCAATAGCAAGTCCCAGGTGGTAGAGGTTAAACCCCGAAGACCACAATGCTGCATTATAACTGGGATGACTTATGTTTGATTCATGATCTGTCGAGCTATTCCAGTTTTAATGCAGTTCTGTGGTCTAGGGATTTTAATGTGAGGCTCAAACTCCAGCTAAGGATGTTGAAACTGACCCCAGGTGGTTAGAGTGTCAGTATGGCATGGAGCATACAGCATTCTGACAAGGAGAAACTTCTTTATTACAGGGCAGGAAATGCACAAGCACCAAGCAGAAGGTCACAGAACACTCTAACAAGGGGAAGATGAAAACCAGAAACTTAAATACACAAAAACAACAATTAACAATGAGGGTGAGGCAAGAGGGTGAGCACGAAGAGAGGGGTGCAGCCCAATACAGTAACTGAAAAACAAGAACCGATGAAGAAAATTGACACTGACAGCCAAATCAAGGGGGAAACTAATTACCACAGGGGCAGGATGTGACAACGAGTTAAGTCAGGAGTGGGATGAGACGGTTTGGTTTAAATGAGTGGTTCTCAAACTCGGTCCTGAGGGTCCACTGTGTATGTTGGTTTTTGTTCCAGCCACAACAACAACAACCTCAGAATTCTAATGAGTAGTAAATTGTTTGAAATCACACAAATCACATTTATGGGAATCACTTACTCTTTTACGCAACCCTTTTTATGTCAGAAATAGCTATGCATGCCATAAGGCATATAAGTTCAGATTTATTATTGTGTTGTATTAGAAATGACATAGTATAAGACAGGGGAATTTGTTATTGATGACATTGTGGACACATAAACACAAAAACTAATTTTTATTAAGTAATACAGAATTGAGAGATAAAGCAAATTATAATGAGTCAAACCTGCTTAGTGTAATATACATATAGGAATCTGAAACACCTGTGTTCAAATACCTCATTAGCAGCTTGTGGCTCCGCCACAGTCTTGAATTTGTTCAGTTAAAACATAGGCGGCTTCTCAAAGCGAAGGCTGCTTTTCTTGGCTGCTACATCGTCACAGTCTGTACCAGTGTGAGGGCGCCTTCGTATACAGCCAAGAAATGCAGCCTTCATCTTGCCTTGACGGAATTACTAAAAAGGAAAAGGAGAGTAAATGATTTGGCAATTCTTTTTCATATCAGGCTGCATTTCTTGGCTGTGTTCAAAGGTGCATTCACAATGGAACAGGCAGCAATGACAAAGCAGCCTAGAAATGCGGCCTACGTTTTGAGAAACAGCCATGGAGCCACTACTAGTGCAGTTACTCGAAATATCACAACATAAACATAATATGAACATTGGGGTTTCAAACATCATGGAATGGATAACCATTTCTGCCAAAACATGGTTTGAGAGGACGAAACGTCCCCCTCATCTGAAAAGCTAATAATTGAGAAAAATAAATCGCTTTGTAAATTTTGGTTTTCAATAGTGGTTGGAGTAAAAACCTGCATGCAGAGTGATCCCAAGAACTGCGTTTGGGAACCACCGGCTTAGACAACTCTAGTTCAACTTTCCTATACCTTACAATTCGCATGTATGTTTATATTCCCAGAGCCAAAATTAATCATTGCTCATCAATCAGCAAGACCAACCGAGGATTCATGAAATTTGTCTTGTTTGGGATAGTGCCAAAAGCAGCTGACCCCACAGATAAGAAAAGAGCTAGTGTAAAACGTTCTGTCGGTGAGGACAGTATAGTGCAGTAAATAGGGCTGGCTAAATTCAGGCAATGAAAAAACCCACATATGACTGGTGTGTACGGGGATATGATCCCCCACCATGGAACTTTCCAAGCTCTGCTCCCATGTCTATCTGAAATTAACCAAGGTTTGAACTCCAGAAGTCATGAAGTTTTAAGTCCAGTCGAGTGTTTCTCGCAAGTCAATCAAGCTCTGGTTCCTGACAAACAAATTAAGCCTGGCTCGTAGCAGATCCAGATCGATCAGAAGAAAATACTGGGATGGAGTTGAACTTTCTGAACCTTTATTGTTCAAATAACCCTCTCTGGTTGCCCCAATTTCAAAATAAGAGAGAGGAAAACACAAAAGGCCCAGACTGTACTCTTTCCTTAGGAAATGCTCTCCTAAAGTCTCCCATAAATTCGTTTTCCCCTGTCAAGCCTCTAGCCCGCTCACTCCCTATCATACCCATTCATCAGTTAGAGAGTACAGTTCGGCCTTGCTTTCATGTGGGAACTCCAACTTCGACCTAGAAGATGGATGTCTGTTCAGCAGGGAGGGCAGATAGGTCAGGGTAATACATTCCTTAAGCAGCATTCATGAAAACCGTGCCAGACTTTACTCCACAAGTCCGTCCACTAGCTCTGCAGCCCCAAGCCGCGGTATTACCATAAAGTCTAATTGGTTCGATAACTCCACTGACCGTGGATGCCAACACACTGAATCCCATCACATTGCCATACATCCTCTCATTAGCATGAAGACAAATCGCAGTGGCTGGATTTATCCAGAGTAATAACATAGCAGGGAGCACAGCTGATAATCTGTCAGTGTAGTTCTATTTAAACGCATGGAAAACATTATAATAAAATTGTTAATCATAGAACAGGACATAATTCCAAGGAAGCTCAGCAGTTATGGAATAATCAAAATTTAGATGCAGACAAAAATTATTTTTGACTTCAATTACCAGTGACTAAGAAAAGGCTCATTTTTGCTCATATTCTCTTAATTTCTTTCTTTTTTTCTGGCAATGCCCACAAAGAGATCCAATTATGCAGATATGAAAATGGCATTATCTACACACCAGTTGGATATGAAGTAAAAATGAAAATGTATTCATTGAAGGAGATTTGCGACACATTTGCTATTCAAATCCAGGCATGCCGAAGCTGGATTCAAACAATGCTGATGTTCATTTCCATACGTACTGTACCGTATATTAACCTCAATATTCTGCAACTGAACAAAAATGCCTCTGGACTTTATATTTTTTCAGAGCTCACAATAAGCTAGCTTCATGATTAACTCGCCGTGCCAAGCTGGAGGAGACGTTCTCGCATGACAAATCCTGGCCTCCCTATAGGAAAGCATTAACTGGCCTGTCATCCGCGGTTGGCGCTGGCACAATCAAGATTTGAAACACGAGCCGCTGGCTGCTCTGTCACACAGCAATCCAGAATCATCCAGCCATCCCCATTGTCAAGCTTAATTTCATTACCGCAAGCGCAGCTCTTCTTGGTTGTCACACCCTCAGGGATACTCGGCCCACGAAAGCATAATATATTTTCAAGTTTATGGTATAATTCTGTACACTTTACCTCATTTTATAGAATAAAATAAGAACATTTTATAGAATAAAATAAGTTAAATAAACCTATAAAATTAGAGTTACCGGATAAATGAATAAACATAAATTAATACTGCAAAGCTCTGCATTTTATCAAATGTCATAAGTCAACTCTTAGTCTTGCCTACTTCCATAAATGGATTCACCTGCAACTGCTATCATTATTTTAACTCATAAACCAGAACAAGCTCAACTTTACTTCAATAGCTTCATTCAACCATTCAGCAACAGTGCCACACACTGTCTCAGGCAGAATCTAATCAGACGCACAGAGCAAACATCAAGTGCAGGTCCTTAAAAAGCATTTACTGAACAACGTCTGGTACCTAACACTAAATCTTTTCTCTTGTCTTAATTAGTCCCTTGTAGAGAAGGTCTGTTGACAGTTTGGAATGTTTCTTAGTGAATTTTCTAGAGTTCCTGCAGTTTTAATCGCCTGTAGAGGTTGTTACAACATTAATAGAATATTCAGTGAAGAACCTTCAAATCACAGTATGTGATCACACAACTCAGGCTAAGGGTAAAAGATAAACGGTTTGGACGGAGCCGAGGGGGCAGTGACACCTCTGGTATCACTCCGGATGACTCAGCAGGAAACCATTGCAGCCTTATTCCATGAACTGTGAAAAACAATGATGGTGCCCACCCACTCCCCCACTATAATGTGATGTCATAACCTCCAACCATGTTACAGTGATGATTTGCAAACATGGATTGAGACAACTGTTTTTTTCTTTCTTTTTCTGTATAAATTGGTTTTGTCAGACCACAGTGATGTTTTCCTCTGTTCTTTGGGAACAGTTCAAGGTTCAAATTTCAAAATCGATGTGTTCGCTGTTGGTCGGTCTAAGAAGTATAATCAGCTGAGAAATATTGACTTTAAACAATATCATATGTTGCTATGTGGTTGAATTTCCTTCTAAAGCCTGGCAAACCACCTCTGTCCGTTAGGGTGCTCATCTCAAAGCCTTGAGTGACATTTACACCAGAAAGTCGACAAAAATAACAATATTTCTGAAAATTTCACAGCAACAGTTTTTTCAATCATTTCACTGAAGTCTACTCTCATAAATTGGCAGTGGGGTTTGCATTGATATGTGCCAGTGGCTGTAGATAATTGGGAATTAAAAATTTGGTTGGGAATTGGATAAATTCAGCCCCACACTGAACGCCATATACCGTACAGTGCCTGTTCAAAAAAAAAAAAAAAAAAAAGTTGCGCACTGTAATATTTTGCTGAGCCTCCTTCAGCTTTGGTCATGGCTCACATTTGTAACGGTACTGTTTTCTCACTCCTATTCAATGTTAAAACATTTATTTCTGACCAGATTTGCATTCATTTTTGGTTGAGAGATCGTATTGATGATGGGTGAGTCAAACCACTGTTAAGTTTTCTCCAGCACATCCCAAAGACTTTCAATTGGTTAAGGCCTGGACTCTGAGGTGGCCGATCCATGTGTGCAAATGATTCCTCATACTCAAGTACTCAATGAACCACTCTTTTACCGTTTGAGCCTAATAAATCTTGACATTGACAGCTTGGAATATGCCTGTGACATCAGGAAATAAAGGGCTAATTGATGGTTTCCTGGTCGTTCAGTATATTCAGGTAGTCTGCTGAATTAATTTTATTGCTGTATAACACTGCTGATCTTTGACCTGACCAACTGGAGCAACCCAAGATCATAACACTGCCTCCAGAGCTTGTACAGTGGGCGCTATGCATGATGGGTCCATCGCTTTATGGGCTTCCTTTCTTACCATGATGTACCCATCACTCTAGAACAGGGTAAATCTGGACTCAATAAACCTCATGACTGTTTCCCATTGCTCCTCAGTCCAATCTTATTGCTCCCTCGCAAACTGAACTCGTTTTTCCCCAATTAGCCTCACTAACAAGTGGCTTTCTTGTGGCTATGCAGCTGTATAGCCCCAATCCTCCAAGTTCTTGTTGCATTGTGACCGTGGAAATGTACTGTACAATTCTTTTTTTTTTTTTTAAAGGTGAGACTTCACCAAGCATTTTAATGATCTCCACTCTGGATCAGTCATGATTTTTCTCCAACCCATTTCTTTCATGAAGTTGACAGTTCACAACTATCCTTCCAGGTTTGAATACATTTTTGGACAGTTCAAGGCCCAATTCCAGAGATTTCAGCAATCTCCTAAACTGTTTTCTTGATGCTGGCCAATAATTTCCCCCTCTTGAAACGCTGTAACACCTTTTCAACAACCATGAGATACATCTTTTGACATGTTTTTTATGAAATGAGAAGTTATTTTGTTTACGCCATGAAACCAGGTCCATCAAATGCAGCTGCTCTATTCAATCCTTTGGAACTTCAGTCCATTTTAAACTCTAGAGGAGATCCCAAGGTTTCCAACAGACCCACATATATCCTGCTGAATTACAAGGACGTGTTTAAAACGATGTACAAGATCTAGATGTCTGGTAGCATGTAATATCTGCTAAATGCTATGGCCATAAAAAACATGGCGTCCTGGGTTTGAATATTTCTCTTAGTATAAATGTGATGAAGCTTCAGTGAAGTGCTGCAGCCAGCAGATACAGAATATGTATGTGAAATTGTCCAACAACATGAAAAAAATGCTTCCTCTGACTTCTAACATACGTAAGGTAAAACTTAAGTGAAACGTCAGAGTTTATGGGGTAAAATCATCCCAGTGCAAGTTTGTCTCAGTTCACTGGGCTTCACGTGTGGGGAGTTCCATGGAAAATAGGATTTGAATTTAAAGTGAACATTAAACAACACAGTGGAATATGAAGCATGCATGGCTATTTGGAAGAGGCTGGATCCTTATCTTTGTAAATTAATATCTTTGCAGCATGTTTACCTTAGATCAAAAGAAAGGAATACATAACTTAAGAAGCATAAAATAATGGCAGCAATATTTTACAACAGTGTAAACTCCCTCGCGACATTATCTTAAGTTCTATATTTATCAAACTGAATAGCAGAGCATAAACTCTCCGTACCAGGGGAGGCAGGAAATTCAACAGATACAAAGATAACTTATCAGCTGAAAAAGTACGCTTTTTGGGAAATTCAGCGCATTTTTATAGCCTGGGAACACATCGGTTTCAGCTGAGTGTGTCATGCTGTATGAGTGTAGCTCTATGGATACGGCAAATGAAATTGCTTATTACTGGAGCAAATGGTATGGCTTCATTCCAGTTTCCGTCCAGATTCAATTTTGATGTATTTATCATATGTATTCCCAGTTGGCCTATTAGGAATAATACAACGTATTTATAGAACCAGTACACTAAGCCAGGCATGTGAAAACAGCTACTTCACCTGAACAGTCTCTACCATTAAAAAAAATGTTTCAGAAAGACATCCTACAATTCCACAGAGGCACCATACTTAGTTCAAGCGTTCTTTGTTATGCAAAATGCCTCCTTCTGCTGGCGTTGATGCCTGTTATCGAGAGTACAATAAAGAGTCAAGCAGGGTTCTACTGTGCGCTGAAGCCAAACGACCCTATTTTTCTGAGAAAACAGTAGCATTGCGCTAGCTTTCTGCGGCATCTCTTTCCTTCTTATGTTTGGTGTCAGACTTGTTCACACTTGAACCAGATTTGCGAAGACTTCTTGCACATGCAAAACCCTACAATAAATGCAAAACCACACACGCAAAGCCGATAACGCGGCCAATGTTCGGCACAAAATCCACACCCTGGTTATCTGTTGGCCGTGTTACTGGGTCCTGGTCAATCTGGCCCTTGGTGTAATTAGCTATGATGGCTTTATGTTGACATTTACACACTGCTGAGATTTTCTATTCTCTCTTTATAGTGGTTTTTTTTTTGGGGGGGTGGAGGAGAGGAGTGCAGGGGTACTTTCTAATCAGTAAAGGGTCACATCCATGCCCGGGAGGTTGACTGCTTCAAGCGCTAAACATCCATTGCAGTAGCTGTGCCTCTGGGATCATGAATCACGCAACGCTGGAAGTCCTCAGATGCCTGATTACTCAGAATAGTGCAGAAAATTCAGCTAAGAGTCCATAAATCCCCTGTGCCATCAACTGAAAATGCCAATCAGCAATCGCCCATCCCGAGTCGACCGTGAGAAATAGGACAGAAGCAGTCGATTAACTCGAAGCGCCATGAGACGGCTGCACGCGATCAGTTGGAGGAGAACGCCGATCTGTCTTGCCACCGTACAGAGCTGTGGTGCGTTTGGTGCTGGGTGAAAACGCGTCGAGTTTACCTAATGAAATGCGTGATGTTGCACCAGTCCTGCGGGTCGATCTGCGCCATGTCGGCCCGGAATTGGCTGGCGCACTGTTCCATCTCCACCAGTAGAGCCGATTCGTTGCAGTGGCCTCCTCGAGGCCTCGCCACCTCCTCCAGCTTTGTGCTCCCTGTGGCTGAGTTACGTTCAGCAAGAGAAGCAAACTGCGTCATGTGACGAAAACGGTGAAATATTCTATAGAGGTGTAGCTACCGCGGCCTCGCTAACTGGGTGAAGGGAAAGCGTTCGAGAGGCCCCATAGCTGGGGAGCCCCCCTCAAAAATTTCAATAGGATGGGGATCCCAGAGCACTACTTTACAATGGGGCCCCAAATCCTTAGCTACGGCCCTGCCAGTGTTATGATAATAAAGTTTGTAAGTAAATGATCTCACTCAAAACTGTAAGTCAAAACAGATGGCAAAAGCACCATACAATTTTAATTCAATCACAGAACAGTACATATGAAGTACACAGACTCATGAATATCATGCAAAAATGCTGCATGAGAATGTTGTGCTGAAATTCGTGTAGGACACATTCCATAATGGTATTATATTGTTGAAAAAAGCTGAACAAAACGCAGCAGTATATCTTGCACAGCGTTACTCAATGAAGTGACAAAAACAGGATCAGTGCAGCCTTAACTGACATAGTTTTATCATGCTTACCTGAAAAGTCACTTGTCATCACTGTAGTAACTAAAAGAAAAAGAAAACAAAATCAATCTGCAGTGAACAATTAGATTAAGTAATTATATACTTCAGCAACTCCACAGTCACTGTTACTTCACAAGTTTTTCTGAATTCTTCATATCTGTATTGGAATATTCACTGATTCTTCACAGTGACTTTCCAAGAATTATTTGCCATTGATAATCTCATAGAATATAACTTCCCATGCATAAATCAGCTTTAATTATATATTACTTCATGTTCAACCTGATCAAAATGAAGTGTATTGTTAATATGCATCTGCCCATCAAACATTTGCATGCGTGTAACATAGTGGCATAAGAAAGTATTTGCCCCTACTTATGTTGTCTTTTTTTGTTAAAAAAGTAAAAAAAATAAGGAAAAACAGGGGAAATAAGAAGGGGTAATTTTTTTTTTCTTGACACTGCATATAATGGGTTTGAATAAATTAGCATTACAATGATTCTGCCGTATGTACAAATAACGTAAAAACACATTTAGCACAGGAGGGTTTGTGTGGAAAAACCAACAGAGAAATAGAGCAGCAGACAGGAGGTGCTTTTGACGTGGGAAGTCGAGGCGCTCCGGGCTGTGATTGAGACTGGTGTGGGAGCGTTAAGGTGATTATAAGTGGGAGTGGGAGTGCATTTGACTGGGGCCCTGCTGGCTGTAATGACTGGGATTCAGTCTGCAGGGTAGATATGATTTGGCTGAGAGAGGGATGAGTCTGTGGTGGGAGCTGGAAGGTGAGTCTGAATGGAGCAGGAGTGGTGACTGTAGAAGCCGTTGGGTTTGGGAATATCCTGCATGGAACGGCACCTATGATCCCCAGCTCGAGGCTTACACTCAGACTCTGTCCTCTGTCATCAATGACCCTTCAAAGAGCAAGTTTTTTTGGAGTGCTGTTTTCAAAATTTTAATTCAGTGATCCGGAACAGGGGTTCCCGACCTCGGCCCTGGGGCCTCCCTGTGTATGCAAGCTTTCGTCATTTTAATAAGCAGTTAATTTGTCCTCATTAGGCGTATTTTGTGTTGAAAGCAGTTATTTGCTGTCTTAAGCCAAATTTTAACACGTTGACTGCCAACTACGAGATAACTCGTAATGGCTGGTCCGGGCCAGCTAGACTTGAAAATTCGGGAAATTATCCATCCCTTTATTGACTACAATTAGTCCTGGCTAATTCTTGATGGTTTTCCTTTATAAACACGTTTTCCAATTCAAGAATAATCAAGTGGCAATTGAAGACACGTTTCCCCATGTGATCTTCTAATTCAGTAGAGAATAATATAATTAGGTCTATGCAATTGGCACTCAGCAACGGTATTTTTTTTTTTTTTCCCCATGTGATTCAGAACAGCAAATAATGAAGGTAATTCTGGTGACAAGTACGTGGTTTAATTTACATTTTCCAGTCTGACAGCTGTCTATTTTTTACAGCAAGTTTGCGTGACCATGCTGCAAAAAACAGGTGTAGGTACTTTGCCGAAATTACCTTCATTCGCAAATGAGTTCTGAAATGCCGCTCTCACTGGAAAAAAAATAATGTTTTTGGAGTGCCAGTGCATAGACCTAATTATAATTAAATTATTTTCTACTGAATGTAGCCCATTATTTGCTGTTAGATCGCATGGGGGAGAGAAGCCGTGTCTTCAATTGCCACTTGATTATTCTTGAATTGGAAAACGTGTTTATAAAGGAAAACCATCAAGAATTAGCCAGGACTAATTGTAGTCAATAAAGGGATGGATAATTTCCCCCGAATTTTCAAGTCTAGCGCTGGCCCGGACCAGCCATTACGAGTTATCTCGTAGTTGGCAGTCAACGTGTTAATGGAAATATCCTCGTGTGCCGTGAAGAATAAACACCTTGAACATATTTTTTTTTCTATGTAGCAAGCAATTTCAGATAACAGTTTTAAACAAATCAAATTCGACACCGAGAAAATCAGTAAGCACCACATTAGGTTGCTGAAAACAGGTGCTTAGAGGTCTGACAAGAACAACACAAAACAGGTTCGACAAGTTTGTCATTTGGTTGTCGTATGATAAATTGTTAGTTTTTGTAACTATGTGTCCAGTTTCACCAATTAGGAACCCATTGATAGTTTACATTGGGCAATTTATTTCTCCTCTTTTTATGCACATTACTAATATATCACAAAGTGGATATGGAATTTATTCTTCACTGCATGTATGCATACTGTATGTCCTAAGAAAATAAATTACTGCTCTAAATATAAATGTACCAAATTAAGATGAATTAACAGCTTGTCAAGATCCTTGATAGCAATTGTGGTTGTAAAAAATAAAAAATAAAAAAAAATAAAAATGTGCTTCGTGGGGGCGAAGGCAATACCCCTCAGCCCCGACACACTGAATCAAAGGTGAAGGTGTTTGAGCCAGAGTGAAAGGTCATTGTGGTATAAAACCTGGATGAGGCATGTATATCCACCAGGGCAAGTCCACAAATGCAAAATCAAGCTCCTAACCCGAGCGGTTTGAGAGAAATGGCCCAGACAAAGTTTTAAAGGTGAAGGTCACTGAGCCAAGGTCAAAGGTCATTCGGATACGAAACCTCAACTAGGCACAACTACCCACCAAGGCAAGTCCACATATGCAAAATCAAGTTCCTAACCCAAGCGGTTACAGAGAAATGGTCCGGAAAAAATTTTCCCGCCCGTTCGCCCGCCCGTCTGTGAAGGGGACGACAATATCCCTCTGCCCCTTAGTCGGGCCTGAAGGGTATAAACGACAGCATACACAGGGGGGGCCTCGGGACCAAGTTTGGAAACCACTGATCTCAAATTTCAATTAAACCAAAGACCAGCGGTGCTTGTTAAATCTCCATTAATCTGTTCATTCTGAGAACAGTTTTGTAATCCAACATCTGATATAGTTAATTCCTTAATTAATTGCATTATATTTACACTACTGGAATGAAATTCTCATCTTGCAGGGCAGCAGTGTCTGCAGACTTTAGCGGCTTCCTCTCAGTTAGAAAGGTTATTGCCTTGAAAATGAAGTGAGTGGACTTTTCACATAATAATTGACTTGTATGAATCACTTCTAGCAACACGCACTTCAAACCTGCAGACACGGTGGACCAGCAGGAGTGGAGTTCGTTACTCCTCATAAACACTGTAATATTTTACTCACACCAGAAGCGTTGTGGACTCTGTGTGGGGTCTGCTCCCTTCCAGTGAGCAATTCTAGCTAGTTAAAGCGAGTATACCAGCATTCTCAGTGTCAGACTATGGTTGGTACAAAAGCTGGTACAAAAGCTCTGCTGATATGGGTTGCCTAAAGGGTGCAGAGACCATCTCACAGCGTCATTAATTCAGGCATGGCAGCCTGCCTGGAAAACTGTCATCAGTCCCAATATGGTCACTCGCGTACCTATCAGTCAGATGTGGGGTTTAATCAATTCATTTAGATTTTTTTTCAAAGTCAAAAAGTGGTTGGGGGAGTTACACTGCAAAAAATGCCAGTCTTAACTAGCCTATTAATCTTATTATGAGACCTAACGTCCAAATTTTTCCCTCTAAAGTAGAAAATATGACCTCATTTTAAGTTGCCATGTGCCTGACAAGTGATATATTCTTATTCCATTGGCAAATCCAAAAAAGAGTCAAATTATCTCACCTTATTGGCCAATTTTTGTCTTACTGAGATAAGAAATAAGAATCTTAACTCTTAATACAAGATTAAAATGCTTGGTAAGATTTTTGATTTTTTTGCAGTGTAGCAATGTGGGAATGGCAAGATTCAATGGGAAACCTTCAATCACATTCCGTGCTGCATCCTTCCCTGTTCACCGTTGCCAGTAGATTTGACCAGGAAGGGCACTTTCCACAAGAAAGCCAAGCCCACCACAGCAAGGTCCAAATCAAATAAGGAACTCTGATGCCAAAAGTCAGACGGTCGATTCTATAGACTTAGGGAATGACTGCTATTGTGATGAGCTATATATAGACATTTCCTGTTTCAGGATGCTGGGTCTCTCACACCAGAGGCCCACGTGATCCTGCAGCTCGATGAAGTTGAAACGCTTTCGTCTTTCAGGCGGCCAACTGGGAGTTAGGAATAAGGTTTAGAATATCTGCTCCTGAAATTTCTATTTTTTTAATGAGATTACGCCTGACATCCGTGTTTGTTGAAGGTCGTCCGAATGCTGCTTTAAACTCATTTACACTTCCATTTTTTAAGGCATCTACAAATTAGTCAGAATATTAAAAATTACCTCCTCGAAACTGACGGTACAGAAGCAGATGGATGCCATTTTATCAGTTTTTTTTTTTCTCACCCTAAATTTCACCAGCATGACCGAATTAGATTTTCAAAAACAACCTGAGAAAATAAAGATTTCCAGGGCATGCACGCGTTAAAAGGGTCTGTCAACATGGCCACATGCAGGGAGTCTGTTTGTGGGAAAAGATCGGCGGAATCTTTTACGGTCCCTGAGTCAGAGACTCTCGCAAACACTCATGTGAATCTCAGCACCGCCTGCAGCATGGTGCCATAATCTCAGTTCTGGGGCAATAGGTTTTACGCGCTCCGAGGGGGAAAGGGCATTTTTACGACACACTGACCGCTTCCTAGTGATTCTGCGAAAGAGAAAGTCCTGCGTCATGGCCTTGAACTTTAACACTTTGAAGTGCATTTTTTTTTTTTTTTTGGAGGGTTTTTTCTCTTGAAATTCTAAGTAAGAGTTTTTGTGTCCATTACGGTCAATTTCCAGTAAAAACAATGCCATCGGAATGTACATTTTCTGCTCTTTTTTACATAAACAGACCAGCTTTTTCCGGGAACTGATCATTGTTGAACGTCATTCTACATCAGAATTCTGCTGCTGATAAAGACGAAGGACTCTTGTCAGATCAGAGGTTAAACAGTGAATAACTACAGCTGGCAAGCCTGCGAGAAGTATAGGTCCACAAACTAGTCCACCAAAACTCCCTTTCAGCAGCTTGCAAAATAAACTCATTGGTCACTTCATTAAATACACCTTGCTAGTACCAGGTTGGACCCCTTTTTGTCTTCAGAAGTGCCTTAATTCTTTGTGGCATAGATTCAACAAGGTGCTGGAAACATTCCTCATAGATTTTGGTCCATATGAACATGACAGCATCACGCAGTTGCTGCAGATTTTTCACCTCCACATCCTTAATACAAATCTCCTGTTCCACCACATCCCAAAGCTGCTCTATTGGATTGAGACCTGATAACTGTGCAGGCCATTTGAGTACAGTGAACTCATTGTGATGTTCAAGAAACCAGTTTGAGATGATTTGAGCTCTGTGACATGGCACGTTATCCTGCTGGAAGTAGCTATCAAAAGATGGGTACACTGTGGTCATTAAGGGGTGGATATGGTCAGCAACAATACTGAGGTAGGCTGTGGCATTTAAACAATGCTCAATTGGTACTAAGGGGGCCAAAGGGTGCCAAGAAAATATCCTCCAAAAAATTACACCATCACCACCAGCAGCCTGAACCATTGATACAAGGCAGGATGGATACATGCTTTCATGTTGTTTACACCAAATTCTGACCCTACCATCCGAATATTGCAACAGAAATCGAGGCTCATCAGACCAGGCAACGTTTTTCCAATCTTCTGTTGTCCAATTTTGGTGAGCCTGTGCGAGCCTCACTTTCCTGTGCTTAGCTGGCAGGAGTGCCACCTGTTGTGGTCTTCTGCTGCTGTAGCCAATTTGCTTCAAAGTTCAACGTATTGTGCATTCTGCTTTGTTCTTCTGTATACCTCAGTTGCAACGAGCCATTATTTGAATTACTGTTGTCTTTCTGTCGGCTTGAACCAGTTCGGTCATTCTCTTCTAATCTCTGGCTTCAACAAGGCATTTTCACTCAGAGAACTGCTGTTCACTGAATATTTTCTCTTTTATCAGACCATTCTCGGTAAACCCTAGAGATGGCTGTGCATGAAAATCCCAGTAGATCAGCAGTTGCTGAAATACTCAGACCTGCCCGTGTGGCATCAACAAAGATGCTATGTTCGAAGTCTCTTAAATCAGTTTTTGTCCCCATTCTGATGCTCAGTTTGAGCTTCAGCAGATCATGTTGACCATATCTACATGCCTAAATGCACTGAGTTGCTGCCATATGACTGGCTGATAAGGTATTTTTTTTAAAGGCCCGCTCACGCATAGACGCTGCTTCTACTACGATGGAAAAGTGGCCGAGAGCGTGGCCAATCATGGGCCAAACGTGGGAGGATCTCCATGAGCGTGGTTTGGTTGGGGCGGGATCTCCTAGGTCGGGAAGCTGCACGCTCTCCCCACGCTTATTTTGAACGTGCACACAATAAGCGTGGCTGGGTCGTGGCCAACAAAAAGCGGGGCAAAGTCTTATTAAGAACGTAGTGGGAACACCATTATTGTACAAGCAGCGTGATAGCATCGTGGTGAGATCTCTGTGGTCATAATAAAAACGCAGCACCGTTCTTGTTGGAGCAGAGCCAGTTGAATCAAATCAGCATCAGGTCCGATCATCTTCGAAGTTGGGAAAGAACTGAAGAAATGCTTGAACACCCCCGATTTATATCAATGTAACCCTCGTTTCTCAATTTAGGTCGTGTGCTCCAGGTCTCTGGGCTATGGGAATGAGCGCTACAATTGGTGGTACACAAATCAATCTTTAATCTTCATTCTTCGTTAATCACACCAATACAGTACTGTACAGCTAACATTACATCCAACAAAACGGACTGCTCAACTCAATAGTTTTTTTCTGCTGCTTCCTTTTTCCCATCACGCCCCTTCTTCCCCAATGAACCAATTATAAGAGGAAATACTATTCAATCGAAGCAAAAGGACATAAATTATAACTTAAATCAGTGCACAAAATAATTGCATAAATAATAAGTACAATGACTTTTGCTTACTGTATTGTATTTTCTTCACTCACTGTATTTAACTTATGCATCACAAAAATCAGTTGAGCAAGTATAAGATACTCCAAAGAAATATAATGCATACAGTTATTACAATTACATAGACATCACCACAAATCGTACTAGAAGCGTAATATGGTCAGCATCAGCGTAGCAACATAGTCTTACAGTCTTCTAGGTCTGTGTAACAATGTAGAATGGTCCTGTACGTTGTAGTGGCAACATAGTAGAAACGACCGCTTGGTCGGCATTGGTCTAGGCGTAATCATAGTGGCAGTGAGTCAGCAGCGCTTTTGATGTAGAAGCATCACAGTACAGTCTTAATGTAGTCTTTAACTTCCCAAATTGCTGGATTTTGACGGCGATAATGCCCCGATTTGGTAACTTTTTCAGAGCAGGGATGATCGGGGTAATCGGCATAATCTTCGTAAGGTCGTAGCGCAGTGTGAATGGGGTATAAAGAGCAGTGGAACTGGTGTACCTAATAAAGTGGCCGGTGAGTGTATATATTATATTCAAACAGAGGTCTGATCGATCAGAACCTTCATTAACTCCTGTGGGGGGTGAATAGCTAGCAAAAATGGGCCATAGTTCTTACTTCAAGAACCTTATCATCCAATAAGATAAATGCAACATTTAACAGGCTTGAAACAGAGGAACCACATACCGACCTCGACATAGCAATGCTTTTAAATGCAATAGGTCAACAGTCAAGGTACAGTACACAGAAGATTAATGCAGGCCAGACAACTCATAGTCAGTGGACAGCAACCAGGAACAAACAGTGCAGACAGGATGAAGTCAACAGAACAGACAGTGGTCAGAACCGGTACCTAGATCAATTCAAAAACGAAGGAGAGCAGCAGGAGCAGGGCAAAGACAAACAAACACAGGGTGCAGGAGCACAGGGACAAGGACACAGGCACTGGAGGAGCTGCTGGAACAGACAGGTAAGGACTAGCTCAAAGCAGGCACAAGACAATCCAGCAAGGAACACCAAACAAAGACAGTAAATTCACTAGACAAGGAATCAGGTGCGGGGAGTGACATGGAGGGAATTAGGAACAGGTGAGAGCATCATAGGACAACAACTATGAATGAACTAATAAATGGGTAATGTGGGTAGGAAAACACTTGTGGACCAAGTGTTCCCCTCACCCTTGTAAATCTGCCTTCAAGGAATGGACACATTCTCCAGAGTCTGATGCGATCAGGTTTATTGTAAGTCGCTCAAAGTGAAATACAAAACCCAGGCTGGTCTGCGCAAACCACATAGCATTCATTCTTCATTAATCACCCCACGCCGACTGACCACCAATAGTCCGAACCCTCATATATTGGCCTTTAGCCACATCCCTTTAGATGGGATTTAAAGTGATTCTTTCTGCCTTATCCAATATTATTAATTCTGATTGGTACATTGTCATATAGCAACCCTCCACTCTTAGTAACAAGTTTACTATTACATCATAGTGTAAATTAATTTTAGGCCTACAGGGACGCTCGAAGACCACATATGAGCCTCCCAAACCTTGGGTTCAATTGAAGGTCAGTGTGGATGCCCAAATTGGCTGGATTCCTGAATATTTCCAGAATAAACTGGAGTGAGCTGGCTCATATAATGGAGCTGCTTGTTGGTTGACTACCAATATGGTCATACCGGAAGATTAGCTCATCTAGCCAGCCTTGGTCGGCCTGCTAGGGCCCCTGTTCTCTTGGTTTTTTGGCAGATTTATGAGTTTGTTTCTTCACAGCTCCACATTCTTACAGCAGTTTTAAGGGGCCACAAGAACCTGGCTGAGTTCTCTCTGTTGAACTGTGATTATAGTAATACTCTGAATTCAGAACCTTTTGGGATATTTTTCCCACCACATGGGACAACAAGGAAAAACCAAAAAACAAAGAATAGAACTGCTGCTAGGAGATGGCGATGTGGCACAAATTACTGCGTGACAGAAATGTCTTTTTTAACTACTCATTTGACACTAATCAGTGGAGCTTCACAGTAATACATGGATAGCCTGTCCAGATTTGGTGTAAAGTCAAAGTTACCAAAATCATATCATAATCATACCAAAAATAATTATTGTTACAGGCTTGCTATGCAATTAAAAAGAACTATATTTCATTTTTATTTTAATGTCTGAAAATTACAATATTCATATCAGATTTGTTTAACTGGAATTAAAACAGAAGGCAACTAAGCTTATAATAATAATAATAATAATAATAATAATAATAATAACAAATGCAAATGTAAAGGCAAGCACAATAAATGACTTGTTTATGATACAAGGTCTTGAAATGCATTTTCCTTGCGCACTTCAAAGGACATAAACACAATTATTCAATAACGAGTGATTTCATACAATTTGAATGCAAATATGCTGCATATTATGACAGCCTAATTACAAAATAAGAGGGCAAAGATGGCTTGTCTTTCAAAACAACTGTCTGTTCCCTGATGTTCTCCTCCACTTCAAACTCTTGTGTACTCATATTAACACCGCTGGACCTCACACTGTAATATTCCACAACAGCAAATCTTATAATGGTTTCCAACAGTGAGAGCTGAGTCAGTAATTTCCTGCCCCTTTGCAAAGCCTTTTTTTAAATTCAGTGAGCCCTGACGGAGGTCGGCCTATTCAACTGAACGCTTAGCGCTTTAATAAATGTCTGTGAAATTTGCAAGGAATAAATATGCTGACATCCCTCTTTGGGTCAGAATGTATTAATCACTTTGTCCGGCAAATTTGAAGATGGCTGTTCGTGTGCAGCAAATAAAACCTTGCTCTGTGAAACTACTGTGCCGTCACAATGCTACACTTCCGTGCAGTGCCACTTAATTCCACATAATGCTGATGGATCACTCAAATAAAGCAGTCGTAGCATGAAGATTATGGGAAAATATCTCACAAAATGACTCCGATAAGATGCTGTCAGACTCCCAGCTGCCGTCTTCTCAGAGCAGAACAAATGAAAGAGAGGTTTTGTTACTTGTGTTCGGTTGCCTTTTAGAGTATTTCCACTCAAAAGCATACAATATTTCACCATTGCTCCCTTGAGCAGGATACTGGAACTGCATAATCTCAGTGTTAATGTCTCAGTATAAAATCACTTTTTCAGCAGGGTATAGTATATCAGGAGTGGCCGACTGTGGTGCTGGAGAACTGCAGGGAATGCAGCTTTTTATTCTCACCCACATAACCAGGTGAGGAGATTTCACTGTAATCATGTGCTGTAATAGATCAAATAAATGCAGAGTAACAACAACAAGCATGAAATACTCAGATCTTTTGCTACGGTTTTGGCGTTCTGGCCAGGAAACAAACACAACAGAGGGATGGACAGATGGTCAGGAAGGTGGACGAACATATGAAAAGGTACATCTACACTATAAGATATATGTCATGGTTTTGGAGGCTGGCGGTGGCTTTGGGAGCTTTCTTTGTAGCTCTCGTCTGGGACGATATCGTTTTGCCCACAATCGGATTCTTGGGCCAGCTGGCATTAATTGGGGGCAGCGCCCGGATTCTATTTAAGCCCAAGTTCCGCCTCGCTGCCCTTGCTGGAGTGTCAGTGTTTTGTTTGTACTTAAGCCGGTAAGGTCTCTAGTTAGAGAGTTGTTGAGGAATTAGCTGCAAAAGAGGAAAGTGCTAGTTAGCAAGGGAATCTTTCTCTCTGTTTTTCCTCTTTCTGGGCACCGTCTGGTGCTAATTCTTTTTATCTCGGTTTCCGAGAATTTTCCCTTTTATTTCGTTCTGTTGAGCTCGCTTTGCTTCCTTATTGTTACACGGACTGGATCTAGGTCCTTTGGAAGCGCGAGTCTCCCGCTCTGATTTCCGTCTGTGTTTGTCTCTTATTTTGCTATTCTTCCTTTCGTTCCGGCCACAGCATTTGGCATCTCAAAAAAAACCAACCATCACAATATATACAACCCCAATTCTGAAATAGTTGGGAAAAAGTGTAAATTGTGAATAAAATAAAAACGCAATGACTTTCAAATCACACCAGCCAGTATTTTATTCACTATAGAACAGAGATAACATAGCAAATGTTGAAACTGTGAAATTTTGCAATTTTATCCACAAAATGAGCTCATTTCAAATTTTATGGCTGCTACAGTTCTCAAAAAAGTTGGGACAGGGGCCTGTTTACCATGGTGTAGCATCCCCTCTTCTTTTTTTTTTTTTTAACACAGAGTGGAGGCATCTGGGCATTGAGGAGACAAGTTTCTTGAGTTTAGCCATTGGAATTTGATCCCACTCTTGTTTAATACAGGCTTCCAGCTGCTGGAGGGTTTTGGGTCTCCTTTGACGGACTTTTTGTTTAATTATGTGCCAAATGTTCTCAATCAGTGAAAGATCAGGACTGCAGGCAGGCCAGTTCAGCACACAGACTCTTCTATTATGAAGCCATGCTGTTGTAATACCTGCAGTATGTGGTTTTGCATTGTTCTGCTGAAATACACAAGGCCTTCCCAGGAATAGATGTCATCTGGAGGGAAGCATATGTTGCTCTAAAACCTTTATGTACCTTTCAGCATTCATGGTGCTTTTTAAAACATGCAAGTGTCCCACACCATACGCACTAATGCGTCCCCATGCCATCAGAGATGCTGGCTTTTGAACTGAACACTGATAAGAGGAGGGGTGGTCTTTCTCCTCTTTAGCCCGGAGGACACGACGCCCATGATTTCCGACAAGAATGTCAAATTTGGACTCGTCTGACTGCAGGACACTTTGCCACTTTGCAACCGTCCATTTTAAATGAGCCTTGGCCCACAGAACACGGCGGCGCTTCTGGATCATGCTCAACAATGGCTTCCTTTTTGCATGATAGAGTTTTAGGTGGCATCTGTGGATAGCACAGCGGACTGTGTTTACAGACAGTGGTTTCTTGAAGTATTCCTGGGCCCATTTAGTAATGTCAATGACAGAATCATTCCGGTGAGTGATGCAGTGGCGTCTGAGGGCCCGAAGATCATGGGCATCCAATAAAGGTCTTCGGCCTTGTCCCTTACGCACAGAGATTAATTCCAGTTTCTCTGAATCTTTTGATGATGTTATGCGCTGTCGATGATGAGACTTTCAAAGCCTTTGCAATTTGACGTTGAGGAACGTTGTTTTTAAAGTATTCCACAATTTTTATACGCAAGCCTTCAAAGGTTGGTGAGCCTCTGGCCATCTTTACTTCTGAGAGACTCAGCCTCTCTAAGACATCCCTTTTATAGCTAATCACGTGACACACCTGATGCCAGTTGCTAAATGTTCTTTCTGCTGATTCTCTTATATATTAATTGCTTTTTCAGCCCTTTTTTGCCTGTGTCCCAACTTTTTTGAGACCTGTTGCAGCCAGAAAATTTGAAATAAGCTCATTTTGTGGATAGAAATGTAAAAATGTCTCAGTTTCAACATTTGAAATGTTATCTATGTTCTATTGTAAATAACATATTGGCTCATGTGATCTGAAAGTCATTGCATTTTGATTTTATTCACAATTTACACTTTGTCCCAAGTATTTCGGAATAGGGTTGTATATATATGACTTTATGGAAAAATCTTGAATGATTCAGAACTTCAGGCTCAGAAAAGAAGCGTGACAGATGGACACACAGACAGACACACTGACAGACAGATGGAAGAATGGGTGGGCGGACACTTGGATGGATGGACAGAAACGCAGAAGGGCAACACTCATTTCTGCACCCTTATTCAACTTTGAGGCTGAGGACAAAAATCAGTGGACACTGCAGCTCTCCAGGATCATGGTTGGCCACCTCTGGTACGTACTGTATGCTCTAAATACACACTCTGTGCTGCATTATGTGTTTCTTTGTTTTTACTTGCAAGTCTCGCAGGATAAGAGTGTTTGAAAAATGAATGCAATGCGGTAATTTTCATAACAAGCCCTGGCCTGAAGCACTGCAAATTTGTGTTTTCCCCTCAATATCAGATGAAGGTGATTATCAGATGGAGAAACGTGGACGATGTGTTAATAGTGTAACTCTATCACTTGATATGAATGCTGAGTTATACCCAATACCATCAGCCCTTACTAAGCAGGAGTTAAGACCCCTGATCCAATGTTATGTTATAGCTGAGATACTGAGTGAATGTCATATTAGACTTTAGACTTAGACTTTATGGAAGACTATAACGGATTATCAAATGGCTGTCTTGCCTATATGACACATTCTATGTGGATCTAGATACAGTAAAATTAAAGCTGTCAGGCCACGTATGTCCAGTGAATTGTACAGCGATCACACCTACTGTGATTGGTTGATCATTGTTTCAGTTTTCTAATATAGGCTGATCACACTATGCATTTTCCAGTGTGAACTTCAGGAGATGTCTGGGACAACGTGAAATAGCAAATTCTGCCGGCAATCCCAAATGATTTCATCTGACCGAAGGCAATTTAATGCAGTGAGCCTGAAAGAAGATAATTCAATGTCTGCTTTTATCACTGTGAAGTTTGGGGATATTCAGGGCATCTCTCCAAGAAAACAGAAAATGGCAAGCACTCAGTTCCCAAAATGGCGTGTGTGAATTACTCTTCCAATTTTCAGAAAGTGACAAGTTAAATGTTGCAAAAAATTGGACCTTTTGGCCAGAGAGAGCAGCATTTTCTATACAGACACATTGTAAAGTCTTAATGGTCGGGAAAAAACACAGCTAGTCTCCTCACAATAAACAATGGCAGTGCACTTTGCACACTGAAACATAAGACAGGCCAATTTTTTAATTGCAAATACGAAATTCCATCCATCCATTATCAAAATTGCTCCTTCCTCATCAGTCGCTGAGGGGTTGGAGCCTTTCCTAGCCGACTATGGGCAGTACACACCCTGGACAGCTCGCCTATCAATCACAGAGCTCACACTCCATTCACTCACACACTCACACCTGTGGGAAATTTATACTCTCCAATTAACCGAGCATGTATAGTACTGTGCAAAAGTCTTAGGCACCCCACATTTTTTTTAAAACTTAAATCTGGCTTTAGATGTTTATTTTTTGTTTTCCACATTTGCGTTGCTGAAGATAAAAAGTATATTTGAAATTCTCAATGCTAAATCAAAAAAATAGTTTTATAAATAAATGTTGGTATTTCATTAAAAACAGTTGATACAGATAATATAGTCTTGACAGAGCCCAGATGTCAACATCATCATGGCTGTCTGCAATTACAGATGCAAGTGAGACAGTCAGTCTGCAGAAAAACGGTGACAAGTTTTCCACTCTGCTTGGAACAAGCAAAAAGCCAATCATCTTACAAACTACAGCACAACAGGACAGTGTCCCAGATTTTTTTGGCAAAAGTTAGTTACACCAAATATTGGTTCGATATAGTTTATAATAGTTTACAGCTCTGTTTAGTACATTTCTCAGTTATTATAACCTTTTTATTTCATCATTTTTGCAAGCATATTTGCCCTACGAAATTGCTTTAAATGTGCCTAAAACTTTTGCGCAGTGCTGTATGTTTTGGGCCCTGGGAAGACACCCACTCTAATACGGAGAGAATATGCAAACTTGACACAGAAAGGCCCCAGGCCAGATATAAACTCGCAACCTTTTTTCTGTGCGACATCAGCACTGCCTACTAAGTCAATTTGCTGCCAAATGCCAAAGTCATTTCGAGAGGTAATTTTATATGCGCTCTTACAAACTGAAATTGAAAACTGCATAGGAATAATATTTCATGCACACAATCGGTAGCTATCTTGCAGGTAGTATAATAATGACAAGACGACAGTGTAATCACTATCCCCTGCCACCATCAAGGGCCATAACTCTGTAAAAAAATATGCTTTGAAATCCATTTTTTAACTCAACATAGATCATGAGTAGCTTATTAAGCGAAATTTCACGCATCGGGGTATGATATTTTCAGAGAAATCTCGTCCCCATTGTGGCTTGGATGGACGGACGGACGGACGCACGTACAGACGCACGGATGGATGAACGGACGGTCCCCAGTCCAATATCCCCTGTCACACTTTGTGGCGGGGGATAAGAATACATCCACATTTGTCAAAGGAACTAAATGCTGTGCAAAAGCAAACATGACAGCGCAGTTATGGAGACAAAAGCTACATATTGTTAGCCTCATAGCATAATTGCCCAAGTCATTTTTTGGCTTACTGTTGCAATATCAAAAAAAAAAATACCAATGTGCTTGCTAAAAATTGTGTTTTTTCTTGTTTTCCGAAAACGTTCAAATATGACTTAGGCAACTATGCTATTAGGCTAGCGATATTCTGTTTTTAAATGGGATTAATAAATAAATGCTCGCTTCCCATCCATATTCTCAGGTATTGAGTTATAAAGGTAGGATCTGAATGTGCAAATAAATCATGGTGACCTCTTCTTTATAAACTGGTGGCTGGCAATGCGTACCTGCTCCAGATAAGATGGCACAGACAGAACTACAGATCTATTAGACAATAGTTTCGCTTTTCGGTGATTAATGATTTTATCTGAATCTGGGAATTACAATAGGGACTCAATTTTCTCAGTGTTTCTTCAGGTGAATAGGGGTAATGGAAAGCATTTTTCAAAAAGCTACTGATATAGAAAGTTCCAGCATGGTTTGTAATCTCACATTTAGACTGATGCTCTAGGACCAGTCTAATGCAGAAACTCGAAATGATCAGAACTAAGCCGCTGGGAATGTGACACATAGGCAATGAGCAGTGTCAGGCTTCTGGTCTTACCCTGGTGTGTCTCAAAAATAAGGCCACACATCAGATTCCGTAAAGTGACGTGATGTCAGGCCTATGAATAATGCAGTTGTGGGGCACAAAAGAACAAGAACAGAACTTTGTAATACGTCGACACTTTTCCAGGTCAGGAAAACACATCATTATTCATTATTCAGGCAACTCTTATAATTAAAATGAGAAAGGAATAGCGTGCCTTACTTCAGAGCCCAGGTGTTAAACTCCAGTCCCATGGGACCACAGCATCTGAATTTCAGCATTAGTGACTCATTTAAGCCTTTCATTGCCCTCAAGAACAGCTAATTATTGGCAGCTAATTACAATTACGCCACAGATATCCACAGGCACTCCAGGCACTCCTGGACTTCAGTATGACATCACTGCTCCATCGAAAGGTAACAATATCCAACGTGTCTCCAAACATAACATGAGACATATTTTAACTTTGTCAAAAGTTTAAATGAGTTGTATTACCAGCCATGCTTTAAACATCTCCATGGTGGCCAGTAAGGCTTGGAAATGAACTTCTTGCCAACTATTCATGTTGAATGAAGGTTAGTTTGAATTAGGAGGGCGTTTCAGTTTAGAAAGAAGCTTTGAGAGGAGTCTGGCAGCTAAGAATGAGACAAAAGGCGCAGGACATGATGCAAAAGTCAAGAAAGAAGAAACCTGAAATCAATACGCAACACTGCTCCTGGAGAGAAACGCCTGAATGAAATGAAATGCAGGAGGCTCCAAAGAAAGCAATGTTTTGTTTTTCTTTTTACTTCTTTTTTATTGAAGAAGCTAGGCTAATAAAGAATGTTCATGCTGGTAGAAGTTTCAGTTTAACGTTCGTTAACTGTGCCATGAGAATAGTTTCTCTCACTCCGTATCTTCCTGTCCACAAAAACAGCTGTTGAGAGAGAGAGAGAGAGAGAGAGAGAGAGAGGAGAGAGAGGGAGGAGAGAGACCTGAGCTCAGTCAGACTCTGTCCTTGTATGCACCATGAGGAAACAGAAAGCGTCACACAGGCATTAGCCTCCACTACTGGGAATACTCTCTCCTCCCCTCCTCCTGACTGCCATATGACAGCGCAAACAGCCGCATTCAATCTCCAATCCAGGAGGATGAGACAAGCAAACACATCTCGCAACTCACGGGTGCAGATCTGTAGAGGGCTGGATTATGCATGCATCTCAACGTGCACATGAGAAGGAATTACGAAATCCCATGATCTCAGTAAAATCCTCAGACCTCCCAGTGGCTAACTGAACTTTCGAGACAAACTTCACCGAAAAAAAAAAAAAAAACCTGGAAACAAGCTGGGCTCTCAAACAAATCTGTCACAAATCTGTATTCTCAAAAACAACTCATGTCAAAACATAAATATTGAGCAATACCACCCATCCATCCATCCATCCATTCATTCATTAACTAAACCTCTTCTTCCACACAAAAGTTGTGGGGGAACTGGAGCCTTTCCCAGGAAACTATGGGCAGGGACACACACTGGACAGCTCGCAAATCCACTGCAGCGTGAACATGCAATTCACACATCATTCACTCACACATTTACATATACAGGCAATTATTGCATCTTCAGTTAGCCTGACAAGCATGTCTTTGGACTGTGGGAGGAAACCGACAGACCTGGAGAAAACCAATGCGAACACGGGGAGAACCTGCAAACTCCACACCAAAAGGCCTCAGGCCAGATTTGAACACACAACCATCTTGCAGTGTTGCCCAATGCGCCACTGTGCCACCATAGAACAATACTCCCTGTAAAAATTATGCAGCTCTATATTATCTAATACTACCTTGATTGTTCTTATCTCTCAATCACCATTGTGTCAGAAAACCATTGTATGAAATAGTCATTAACGCCAATTTCTGTTGCATAAACTTTGCCAACCAGTCACATGAATACAAGGAGGGAAATTTACGATGTCAATGCTAATTTCCCATGGCCAAATTCAATCACGCATTAGCTGGACCCCACCTCTATCACAGTCCTCCACAGTCGTGGGAAGGGAAACAGAGCAGGGCTTGGCTGCCCAACCCTCTTCTGAGAAATCTGCCACTCTGTAGATTTTCATTGATGGCTTAATTAGGCTCCTCTGGTCATATGAATTTTCAGCTCAAAAAGCCTATAGGAATGTTTTTTTGTGTGTGTGTGTGTGTGTGTGTGTGTGTGTGTTTGGGATCACAGCAGCTGCATGATCACAGGGTTAAAGGTTGGATGGATGGTGACAGACAGATAGTATGTTGAACATATGTCAATCTGATTATATTGTTTGTGCCTGTTGCAATTATGCTGTACAGCATTATGCATTGTCGACCCACCTGAAAAGAAAATAAATTGATCACAAAAAAAAAAAAAAAGCCTATTAGGTGGCAGACCTCCAGTAACAGGGTCAAACACCCCAGAGTTGTGTGACTAAGGAATCAATGGTGCTGACATGAACTGAAACAGCAGAAGAAGAAGAAGAAGAAGAAGATCATTGAAGTAAGACTGTCAGCCTTGAGCAACAGATGAGAATTCAACTTGCAGGTAAGAGCAATTTAACCTCAGTGCTGATGGACATCAGTGAGAAAAGTAAAAGGTTGGCCTTTACAGAAAGAGCGATAAGCTCTCAGGTCACAAAAATCAACAAAATTGTGTCCCCTGTGGAGTAAATCAGTTTGTGTATCCAAGCAAATTAGTAAGAAGACTAAAACACAGAATAAATTTACTCGTAGTCATTCAACAGAGAGCTGTTTGCGTGCTCAACAGACCCTGCACCACTTTGAAGAGATTGAGTTCTTGTATTATTTGGGAGTTCTGTAGTTGCGGGTGTTTTGATGTTTCATTTAAAGCACAGCTGGGTGTAAACTGGATGAAATAATGGGACTTTGATGAGTAAATGCTCAGAGTGTTTGTTTGTTTCCTGCAGATACAGTTCATCCCTCCAGAATACTCTGTTAGTCCTCAGGGCAGCTGGGGGGCGGGGGGGGGCAGATACAGAAAATTATACCCCTGTGGGTGCTATGGCGGACCCCTGCATTGTTGTGTCCGCGTCTGGCTTACTGGAGACTTCAGAGTCTTTTTTTTGACCATCTGACACTCTCTCTAGTCCACTATTCAGTAATACTTATGAGTGCTTCGTCGCTCACTAATTTGGCGTCCATGGTTTGTGTGTCTGCCTGTGTGACCGCATATGCACATTTACTTGTACACTGTTGGTCAGTTGTCCCCCCTACCCTGTTCCTGGAGATCTATTGCACATCATATTCAACTGCTAAAAATAACCAACTGATGGGTAGATGTCCGGGAACAGGGTTTTAAACCACTGCTGTACGCGCTCCAATGCTTCATGAGTATGTATTGACTTGTGGATGTGCACAAACAAGAACATAAAATGTCCGTAGACAAAGGATATTATCAGTATAAGTATGAAACGTTATTAAAGAGCACACAGACTGAGACATATATATGTGCATGTGCATGGGTCGATGCCAGTGATAGCCAATCCTGGTCCTGTAAGATCTCAGGGTGTGCCCTCAGGTCTAAAGAGGGCAAGGAAAATAGAAACTTCCCAAGTAGAGAGGTGGACACTCCTGATCTAAGCGCAACTGTCCATTCATGCAAGTGTGCGAAACAGTGCTAAGTTTCATCAACAACCTTATTTTCCACGGCGAAAATGAGACGATGACAAGCTGTGAATAGATACATCAAAATGATCAAATTAAATGTTCAATGGCCGGTGATTCGTATTTAAATTATTTCAAGTGTCAGCACAATTAAATTACTTTTTTTGCAATAAGATGGGCTATGAAATGCCATCGAAAGTTGACTAAAATGTTGACTAAAATATAATGACTTTTAACTTACTAAAACAGGACTAAAACATTCAGTTTTGATCGACCAAAACTAGACTACAAGTACAACGAAAAAAAAAATTACTACAATGTGACTAAACCTGAAAATCATTTTTGTGAAAAAACGAGGATTAAAACTAAACGTATAATAGCTGCCAAAATCAACACCAGTGCAAAAAAATTGAGCACACTTGTGTCTCTGCGCGTACCAAAAAGAAATCATACACTGTAGACCAAATAGTGAGGCAAACTCAGATGTATTTGTGGAAACCTATTACCTTAGAAAAAAAAATGCGTAAGATAATTGCATTTTGTGGACAGTACTTAAAGATAAAAATAAGGAACAAAATTGAAAATTTGTTTTTATCATGTTTTAAGTCCTGTGAACACTAGATTTTTAAGTTGGCTTACACAATTTTTTGTGAGTCAATTGGTTTCCGAAAAACAATTGAGTACATGTCACTATTTGGGTTTTCAGTTGCACTTACTGTTTGTATTCTGTTCGAGATAAGAATTGATACCGGACTTCCCCGTTTCTATGGGAGGAGGGATGCAGATGGGTGTTTTCTGGCACTTAGCTGATTCAGGAAGCATTACAACATCACGCAACAGCCCTGCACAGCTGGCTTGAGAAGTGCCTTCAACTCATTAAGCGGTAACGTGCTGCTAATTGCACTGGTATGCTTGAAATACTTCCCATGCTCGAAATTCGTCAAGCCTGCAGAACGCATCAGGGACTGGAAAAGCTCTAACACAACCAACCCACGTGATAAGCATTTTATTTATTTAGTCATTTATGTGTTCATTCATTTATGATACTGCCTGTGTGTTTAGTACCATATAATATAACAATATCAGAGAGACAAGGCCACTCACCCCAACTAAGTGCGCCATTTTGCAATCACTAAAGTTTTAGGACAGCATGCTGGCATAGTGGGTAGCGCTCTTCCCTCACAGCAAAAAGGTCTTGGGTCCACATCCGAAAAAAGCCAGGAGCCTTTCTGTGCAGAGTTTGCATACTCTGGTAATCTGATTTGCCCACCACAGTCAAAAGACATCCATGTTAGGCTGAATGGAGGCTCTGAATTGGTAATAGATGTGAATATTAGACTGAATAGAAAGAGATTTGATTCCTCCATAAGAAGATTATGACAAATGACACAATATAACTGTGAAATAATGCGCTAAAAGTGTTGCTAAATAATCTATGAAATTAACAAATAAACAACTAAAGTGCACCTAACACTTAGGATACTTAAGAATTATACCCCCATTCCACAGAGCTTTCTGGGTCATTGGTCACTCGTCGGAAGCAAAGTTTATTTCTTTGATCCGATGAGGCGAAATCGTCCGATGAAGGAACTAAGCTTAGTTCCTTCATCGGACGATTTCGCCTCATCGGATCACGCCCGACATGTAGGACACTGACCTGATAGTGGACAAACACGAATCGGATTCATCAGCTTGTGATACGATAGTCTTCCGTGGGTGACCGGAAGAAATACACTTTGCTTCCGACGAGTGACCGATGAGCCAGAAAGCTCTGTGGAACGGGGGTATAATATAGCCTCTAACACTGTAACACTGGTCTTGAAAACTGTCTCTTTTTTACAGTTTCTGTCTATTCTACATGATCCGGTAAGCTATTGCACAGTGTGAACTATACCAAATGCTGTATGAGTTTTGGCTTAGTATGGCTGTTAAACCACATTGGTGTGACCGGATGGATCATGGATCATATCGGAAACTTTGTCCAGTGATTGGGACACTGTGCTACACGAGGCTGGACAACTCCATTCCTGAACGACCAGTGACTGTGCAAGTTATAATGGCCAAGCTTTATTAATCAGCTGGTCCAGTGTACCACTGCTTGCTCACCTGCAGAATGAAACCACAACTGAAAACTCCTTAGAGATACACTAGAAAAGGACTGTCATTCGCATGTTTGTCAACAAATTTGTTCAAAATTTCAGAGAAGGGACAAGGATTAAGTAGCCTAACAAAGAGCGAGTTAGAATTAAACCCAGTAACACAAACTGGCCCTAAAGCCACTCATGTCAGTGGAAGTGCAGATTTTAAATGATCGCTTCAAATTAAACATGGTCAGTCCAGGTCCTGGAGCTTCGGAAGACAAATATATGTAGGTTTTCGTTCCAGCTAATTACAGAAGCTAAATTAGCTATAAACCAGGATTGTTTTGGTCATAGATTAGGCTACAGTAAAATATTTCATCTTTCATAGAAACAAGCTTAATCTTTGAGTGACAATTATGTGCTGCTAATACAACATGTAGTTCAAATGTCATTCTACATAAATGTCAAGGCTAATTTAGGAAGGAAGTTCACATAAAATGGATACTGCACTCATTGCCAATTACCTTTTTTTAAATTGGAGTAGCCCAATCTCTGTATGTATTTACCGGTCTGGCCGTATGACCATATGGATTAATGAACTCTACTACTTTCTACCTGCCCTACTGGCCCCACACAAGCTCAAAGCACTAAGGGGTATGATGATATTTAAATACAATTTGTCACAGTCCTCTAAAACTGACAAAATTGAATGCCTTTTTTTCAGACAGTATGCCCAAACTTCTAATTAATATCAAGAGCCAGCTGCAGCCTCTTAACATTTGTGAATGTTATGTTCTGGAGAAAAATAATCTGTTTTTTGCCAATAGCAGAAAGCAGAAGACTCCACAGCTCTAAACAACATACAAGCACATGACTGCACCGAGGTCTCATTATACACAGGATGATCAGAGACCACTACAGGCTGTTATAAGGCTATTATATCTCTCCCCAGCAGGCCATTTGGAAGAAGCCTCCAATGATGACATTGAATCTCCCTACTTTCACCCTGTAATTATTTACTTCTGTAATAAGAGATTCAGCACCTCCATTCCTCCCTGGGTTTTCACAAGCAAGTAATATGACATGAAAGGCTCAGTTGGATGGGACGGTGAATGATAAATGTGCTTTTATTTACCTCCAAAGACGGAGATTTGACACAAATGCTTCACTGTAATATCCCAACTAAAAATACAAATTACCGAGAGCCAATAGAAATACTAATTCCTTGTGAATTGACTTTTTTTTATTAACCCAAAGATATGTCATCACACAAGATCTAAACTGAGCCTTCAAGCGTGGTTTGTTGCTAGTATTTTTAAACAATGGAATTCCAGAAAATAGAGTTTTGAAAAAGCAGTCCAAACAGCCCTCTCACTGAATTGGCTTTACATCCCATGATAGATAATGCATTCTAACATGATTGTTTGCAGAATTTAAAGTCATTTCACTTCAAAATATAATTGTTACAAATAATTTCTCAGGCAGGTTTACATCCTTCAGCAAGCAGTATTGACCATGCAGGATCACTGAGCATGCTCTGAAGAGGAAATGTAGGGGGAAGTCTTCACTCACTGCCCAGGGGAGGGGATTTCTTGCATTTCATCTGCTTGTACTAGCTCTCAGTCCATATCAACTGTGTTTCCATAAAGAGTACAATCTACTGGGTGGGCCAAATATGTAGTCCATTGGATCACATATGACTCTCGCACTATCAATAGCTGATATGACTGAGTGTTCTACTGCGGTGGATATTTCCTTCCCCAAAGCATGGTAACCCCTACCCCGATGATCCCTCCCCCAACACACACACACACCAACACACACACACACACACACACACTCAATTTGACTTCCTGATTTTTAACCTAATTAATTCCTGATGATAAATGCTTAATTCCAAGTTAGACTCTTTGTAGGGAGGTATATGTTTCCCCAGTCGAAGTGAAGTGACTTGCACCAAGTAATTTATCGCCAAAAACGATGTGTTATCAACAGGCCACATCTGATGCAGTTCCCTAACTGCCCGAATTGCTCTTGACAATACGCGCTCTCCATCCTTGATCCGTGGATAAAAAATGTAAATAAACAACTCAAGAAAACTGATTTCTTCCAGGACTCCGTTGTACAGAAGCATCGGAGCAGTACAACAGTAACCACGCAGCTAATAAGCCACTAAATTGGCCAGCAGGAATCGCTCCGTCAGCTTCATTTTTGGTTATGGGCCAAAGAGTACAGAAAGGTCGTCGGCATTCTATCTGAATGAATCCATCAACATTTTTGATGTGATTTTATAATACTCATGCCATTTTATAATAATAATAATAATAATAATAATAATAATAATACAATAGTTTTACTTTTGTATTGGACTAATTCAGAGAATTATCACATGTGAAGACCATTTTGCTATAATCAGTAGGAACACGTGTATAAAACATACAACAATGTTTTACTTACTTAGGATGCCCACGACGAACAGTTTGAACACAAGGATATCATTTTTATCCATACCGATTGGCCACAATTCGGCACTCATGCGCTGCGCTCTGGACGGTGTTTCAGCTGGACAATAAATGTATGAAGTAAAACATTATTAATTCCAAACGTCAACCACTTATTTATATTCCAACTCTGATATCGCAATCGTAGACTATGCCCCGTCCCAAACGTAGATCTCGGACACCGGCCACTGTGGTATCCCTCCCTGGCAATGTCCCCACGATAGAAAGAATTTCAACTGAAGATGCTGAGAATTCGCGAAATGCATGACCGCACGGGTTGCCTCTCTCTCTCTCTCTCTCTCTCTCTCTCTCTCTGAAACATCCACACGCAGAATTGAAACAGGAAATCATCCTATCAGCAAGCACACTGTTCTTGCGACAGTAGCCTATATACGATAGGATGCATGAGTGACTTCTGCGAATTGGGTTCTCTTCTCACATTGGAAAAGCACATATGAAGAGCACTACAGAGTATTTACCCCAAACAATATTTCATAAAATAAAACAGAAAGGAGTGGTTTGAAAAGTCCATACACTCTCTACAATAAGGAAACCACTACAACGACCCAATATTTGTTTTAACGTGTGAATTTCATTGTTTACAAAGGGCATATGCTTATTTGAAATCTGATAACTGCAACCAGGGCAGGGGCAATAAAGACTAATAATTATGTAAAAAGTTACAATAAGGTGATAAGAATCGCTGACGTTAAACAGGTGAGTTTATTGTGCAAAGATGTCATCACATGGGCTCGGAAATACTTAAGTTAACTTTCGGCAGTCAACACCATTCACTGTTGCATCCATTGATACAAGTTAAAGATTTATTGAACAGTGCCAATGGCATATGTGCGTTCTATCTGAAAACGCCGCTGACTTCTCTTGGCATGACGTCATCTGATATGGACAGTAGCACAGCGGAAGCATGTTTGGTACTCCAACAAATCACCAAATGGTTCCAGGGAGGATGGACACATCAAATCAGTCCATATTGATTTTATTTGCGTTTTCCAAGATGCAAATAACTTTTCAATTTCCATGATGTCAACTTTATTTACTCGGGGCTGTAAAACAAATTAGATATTACATCTTCTGAGTGCTTTATCTGAGGCAAGTCATATATGGCATCCAATAATTTCAAGCATATAGATATGAATTACATTTTACATTATTGCCATTACCAATCAGAAAATAGTACATTCTAAATGCATTGTGAAGAACAAGCATGCTCTAATAGTTTATGGCAGAAAAGTAAATAATCTCTCTGTTTTCTGAGAAAAAATTCTGAGATTCTCTCAACGCAAACACATTTTTATCAATTTATTAAATTATTAGGGGCCAAGCACCAAAGGTGCCAGGCAGTCCAATGTGTCCAGGTGGTCAATCAATCTATCCATCTACAGCCCCAATTCCGAAATAGTTGGGACAAAATGTAAATTGTGAATAAAATCAAAACGCAATGACTTTCAAATCACACCAGCCAGTATTTTATTCACAATAGAACAGAGATAACATAGCAAATATTTAAACTGAGAAATTTTACAATTTTATCCACAAAATGAGCTCATTTCAAATTTGATGGCTGTTAGATCAGGACTGCAGGCAGGCCAGTTCAGCACACGGACTCTTCTACTACAAAGCCATGCTGTTGTAATAGCTGCAGTATGTGGTTTTAAATTGTTCTGCTGAAATACACAAGGCCTTCCCTGGAATAGATGTCATCTGGAGGGGAGCATATGTTGCTCTAAAACCTTTATATACCTTTCAGCATTCATGGTGCTTTTTAAAACATGCAAGTGTCCCACACCATATGCACTAATGCATCCCCATACCATCAGAGATGCTGGCTTTTGAACTGAACGCTGATAACAGGAAGGGTGGTCTTTCTCCTCTTTAGCCCGGAGGACGTGACGCCCATGATTTCCAACAAGAATGTCAAATTTAGACTCGTCTGACCACAGGACACTTTGCCACTTTGCTACAGTCCATTTTAAATGAGCCTTGGTCCACAGAGCACAGCGGCGCTTCTGGATCATGCTCAACAGTGGCTTCCTTTTTGCATGATAGAGTTTTAGGTGGCATCTGTGGATGGCACGGAGGACTTTGTTTACAGACAGTGGTTTCTTGAAGTATTCCTGGGCCCATTTAGTAATGTCAATGACAGAATCATGCTGGTGAGTGATGCAGTGACGTCTGAGGGCCCGAAGATCACGGGCACCCAGTAAAGGTCTTCGGCCTTGTCCCTTACGCACAGAGATTTTTCCAGTTTCTCTGAATCTTTTGATGATGTTATGCACTGTCGATGATGAGACCTTCAAAGCCGTTGCAATTTGATGTTGAGGAACATTGTTTTTAAAGTATTCCACAATGTTTCTACACAAGCCTTCACAGGTTGGTGAGCCTCTGGCCATCTTTACTTCTGAGAGACTCAGCCTCTCTAAGACATCCCTTTTATTGCCAATCATGTTACACACCTGATGCCAGTTAACTTAATTACTTGCTAAATGTTCTTTCAGCTGATTCTCTTATATATTAATAGCTTTTTCAGCCCTTTTTTTGCCTGTGTCCCAACTTTTTTGAGACCTGTTGCAGCCAGAAAATTTGAAATAAGTTCATTTTGTGGATAAAAATGTAAAATGTCTCAGCTTCAAAATTTGAAATGTTATCTATGTTCTATTGTAAATAACATATTGGCTCATGTGATCTGAAAGTCATTGCATTTGGATTTTATTCACAATTTACACTTTGTCCCAACTATTTCAGAATTGGGGTTGTATGTAGCAACAAATTTCAAGGTACACTTTTGCCTGTAACTTTTAAACTGTTTGTCCCCATGGGCCACCGTGAATTAGATCGACTCACCCACTGTACTGGATCAAAATAAATAAATAAATAAATAAATAAAAATAAACCTAAACCTATAATCTTTATTTTCTCTGAATCCTTAAGTTTAGTTGCACTGAACTGACTCTTCCACTGTATTGGATTTTTAAGGAAAAAATAATGTTTTGATTTTTTCAAAAAATCACTTTTTTGCAAACTTGTCTTAGGCCATCGATCACATAACCATCAAATTTGTTGAGAATTGTCAAAAGAGGGTTCTGACCAAAAACTGTCAAAAGAGTTGTGATGGATCAATCGACACAGCCACAGTCATCAAATGAAATTTGATGGTAAAGGATGCCAAAACAGGAAGCGAGTAATATCTCAGTAGTGCTTGGTTAGAATGATGCAAAACTTGGTGCACTTCGTTGCTATTTGATACTCTGGGAATGCATCAAAATGTACTTAATTTTGCCAATTTAGGTGCTCTAAAAGAACAACATTTAAATCCCCATTATTTTGGCATGAAAGCAGATTTTTCAACTAAGTTTCTTTTGCCATGTCAAAGTTACAGATCCTAACTGGGAACTTAAGAAAACTCTGCATCATCCATTGTGTGTTTCGTCCATCTTTGATTTAGTCAAAAACACATTTAACCATATCCTTTCAGAGCAATGGAACAATAAGGTTTTCTTCATTACCTTTTTCCCTGATTGTCATTAAGAATAGTTAAGAGCATAGATGGCTTTGAGTGCGCCAAAAACTTTTGCAAGTATTGTATTGTACATGGTAGTCATTATAATAAAAGTGATCATGAATAAAGGTGAATATGTACGACTTCATAAAACCTCAGCTAATAAAATACCCAAAATTGTTGCATTTTTCTTGCCCGTAAAATGTCTTAATTGCGGCCCTGACCCATCAGTGTAGAGTTTGCATGTTTTCCCTGTGTTGGCATGGGTTTCATGCAGGGGTCATGAATTACAATAAAAAAGTATATTTCACCTCATTAAACTATGACCCCTCACCAGTATCTTACAATCCACATAGATTTACGAAGTACTGTTCATCACTGCTTAATTTCTTATTACGGTTCAATTCTGCAGCTTCGACATGTTCAGGAATCAGTAGAGAACATAACAGTTCACGTTAGAGGACTGCAGCTCTCTCTAGTGGAAATGTGTAAAATAACGTATCGACACCCTCATAACAAAAGTGCCTAAGTTTCTTTTTTTTCCCATTTTGAGATTTTATGCCTAACTCTCATTGATATAAAAATGCAACAGTTTTTTGCGTTTTTCTCAAAACGACAAAAAATGACTTAGGCACTTTTGTTATGAGGGTGACGATATGAAAACTACACGGCACGATGGTACGCGTCTCTTGTTTTCCTGGGGACAATTAATAACGCCGGACATTTGGCGCCACATTTTAAACTTTCCTCAAAACACTTTCCCCGACTGAATTATTGAAATTGTTTGCTTTGTCCTTCTATTAAAATGAAGTTCAGAGCGAAGATGGTGGACGTTGGCTGCCTCAATCATTTTACGCGTGAGTTGGATTTTTCCTTTCGCTATCCATCAGTAACTTAGATGATTTAGCCAGCTTTAAGCAAGGATCATAACGTGTTATGATGACGACTGATTTTTTTTGAGCTTATGCGTCGGGGAGATATTCCTCCAACCTCGACCGCAGGCATTTGAGTACTAGATTCCTGGATTCCAGGCTGAAACTGTTGTAAATATGTAAATTTCGTCCTGATCTCGTTCTTTATACCGATTTCCCCGATACCATTATCCCCTTATATCTCCATAATCATTAAACACCAGTCATTTTCTAATATGGTGGATGCCTGGAGGAATGTCTCCCGTGTGCAAAATTTTTTTTTGCTTTTTTTTTTTGTGTCGTAGCTAGCAGAGTTAATAAATTAGTTAGCTACCTGCTCTAATCACCTAATTAACTTAGTAAATGTCTTGGAATTAATACTGCTTGGTAGATGGTACTCGGCTGTCACTATCGTGGTTATTCTGTCATTGCGGCTCTTCGACTGAGATTAACCCTTTGAGCGCTGAATACATTTTCAAGGAATTAAAAATGTAATTATCCTGAGCTGTTGAAAACCTATCATGTGTCAACTTCTTTAAAAGGGAGCTCTTTTAAACAAGTTGCCACATAATAGGTTTTCAACAGCATCTGGTTTTGATGTCTTACAACATTGGGCAACTATAGTTTCTTATGGCGCTTAAAGGGTTAAGATCCTCGTCACGCTATGTTTCTATATAAACGGCAGATTCATCCGCTTTCGTAGTCATGGCAGGACCCAACACAGCGCTACTGAAACAGCTCCTCATGGTGGACGAAGAGCTCATCATAATAATTAACAGCTACATTTTAATACAGAAGAAGAAACGAACGAAAAGAAAGCACCGTGAAAGACGATAAAAAGATAAAGATGGCTGGAATTATGTTCTGTTGAAAAATAAAGTCTGATATTCTGAAGATTCTGCTTCATCCTCTGAATTGCAAGAATTAGATTAAATTATGTTCAAACTCCGTAAAACTGTCACATGAAAACCACTACTCTGTTATCATCTTGTAACAGACTTAAGCGTGTGATACACAGGAACACTTCTGATGTACGTACAGAAATCACAAAGGTATCATGTCATTACAAATCTCATATCATAATTTAAAGTGGTATTAAATGCTGTTGATTCACTGAGAATGGTAAATACATGCATGTTGCTGCTGAAACCTCAGCTCTGCTCTGAACAGGGCAGTAAATAATACATTGTTTCAAAGGTACTCGTTTTTTCAACAACATACTCCGAGATTACAGCCTTATTCATAGAATACAGGTAAAAATTAAAGTGGAGAAGTCACTTAATTCACTTTCGGGGGCATAGCATTTTTACAGTAAGTATTAAAGACTATGGCCAAAGTGGGGAAACCTCTTAGAACTACAGGGAATTCCTCGTGCGATTCGTGTGCGCGGGAGCTGGAATCGCTCCCTGGTCCGATCGGAAAAACACGCATGCGAATCTGCTCCAAGTGCCGCGTGAACATCGCGTGGACGGAAACACGTCATACAAGGACAACGATATGCGATTTTTGACGTACCCGTGTCTGCACCGGCGCCAGACTTCAGCCGTATTAATGGAAACATAGCTTTACGCTGCACAATGGCCCTGATAAATTGCCAGGAAAAGGTAGCTAGGAGCTGAGTTGGGTAACTTGGCCGAACACATTACCCAATTAGATTTTTTGTTTACCATCATTGACTGGCGACTATCTCATTTTGACACCTTGAGTGATAGGTCTGTCTTTTTACCATGCAGGTGTAATGAATACAGTTTCTAAATTGACGAAGACTTGCACACTGCGACTAACCACCGACAACCTCTTCTTCATGCTCTCTGACAAAGTGGCCAATGGTGGTGTCAGCATGTGGTGTGAATTATCTCAGGTAGTATTAATACGGAATATCCGTTGTTTCCATTGGTACCAATCATTTCTGGTAGACATTTTAGTCTTGATGGGGCAGATTGTAAAAAGAATCAATATCCCGACTCAATATTAACGGTAAGTTTGCAACTTCTGTTTTGGCTGCTCACGTAAAAGCTTGTGGTTTATGAATCTATTTGAACTGTTACTTGAGTTATATAATTAACGATCTCTTGTGTGAATCTATGAACTGGTATTAAAGCTGTTTCATTATTGTCACTTTCGAACACCTGAGCAGGCTAACTTCTTTGATGAGTTTCAACTGGAGGGAGTGTCCTCAGAGGACAATGAGATCTATCTGGAGCTTCAGCCTGAGTTCATGTCCCGGGCTCTGAGGACGGCCCAGAATGCCAAGTCTCTGAAGATCAAGCTGACCAAGAAGCATTGTCCCTGTCTAACTCTGGTGGCTGAACTGGTAGGAAGACTGCATCCTTGCACTTCACATTTTTAAAATGTTTTCAAATGCTGGAGTATGGTGCATGCTGGAGTATGGTTCAACATGGGCAAAGTTAAGTAGGGAATACAATAATCTGTGAATAGGAGACTACATCACATTTGTTGGTAGTATTCATTTTCCCATTCTGACATGTGAAGTGAAAGGCAGAAATTGTTTCACATCGATTATTTTATCTATTCCCTTTCCCCATCTTGGCCTCTCACCTGCCAATTCCTGAAGCCTTCTTTGTCCACTGCCAGTCGACAAGTCACTCATGACATTCCTGTGGACGTCATTCCCAGAAGACTCTGGCAGGACTTCAAGGAGCCTAGTGTACCTGACTTTGATGTGAGTCACATAATGGTACTCCTCAGGGTTTTGTTTGAAGACATTATTCGAATTGATCTTTTTTTTTTTTTTTTTAACGTCTGGGTTTGAGACGGAGTTGTCTTATGAGCTTTATGAAAACTTTTGATCTATCACAATCATGGATTTTTCATGAAACATTTACTTGTATATGCAACGACCAAGGCAACAAGCTGGGACTGAGCAAATGTCCTCCTGGCAGAATAAAACAACATAAAATTTGTTGTATTTTTGCCGTTTATGGCTTTTCATTAAGTTGCTGTTCCGGTCTTGCTTATCAGTATGGTTATGACTTTGAACAGGTAAGCATTTACCTGCCACCTCTGAAGACTATGAAGAATGTGGTGGATAGAATGAAGAACCTTTCAAACCACCTGGTAAGTAAGAATTAAAGGGTCACTCGATGTCAAATCACCCAATGAGCTAAACCTCACCATCTCCAATTTTGCTCACAATTTGTGTGTGAATTGGTCGTGACCCAAAACTTCCAAATCTCAAATTTCAGCATAATCGGACCTTCCAGTGCAAAGTTACGGCCTTTTTTTTTTTTTTTTGATATTTCGCGAAAAATGGCCGTGGCCGCCAAAATTCCAGTGGCCATATCTCCAAAACTACTTGACCAATTTTGACAAACAAGGTATTGTTGGAAAGGGAATCGCACAAGCATTCCAAATCTGCCATTTTTAAACTCCTTTTGGTAACTTTGGGTGTGATGAATTATTGACCTATATTTTGACCTCAAAATTGACCTTGAGGGTTGCGTGACCATGAATTTTTTTTTCACCAAATTGTACCCTGATGAGGTATCTACAACATGTCAAAAACTTAGAAACATATTATTTTTAGTTATAGAGCAATTCAAAATTAAAATTCATGCGTCCAGCCATTTTCTGAGAATTCTTGTGCAATTAGCGATGCACTGGGACTCCCTGGACTAGGAATTGGTGGTCCCCTATAATTAGTCATCACAGCATGTTTAAGAAGTTAGACAAAGGAACTTCAACTCTCAATTTCAATTTTTAGTATTTGTAAACAACTGAGAGCATTAAAAATGTAAGTACATGTATATCTTCATTTTATTCAGGATGTCTTCCTTCAATAAATCTTGTTTACAGTTTGTTTGTATTAGGAGACAAATCAATCAAAACACTGGCAATCACGGAATGACATTTGTTGGCTACCTGAGGTGGATATTCTGTGTGTTGTTGACACCCCATCACTTACATCATCCTCATCAAGGCAATATACTCTCAGCCGCAGTGACTTGATGAAAATTTCAAAACTACACTTCCAGGAGCAACTTCGATAGTGGGATTTGAATTAGATTTCTACTAGAAAGTGTGCGAGCCATCAGGGTAAAAACATTACTTGACCATACATGGAACAAAGCTACACTTAACAGAACTCAACTGTAGGGATAAGTATGTACATAGAACATTTTGTGTACACAGACCTGAATTTCAGCAAGGGTATACCATATTTAATTGGATATTGCCAAAAAACAAAAAATAATGTTTCCAAGTTTTTGATATGTAGTAGATGCCTCATCAGGGTACAATTTGGTGTTAAAAAAAAAATTCAAGGTCACGCGACCCTCAAGGTCAATTTTGAGGTCAAAATATAGGTCAATTATTCATCACACCCAGAGTTACCAGAATGAGTTTAAAATGGCAGATTTTGAATGCTTGTGCGATTCCCTTTCCAACAATACCTTGTTTGTCAAAATCGGTCAAGCAGTTTTGGAGATATGGCCATTTGAATTTTGGCGGCCATGGCCATTTTTCGCGAAATATCAAAAAAAACCAAAGGCCGTAACTTTGCACTGGAAGGTCCGTTTGAGTTGAAATTTGAGATTTGGGCGTTTGGGGCCAGGGCCAATTTGCATACCAAATTTGAAGAAAATCAATACAAGTGAGGTGTAGAATCCCTTTTTTTTTTGGGTGATTTGACATGGAATGACCCTAAAAAAAAAGTTACTAAATAAAGGTGTTAGGCATTCAGGGTTTGAAACATTTACAATTAGGCCTATAAATTTGTCTGCTTTGTAGAAAAGATGAGTGCTTCCTTCAAAAATCCATTTCCTTGTCACGTCTTATTTGTGAAGATGAACAGCAAATGGAATAATATGACTGTCAGTTGCGTTAATCATGATGTGTTCATGTTTCTGAGGTGCTTGAGGCCAATCAAAGTGGAGAGATGAATCTTAAGATTGAAACCGACCTGGTCTCCGTCTCCACACATTTCAAAGATCTTGGAAATCCTGCTTGGAGTAAGTGACATAATTTAAAACATTGCTGTTGTATGGGACATTTCTCCCCCTGGGCCACAAGTCTGCAGGCATACCTGCACTTTTTTATCAGGAGGTCAGTGTGATGGCCATCATTTTAGAGGGAATGATGGCCATTGGTTGGAGAGAGAAACATCTGTTTCACCTCTCTTATGGTCAGTTGAGAATCTGTAGACCTGCAGCGTAGCCTGACCCCAACCCTTTCCTGACCAAAGCCATCTTAAGAGATGGTTTTTTTCACTCTAATTTCACTGCTATGCCCAGTGTCAATGCAGTGAAGTGTACATATTTGACTGACTGGCTGTGATTTTCACCTCAAGGTGTGTATCAATGTCAGCGGCAGTTTGAGCTCTGTGAAGCTCACAGTCACATCTGCAGACTGGAGCACCGCACCTGTATTTAGAGCAACCCCATGCTGCCAAGTTGTCCAGTTGTCCTTAATGGGTGTTGTTCTTATGCTCTCTTTTGTTCACTGCAGGTGATGATGATTCTCAGGGCCCCAGTCAGGACAGGGCCCCAGACTCCATGGCGCACGCTCGTGTCGATATTAAGAGGCTTCAGCAGTTTCTCGCCGGCCAGCTGATTAACCCCAGCAAGGCCATGTGCAGTAAGTTCTCATATGCATTTTATGCACTCATCGGCCTCTTTATTGGATAAACCTAGACACCTGTTCAGTAATGCTGTTCAGCTGTTCGTGTGGCAGAAACTTAAAAGCATTCACAAATGCTCAAGAGGTTTTGTTGTTCAGACCAAACAAAAGAAGAGGTAAAAAATGTTTTCTAAGTGACTTTGACCATGGTATGACTGTTGGTGCCAGACGGAGTTGGTTTGACTATCTCAGATACTGCTGATCTTCTGGAATATTCATGCACAATAGTCTTTAAAATCTAGAGAGAATGTTGTAATTTAAAAAAAAAAAAACATCTACTGAGTGGCAGTTCTGTGGACAAAAACACCTTGTTAATTACAATGATCAGAGGAGAATCAACAGACTGGTTCAGATTGACAGGAAGATGATAGTAAGTCAGATAACCACATTACACATGCATTATGCAGCTCACTATTAAGACCAGTGTTGATTGTATGTCCACTTATTTTCTCTCCTCAAAAAAAAACCGCAGACATTGTCAATATGAGGATGCTTCACTTCATTCTCCTGCACGAAGACGTGTCACTGCAGTACTTCATCCCCGCAACGGCATGAGGAGAGGATTCTGGAATTCATGAAACCTGAAAAAGCGCTAAAACTTTGACTGACAGACTGATTGTACTTGTGGTAGCTGTGGCTGTACTGGCTCAACCTGCCTTTGAGTCCACGTGGAACCAACAGTCAGCGGAGAATCGCAGTCACTAAAGGTTATGTTCCAGGATAGGAGTTACCTCATCATTTCAGCGGAATGAGAAAAAAATATCAACCCTCACCTCCTGATCCTGGATTAAATAGTTTGTTATTGAGTGGATGAGTTGATGGTTTGACTCAAAATATATACTTAAGTGTCCACGATATTGAACACTGCTAAGAATTTTGGAGTTCGCCAAACAATGTTCCGAAACCGCAATCACTCCTATGCCGATTGCCATCCTTTGTTGCATTTTTACTGTCACGGGGTCATTTTGCTTGCAGTACTTTTATTTTAAATGTAACTGCATGCAAGATGTTTTTCATTATGTAAATAGTAAATACAGACTTTTCATGTATGTTGTTTTTATGCCTCAAAACACACACTTCTCAAGTCAGGCAAGATTTCTTAAAGCAGCACTATTACTGAGCTTTCTGTGTATGTTGCTTCCTGTTGGAATGTGTGTGTGTGTGTGTGTGTGTGCGTGCGTGAGTGTGTGTGTGTGTGCTGGGACAAGCGGTGTTTGACTTGGTCTTTTTAATTAGTACTAAATAACCCCAGATGACGGTGTAACATGAGAATAATTTGGTAGCTCTTAATCTGCTGCTTAATTGGCCTCCACAGGTTTCCCTGTGTTTGTAACCGAGGAACTGGAGCTTAAGTCTACAGATTTGACCAAACTGATCTGGTCAATCACATGGAACTACACTCATTTCTAAATTAATCTCATTGGCTGCTCAGGTCCTTTTCTGCTGATACTGGTTAAATGGCAAAAAAAGAGTTTTTGTTTTCAGGTGGGTTAATACTGGCGACTAATCACAATGAGAGAAGCATGCGAATGTATGTTTATTCGTGTGTGTAATTCACTGAGGAGTTCATGGCTAAACTTGCATTATTCATGGCAAAAATGCAATACTAAATACAAACTGCATCTAAATACATCCGTTGTATGCTCGATTTGAAGAGATTAATTGGTTTGTGTGTCAATTGCTTTGACTACTGTCAAATACACTAAGGTCATGTCCTCTTGGGCTTGTCCCCATGTCCATTTCCAAGGGCTATACAGTTTAATTTCCTCAGTGGGAACAAGTTGCAATTCAGTTCAGAGGAGGATGAATTTTTTTCCCCTCAATTTTAAGCCTAATGAAGGGCATATTGTGCAGTACTTTACACTGTAAAATAGATTTTGAGTTGATTGAACGATTAAGAGGGGGGTAAAAGCGCACACCTTTACTGTCTGCAGGCCTTGCTATTTTTAGGCCCTGGGTATGTGCTACGTGGCATATTCCTTTGCTTACTTCTTTCTGCAGTTTCTGAGTAAACAATCCCTCGATGTTTTTCAAACATGAATGACACACGTGTCCTGTGCAAAGGGGTGTGGTTCTTTGCCCAAAGGAAGGGTGCAGGTTAGAAGAGTAAAGGAATTGGATGAAACAAGTCAAATGGAGTTACTGTGAATTTAATGATAGTAACTGAACATTTCAATCCTGGTGTAATTATTACTTCTTGCAATGAAAGTAATGGAATTCTGGAGCACTGACTTGGAATTTTCATAAACATTCCAATAAGCCTCACCTGATTGCTTTGCATGCAATTTTGTGAGATTTCTCTATTCCGAGTATGAAAATAGTTGGAATGCTCATGTCCATTTTAAAGAACTTGAGCAACATGTTGCGTAAACATGGCTGTGAGGAGGAATGTACATTGTTCCATAAGTGGGACTTAATTTTCATAGTCTTTTCTGATGCACATTTTGTTTGCTTAGAGTCCTTATTCTAAATACTGCTAATGCCATATTCTATCTAGTGACCATATCAAAGGGCTATTGTTGTATTATTTCCATTTTTGAGCAGGGTGATATGCTTCTCAAATATGGAAATATTTTCAAGAGGGCAAATTGAATTCCCATGAAGGTGAATTTGAGTGAAGACTCATTGCTGTGCTTTATATGTCTGATTCAGCTTGTACTGACTACCAGATATCACAGCAGGTCTAAGTTTACCTGGAGAACTATGTTGAGCCATGTCTTACAAACAGCCGTTCGTGGAAAAATATATTAAACTTAACTATTGACTGACACCCAGGGTTTTAGTTTATTACTTGATAGCAAACAATGATTGTGAGAGAGGATAGCAAGATTTAAAATGTAGTTTAGAAAAGCGCCCTTGGGTACTCGACGCGACTGAAGCTACTGCACTTGTTTTACTACTCCGATAAATTCCATTTCCCTTCCTCTTTGGGGAGGCTGGCTAAAGTTGGCCAATCGAATGGGAAACGGTACTTGAATCACCAATCGCAACTTCGAACGTCCTTGATTCAACGAATCAAGTGGCAGCGTGCGATTGGTTAAATTGAGATTTTTAAAGCCAATGGGACGGTGGCAAGTCAGAGAATTTCAAGTTCAACACTCGACGTTCGAAGGAATGAAATCATTTGTAAGAAAAGGCAGACGAGCAAAGTAAAATCATTTTGGAACGACTCCTTCAAGGTGTCTGGAGTTAAGAGGCCTGAAAAGCTGAGGTTCTGGCCAGTATATCTGGTTTGCAGTGCGCTGTCACGCTGAATCGGGATTAGGAAGTAGCTGCTGTGTGTCCTGCAGATATAGCAAGCTTCCTGCAAATAAAATGAAGGGGAAAACTGCATTTTTGCTGCTTTTATTGCTGGGTTTATCACAGCTTCTTGTAGTGACGCGATGCGAAGATGGTAAGTCATTGTTCAAGGCCCTACTAATAATCTGCATTATTTGCATTTGCTTTTGTAACGCATCCCCTCAAATATTGGTCTTAGCGAGCTAGCTTGATGAACGGAGTTGTCCGATCTGGCATGTTTCTGATTTGTGCCTGAGCAAAGACGTAATCATGTGCAAATTGTCGAATTTACTCGAATGAGTGAAGCTGCTTTCACAGCGGACGCGAAACGAATTTTTTGCACGTCAGATTACATTCAAAGTCAATACGCGTGTATTCGCGTCTTTGCATTGACTTCGAATGTAATCTGCCCTGCAAAAAATTCGTTTCGCGTCCTGTGTGAAAGCGGCTCAAGAACGTTGTTGATGTTAAGTGAACGCTGCCCAAGACATGCAGTGGATGACTGGAAAAAATGGCCTAACCTTAAGCATGCGTAAGTGCGAGTTATTCATTTGGTCTGTGTCATGGAAACATGATATTGATCATAGGTGCCTGTCCAGAAATCATTCATTTCAAGGTGCCATATATATTGTCATATTCTCCGACTATGTAACAGTGCAATAAGATCAGCTGAATACAGTGCACTGCCCGGGTGGTTGTCGAGCATTTTCGTCGTCATTGTTTTGCTTTTCGTGCCTCTTTTAACTACTTTCTGTTCTAGATGAAGCAGTAGAGGCGAATGATAGTGACGATGAGAGTGAGGATGATGATGACGACGATGATGATTTCGACGACGACGAAGGTGATCCTACCGAGGTCAAAGAAGAAAATGGAGTGCTAGTGCTCACGGACAAAAACTTCGACACCTTCATTAAAGATAAGGATACCGTCTTGGTGGAGTTCTATGCACCATGGTGAGAGCCAAAGTTTATTTTTTGTTTGTATTATAGCTTTAAAGGACAATGATTTTGAATGACACACCGACTCTAGTGCCATTCAGTTTGGAAGAACCAATATTACCTCCGTAAACCAGCCAGGGGCTTATGTATTCACCCATGTTTGATTGTCCAGACAATCTTAAATTTCTCAGTTTCCATGAAATTTTGTGGCAGTGTGGACCATAGGCCAAGGAACCATTTATTTAATTTTGGGATGGATTTGAATTCAAATAAGGCCATATATTCAGTTCTTTGTGACATGCGTTAGTGGTGGTATGTGCTTCCTGAGTGTCTAGTTTTGTTTGTGCTCATTGCAACAATCATCATCCCCAATGAAAATGGTAATTCTTTTCTGATTCATTGTATGGCCATGCACTAAAATGTTCCTCTACCTTCTCTAGGTGTGGTCATTGTAAAAAGTTTGCTCCTGAATACGAGAGAATTGCTCAATCGCTTAAAGAAAACGACCCTCCAATTCCAGTGGCGAAGGTTGATGCTACTAAAGAGAGTTCCCTTGGGAATAAATTTGAAGTCAGTGGCTATCCAACTATCAAAATTCTAAAGAAGGGGAGCCAGTGGATTATGATGGTGCCCGTACAGAGCAAGGTATTTTGTTTATTTTTAGAGTGCATTTTCTTAGAAGAAGAAATGTAGAAATCTAAAATGTATTTCATGCATATACTCTAAGTTCCCTGCATTAATCTCACATTTGGCTGTAACTGGGATTTCTTTTGTAGCTATCGTGGCCAAAGTGAAAGAGGTGGCCCATCCAGACTGGAAGCCTCCTCCAGAAGCCACCATGGTGTTGACTAAGGACAACTTCGATGATGTGGTCAATAATGCGGATATTATTCTTGTGGAGTTTTATGCACCTTGGTAAGAAAGAAATGGTCACAATTGCAGGAACCTCTCGCTCATGGTGCAAACGCCACATTTTTCAGGTTGCCGTATTGTCCTGATGGGCTGTTATGGATTTGTGTTCACTGGAATTGTGCACTGCATTTCAGGTGTGGCCATTGTAAGAAACTTGCTCCAGAATATGAGAAGGCGGCAAAGGAGTTGAGTGCGCGAACGCCTCCTATTCCCCTGGCAAAGGTGGATGCTACAGTGGAAAGTGATATTGCGACCAGATTTGAGGTTTCTGGGTACCCTACTCTGAAGATCTTCCGGAAAGGCAAACCTTATGAGTACAATGGACCGAGAGAGAAATATGGTACGTCCTAGACCTTTGATTTTAAAAAAAAAAAAAAAAAAAAAAAAAAAAAAAAATAGTTGTCTTTTACCGGAGGTTGAAATTTGTTCCCCTTTTGGAATGGAAGAATTGAATTTTCCGGAAGACATTTGTCTTTTACTGCTGTTATCTGAGGAAGTGTTGTTTGCCACATGACTTCTTCCCTCCCCGCCCCTTTTCATAACCTTATTAGAGACCTGAGTGTTCATTTCTCGCTTTATCTTGTAGTGCTAGCTTTATCTTTTTGGCTCTTGTTTGACCACTTTAAAATTGGTCTGAATTTATTTAAGCTGGTTTTAAAATGTGCAGTAACTAGTGAAAGGCAGATGTCCTGTACTTGCCTTTCAAGTAAGGCTAAACTCATTTAAACAAATCTTTCTTGCACCTGGAAAAAGGCTCCTGTGTGGGGCTTGCTATTGGAATTTCACCAAGTGTGCAATTGAGCTGCTGGTTTGAGTACAAGATAAATGTATCAATCTCCTTCTGTGCCCAGGCATTGTTGACTACATGACTGAGCAGGCTGGTCCTCCATCAAAACTTGTCCAGTCGCTGAAACAAGCCCAGGAATTCATCAAAGATGGAGATGATGTCATCATCTTTGGAATTTTCTCCAGTGACCAGGATGCTGCTTATGAAGTCTATCAAGAAGCATGTAAGCACCTGTGTACCTTTCCATCGATTGTTTCAATGATTGATTGTTTACCGCAAGCACTCCCACCCAGTTTGTGGCATCCAGGAGACCCTTGAACCCGCGTCTCCACCTAAAGTACCCTGAACTTTTAGTTCCAGGGATTACTTTTCAAGGTGCTGAACAGTTTCTTTAGCCCAGCGGTTCTAAAACTTGGCCCTGGGGTCTTCCTGTGTATGCTGGTTTTTGTTCCAACCACAATTGTAATCGTAGGATTTTAAAGGTCCCCTGTTATGCCACCAGGTGCACAACTAATTAGCCATTATGAGCCAGTTCAAAATCTCCCCATCCTGACATCACAAGGGGAAGTGACCACTGAGAATAATGAAATCTGATTGCCTGCTTGGCTGAAGTTGATCACTTCTTCTTGCCTCTGGTTGGTTACTTGCATATGTGATGTTGAGAGGGGAAAGATTTTGAAATGGCTTGTAATAACTAATTGCCCATGCACCTGGTGACATGAGGGACTGTTAACAAGCTGTTTAAGACCAATTATTGGAAAGAATTCCGTATTGAGACTCCACCAATTTTGAATTAAATCAATTCTTTTTGTCCCCTGACGCCGCGGTAGCGAGTGGAGCGGGGGACATAGTATTCAGCTCCGTCCGTCAGGTCCCGTTTGGTGTGAACGCGATATCTCAAGAATGGTTTGACAGATTTCATTCATCTTTGGTTTCAATGTGTATTGGTGTGATATGCTGACCCCAATCGATTTTCCGTGACCTGGCGGGAGACATGGGCACGTTTAGTGGCAACACTTGCTCAGCTTTCGTTGATGTTTGGGCACTCAAACATTTGGGTGTGTAAAAACCTCAGGCACACAACCAGTCAAGAAAATTGAGTTTAATTTCTAGTGCTGCTGTACGTGGTAATGGCATAACTGTGGCAGCCATGTTACTGATGACACACCAGGTTACTTGGGCATGCGCAGTATATGCATTTGCGATATTTAAAGTTCATGTTAATTTCTAAACCCCCATCCTTCTCACTGATTGGGTAAAGTCTGCTCTGAGCCTAGTGGCTGATCAGGCTGAAGCTTAACCCCAGTTTCAACAGCATGAAGTGACTAGGAGTATTACTGCTCCTCCTGGATGGGATGCCAGTCCATCGCATGTACTCCCCCAGCTCTTAGTCAGGTTTCCCTGACTATTTGCTGGTACCCATTTATACTCTTGGGTGGAGTGAGGCGCTTGGGAGTGAAGTGTTTTGCCCAAGAACACACCACGAAAGTCGTGGCAAGGAATCTAACTCAGGACCTTCTGGTCCCAAGTCAGGCACACTTAAGGACCCTTCCCAGGTTCATTTGATTTACCTTGTTCCAGCACAGATATGGGTATAACACACTTTATTAGTTCAATTCAAAAATGTACCATTCCAGTAGTTTTTATTTACATTGTTACCATGGAATTGACGTTAATAAGCAAAATTGCGGTCCGTGGCTGCAAAAACTTTCAATTTATTAGACAATCAAATGAGTCAATCCTGTTATGGTTTTAAGTGCAGGCAATTTATTTTGAATCTGATTTCGAGCTTACTGATTTTCTCAGTGACTGATTTGATCTGTCAAATTTTGCTGCCTGAAATTGCTTGCTGCATCTGGGGGAGGGGAGGAAACGATGTTCAATGGTCTTTGATTCTTCATGACACAAGTGGATATTTCTATTAATTTGGCTTGTGACAGCAAATAACTTTAACCACAAAATGCACCTAATTAAGACCGATTATCTTATGGAGCTCCTACGATGGCAATCATGGTTGGAATGAAAACCAGCATACACAGTAAGGCTCCAGGACTAAGTTCAGGAAGCTCTGCTTTTGTCCATTGTCTGGCTTTCCTCAGCAGTCTAAAGACCTGTGAGGATTAGGCAAAGTAGTTTGCTGATGCATGGAAAAACTGACTGTTTGACAGGCCATTTTGGCACACAAGGAACAAAAAAACAAAAAAAAACTGGTTTGCAGCTTCAGGTTTTTAAAAATTGCAGGTGAAATAAAATGCGAGTTCTTGACCAATCAAACATTCAGTGCTGCAAGCCCCGCCCCCAAAGTTCTGGTATTTCTAGAATTTACTTCCCTCTGAGCAGGCACTTTTCGGGATGTAAAATAAACTCTCCGGAACTAAATGTAGATTCTGGTCCCCACAGTGGAAATGCATGAAGAACGGAGTTCCGCAAAAGGTTCCCATTCCCTGTGGAAAGTTCCAGCGGACAAAACGCCACTGAAGTTGAAACCAGTTCTATCAAACCGGTTCTATTGCCCACAGGTCAAATGTATATCCCTGGATACTCTGAAGCAATCGGTCCTAAAATTGAGAGGCTTCCTGACCTTACCACACAAGGTCCGTGCCCAAATATGAAATTAATCCATAATGAACTGTGACCTGTAGAGGGCTCGTAAGAAATTTCTAGATGTAGTAGACATGGCTTGACGGTATGTAAGGGTTTGACAGTCCACTGATTCTCCGCCCTCCTCGATTTGAGACAGCCCTTACTGTGGTGGACCCTCCGCGAGAACGCGCAAATGGAGGGGGAGTGAATAGGGTGAGTGGATAGGGACCGGTTTGGGATTGGGCCATGGTGTCATGATCACTGATCTGTAGTATCCTCGACTCGTCACTCGGGGATACAATCATGGCATATTTTAAAAATATTTCTACTGCTTCTTTTCGCATAGTGAGTCTGACCATAGTCCCTTGCGGTGCCCTCAAGAAACTCCTTGGTGGCCACAGACCCCCACCTCATTCCCTTTTGAAAACTTTCTTCAGTGCGACAGTGAATTTGACCAGTTGCTTGCATGGATTTGAGTCATTGTTTTTCTTGAAGCCTGAAATTCTGACTGCAGTTATTGGAGTGTGGCTTAGTTGATTCTGACTGCATTTATTGGAGTGTGGCTCAGTTGATTGTGTTTGACTCCTAGGCAATGTCCTCAGAGAAGATTTCAATTTCCGGCACTCTTTCAACCCTGACGTGGCCAAATTGTTCAAAGCAACTCCAGGGCAAGTGGTCATGATGCACCCTGAAAAATTCCAGTCTAAATATGAAGCAAACTCCCATTCACTAACAATTGGAGTAAGTTGAGTTTTGTACGTGAATGCCTGTTTTGGGCATGATCAAATGTAACATTAAACATAGTCTTACAGTCTAGCTGTACACCTTCACGCAGATGCCAAATAAATCCAGTCCTGACCTGTTGTGCATGACTCTATTCAAGGCTTTATACCCCAGGATTTGTCATACTGGAATAATTATTTCAATGAAGCAAGATGCTTGTCTCATTTGGAAATTCAATTATGGAATTATTTAGCAATCGAAGTGCAGTATTTTGTGGACACTGCTGTCTACATCTGCACTGAGGGAATATTTTAGCATGTAAACTGAAAGACATTTCTCTCATGATTAGTGAGGGGTATCATTACTGAAATGGTTATGAAACTTTTTTTTTTTTTTTTTAAACTTGTTCAAAGATGGGGAATTGGTGAATTGCAGAAAAACTGTGGCTGAGTCAAATTCAGATTAATTCTATGGTATACCCCTAATGTTTGATGTAAATCCAATTTTAATTCACCTTTTTTATTGTAATCCTTTCAACTTTTCCACAGGATTCCACTTCTCCTTCTGAAGTGCAGGAATTCTTTGCTGAACATGCTACTCCTTTAGTGGGACACAGAAAGCAAAGTAATGATGCCAAGAGGTACAAAGGGCGCCCTCTGGTGGTTGTGTACTATGGAGTTGACTTCAGTTTCGACTACAGAGTTGGTATGTGCTTATTTTACAGCTGTCATTATTCACACAATGTTTATTGCTTTGCTTTTAAATCCCCCCTCTAATTTTTAATTGGTGTAATTTCAGGCTAACTTAGTAATTCAGCCAATGCTTTTATCAAAGCAGGATGGCATACTGAATAACACAGTCTCCTTACAGCAAAAAGGTTGTGGGTTTGAATCTGAATCTTTCTGTGCGGAGTTTGCATGTTCTCCCTATGTTGGTCTTGGATTACTCCAGATACTCCACTTTCCTTCCACAGTCGACATGTATTTTGGGCTGATTGTAGACTTTAAATTGCCCGTAAATAGGAGCATCTGGGTGAGGAGCATGTTATTTGATTCCTACATGTGTTTTGATGTGTAAAATGGGTAACATGATGTAATTGCGCAAAAAAAAAAAAAAAAAAAAATGCTGAAAGTGCTGTTAAAATTATCCAAAGAAACATTTCATGAGACTAAGCCAGCCAATTCCCCATGGGGCTGTTTGTGGTTAAGGGCCTTGTAAAATGACTCAACAGCTGCATTAATATTTGTTACCTCCTGGGGCTTCAGCTACCAGCTCTGAGTTACGGTCAGATGTGCTATCCACTGGGATACAGTTCACCACTTCATTATTGCATGATTCCTCTTTCCCTGCTGTAGCAACCCAGTTTTGGCGGAGCAAAGTTTTGGAAGTGGCCAAGGATTTCCCGGAGTACACGTTTGCGATAGCCGATGAGGAAGACTATGCTGAAGAGCTGAAGAGCCTGGGGCTGAGTGAAAGCGGAGAAGAGGTGAATGTTGGGATCTTTGGAGAAGGAGGCAAAAAGTTTGCCATGGAGCCTGAGGAGTTTGACTCTGATGTCCTGAGGGAGTTTGTCCTGGCCTTCAAGAAAGGTGAGCTGCACTAATGTTAAGGGCAGGTGGATAAGTAGAGCTGCGTATTTTAGTGTGGTATAATTCTGTACTGGGATTTAATTCAAGCCCATTTTGACTAAATTTAAAGTCTATTATGTACCTTGAGGCTATATGTACAGCAATAAAATGTCTAGCATCCTGGACCTGCGGCACTAATGAACCATCAATCACTATTCATACTCTTAATTTGGTCACACTTTAGATGAAGTGTTGCTCATAAAGGCTTTATACAGCATGTATGATACCTTCATAATTGAGACATGTCTTCATAAATCATACATAAGCAAGTGTCTTGCTTTGTAAAGGATAAAATAACACATCCTTATTCAGCATGTGATGCCAGATGTGACAATGACAATGTCACTTGGCTGACAATGTCACCCTTTATAGCATTTAGCCACTAGCTAAGTGACATTGTCGATTATATCATATCTGGCATCACATGCTGAATAAGGATGTGTTATTTTGCCCTTTACAAAGCATGACATTTGCTTATGTATTATTTATGAAGGCATTACACATGCTGTTTAAAGCCTTTATGAGCAACACTTCATCTGAAGTGTGACCCTTAATTTTAGCGGAAAGCCCTCGTGGTTTGGGTGGGATAAAAACATATTTGGCATGGGGCTTTAAGGGTTATTTGTTCAGTTAAAATCTTTACAATGAACTTCTTTGTTAGTATTTGTGACCGTCCACAGGAAAAGGGTGTATAAGGGATATTTTGGTCAAATTGAGTACATCTGATGATCCCTTACCATGTACTAAACATAGAAAAACAGTTTTTCTCTGAAATTTAAAATCACTTATACACCCTTTTCCTGTGGACTGTCACATTTAATGGTATCTTACACAAACCTTATTTTGAGAAGTTAGATGCTAACATTGTGTATGTGAGCGTAACGTGTAAGCTTTTGTCATAGGTGGACAGTCCAGGGGTCAGAGTAAAAGTCCTGTCTTGTTTCACTGCCACCCATGAGTTCAGCCAGCTGATTTTACCAAGTTAGTTTAACCTCGGCTGAAGAGTTGTTCTAATTGGCAAATGCGGCACCGGACGTTTAGGCTACCTTCTGAACCTGGATTGTCTGTCTCTGGCTTTTGTACGATGGATGATATAAGCACCATATTGATTATTTTTTTCAATCCCTTGTACAGGCAAAGTGAAACCAATCATTAAATCTCAGCCAGTCCCAAAGAGCAACAAAGGACCAGTGAAAGTAGTGGTCGGCAAGACTTTTGAGGATATTGTCATGGATCCAAAGAAGGATGTTCTAATCGAGTTCTATGCACCATGGTGCGGCCACTGTAAGAAGTTAGAACCTGACTACCTGGCTCTTGGGAAGAAGTACAAACATGAGAAGAACTTGGTCATCGCTAAGATGGATGCTACTGTCAATGATGTGCCCCATGATGGCTACAAAGTGGAGGGATTTCCTACCATATACTTTGCCACAACTAAGAACAAGCAGAATCCCATCAAATTTGAAGGTGGACAAAGGGACCTGGAAGTGCTAAGTGAATTCTTGGAAAAGCATGCTTCAAAATTGTCACCGAAAGATGAACTATAATCTCTTTGAAACTAATGGAGGACTTTAGAAGTGAAACATGTGAATATGCAGAATTCCTTGGGATTTTCCTTGGGTATTTGCCTCTACTATATGTGGAGGTACTCCATATAACGGGGTGTTACTGACCTTTTTAGTCCAATTTATGTTGCAACAACTTTTGCGTCCCAAAACCATGAGATTTAAAATCTTGCACTGTCAAACAGCTGAGTATATTTTGTTAAATCTTTTTAAATAAAAGATTGTAAAATTATTTCAAGTTGGTGATTGATGTAGGTTCATTGCTTACAGCGCTTTAACTGTTGGGTCTTTTCCCTTTGTCTGATTGTATTGTCTCAAAGCTCACAATGTATGTCTGTGTGTTGAATAGACTGAGATTTTAATTCTGAAATTATAGGTTAAATTAAGCAATTGTCATTGCAATGCGTCGTATGAAGATGGAAATCATGGCGTTTTACCGAACTCAAGTTCAAAACGCAAAGTTTGGACCCCCATTGCTTTAACTTTTCCAATTTTAGTGAATAATTATTGATGTTGAATTCTGATTGACAAATTGGAATGTAAAGCTATACACAAAGCTATTTGAAAACTGTGTCATTGCACTTTAAAAGGGGGTGTGTTTTAATAAACCCGTTGACCGGAGACATGGCTGCACGCCAGCGGTCGTTAACCGACCGGCAACAACGCAGCCTGATGGCTAAACGCTAAAAGGAATCCGTATCGTTGTGAAGCGTTTTGGGTAGTTTACCAGCCAGTCTCTTGCCTAGGCATGTTGGAACCGTTAGCCTTCGAGCCGAACGTTTCTGTCTACAATGACCAGACGAGGAATGACACTGGTAGTTCTACGTGCAGAACGTGTAATGCTGCATTAAATTACCCGGTCAAACTGCTATAACAGCGGCAACGACGGGAGGCAGTCGTCTGTGTCCCGAAGACGAATGGTCCGTGGGTTCTACATCGTTTTAAAAAAAATTAGTGCTTACAATTACTAGAACAAAGACAACTTCACCACATGTCCCCATTCCTGTCTGGGCCCCCCATTGTAGGAATGCATGTGATTGGGTAGCAGGCCTGAGCGTCATAACAGTCTCAGCCTATAACATTGACCATATTAAACACGCCTGGCGCTTATTGGCCAATGTGTTTGGCGCTCTGTCGTTTCTCTGAATTGAGAGGCGGATATTATTCGAGAGAGAAGAAGAATTGAGTTGCCTTAACGAGCAGGATCAATGTTAATGCTTGATGGTGTACGATCGATAATCGCAAATATCATTTGTCATTTTGATTGTGTGAGAGAATTCGTCAAAAAACCACGGGCTAGAACAAGCCGCTTTGTGGGAGCGGAGTTTGCCGGTATTCGCAGTCGTCTGGAGGTGCAAACCCCCCTCTTTTTCTCATTAATCCTGTGCAGCACAAGATGCGTTGAATGAATCTCGTTTAGCAATCCGTGGATGCGAAGTGGACAGTAGCGTTAACAGGTAAGAATCGCGGCGTGCGCTGCAACTCAGCTTTCCAATTCCGTAATCGCTACAATAAATTATTCAGTATTTCTTCTATTGCGGTCCAGGTCAGGTCGGATGTCTGAACTGAAACTGAGGCAACGTTAACGTTAAGCTGCCTCTACACCGGACGCGAAACGAATTTTCGCGGGACAGATTACATTCAATGTCAACGCAAAGACGCGAATATTCGCGTCTTTGCGTTGACTTTGAATGTAATCTGTCGAGCGAAAAATTCGTTTCGCGTCCGGTGTGAAAGCGGCTTTACCCGGGAAAACTGCTTGCCCGCTTGCCAGACAGTTTTGCTATCTAGCGAGATTATTATTCGATTTGTGCCCGCACATTCAGTTTAAGCCATATAAGCTAAGGGCTTGATGTCTCGCTGGTTGGTCACCGTAGACTTAAACGTTAATGTTTGCTTGATCACCTGTATGTCTGTCTTCATTTCATATTTGAATGCCGGAAGAGCGTTGGATTTGCTGTTGCACATGTGGTGTTTACGTCAAAAAAAAATTACCCAGAAGTTTTCCGTCCTGTCTGTGTTCCCCTCACGATCCACCTCCTCTTACTTCATACCAGCTTGCTAACAATTTTACATGAGCAAATAAATTGCTATCGAGTACGGAGCATTATCTTTACAGCCTGACAGCACTCACTTTATGGTGAAGTGGCTCGAGGTGTCTTATAGCCCGTTTTTACACCCACACCGTCACTGGCTTAACCCTTTCAGCGCCGTGGGTTACTATAGTTGCCCAATGATGTAAGATATTAAAATCAAAGCTGTTGAAAACCTATCATGTGGCAACTTGTTTAAAAGAGCTAAGGCTAGAGTGTCATAAGTCTTTATTGAACTTCTGTGTTTGTGCAGTAATGAAACTAAGCAAAACTCTTACGTTAGTTATAACTTTATTGCATTGCAGTAACCCCCTGGTAACTTACACATCGCACATTAGCGTTGCAGCTGGTTGGTCGGCTTTTACTTATCTTGCTAGCTTTACTCGTTTAGTCGTGGTTTTCAGTCTCGGTCCTGGGGCACCCCTGTGTATGCTGGTTTTTTTTTCCAACCACATTTGCAATCACTGGATTTTAACAAGCTGTCAGTTTGTCTTAACCAGGTGCATTTATGTTTAGCGCAGTTATTTATCCTGTAAAGCCACATTTGAATGAATATCTATACATACCATGAAGATGAAAGAAATTCACATCCATATGGTGATATATTTGAAACAACTGCATAACAAGAAGGAAAAAATGGAGCCAATCAAAATGAATAATCAGTAGGTTCCTAATTAGTGAAACCGTGTGAAAACTAACAACTTATTAGGCAAGCAAATGATGGAGTCAAACCTGTTTTGTGTCAAGTTTATGTCATTAAGTTCAAGCAAATTATTTAGAAAGAATGCGAAACACCTGTCTTCAGTAACCTGATTTGGAGCTGACTGATTTTCTCAGTGTCTAATTCGATCTATTTAAAAATATTGTCCCCCAACATTGCTTGCAATATGATGAAATAGACACAATACGTTCAAGGGTCTTTTATTCTTTATGGTAATCATGGGTTTATCTGTCATATTGTGGCTTTAGATGGTAAATAACTACTTGAAACATGAAATGCACCTAATTCGGACAAATTCACAGCTTATTAAAACTCTGCAATGCAATCGTGGTTGGAACTTGGAACGAAAACCAGCATACACAGGGGTGCCCCAGGACCGAGATTGGGAAACACTGGATTAAGATACAGAAAGTTCATTTCCGATAACTTAACCCAGACACCTTGGCTATTCGCTTTGGTCCGGTATCACCATGCGCACAATTACGACATTAATTAAAATATTTTTAATCTATATGTAACAGTACAAACTTTTTTTGTTACCGAGACTGTTGATCGCTGCTTTTTATATACGTATATTGACATTGTATGAGGAAATCTTGATTTGACTAACTTTACCCTTGAAGGGTTATACAGGTAGGGATAAAAATTGATGGGAGAATTAAAGACTCAGGTGGTTTGTAAAGGTTTGTTGGAATTTTACGACCATACTCCTTTGGGAAAGTTCTTGATCATTACTTTTTGATTCGGGATGATAATCTAATTGGAATGAAGTCTTTTAGTATGAAAAGGCATTACTTTGTCACAGCCTTCCTGGTCACGTTATCGGACCCCTCTGTGTTAATGGTATCAAACCGAGTTTGACGTGGCGCATTGCAAACCAAGCAGGAGTCGACTCGTGAATGAAGGGATGAGATGAGGTGCGTGCGCCAGAGGTGACACATTTGATACTCCACGTTTTATATGCGTTTTATATTTGCTATTTGTCATTCATGATCACCAACTACTTGTCTCTCCTCATGTAAATATATTCTCTCGCTACACATGAAATAAGCAACAAGGGCACGAAGGGAGATAAGTGGAGAGCATCCCTTGGTCTCAATTTGTCTGAGGCTGTTTGTTAGTGGACTGGTCCTGTCCTTACTGTTTAAAATTAGATGATGGTAAATCGAGAAAAACTAAATTTAAAATTATCTAGTTCATTAGGACACTTCTGTGCCCATTTTAATTTCTATAGATTATTTTGATATATGAAAAGCTGCTTGATGAATCTTCAACGTGTGGCAATTGGAAATAATTTGCACCCTTCTACATTTGAATAGATTCTTTTTTTTTCAGTGACTGGCAAAACATGCTGTAACAAATGCAATTCATTTTCTTACTCAATTTGAGCTAATTTTGTTGGTCTGAGGCATTAAGGCTGCTGCCAGGTTTTAGAATTGACCTGGCAACCTTTGTGTCAGGAGCGGAGCAACCAAAACTTTATTCATTCCTGCCACTTAATTTCATCTTATCATCTTGATATCTTTGCAAAAGGGGAGTGTAACCATGTTTTCCAAGAATTTGGCTGTTGGATGGAGTGTGAATTGCGGAGGCTAAGATGGATGCAGATATGTCAAATGAGATCATGCAACATTAGAAAGGTAACTGCACCATTTCAATGTAAGGGTGCATTAGACGCAGCTGTGGTTGGGTATAGTGTCACAATGAGATGGGAGGAGAGGATTCTTGCTGTGTGAGCCTCCCAACCCTCCTCCCCTCTGCATCATGTATGTTGCAGTTCATGTGATTGGCTGTTTTCAGTGGCAGTGTGAAAAGCCCATTGGTCGCCCTTCTTCCTGCTGTATCCAGCAGTCTCTGAGGCTGGCACGGTTGGTTAATCTCTATCAGTGTGGCATTCAGACAGGGAACAGGATCTGTCTAATCCATTCACTGTCAGCCAGAAAGTGTGCCATTTTAGCATTGGTGCTGGCTGAAAAAAACATACTATTGCTTATAAACAGACTGTGGTTAAGCAAGCAATGTGTGGAATGTTCTCATCTGATTGAGTCTTGTGCTTCTCAGATCACTTCCTGCGGGGCTGTTTACTTGGCGATGCCAGATCGCTAAACTGTTGCTGATGTTGAACATTGCACCAGATTTAATGCTTTGTTGTGGGGAATGTAAAGCCACTCTGTGGGGGGAGCCCTGTTTGAGTTCTCTGGGCCCCAGGGGGCAGGATTTTGCCAAATGAGGCACGCAACTGGCTGAGCTGGTCCGTCACTCTTCCCCTGCAGGGCGGGCATGGGCTTGACCGGTAAGCGGTGGGAGAAAGGCCCGGTGTGCTGGAGGCGGAGAGTGAAGTCTGAATACATGAGGCTACGTCAGCTCAAGAGGTTCAGAAGAGCCGATGAGGTCAAGGTGAGGTGGGCGGGGATGTGAGGTAGTTTGGTAACTGCGCATGACCGCTTCATTGGACTGGTGCGGAACTGATTTTTAGCCAGTTAAACTCAAGGTTTTTTTTTTTTCAGGAGAGATCCTCAGACTCTGAAGTGTGTCCAGAAAAATTGATACAGGGCTATAAAAAGAGAGTGCTTTTGCAGAGCGGTACTGTGTGGGCAGATTTTTGTCTGGTTTCTTACAAATTTTATGGCATGGTGGTAAAAAAAAAAAAAAAACAAATGTTTTGACAGAATTGTATGAAGTTAGTTTAGCTGAAAGATGATTGGGTGGCATATTAAGAGAGCCAGGTTGGGAGAAAGACGGAGGTAGAATTCAGTTGGGACATCAGCGAAGTCCCTACTCTTTTTTTTTTTTTTTTTTTTTTTTCCTGCACTTAATTGAAGAGTTGTCCAATGGCAGAGGGAGTTTGGCTTGCTATCCAATTAAAGATGTGGCCTGGGTTGATGTGCCATTGCAACTGATTCATTTCCTGCTCTGCCATGTCCCATTTCCTACTTTCTTTCCCTCCCTGCATTTCCTGCTTTCTTTCCTTCTTTATTTCCTGTTTCCCTCCAATTTCCTGTTTCCTTTTCCCCTCAATTTCCTGCCTCCCTTTTTCCCCCCATTTCCTGCCTCTCCCCCTACATTTCGTGTTTTCTTCCCCCTGTCCATTTCCTGTTTCCTGTGGCTCAGAGCATGTTTAACTCCAACCGGCAAAAGATATCAGAGCGCACCGACATCTTGAACCAGGAGTGGACGCTCCGGCGGATACAGCCAGTCAACATTATGGCACCTGTAAGCTCCTTGCGAGGGACCAGAGAGGTCAGCACTCACACTGTTAACCCAGGCCATCCACGCCCCTCCTGCACCACACATGTTCCATTTTTCCCCCAATTGGGAAAGTCTGCCTCCAATTACAGCTTCAGTCTGAGTATTGGAAAAATGCTTGTTTCTCATCATGAAATGTCAGTTTCTGTTGTTGAAGGCTTGTAAATTTACTGCGGTGTTCACTGCTGTCGCAATAGTTTTTTTTTTTTTTTTTGCATGAATGGTCTGACTGATTTGGCTACATAAAGGGGACCTATTATGCTAACTTTTTTTTCAAGGTAGAATATTCTTGGATATCCAAATGGGAAGGTTTTAAACTTATTTGCAAAAAAAAAAAAAAAACGTAAATTTCATTCTTGTCATTCCTAACCCTCTGAAAAATAGGCTGTTCTGAGTGGGTGTCCTCTGAATAGTATAAGCTCTGTTCTAATTGGCCAGCGAACAGAGCCACCATGTCAACAGTGAGCAATGACTTCATTATCCACCAGCTACATGGAAGTCTCTAAGTGCAGATGACTGAGTAAGTACCTGGCTAGCTATCCAGTAAATGACACAATGAGTATGGAAAGGTAGTTAACGTCTGCCGGCTAAGCCAGAATGGAAGTTATATTCACAGACGTTCAGCATGTAGTCACCATAACAGTTTTTCTACACTTGTAATTCAGTCCCTAGCGTTAAGAATGATCCGTAGTTAACATGTGTAGCAGCAACAGTCAGCTAACATTCCATTTACTATACTAGCTACACCATTTAAAAACAAACTGAATTTGATTGAAAACGTTCACCCTATCTGATCCTATCAAAGAGTCTCGTATATTGCTTCAGATTAAAGGTTCAACGGTTTCTACATTCACAGACAATTTAGTTGCTAGTTAGGTTGCTTGTTAACTAAGAAAGGACACAATGATTATAGAAAGGTAATGCACGGATGCTTGGTAAGTAAGTATGTTTTGAGAGTGGGACTTGGCTAGCTAGCAAACTAGTTACTTCAAAAACCACAACAACCAAGCCATACACATTTAAAGCTTACACCTGGAATTAAGTTTGGATATTAACAGAGATTGGAAACACCTAGATAACCAGCTACAAATTCACATTGAAAATAAATCGAAACTACCACTTCTTTGTATCTTCAGAAAAGCATAATAGGTCCTCTTTAATATTAATTTTGTTACCTGTCCTGTGTTTTACTGATCCAGGTTAGTAGTATAAAGCAGTCAGAAAAAAAGTGGAAAGCACATGTATCGCTAGTTGTGGGCTTTTGCGAATTGCAACTGGGATTTTACCATAAAAATAAGCCATGGGCGGAGTTATTCAGATGAAAGGCGGAACAATTCTGAAGAGTCTGCATGTGACGTGGGAAGGGGAGCCAAATTTTACTGCCATGTCATTTGAAAAAGGCAGCCAAAAAAAAAGTGACTGGGTTATTTTACTTCGTGGTTATGGGGTTGGTAAGCACTCTTGATGCCAAAATGTATGTGCAAGAGAACTGAAAAAGTACATTTTCATGATAGGTCCCCTATAAGGTTTATTTTTAAAGATGTTTCTTAGATTGCCCGTGAGTTATTATATTATTGGTCTTGGTTGCCCGACAGGAGACAGCGTGTTATATACATTTAAAGAGGGGAGTAGTAGCTAACTGATGAAATGAGAACTTTGTGCAGCTATCTTTTGCTGCTTACACACAAGTGTGGCTCGCTGTGACGTTTGCTCATTTAGCACAAAAAAAAAAAAATTCAAATGAAACTTGATTCAAGTGTCCAATAAAGTATTTAAACATCCTTTTTCATTTGGATACAAAGTAATTCAGGGACTGTGGGTTTGTCTCCTATTTTTAAGGGAACTAGAGAGCAACTGGCTTTACTGAGCGAATTTCACGTCTGCTTTTAATACAAATTCAGGGAGACATTCGGCTAAACTCCGAGCCTTTCGCAATCATTGCCTTTCAGCTTGTCCATTACTATTAATGTCTCGGCACATCCTGAAGAGCCTGACTGTGTTTTTAATGTGTAGATGTTTTGTATACACTACAGAAGGATATTTGTATGAATGAGAGCACCTGGACCACGGCTTACCTGGCCTTCATGACCTCTCCCCTGCAGTGCTCTGTGGGCAGTGGATTTTCAGAGTTTTCCAAACAAGTCATTCCCCTCAAGACCTTGAACGCTGTGGCCTCCATTCCGGTGATGTACTCCTGGTCTCCACTGCAGCAGAACTTCATGGTAACGGACAATTATCTTCATGGTAACGGACAATTATCACCGTCTCCAGGCCCGCAAGAATCTTTATGCACCTGTCGTTCGCTTGGCTATTTCAAGTCCTATTTGTGCATGTTTGGTGTTGATCTTTTTTTGGTTTTGTATTTCCCATTATTCCAAATTGGGGTTCTGGAACCCTTGCGTGTAATCAGGATTCGAATATTCAGCGTGAAACATTACATGACCTCACACAGGTGTAATACTGAATTTGATCTGAGTTGGGTCTAGAATGATTTGGAATGTGGGCGTGTCGGGTAACACAGACTTTCTCTGGTGGCAATAGGTGGAAGACGAGACTGTTTTGCACAACATTCCTTACATGGGGGATGAGATCCTGGACCAAGATGGGACCTTCATTGAGGAACTCATCAAAAACTATGATGGGAAGGTCCATGGCGACAGAGGTACTGCGGTTTGTTCCACTGTCACAGCACCATGACCTGTTAGGATTGAGCAGCCGTCCGTATGTCCAGCCAGTGACTGGGCCTAGCTAGGTAGTTGCTTCTTATAGATTGGAATTTCTATAAAGAAATGTTTGGGAAGTTAAATGTAACTTAATTAACTAAATGGAGGTATATGATTATTAGAGATATTCAAGATACTGGAGATACAATGGGACAAACCTTCTATTTGAGTGTGTAAATCTCTGTCTATTCACCATACACACGTGCGCACGCACACACACGCTAAGATTGCTTTGAGATCATATAAACTGCAAAGGATTTTATTTCCGAAAATGACTTCTCCGCCACTGGAGCTCCTTTAACTTGCAGCCCTCTTTAAGCAGCTGGGTAGCATCCTCTTACTGTGTTTGTCTTTTGTGTAAATCTCTGTGATGAAGAGTGCGGCTTCATCAACGATGAGATCTTCGTGGAGCTGGTGAGCGCCCTCACTCAGTACAGCGACAATGAGGATGACGATGATGAGGACGAGCGGGCGGACTACAAACTCGAGAGGCTGGACCTGTGTGACGGCGGGGACCGAGGCAGGAGGGACCGCTTCTGCTCTGAGGGTGTGTGATAAATGGCTTTTCCTCACGGAAACGCCCTCTAAATTCAGCCTGGTCCAATCACATCGACAAACACCCCCTTTAAATCCAGCCTGGTCCAATCATCCGCAGACATGCCCTCTAAATCCAGCTTTGTCCAATCACATAGATCTGCGGACACGCCCTCCAAGTCCAGCCTTGTCCAATGACATCAGCAGACATGCCCTCTAAATGCAGCCTATTCAGATCACGTCTATAGAGAATTCCTGTGATGGCAGCACGCCTCCCAGTTCAGCTGTCTAAATTATCGCAAACAAAGCCCAACACTCCCACCCATCTTAGCTCATTTATTTTGTGTTTGGAAATAAAATGAAAGCATCCAAATATTTGAATAATGCTATCATACATAACTATATTGACTCTTAACTGGCTTTTTTGCTGCCTGTTTAATGTTAGACTGATATTTTTAATGGTTTAATGACACAGTGGCCCTATTGACACTGAATGTTCTTGGAGTATGGAAATTTGTTGATGAAAGAATTTTGTTTTTATTCTTATTCATCATTTGACGTGTTATGCTCGACACTTTAAGAAGGCTCAGGCGCAAATTGTTTTATTAAACGCAAGAAAACACGTTTGTGGTTGGACTATGGAGTGGGGAGAATGTTGAAATGGCTAATAATGGCCTTTTCACTATAGTTGGGATGGTTCTGGAAAGGATACAGAGCTTGCTTCAGTAGTTGCTGATACATTGCAGTGTCATTTTCAAGTATTTTTAAAAATCAGAGTTGAAGCTTTGAAAAAACCCTCAGTGTTTGCCAGCTGAGATTTTCAGTGGGTCCTCTTCGTTTACAGGCAGAGACAGCGAGGGCTCCAAGAAGTTCCCGTCCGATAAGATATTCGAGGCCATCTCCTCCATGTTCCCAGACAAAGGATCACCGGAGGAACTCAGAGAGAAGTACGTCCATCCGCATCTCCCATAAACCCTTGCCCTCCTCCCCATAGTACTCATCAAACATTTGCTTCCAAATTGTCTTCTTTAATTGGTTTAATTAGCTTTAGGCTCAGGGTGATAATTAACGGTGGTGTTGAGTCGTCTCATCGTCATTGCCTCTGTTCCAGTGGAGGGTCCTTATTGGAGGGAAAATCGCTCTGACGTGATTTCCAGATCAAAATGGCTGTACGACGAATGATTAGGTTCTACATATGGAATTATGGCTTAAATTAGATTTTAAATTAGATTGGGGATTTACGGTGTATTCTGTATTTGGACGGATAAAACCTTTATAATTGGCTCGGTAGTCCACTTTATTGGGATTTGAACAGTGAAAACGAGGTTAAAGTGCTAACAGTTGGCTTTCAGTTGAATAAGCTTGTGACAGTTTGACTTTAGAGCACTCGTAGTTTTATTTTATTTATTATTATTTGCTGGGGTGCCAGCCAGGTTTTCTCCTGGCATTTAAGATGTCGGTCAGTTTTATTAATTAGAGGCCCCAAAACCGCACAAAGGATGTAAGATTATTTTCAATATTACACCCGACACAATGCAAAAGCAAATGCAGAAGAACACACACACTTCAAATATTTTTTTGTGCAGACCAACAACAGTGTATTCAACAGATCCCCATAAACCAGCATAACCCAATCTGTACAATGAATATTTACAAAAATACCCCCACAAAGAACTTAAATCAGACCAACAATGCAGTATGTCCCCAAACTCAAAATTCGCGCCCAGGATTCAGTTCCAACCAACAGTTCAGAAAATAAAAAAAAAGTTCAGTTCACCTCCGTTTATATTGGTTCCACGGCACTCAATACTACACAGTTCAGTTCCAGTTCCAGATTCAAACCAACACAGGAAAAAAAAAGTTTTTATACTCACTCCCCCCAGCAATGTCTCGTAAAAGCAGTAAACAGTCCAGTCCGTCAGTCTGAGTAATTCGCCAAATCGGGTTTTGTTATTTATTTATTTGTTTCCGCGTTTGCAGTGGAGTGAATGGCTGGCGTCGGTGAATCAGTTGAGTGGAGCGGTGATGATGGAAGATCCAGGAGTTTTCACGGGATTTATTTATTTGTTTTTAAATATTATTATTTGCACTGACCAGAAGCTGCTGCTTAAAGCGGATTCGGAGAGTAAAAGAAAAACAGGGATAACCGACCTTAAATATTTTTTTTTTTTTTTTTTGCGCAATCAGCGTGCTGCTCTGTTTGAAGGCTCTCTCTCTCTCTACTGACACCTGCGCGAAGGATATAGGAAGTGGTTTGAATCGTGGCGCGAACTGGGAACGAATCGGTGAGTTTAGTTGTCTACACTCGTTTCCGGAGGAGTGACCAAGAGACGGCTGTCGTTGCTAAGGAGACGTTAACAGCTGAGATGACAGTCGAAGATACGTGTGTGCGCGGATGGAGCGCACTAACGCCGCGATACAGGCTGTCACACTCCTCCCCCCTTGTAAGAAACCTGACATAGGAGGTTTTTTTTTTTTTCCAATAAGAGGGACTTCCGTTGACCCGGTTCTCTTTTTCAAGTCAGTTTCTTCATTCCTGATTAGGGAGTAGAGAACCCCAGGAAATCATCCTCATCGCTTTCCTCCTGGAAGATTTCAAGGACCCTTCTATGCTGTTCCCTGTCCAGTTCCTTTGCTGTGGGATAGCAAGGCTTTAACTGAGCCATATGAACTGTTCGGAGGTCTTCACCTGTTGCCTCTAGAACAACCTCAAAGTTCAGGGGTCCAACTCTCTTGGTCACCCGGTATGGGCCTTTCCACCGTGGTGCCAGCTTGGCTGAAAAGGATTGATCAGCTTTGGAGTAATGGTGAGTACGTACCCAGACACGATCATGAACTAAGAAATTTCCATCTCTTCTCCCTTTGTCATAGTTTTGTTTTTGTTTCTGTCTTGCTTTTTCCAAGTTGCCCGTTACAAGTTTTTGGAGCTCAGCAAGCTGGTTGGCTGTAGTGTAAGCAGGGGCATCAGGGTCACATAGCTGGGGGCTTAGTTCAACATTCAATGGGCCTTTGAGCAGGCGACCAAGATTGAGCTCGGCGGGTGTGACTCCTGTGGACTCCTGTACTGCGAGTTCAGTGCAAAAACGAAATTCAGGTAGGTATCTATCCCAACTTTTTTTTTTTTTTTTTTTTTTTTTTTTTTTGTTTTTTCTTCCACATAAGAAGCAATCATTGTTTTTAAGTTCGGTTAATTCTCTCTGTCAAATTGGTCTGTGGATGGTATGGTGAGGTTCTTTTTCCTTTGGAGGTTCCACCGCCTGCAGGTTTCCTCAAAGACAAAAAGAAACAAACTGTGGCCCTTGGTCAGACAAGATGAAGTTCGCACACCCCAGCGACTCAGGATTTCTTGACTAAGATCTGTGATACCGTCTCAGCTGTGGCTTTTGGGAGAGGAACATTTCTACCCATCTGGTATAATAATCACAAAGGCGATAAGATACACATTGCCATTGAGCTTGAGGCAAGGGACCCATGAGATCTACCCCAAGCATTTCCCAGGGCGTGTGTATTACTGTCTGCTGGAGTTTACCAGGAGGCTTCCGGTCTCTGGTTTATATAGCTGGCATATTTGGCAACACTGTACATAATTCTTTACATCCAGACTCATCTTAGGCCAGTACACAAGGGCTTGTAATCGTTTTGTATGTTTTGTACCGCCCAAGGTGGCCAGCTAGTGGATTGTCATGGTAGTGATGGAGAAGCTGGTTCACGAAGAACAGACGGAACATAGATTTGGTACAGGGTTTTGTGAGGTAATGTAAGGACTCTGTATACTTTGTCCTCCAGAATGGGTATATTTAGTGGTAGGGTTTTCCACTACTTCCCCGTCTCCATTATTTTCTGGTACAGAGACTGGATATCAGGATCGCTCTGTTGGGCACTCCAAATGTCCTCGTCAGAGATTTGCAGGTTTTTGGAGGTTTCCCTTTTGGACCTTAAGACAGCCGCACAAGTGGCAGGTTGTGGTTGGAAATCAGTCACTGGAGCTCTTGATAAGGCATCAGGTACTGTATTATACTTTCTTTACGATACTCCACTGTAAAAGAGAACTCCTGCAGGCAAGTGCCCATCGAATAAGCCGAGTGCTGGGCTTTTGAGTTCTGAAGACCCAAACAAGAGAGGAATGATCAGTTATCACTGTAAAGTGTCTGCCTTCCAGGTAATATCTCCACTTTTCTAGGGCCCAAACCACGCGAGACATTCCTGCTCTGTGGTGGAGTAGTTTCGCTCTGCTGAGTTTAAAGTGCGACTGGCAAAAGGCAAGAACCTGTTCTGTGCGAGCCCAGTCTGCTGAACCAGGACAGCCCCCACCCCAACATCGCTAGCATCGGTATAAACAATAAATGGTAGGTTAAAATTGGGATGTCCCAGTATCGGTGGAGAAATTAGATGTTGCTTTAGCCCCTCAAAAAGCAGCCTGACAGGAAGGAGTCCAATTGAACTTTGCTCCTTTTACGTTTTAGTGCGTTGAGGGTTCCGCCAGCTGAGAGAATCTGGGTACAAAGCGATGATACCAACCCGGCCATCCCAAGGAATCGTTGAAGCTCTTTGATGTTTTTAGGGACAGGAAAATCCTGTACGGCCTTGGTTTTCTCGACATCCACCTCCACTCCAGCATAAAACAACATGTCCCAAAAATTTTAGGGAAGTTCTGAAGAACTGACTTTTGTTCATGTTGACGGTAAGATGTGCTTCCCGTAGCTTGTCAAGGACTGCTTGAATGTCCAAACTGTGCTGGTCCAAGGTGTTGGAATAGATGATAATGTCATCCAAGTATACAAAGCATATGTGGCCTCAGAGGTTTCCAAGGACAACCTCCATCAGCCGTTGAAAGGTCGCTGGAGCATTTTTAAGTCCAAATGGCACCCCAGATGGGACCTTACTGAAAGTTCATTGAATGACAAAAGGAAGAACGCACTGAAAGAGGGAAAACAGACTTTAATTCTGGAAAAAGGGAAAGAACAAAAAACAAAATGGCTGCCAACTCAGAATCCTTGTTGTTGTGGGAAGTGGAGGAAACAGAGCCTCTACCAGCAAACCCAGGACAGGAGGTATCCCTACAAACCATTCTCTGTTGGACATGGAATTGACGGGAGCATTTGAGCTTGCAAGGCCACTAACCCCACAAACTACTCTCAACCCAAGCAGCCAACAAATTGAAGGATCTCGGCCTGAGTTACAGCAAAATGTCTTTATGTCTGGCTTGCAAAAACAGCTTCAGGAGCTCTCCATTGCTCAAATGGGCAGCCAGCAGGAACTGAAAGGGAAAAATGGACCAAATAACAAAAACAATGGAAACTCAAATGGAACAAGTAGGCAGAACCTTGGTAGACCTGATTCATGCACAACGCACAGAAATCATTAAACATATGGACACTCAGCTTGAATATCTGCGAACACAGGTGAATGCAACCCTGAGTTGGAGGTTGAAACACCATCATACTGACCTGCTAAAAGAAGTTCACTTCATGTTCACCCCAATGACTGATGCTGTAACCAGCCTGGAGGGGGAGCTATCACGCTGTAAAAATTCAATACAGGCACTCTCTGAAGGAATTGCTGCCAAGTCTGCTTCCACCACTTTTGGTCATACAAGTGTGCAAACTCAGTATGAAGCTCTACCAGAGCTACACCCCATGCCACTTCCAAACCGCCCCAGGTTGCAGTCCACGGTGCAGCCTGGTATGGCTGAGGATAATTTTGGGTCACCAATGGGATCCACTATTCATGGTGAAACAAAAAGCAGATTCATGATAAGGAACCCTGTGAAGCTGCAGTTTCCAACATTTGGCAGAGTGGATGATGCACCTGACCCACTTCAATATTTAGAGAGATGTGAGGATTACCTGGCGCTGAACCCGTTGTCTGATGAGGAACTCGCCGCCACCCTACGCAATGTGCTACATGGTACTGCAAGAGATTGGTGGGATGTGGTCGGCATAAAATCAGTACTTGGAAGGAATTCAGTGATCAGAGGCTGCCTTCCTATCTGAGGACTCACGAGGATGAACTTGCTGAACGAAAAGGCAGCAGAGTCCAAGGAGAGGGAGAAAGCATTAGAGATTTTGCTTACATGTACCAATCTTTGTGTAAGCGTTGGAAACCAGATATTAAAGAGGAGGAAATCATAAAGCTGATTTTTGAAAAATATTAACCCCAATTGGCCAGTCAACTCAGAAGCGGAGGAGTTACCTCTGTTGATGGACTTGCGCTTGGTCAACAATTGGAGAGAGATCGTGAAAATCAGATGCATTATGAACAGAGGAAAAAACTTGCTAAAAAGAAAACCCACAAGTCTGGCTTATCTGAGTCAGCTACTCCCGCCCACTAGCCGAGAGTCTTCTGGTCGTCCAAGCCAGCATGGAGATAATCGACCACCTCAACCATTTTGTTGGCGTTGTAAAGGCAGTCACTCACCCGCATTACTTGTCCTCAAGGAAACCCTAACAGGGGGCAACAGTGCTCCTCCTCGACCTCCTCAGCCACCGTCTGCTAAAACCACCCTCATGTTCAGGAGGCTCATGCTACACTGAGTACGCTGACTCATTCAGATGACCCAATAGCCATCTCCTCTTTCACCTCACCTGACTTTTCTCCTGAAAATCCATCTCCCTGCCAGCTACTTGTGCCCCTGAACATAGGGACCTGGAAGGGAACTTACCGTCTTGGATACTGGGTCGTGATACGCTGGTTAACAAAAGCGTGGACAGGAGTGAAAAGACAGCAGGATATCTTGAAGCCCTGGACGAGGGGTCCGCTTGTACTTAGCAGATGGAGAAGGAAGACAACCACTGGGATGGAGCGAACTCACCCTTACCCTACAAACCTCAGACAGTAGTCTTGCCAGGTTATCATGCCTGTCGGCAACTTGGCTTTTTCCTGCTGTGGTGGGGTTGAACTACATCAGCTTATCAGGCATGCAGTTTGATGTGTCTGATAACTGTTACTGGTTCAAGAACAATAAAAAGCGTCAGTATCAGTTTCTGCCAGAAGCTGCAGCGAGCCAAAAAGTTTCATTGTACCCCATCTGGCCTTGTTATCTGCCGTAGCACCAGTGGATCTGGTTACCTTGCCACCATGCCCGACCTTCTTCAGGCTGCCACCAATAATGCCCACCTGGATGAGTTTGGGAAGAGTCAGTTGTTCTGTCAACTTCAGGAGAACTGTGATGTTTGCACTGAAAAACTGGGATGCACTTGCTAACACATAAAATTCTCCTCAGCCCACGAAGTCCCCATCAAGCAGAAACCTTACCGTGTGTCACCCATCAAACTTCAGGTAATTAAGGAACACATTCAGGAAATGTTAAAAAAAAAAACATCATCGAGCCCTCCACCTCTCCATATTTTGTTGTCTTGGTGCCTAAGAAAAAACAACCCAAAACCAAGGTTCTGTGTAGATTACCGGAAAATAAATGCAATAACACATACTGATGCTTACCCCTTACCTAACATCCAGGAAATACTGGAATCCTTGGCTGGAGCTGCTGTGTTTACTACCCTGGACCTTAATAGTGGCTACTGGCAGGTCAGAATGGACGAGAACATGAAAGAACTGCATTCACCTGCCCTCTTGGCTTATACCAGTTCAAGGTCATGCCATTTGGACTTAAAATGCTCCAGCGACCTTTCAACGGCTGATGGAGGTTGTCCTTGGAAACCTAGGCCACATATATGTTTTGTATACTTGGATGACATTATCATCTATTCCAACACCTTGGACCAGCACAGTTTGGACATTTTGACAAGCTACGGGAAGCACATCTTACCGTCAACATGAACAAAAGTCAGTTCTTCAGAACTTCCCTAAAATTTTTGGGACATGTTGTTTCCTATGCTGGAGTGGAGGTGGATGTCGAGAAACCAAGGCCGTACAGGATTTTCCTGTCCCTAAAAACATCAAAGAGCTTCAACGATTCCTTGGGATGGCGGCTGGTATCATCGCTTTGTACCCAGATTCTCTCAGCTGGCGGAACCCCTCAACGCACTAAAACGTAAAGGAGCAAAAGTTCAATTGGACTCCTTCCTGTCAGGCTGCTTTTTGAGGGGCTAAAGCAACATCTAATTTCTCCACCCGATACTGGGACATCCCAATTTTAACCTACCATTTATTGTTTATACCGATGCTAGCGATGTTGGGGTGGGGGCTGTCCTGGTTCAGCAGACTGGGCTCGGCACAGAACAGGTTCTTGCCTTTGCCAGTCGCAAGAAACTACTCCACCACAGAGCAGGAATGTCTCTCGGCGTGGTTTGGGCCCTAGAAAAGTGGAGATATTACCTGGAAGGCAGACACTTTACAGTGATAACTGATCATTCTCTCTTGTTTGGGTCTTCAGAACTCAAAAAGCCCAGCACTCTCGGCTTATTCGATGGGCACTTGCCTGCAGGAGTTCTCTTTACAGTGGAGTATCGTAAAAGGAAAGTATAATACAGTACCTGATGCCTTATCAAGAGCTCCAGTGACTGATTTCCAACCACAACCTGCCACTTCAGCGGCTGTCTTAAGGTCCAAAAGGGAAACCTCCAAAAACCTGCAAATCTCTGACGAGGACATTTGAGTGCCCAACAGAGCGATCCTGATATCCAGTCTCTGTACCAGAAAATAATGGAGACGGGGAAGTAGTGGAAAACCCTACCACTAAATATACCATTCTGGAGGACAAAGTATACAGAGTCCTTACATTACCTCACAAAACCCTGTACCAAATCTATGTTCCGCCTGTTCTTTAGAATCAGCTTCTCCATCACTACCATGACAATCCACTAACCTTGGGCGGTACAAAACATACAAACGATTACAAGCCCTTGTGTACTGGCCTAAGATGAGTCTGATGTAAAGAATTATGTACAGTGTTGCCAAATATGCCAGCTATATAAACCAGAGACCGGAAGCCTCCTGGTAAACCCAGCAGACAGTAATACACACGCCCTGGGAAATGCTTGGGGTAGATCTCATGGGTCCCTTGCCTCAAGCTCCAATGGCAATGTGTATCTTATCGTCTTTTGTGGATTATTATACCAGATGGGTAGAAATGTTCCTCTCATAAAGCCACAGCTGAGACGGTATCACAGATCTTAGTCAAGGAAATCCTGAGTCGCTGGGGTGTACCGAACTTCATCTTGTCTGACCAAGGGCCACAGTTTGTTTCTTTTGTCTTTGAGGAAACCTGAGTGTGGAACCTCCAAAGGAAAAGAACCTCACCATACCATCCACAGACCAATTTGACAGAGAGAATTAACCGGAACTTAAAACAATGATTGCTTCTTATGTGGAAGAAAAACAAAAAAGTTGGGATAGATACCTACCTGAATTCTGTTTTGCACTGAACTCGGCAGTACAGGAGTCCACAGGAGTCACACCCGCCGAGCTCAATCTTGGTCGCCTGCTCAAAGGCCCATTGAATGTTGAACTAAGCCCCCAGCTATGTGACCCTGATGCCCCTGCTTACACTACAGCCAACCAGCTTGCTGAGCTCCAAAAACTTGTAACGGGCAACTTGGAAAAAGCAAGACAGAAAAAAAAAACAAAACTATGACAAAGGGAGAAGAGATGGAAATTTCTTAGTTCATGATCGTGTCTGGGCACGTGACTCACCATTACTCCAAAGCTGATCAATCCTTTTTCAGCCAAGCTGGCACCACGGTGGAAAAGGCCCATACCGGTGACCAAGAGAGTTGGACCCTGAACTTTGAGGTTGTTCTAGAGGCAACAGGTGAAGACCTCCGAACAGTTCATATGGCTCAGTTAAAAGCCCTTGCTATCCCACAGCAAAGGAACTGGACAGGAACAGCATAGAAGGGTCCTTGAAATCTTCCAGGAGGAAAGCGATGAGGATGATTTCCTGGGGTTCTCTACTCCCTAATCAGGAATGAAGAAAAAAGACCCCAACGCTCCCAAACGACCCCCCTCCGGGTTCTTCCTGTTCTCCTCGGAGCACCGGCCCAAGATCAAGGCCCAGGACCCTAGCCTGGGGATCGGAGAGGTCGCCAAGAAGTTGGGCGAGATGTGGAACAACCTGAGCGACTCCAGCAAGCAGCCATACCTCATCAAAGCCAACAAACTGAAGGACAAGTACCAGAAGGACATGGCTGATTACAAGGGTAAAGGAGGGGCCACGGCCGGGCACAAGGCCGCCAAGAAGCCAGTGAGCAAAACGACCAGGATGATGAAGATGAGGACGAGGAGGAGGAAGGCGATGAAGAGGATGAGGAGGATGATGATGATGATGAAGATTAAATGATTTGTGTCAGTTCTGTATTGGCTTTGTTTTCCCTCCCTATAACTCCGTTCCTGGCTGTTCTGTGATTTGAAGGAGAGAACTGTTCGGGACCTCAGGGCCGGATCGGGTACAGCCAACGCAAGCTGCCCTCCGCCCCAACCTAAAATTTCCACGCTCCGCTAACTGCAACCATTTGAAAAAAGAGGTTTATTGTCGCAGTATATATATGCAAAAAATATTTGTAAGATGTTTGAAGGACATGGTTCTTAGGTTTTTAGTTAACCCATCCCCGTTGAGTTTTAATTGCCCAGCTCTAAGCAGTAGGCCAGCGCGCCCGTGCACCAGTATTGTGGCCACTTGCTGTGACCATGCGTCCCGCTGGACTGTAGGGCTCGCCGTCGTTGTAACGGAGCTGTATTTGTCGCTTGTCTCTTTTGACCTGCACTGATGTAGTTATGGAAACGGCAGGGATGGTATAATTTTTGCATTTTTTTTTTTTTTTCCCTCTTAAGCTGTAATGTCGCATTTGATGGCGTGGTCACTGGTGTAAATTCTGTACTTATTTACACCAGAATATTTTTTTTTTTTTTTTCATGTTTAGAATGCTTCAAGTGAAATAAACGATTACATTTTTTTTTAAAAAAAAAAAAAAAAAAAAAAGTTCAGTTCACCTCCGTTTTATATTGGTTCCACGGCACTCAATACTACACAGTTCAGTTCCAGTTCCAGATTCAAACCAACACAAAAAAAAAGTTTTTATACTCACTCCCCCAGCAATGTCTCGTAAAGCAGTAAACAGTCCAGTCCGTCAGTCTGAGTAATTCGCCCAAATCGGGTTTTGTTATTTATTTATTTGTTTCGCGTTTGCAGTGGAGGAATGGCTGGCGTCGGTGAATCAGTTGAGTGGAGCGGTGATGATGGAAGATCCAGGAGTTTTCACGGATTTATTTATTTGTTTTTAAATATTATTATTTGCACTGACCAGGAGCTGCTGCTTAAAGCGGATTCGGAGAAAAAAAGAAAACAGGGATAACCGACCTTAAATATTTTTTTTTTTTTTTTTTTTTTTTTTTGCAATCAGCGTGCTGCTCTGTTTGAAGGCTCTCTCTCTCTCTACTGACACCTGCGCGAAGGATATAGGAAGTGGTTTGAATCGTGGCGCGAACTGGGAACGAATCGGTGAGTTTAGTTGTCTACACTCGTTTCGGAGGAGTGACCAAGAGACGGCTGTCGTTGCTAAGGAGACGTTAACAGCTGAGATGACAGTCGAAGATACGTGTGTCTTGGCGGATGGAGCGCACTAACTTTATGATACAGGCTGTCACAAGCTTACATCCATCATGGACAACCATGTATGGGATTATTGCCATTTCATACAGTGAGACCCGTAAGGATTCAGACAGTGACACAATTTTGAAGATCCATCTGCTCGGTTCACTTCATGTGGATTTAAATGCCCGCAAATTAATGCACAGGCTGTCAACGATGACATTAGTTCATTTAAGCCTTGTTTCCACCAAGCAGTCCGGTTCAGTGCAGTTATTTACACATTAGAATGGTTGTTTTTTTTCCCATTGTCAAAAGTTGTGGTTGATACCAAAAGAACCGTTTCAATCCATCCTTTTTGTTTGTTACCCCTCTGCTGAGGTACCGAGCACACTGATCCAGTTCTAAAAGTTGGAGCCGGAAACAGTGCAGTTGGTTGATTGGTCGAGAGAGAATCGTCACTCTTGATCAACAAGGACTAAATACTCGTAGACTATTGCCACCTAAATACTATAGTCTATTGCTATTGCCATCTGGGAACAAACCTGCCTACATTTAAGAGTACTGTTTGCGGTGGAAACGCAAATCAGATCTGGGGTTTAGATGCCGGTCCATATCAGGCTACAAAAGGAACTATACCGCAAGTGTTTTGTGGAAACGTGGCTTTACTTGTATATCAAGTGGATTCTGTTGGAATTACACCCCTTAAATCTTTGTGCAAATTCTTCCACACCTGACTATGCACCGTCAGAGGTGTGTATATGATGATAACGGGGGTCTCCTCGACAGGTACAAAGAGCTGACGGAGCAGCAGCAGCCCGGGGCCCTCCCCCCGGAGTGCACCCCCAACATCGACGGCCCCAACGCCAAGTCCGTCCAGCGGGAGCAGAGCCTGCACTCCTTCCACACGCTCTTCTGCAGGCGCTGCTTTAAATACGACTGCTTCCTGCACCGTGAGTGTCCCCGTCAGCGCTGTCTGCGGGTCTCTGTTCGCCCAGTAACCCTGTCTGTGCAGCTTACTCGCCGTATTCACTTCGTTTGTCTGTCTGTGGAAGGCTTATGGTTTCCACCCTATCATACTGTCTTGGGAGCTTACTTACCGTATTCTCACCTTTACTCTGTGTGTACTTGCCTTTTAATTCCCTTACTTACCAGTTGACTTTCCTTATCCACAGCTTTATTCTGTATCTGCTCAGTGCGCTTTCCTCGTCCTTTGCATAGTTTATCTGCGTCATCCTTCCCCATATGCTCTCTCTAAATGGTTTACTTTCCTCATGTACATCTGTGTTATGGCTCTGCATTGTTACTTACCTTATCTACACCTGCATTCTGTTTCTGAATGGTGTACTTTTGTTATACACTTCTGTATTATGACTCTACACTGTTTACTTACCTTATGCAAACTTGTGTTCTGTCCCTGAATGGTTTATTTACCTTATGCGCATCTGAATTATGGCTCTGCACTGTTAAGTTACCTTATCCAAACCTGTATTCTGTCTCCGAGTGGTTTACTTGCCTTATACTCCTCTGTATTATGACTCTACACTGTTTACTTGTCTTATTGACTTCTGTACTCTGGCTGTGCACAGTTTACTTGGTTTGTCTTCCCCTGTATGTGGTCCCAGCTGTTTACTTGCCGTATTCATTCCTGTGTTCTGCCTCTGTACAATTTATTTACTTTACCCTCCCTTATTTGTCTCCGCACAGTTTACTTACCTTATCCTACACTATACTCTGTGTCTGCACATTTAACTCACTTTATTCACTCCTGTACTATAGCTCTGCACAGCCAGTATTCTGGCTTTGTATCATCTACTGAACTTCCTTAACCTGTGTACCTTAATCATGACTTTGTTATTCACTTCCCTTGTACTTGTATTTTGCACTTGTCCACTTTATGTTCCGACTCTGTACACTTGATCCACCTTAACCTCAGCTGCTGAATCTGCTCCTGTTGATTTCCTGTTTTTGGCGTTCATATATATGTTCATATTGATTTACTGAGGGCAGATCACCTTTCAGCCGGAGTATCTCTTAATGATACCTACAGGGCTGGCCCGTCCGTCAAACGCATCTTCCCTCCCTTAGATTGCAGTTGGTTTTGTTAAATTCCTTCCAGCTTTCCACGCGACCCCAAACACATACAAGCGTAAGAACATGGAGAACCTGGTGAACAGTAAGCCTTGCGGAGCCAACTGCTACATGTATCTGATGCAGGTGAGTCTAAGGTTACCCTCGGTGATCTCTCTCATGCTATAATGTGAACGAATCTGCCATGGTGTCAGGTTATGATCCGTCTCAGTGCACAGGTAACTGTAATGGCGGTAGCTGGTGTTAGTCCACTCTCACACTGTGGATGTAAAGGGATTGTGAAAACCAGTATGGGGTGAAATATCTTCACTCCTCCACAGGCATTAGGGATGGATCCCTGCGGGTAGCTAGATGAGCAGAGTAGTGCAAGGTTTGCATTTTGTTTTTAATTAGGGAAGAAAATAAAAGAGACCATCTCATGTTATTATATTCCCAAGTTAATTGGCGCCAAGAGCAATGCATTGTATATCAAAGATTCCAGTATAGGAGAGAAATATCAGCTGCAATCATTAATAATTAATAATGCTGATGGCTGTAAGTCATCAAATTAATTTGGGTTTAACTTGGTTCATCTGTTCATCGGTGGAGTTTGTATAGATTCTCTGGATTCCCTTTAAAAATGGATTCAGTGAGGCAGATTAGCAATAGAATAGTTTGTCCAATGAAACCCTTGACTAGACCTTCGTTTTGTTTGCGTCGTAACCACGCCCCTCCCTCTTTATAGGACGGCATGGTGCGGGAGTACCCTCCCAGTGCGGTTGCCATGGAGAGGGAGAGGGAGAGGGAGAGGACGAAGACGCCTTCCAAACGGCCGCCGGGACGGCGCAGGGGGAGGATGGCAAACGGTACCAGCAGCCGTCCCGGCACGCCCACCGCCAACGCCGACACCAAGGACACGGACAGCGACCGGGACGGCGGGGGCGACGACGATGACAAGAGAGAGGAGACCACCAGCTCATCAGGTCAGCGCCCTCCCCGCCCTGTAAACCTGCTGATCCACCTACAGCCACGCGAGAGTTTCGTCGACTGCAGGAACAAGATTTGAATGTCCGCCAAACCCTGTTACGGTTGACGTTTTTCGAGCAGCTGGCTCTTTAAAATGTTTTTTCCAACACTCTAGAACACCTTGAATAAATTCCATAACAACACTACCGTCAGTAACGATCATTATATCAGGGTCACAATGTGTGGTTAAGAATGATATAATGTGGTTTTGCATGATGCGAGGCTGATGTTCAAAATTGAGGCGCTGTGTCAGACACACACACACCCAGCTTTGGATGCTGGAGACCAAAAGGAAGACAAAGACCAAAATGGAAAGAGAGATGCACACATACAGAGACAGTGAATCCACTCGGCACGTAACAGTAGCCGGGCACTCTAACCTCTGCGCATATCTTAACATTTTATGGTGTGCCCTATGCCTCACCATGTCTGTTTGTAATTCGTAAAGATGTCTAGAATGTATTGGGAGACCGTTCCACAAGGCCAGTGGGAAACTGTCCCACCAGGCCCATGTTCAGACCTCAGGCACAGTCATTTCATCTTGCTGTTTCTACACTGTGCCCTCTGCCCAAAATACAGTCATCCATGCCCTGGCGCTCATTTGAGTCATATTTGGATAAGATTGGACACCCTCTTGTTGAGGTAACTAGCTGAGGCGCTAACGTTTGCCCTGCTTCATGCTGTGCAGAAGCTAACTCGCGCTGCCAGACCCCCATTAGCCTGAAGCTGAGCTCGGAGCCCCCGGAGCCTGTGGACTGGAGCGGGGCCGAAGCCTCTCTCTTCAGGGTCCTCATCGGCACTTACTATGACAACTACTGCGCTATCGCTCGCCTCATCGGCTCCAAGACCTGCAGACAGGTGAGCCCAGCAGCGTCTCCTCGTGAATCTGTATTTGAATGCTCATTTACTTTTAGGGGTGAGAATTAAACCTCTGCATAATTCATTAAAGGCGTATTTTTACGGCGTAATGTGTAGTTACTGACATGCATGATATATGTTGTGATTGACTCACCAAGATTCCATGCCTGGTGTCTGAAGATTTCCTCCCCATTCACTTGCATTGGCCCACTGATTATAGCAGAATATATGATTGTATACTTCAAAGAACCTATCCAATACTAAATGTTTGTTTGTATGATGTTTTTTCCTCTAAATTTTTTTTTTTTTTTTTTTTTTGCCAAAAAGTGTTTTATTAGTTTGATCCTATTTTAATTTTGCTGTGCTGCTCAAAGTTGTGCTAATAAACTGTAGCTGCATAATATCAACCCAGAACTGCTAAATTTGTTTCCTCCGCGAAAGACCTGCCCCTGCTAGATTGTCGAACCAATGGGAGAGCAACTAGTGGTGCAAAGAGGTCATGAAGAGTCAAAGGACTTCCTGTCCAAAAGACCAAATTCACGTGTTTAAAGCAGTTTAAAAATGATATTTACACAAAAACCAAGCAAGGAAAAGACAAACAGAAACCGATCCTTTTATTATTTAGTGTATAAATACGTGTAGCGTATACGTTGTCTGCCTAGTGCTGTTTAGCAAATGCTAACTTCTGGATTATGATACAAGCTCTTCGCGCTGCTCCAGTGTGAAACTAATGGCTGCCTGCATTGAAATGTAAACACTAGACTTTAATATTAGATTACTCTTTGCATTTTTGTGGTCAGGTTTATGAATTTCGCGTAAAAGAGTCGAGTATAATCGCTCGAGCGCCTGCGGAAGATGATGACACACCACCCAGGAAGAAGAAAAGGAAGCACAGGTAAGGCCCATAAAATTGACCTGCTCTCTCTGCTTTCGAGAATTACACCAGGATTTATGGTTCCATTTTCGCTGGGTTCATTTTATTATGCCTCATGGGACATACTTTTTTCCTGCAGTCTGTCCGTGTGCACGTTCATCGCTCAGTCTGTTACAGATCTTTTGTTCGGGCTTTATCTATTGAAGAAGTGGAGCTAATTTTTTTCCAAATCTGACATAACTCACCATGAAGGGTAGCTGAACTGATTTGGTTTTTGAGGTCATCAGGTCAAAGGTCATGGTCACATAAGATCAGCTGTTTGTGGGGACTGAAGATCAACTTTCAGAACATATGAAGCTGTGGTAGTCAGAGTCATAGCAATCAATGCTTTGCGTTGAGTTTTGCCTTGTTATGGTTTATTCCTGATTGACATGTTTCAGTTTGTCTTTACAGAAGAGCAGAAAAGAAATGTAATTTTGTCTCCTTTTCGTACTGCTGTAGGTTGTGGGCCACGCACTGCAGGAAGATCCAGCTGAAGAAAGGTAGGTACATTTCTCTGCATTTAAGCTTTGCTCACTGCTACACATCAGTGTTAAATGTGGGGAAAAACTATCCTTTTAAACTATCCAGAGAAGCTCTCACTGTGAATACTGACTGCAGTGCTTTACTGTCCTATAGGATGCGTACGGAAGTAGTCAGTTTGAGCACCATTCGCATATTTAGAGTGCTGTTGGAATGTACTGTGTGGCTGCTCAGAGCACCGCTCACTTGGACTGGCTAAGTATGCTCTGGGCGTACTTGTCTTAGGCGACGGAGCAGCAGAGAACCAAGCGCAATGAATGAAGTGGTAGGAACCGTTGTGGCAATATGTGACAACTGTGGACTGATGGGTGAATTAAGTAAAGTAATTCAGCACTGGCCAACATGCAATGTGGATACAAATCGACGCTGTAATTCTGTTTTTCTTTAGTTAGCCTCAGGGTATTGACAGTTGCCAAATTGCCGATATATGCTTATCAAGAGGAAAGTTTTTCCATCATCCATTTTACTAACTAAACGGAACGCTCTTTTTTTTTTTTTTTTTTTTTCGACCATCTGTGTTGTCACTGAAGTGTAGAGCATCAGATTGGGTTTATGAACGCACCTGCAGAAACACTTAAAACTGGTTGACTGTTGTTCAGTTTTGAAAGCCAGTGTTGTGAACCCCGCTGCATTGTCATTTCCACAGACGGCTCTTCCAATCACGTGTACAACTACCAGCCATGTGACCACCCGCGCCAGCCCTGTGACAGCTCCTGCCCCTGTGTCATCGCCCAGAATTTCTGCGAGAAGTTCTGCCAGTGCAGTTCCGAGTGTGAGTGCAAGCTGTGAAATGGGAATGGGGACGGGGCACTTGGGAAATGTAGTTCCATCAGAGAAAGAAAAAACCACGAAGCTCTGTGCTGTGTGACTGCTGTAGCCACTTGTGATGGGATTTCAGGGAAATATAGATGAATAGAGGGATTGTTGTGTTTATATAGCGCGTTTCTTATGAACTGACTGGTGGTGACTCAAAAGCACCTCACAGTGGTGAGGGGGAAATCACCTTCAACTGTCACCAATGTGTGGCATGTGGTAATGCAAGGCAGCCATTTTAGTCTTAATGCTGACCTTAGATCAACTTAGGTGGAGAGGGAGAGAACAGTTTTCTTAAGGGAATGATTTTTGATGTCATATCTGTTCAGCAAGAGCTCGTCTTGGTGTAAAATTCTAAATTGGTTCCTCTTTTCTGGAATATTCTCACCTCAGTGAAGAGCCCATGTTATTTAAGGCTGTAGCTCATGACTCATTGACTAGTGAGAGCTGTTGAAGGATTGAATAGTTCTCCCTATCTCTCTCGCGCAGGTCAGAACCGGTTCCCGGGCTGCCGCTGTAAGGCTCAGTGTAACACTAAGCAGTGCCCGTGTTACCTGGCCGTGCGGGAGTGTGACCCTGACCTCTGCCTGACCTGCGGAGCCGCTGAGCACTGGGACAGCAAGAACGTCTCCTGCAAGAACTGCAGCATTCAGAGAGGGGCCAAGAAGGTGAGGGAACTGGGGAAAATGGGGGGGAAAATGGGGGAGACCAGAAATGTGTGACTAATACAGGTCTGTCAGAGAGACCAGTAGGAGTTCTCAGATGCCCCTCTTCCGCTATGGCAGTTCGAGGGCCGGTTTGGAGCTAGTGCCTAATCTCAAACCGGAGTTTTGCATTTGGGCTGCCAACGACTTGCTCTTGGCTGGCAAATGTTGTTCCTGAGAGGCGTCGCACTGGTCAGGAACCAAGAACTGCTTACGTCAGGGGCTGGGGATGGGATTATCGCGACCAGTAATATCACCTAAAACTTTGTGACCGCTGTTTTCAAAACAGTGGAGCTTTTTTAGCATCTAGTCTGATTTGTGAATATAAAAATCAAAGTATCATTCATTTGATTTGTTCAACTTTAATGATACCTGTGTTGTCGGTGCTTGTTTCGCACGGTGAACAAACTGCGAACTGGCACCATCGCTTAGAACTGAGTTTGCGTTGGTGGAAAGGGGTTAACGGGGAGCTGTAAGTGATCAGAAATTGTTCAAACAGGGCCAGTGAGAGACCAGTACTGATGCACACGGGGAGACACAAAAGAGCCATGTGGGGGGACAAGGAATGGCTCACAGAGGGGTCAAATCAAGGAGATGCACTCACTGGGGCAAAAGTATGGTGATTACACTTAAAGGGCCGGAAGAAAATGAAAGAGAGAGAACTGTAAATAAAAGGGGGGGGGGAGTAAGAGAAGGTGCTGGTCAGAGGGTTCATGTCCACAGCAGCCACTGAGTTGTCAAAACACTGAATTCACTATATGCTTTCAGCAATTGCTTGTATGAGTAACTCGTATGAGCTGTGTTCTTCTCTGAACTTTCATTTGAAAATGAACTGTTCCTCACATGACCGAGCACACATTCTTAGCAGCTCCAAAACATTTTGTTGTGCTGCTGTTTCCGTAGTATCAGTGTGATCTGTGGGCTCTGACTCCAGCTCCGGGCTTTATGTGGGGGTGTGATCCTGTCTCTCTCAGCACTTACTGCTGGCTCCCTCTGACGTGGCCGGATGGGGCATCTTCATCAAAGAGCCTGTGCAGAAGAACGAGTTCATCTCCGAGTACTGTGGAGAGGTGAGACCTCACGCCTTCGCTCCTCACTGAACACAGCATAATAATGATAAAGGCAGTCATAGCAGATGTCGTTTTACTCCCAGTACTACACTTTCGCAATCTCCTAATTGGACTCCTAGCTAGGTGTGGGCGATATGGGCAAACTCAGATATCACAATCATTTTTGAATGAACACCTCGGTATTGAGATCGTGGCAATACAGTGGAGATAACTATATATCACAAAATATTTACTCAATGCTATGCTCGATAAATGGAGAATCTCCCACGAATGAGCCAGAGAAATCAAATTTATGCAACGAGAGTCACAATTTTAAATTTTTCCGGTCATTGGCGAGGAATAAATGAAAATTACGACTCGAGTTTAATACATTTGGTATCTCAGGCTCATGAATTTGAGATCCTGTTTATTCCATAAATATCTGCATTGTATTATTTGGAAAATGGGAAAATAGCGTTAACGTTAGCTTCCGGTTGGCAGTCTGTTCAAGTCAAAGGGATGAATAATTCGCCTGCTAGCATGCTAATGCTTTTTGCCATTAAATCAATAAATGCAAGTGTCTCTGACAACATTTCCATGTGTACCTTGTTACTTTATTGGCCAAAAATGTTAGTGCGCTACCTAATTAATTATTCATCCCATTGACTTGAAAAAACGTTCAACTGGAAGGTAATGCCAGTGATGGTGAACGGTCACCAGCGGAATTGGTGAAGTTACCTTTGCGAACATATTAGTTGAAGATCGTCAATAAATGGAATCTGACCAGTTGTGACACGAGAAAGCTGTATCACACGTGTGTTACAACCCATGATACAGGTTTGGTATCACGCTAATTTGTAATAATTTATGGGATAAATAGCCATTACTAATGTCAAAATAATGACCAAGCAGGTACTCGCAACAGCTATAACAGTCTAATCAATGCAGAAAACTGTCCCTTTACTATAATGCTGCCTTTAAAACCAGAAAAGACATCACTTGCATCATATTACGATATCCAAAATCCCAGGCAATATCTAACATCGTATCACAATATCAATGTACAGTAATAATGATGCATTGCCCAGCCCTACTCCTGGGTTATCACTGTGGTTCTCATGATCAGTTGAACTCATTGAGCTCTTATATGAGTTCTGCCATAATTGTGTGGTTAAACGAATTATGACCTAATGCAGCTTTGGCTTATTTCCATTTGCTCTTTTTCAATTATTTTCACATGGTTTCAGGTTACCACACTAAGTTGAAGCACCCAACTGATTTTACTTTTCAGTTTGTAATTGAAAACATTAACAGAATGGAACCTCTTTCAGTTGAAATTATTTGTTCATCACACACATTGCTGAAAATGAAAGCATGAATAAAGTCAGCTGGAGTGAAATTCCTGTGACGTGAACAGGACTTTTTAGAGCATACTTTGGGTAATGTAGTCTGAGAGGGTACTCTGCCCCTCAGTTGACTACAAAAGTGTAGTAGAAAGGTTTTCTAAGAAGGGTAGACAGTTTGGTTGGGTGCAGTTTGGTGTAGTTGAAACGAACACCAGCACACGGCGTCTCCGCAGGAGTGAGGTAGAGACAGACTGGATGAGTGTACGGTGACTGGCTGTCTCTCGGGTAAGACACGCACACTCTCTCGATGAGGATCCGAGGCTCCTGCTCGTATCGCACTTCATCATATCATCTGCCTGCTGTTTCTCCACCTGCTTGCTGCTCGCAGATGGCACGACTTTACACTTCATGTTCTCCGCTTTGGATCGTGTACAGCTCTCAAATTAAAAATGCAACATTGTCATTGTCGTCTTGTCTCCGAATCTGTGGCCAGATCATCTCCCAGGACGAGGCAGATCGCAGGGGGAAAGTGTACGACAAGTACATGTGTAGCTTCCTGTTCAACCTTAACAACGGTAAGGGCACACGCACACACTCTCACTCAAACACAAGCATGCACACAACCCTCCCTTACAGTGTGTATCACATTCAAATGCATTAGCCTGGCAGCGCCACTTGTACAGAGTTAACTTATGTGACTGACGTCTCCCATCATAAGAGTTACAACAGGTGAGTCACACCAAGTATTCTGCTGAGACCGTTCTCCCTGTCAAACTTCACTACATTCAATCCCATGGTTCCCAACGTTTTTGAATGTTTATATTAATAGTATTTGCTCATACTCATTACTCCTATCAATACATTCTCTTCATAATGTTCAGTTTAAGGCAGTGTGCTATGTGTTAGTGATGTTGTGCCAAATGTGCATGTGGCCTTTGTACCAGACTGCGGTCCACATCCCTTATAAAGGGTATCAGAACCGAACCAGCCATTTTCACCGGCTCAAAACTGAAGCCAGGAATAATAATAATCTGTCTCCATACAGAGTTATTGTTTGAGGGAATCTGGCTGAGCAATAGAATTCATTCTGATGGACATTGCTGGATATTTGCTGACACGGGTTGTCTGGGTTTTCCTGGCTGAGAGAGTTAAGGGAATTGTCTCGATCGTCTGTCTGCGTCCTGCTCTTTGCTGTCTGTTGGCATGGTAACCATGGCTGGCTCAGCTGGAAATTGAGTGGAGAAGTTTCTCTGTTGCAGACTTCGTGGTGGACGCGACGCGGAAGGGCAACAAAATCCGCTTTGCAAATCACTCTGTCAACCCCAACTGCTATGCAAAAGGTGAGGACGTCATTGGCTGTACCGTTCGCCCTTGAATGAAGAGGTGCTTGTAGTGTTTTTATTTCCCGTGTTAAGTGGGGGGAAAAATGGCAAAAACAAAAACATTCGAACCTGAAGTCTCACCTGTAAAAAAATTTCAAGGATTTCAAACCAAATTTTGTGTGCACTCAAAAAAAGGAATACTGCTTTGTGTAAATAATATCCTAACTTATAAAACTGGATAATCTGTGTGCAATTTTTGTTTGATTAATCAGGATGGATTTGAATTATTCACGTGCATAATCTTATGAATTTTGCTTGCTTTTTATTGTCAAGTTTTGCATATCTGGAATCCGCTAATAAATTGTCATGCGCATAATTTCTCTGCCTACGCATTCGTTATTAATGAGACATTCAGGTCTTCTAAGGACAGTCCGTGCGACTATTGCCTTCTTATGCCAGAGGTGATGGCCCTGCATAATCATTTTCAGTTTATTCTAATCAGAATTGCGTGATGGTGCTGTAGTAGGTCGTGGGTTCGAATCTAGCCTTCGCCTTTGTGTGGAGTTTGTACGACCTCCCCATGTTTTCAAGGGTTACCTCTAGGCTCATCATGATGGACAGATTGATTGTTCTAATCATGCTGTGGTTATTTTGTACTGATGCACTCTATCTCTGTGTCACAGTAATGATGGTGAACGGGGACCACAGGATCGGCATCTTTGCGAAAAGAGCCATACAAACAGGGGAGGAGCTTTTCTTTGACTACAGGTAAGTTCGTCCCAAATTGGCATTTCACTCACCTGCCACCTTCATTTGTCTCCACCGCACCGATGTTGCATTATGAATCAAACCCCAGTACTTTTAACCTGCAATGCCTCAAATTGCATTGATTGGTTACATAGACATCAAATCACAAACTGGCTTGTGTAAGTTAACAGTTCATCGAATATACACCCGGTCTCTAGTCCAAATAAGCGATTATGTTTTAACACGTATTTTATCGTTATGCTGTATCATTTGGTATGTTCAGCTTGCGTGTTTTTGGTTTGTGGACAAAGATACTGTAGTACAAACACAGGGCAGGGTCTCCAAAGTGAGGTCAGGATACAGAGTTCAAAAGGGGTGAAAAATAGTTGGAACCTTGAATTTCAGGTACGTCACTCTGAAAAAAATCATTATATAAGGAGGTAAAGGGAGCTGTCGAAAAACTTATGACGATGTACAGTAGTGCGCAGTGATGATTATACACCACCATTTTCATCTGAAAGGGTCCTAATATATTACTTCTCTATATTTTTTTGGTGAAAGTGTATAGAAAAATGCTATTGTAGGGAATGAGAACAAAAAAAAATAATTCCCACAAGTAAATTGAGGTAAAAAGATGGGTAATACACAAAAACACTTAAAACATCAAATTTGTATAACAATTGATAGGCGCTGAAATTTATTTTTTTTTACTCTTGCATAGCATGAATGCATGTTTGATGCTAAAAAAAAAATTGTTTAAACTGGTTTGAGGCAACATTATTCTGCAAATTACCTCTGATGGTTAGTTGTTCCAGTTTATGAGGTGACAGACTTTGAGCCATGTCAGTGTTAAACACGATGGCAAGATGGAAGGAGCTCTGATTGTTCATAGCTGCATTGTGGCCTTACTTGATGCTGGTGGGTCACTTTCTGAGGATGTTAAATGCAGCCATGGCACTGTAAGAAACACCGTTTAGCGTTTAAAAGAGACCGGTTTGCTGAAAACTAGTGGCAATAGAGCAGAAAAATGGAAGTTAAGTGCCTCTGATGTCCGTTATGTGCGTATGCCAAGTGAAAAAATTGGCAGTTGACAGCATGACAACGACATTAATTGCGATAGAAGTGAAGAGATAAAGCTTCAAGATGTACTGCAGTGGTTCCCAAACTGGGTCCTGGGGCCTCCCTGTGTATGCTGGTTTTTGTTCCACCCTTGATTGCAATCATAGAATCTTAACAGACTGTCAATTTGTCTTGATTAGGTGCATTTAAATTTAGAGCAGCATTTTATCCTCTCTTGACATACAGTATTTTGACAGATATGCATACATACAGTGAGGAATAAATTCCACATCCACATTGCGATATATGCGTAAAAACTGCATAAAAAGAGGAAAAAATGTACCCAATCAAAGGGGAAAAAATCAACGAGTTCCTAATTGGTGATTGCAAAAACTATCAATTTACTAGACAAGCAAATGACAGAGTCAAACCTGTTTTATGTTACGTTTTCGTTATTGAGTGCAAGCAAATTATTTTGTAAGAATTCTACTCAGCTGTGTTCAGCAACCTGATTTGGAGGGTACTGATTATCTCAGTGCCTCACTTGATCTGTTTAAAAATGTTAAAACCTGAAATTGCTTGCAACATAGAAAAAAAAACAGTATATTTAGGGGTCTTTTATTCTTCATGGCACACATGGATATTTCTATTTAAATTTGGCTTAAGACAGAATGCACCTAATTAGGACAAATTAACAGTTTATTAAATCCTATGATGGCAGTTATGGTTAGAATGAAAACCAGCATACACAGGGAGGCCCCAGGACTGAGTTTGGGAACCCCTGATTTACTGCTTCCAGATGCTTGTGTAAAAATGGTCTGATTGGTTGTGTTGCCAAGAGCTGGCGCCACCTAAAAAAAAAAAAAAAAAACCTGAGTTTGCCAAGATATTCAAGAATTGGACACCAACGGACTGTAAATAAGTACTTTAGACCGATTAATCAAAATTTGAATTTTCTTTTCCAAACGCAGAACTTGTGTGCTTTAGAGTTGGAGAACGTTTCAAAATGACTGTTAAAACCCTTCAGTAAAACACGGAGGTGCTAATTTTGTGGTTTGGGGTACAGTCTGCTCGAAAGCAGCCGATGATCTCATAAAAATCGACAAGATAATGACCCCAAACTCACTTCTATGTTGTGCAAAAATTTTCTCAGTCGGACAGAATCATCTGTTGACATAAAAGTTAAGACTTGGCCTGCTCAAAATCCAGACCTTAATCTGATTGAGCAAATCTGGGACTTGCTTGATACCAAGATAAACATATGTTGTAAAATGAAAAGAATCTCTTTGGAATGAATTCAAACCACATGGAATGGTTTGGCGAGTGAGGAAACTCAAAAATATGTGAACACTGCCTGAAAGATTAAATGCTGTAATCAAAGCAAACGGTGGCCACCCTAATGCTTTTTCTCTGAAAAATACATTTTTGTTTTTACCATATACTTTTATCCATTTTTGTCAAATATATGATCCAATATTACACAAAAAAAATACTTTAACAAAATGAAGATGACCTAGAGCTATTAATCATCACTGCACACTACTGTACGCTAATGGCAGGAAAGAACAGGCTCTCAGATTGGGATTGGAGGACACTTGGTAGGATAGTTGCTAACAGATCTTCCAATCTAAAAACCACCACAGAATTGAATCATTCTGAACCAGTCATAACAAAAAACAGCAGGTCAGCAGCTTCACAAAGCCGGCATTTATTTATGGCAGTGTGTGTGAAGATTTGACCTCCCCCAGTATTTTATCAAAGCTGAGGAATGTTCAGAATGTTTTTTTTGGACTCCCATCTTCCTGTCTTCACCTTGCAGATACAGTCAAGCGGACGCTCTGAAGTACGTGGGTATCGAAAGAGAGATGGAGATGCCCTGAGGGCCGACTGCTTCGCACCAGCATCTTCTGTCTTCAGGGCTTTGTTTTTTACTGCCACAAACAAACTGATCCATGTACAGGTTCTATCAGGGACCAGGGATGTGTTTTCTGTTGAATTGAATATGACCAGGTTTGTTAGAACAGTTATTCTGTCAATGTTTCTACCGCCTTTTTCACTTTTACGACAGTACTTTTTATTCCAGATTTTTTACAATAGCGCACCACCAGAGACGATACACAAACCAAACTGCAATACTTGAATGTTTACCCTTTTGCTCACTACTTCTCAAGGCTGGGAGATGAAACAGTCCTTAAATGAGTGTAATATTTATGTAATGTTTCTTTGTATGGTTTTTAGAAACAGAGCAGTTTGGCAGGAAGCATTGACTTGACTGTGAACCTTTTTTCTCCCTCCGTAGAGTGCCCAGCACATCAGCTCATGCATTATGGAAGTGTATGAAGATCATTCCACGCTTTTGTATGACATAAGTCCAATGATATCAGTGCACTTCAAGTTGTATTGTGTGACCGAACGGTTTGGTGCTTTAGATTTGTAAACTCTCACATTCAAAATCTTTGAGTACACATGCAGTTCACGAGGGTCCTTGTTTGCGGTCATTAAAATTGGCCCCCGCAAGAATTTTCAAGCACTTACGTAAATGGACAGCAATACAGTAACGATTTCATTAGTACTTGCATTCTAGTACTACAAAGAGTAGTTGACGAGTGAAATGGTGATGAGTGAGAGTGTGACAGTTGCAAGCTTTTGGGGTTCACTCGATGCGCACCTTTCAACTTTCCATGTCGAGCAGTGTCTTATATAACGAGCCATGGGACATTCACCAGCTGACCCTTAGGCTAGATAAATATTGAGCTGTTTTTTCTTTTGAATTTTTGAATGCACATCAGCCTATTGTGATTTTATAACATTCCAATACATTCTTAATAAAAATGCCGAACAAACTGACCAACTTGGAACGGTATGCAATATGATACATTTAAAATCCAATGTATGACCTCACTTTCAAGTATGTTAATTTATTGAAAACCATGTCTTCATTTTCGCAGTATCACAGAATTGAAGTGTTTTTTTCGTCTTATCCACACCACTGACTTTTGAACTTTGCAGTAGTTGCTGGTTGCTCTTTTTACAAAACATGATCTTTTTTATTTCCAATAACTTTCTGGAAGGGACAGTTTTATTGTTTTTATCGGATGTACTTCTATACCACTCTGCTGCAGTTATGGTTTATAAATGATGGTGCTCAATTTGCTGTTGATAGGAAATCTTTCAATTGATTGTCAATAAATACCGGAATGAAAAGCACTTTAGGTGATACTTGGTCCTCTGTGATAACTGTAGTACACTCATATTGGCATCCAAGAATTATCTTTCGTGGACAAGTCCCTCCCCGAGAAGTAACTGGAGCATGTAAGAGCAAATTACGAGAAAACAATGTAATGTTTACCCTTTTCCTCCAAGACGCACTTCAGCTTGGACAAAAAAAAAAAAAAAACTTGACTTACAGGGCATTGTGAGTAGTTATGAGTAGTTATTTTAACCCAGAAGTCTTCTTGCTCACTTGTTTGCTTGTAGGAAAATGGTTAAGAGGACCGTGCAACCGGACCTTTAAGGTGGGGGATGGTGGTGGGACTGCGATTGGGGCATTGAACCTCACTGCAGATCTCAGAAGCTTCCAGACACCATAAACCAGATCACACATCGAAAAGACTCACAGTACTCAAGCCATTTCACGATATCTTCAGACGCTAAAAGCTGTACAGAAACCGCTCATTTTTATTTCACACATTTAAAAAAATGAACCACACTATACAAATGGTTTTCCGGTACCAGATAGCAATGCGGATCAGAATTCTAAAGGCCCGTTCAGGTGCTCCACGCTTGGGCTGCCATAATTGCATTCATTCACAACCCTCTCCTCCTTTGCTTCGAAACGATATTCCTCAAACTGCAACTGCCAAAAGATAGACGTCTTTCGATCGCCATTAATTTTGATATTTTTGTTTGTGTTGCTTAAAACACGAGAAGTGCATGCGAAATCCCGTCTTCAGCCTTGATCGCTGGAGCAGTAGTTTGGGGTAGATTTGGGGCGCGTCCTGTGCTTCGATAGGCTCGAGGGCAGAGGCACGACTATTTACAGAGAGGAGGCAGCTGAGCGCGGGACGCTGGATTGGCTGTCGTGAACCCCTTTGTCCCCCAGTTAAAGGAGGTCCTGCCATTGGGGACCTTAATGGGAGTGTGGGGGGGCTCTTGGGGGTACTTTGAGTTCATCCTGTTCCACGCTCTTGCAAAGCCACTAGCCTTCATTCTTCCCTACACTGACAGAAGGTCGAAAGGAATGACGCTTGGTACTGGAGAGGCATCGACCCAAAATAAAAATACAGTTAAACTAATTAAAATTTGAAAAGCGCAGTGCGGGGCTTATGCTAAGTAGCTGTATGTATCCTTCTCTCCATCCACACGCTCGAGGTACTCTTTTTCTATCAGGATATCGATGCATTTCTGAAAGACAAAATCCAGACAAAATTACACATTAATACATGGAAGAAACAACAAAGAACTTGCAGCCATTTCAATGGTCTTAACTGAAATGGCAGGAGTCTGGATGTATATTCAGTGCTGTGAAAAAAAGCCCTTCCCAATTTCCTGTTTTTGCACATTAAATGTTTCAGATCAAACCAATTTTAATATTAAACATACATAACAAGTAAAAAAAAATTCATTTTTAGAAAGTTTATTAATTGAAAGAAAAAAAGGCTGTCCAACCCTACCTGGCCCTATGTGAATTGCCCCCTCAGTTAATATGTTTAAATTAGCTTGGGGATAAATTTGATTAGACACGTCCAGGCATGATTACTGCCAGCCCTGTTGAATTTTAACATCACTTACATATAACCTGCCTAGCAATGCGAAGAAGGCAAAAAGCAGCACATGATACCGCAATTTAAAGAAATTCAAGAACAGAGGAGAAACAAAGCAGTTTACATCAGTCTGGAAAGGGTTACAAAGCCATTTCTACGGTTCAGGGACTTCAGCGAGGCTCCATCAGGAGAGCCATCATATACAAATGGAGAGAAGCTGGAACAGTGGTGAACCTCCCCACCAAATTCCTCCAAGAGCGCATCGACAACTCATCCAGGTCGTCACAAAAAAAACCCAGACTAACCCCTAAAGAACTGCAGGCCTCACTTGCCTCATTTAACTACAGTGTTCATGATTCCACAGTAAGACAGATTGGGCAAAAAAATTTTTTGGAAAAATGTGAGAAGAAATTAATCTTTTGAGTCCCACAGGACTTTTGAGATAATATTCTGTGGACTGATCAGTCAAAAGTGGAGCTTTATGGAAGACATGGGTCCAATTACATCTGGTATAAAGCTGACGCAACATTCTGCAGAAAGAACATCATACCAACAGTCAAACTTGGTGTTAATAGTGTCATTGATGGTCTGGGGCTGCTTTGCTGCTTCAGGATCTGGGCAACTTGCCATCATTTTTTTTTTTTTTGGGAATTTTCCCTTTATTTGACAGTTATACAGTGTAGAGAGACAGGAAAGTTGGGGAGAAGAATGGGGGAAGACATGCAGCAAATGACCCGAGCCGGATTCGAACCCAGGTCGCTGCGGGAAGGACACAGCCTTTATGGTACGCGCACTTAGACCGATGAGCCACCGGGGCGCCCCAACTTTCCATAATTGATGGGAACATGAACTCAGCTCTCAACCAGAAGGAGAATGTCTGGCCATAAGTTTGTAACCTAAAGCTTGAGTGCAGTTGGGTTATACTGCAGGACAATGATCTGAAGCACACAAGCAAGTCTACCTCTGAATGGCTCAAAAAAAAAGTAAATAAAGGTTTTGGAGTGGCCAAGTCAAAGTCCAGACTTGAATCCATTTGAGATGCCGTGGTATGATCTAAAACAGGCCGTTCATGCTCAAAAACCCTTAAATTTGGCTGAATTAAAACAATACTGCAAAGAAGAATGAGCCAAAATTCCTTCGCAGCAATGTAAAGCTTATTTTTTAAAAAACGCTAAATGTTAACGACTCATTGGCAGTTATTACAAACGTTCCATTGCAGCTGTTGTTGCCAAGGGTGTTTAGCGGTGTAATTGTAGTGTAAAAGTCGGGCGGCTACTATGGATTCATGCTTGTTGTCTCCACCGCCACCATGTCCGCGTCCGTAGACACTTCCTTGTGGACGCTGTACAGGCTGCAAGTTTTCACCGATTACTTTCATATTTGGTATGGAGGTGTGTTATACTTCAGTTATGACACCTATCGATTTTGGTTGCCATGGCGACAGTATTAAAATTGGCTGGATAATTTAAAACACTTACATACGACAAATAACTTAAAATAATAAAGTTTAAAAATAAGCTAAAAGTAACCATGAAGGGGGCACACTTTTTTCACCGCACTGTCTGCGCATCTGTCCTTCGATTTTCTTGACAACCATTCACCCGATGAACTTCACACTCGGCGGGTGTATTGGGGAGGATCGAAGGAACTGCATTGCCGAGTGTGAAGTTGTTTGGCCGGTTCTAGAGACAGTTGCAAACAGCGATACTGGAGGCCAAGTAACTGGCCCATTCTGAACAGGCACGTTTTGACTGGGAACTGAACTATTGTTGCAAAAAGCAATACAACGTATCACATGAACACTGACCCTTTCACATCCGCGTATAGAAATTTACGTTTTATGCTTATTGACTTCTCTGCCTGAATACGGATTTTCTGTATTTTTCCAATTGCCTTGCGGTCCTCAATCTTATCCAGAAAGGGCCACTGTGGCTGCAGGCTTTCATCCAACTAAGCTGTTACACACCTGATTCTACTAATCAAGGTCTTCAGCACAGATTCAGATTCAAACTGATCATGTATCTCTGAGTATTTGCTCTCAATATGTAAAAAGAGTCTTGTTTGGTTTCGTAAAAGCTGGGTGTCATTAAGGGATTCAAAGCAGGGTTGTCAACCCTGTTCCTGAAGGTCAACCATCCAGCAGGTTCTCATCTCAACCCTGATTGTAAGACTTCATTCTATTAAACAGCAGCTGAATGGCATCTCCAGCAGCTGAGAGAGGTGTGTGTGGGAGTGTACAGGACGGGGCAGGGAGCCCCAGCGTGCGCGTCTCACCTTGATGACGGGGACTCTGGGTTTGAATCGAGAGGACAGCTGGTTCAGCACCTCGGCCAGGAGCTGCTGGTGTTTCAGCACCTTCCTCATCTTCATAATCCTCACTATGGCTGCCTGTGTGTGTCAACAGGACATCTCAGAGATTCAGAACTAGCCACGAGACAAACTTTATCTTTGAGTGGTGTGTGTATGTGTGTGTGTGTGCGCGTGTGTGCCCGCTCCTGTGTGTGCCAACAGAACAGCAGAGATTTAGGAGCAGCCACAGGCCAAACTTCTATCTTTGAGCGGTGTGTATGTGTGTGCATGTGCACACCAAAAGAACAGCAGAGATTCAGAACCAGCCACAGGCCAAACTTGTACCTTCTTGAGAGAGAGAGAGTGGGGTGTGTGAGTGTGTATGCATATGTGTGTGTCTTTAAATGAGGCACAGCTGAGTTTCAGAAGCAGCGGTAGGCAAAATACGAGAGACAAAGTGCATGTGCGTTTGTGTGCGTATCTATATAAATGGAGCACAGCTGAGTTTCGAACCAGTGCTAGGTAAAACGTGAGAGATCGCATGCATGTTTGTGTGCTTGTGTGTGTGTATACAAATAAGACAACAGCTGCAGAATCAGCCATGGGTGAAACTTGAACGTGTGTGTATGTGTGTGCGTGTGTGTGTGTGTGTGTGTGTGTGTGTGTGTGTGTGTGCAAAAGAAGCAAGGCAGAGTTTCAGAACCCAGGACGGGTGAAACAGTTAATTTTGTGTGCAAAATGGATGCATTTTGTCAGTATGTCCTTCATCAGGCTGTGCCCTGTGGTACTCCGGTGTGTACGGCTCGTGTAAACGCTCACTCGCCTGTATCAGCAGCTTTCTGTCCTCCTCGATGTTCTTGTGTGTTGTTTCCTGTTCCTGCTTCTGTTCCGTCTTCATGGGCACATTGATGTTGACCCTCAACTTCTTACTGCGAACAGAAGCGCACGCCAGCGATGAACACACCGTATCAAATAAACAATCTAAGCAGTCTTCCTCTGCTCTGAGTGCAGCCATTTTCCCTCTCAACTCACTTCTTATAACCCAGGAAAAGCTTTATCAAGGTCTCGGGCCTGAAATCCACCTCGTCCACATTTGCATTCTCATCTTCCAGGACCTGTTTGTTAAATAAAATAAACAGACAAATATAAAAAAAAAAAATTAAAAAGCTGTAAAATTAGGAATTAAAACACAAAGGTTCTACACTTGGCCACAAGGGTTGAAAGTAATACATAATGTGGCTGAACCATAAACCGTATAAAACAAGGGCTTAACAGATCGGGATTGTCTTGTGACCTCTTGTGGATAGACAGGAAATTACACGCTTCAAAGAATTAAGCTGCTTTCACACCGCATTCGCGTCTTTGCATTGACTTTGAATGTAATCTGTCGTGCGGAAAATTCGTTTCGCGTCCAGTGTGAAAGCGGCTTTAATCCTACAAATCTACGACAGCCATGTTCCACACAATTACTCCCCGCCTGCGACCAGCAGTAGTGCGTTTGTAAGGAAGAGTTTATATCAATCCATACGAGAGAATGCATACTGCTCTATTTCAGAGTCCCCCACCAATATAATCTACACAGAGATGGCTAAAATACACTTTGATGGAAGTTGCATGAAGTGAAAGGGAAAGTGTACTTACCAGCAGTTTAGACTTTAACAAAATCTGCAAAACCTGCACCAATATATCCTGTAAAAAGACAAAGTGAAAAAAATTTATTAGAAACCAAATATTTACTTTCTTGACTGCCTAATTTCTAACATCACATACTTAACAATTCAGTATGCATCTAAAGGCAACAGTAAACTTGTGCCTAAATCACATCATTGTTTTTGGCGGACGCACCGGTACAGTTACGTTTTGTCATTTCAACAAATCAATTTAAAACACACTATTAACTTATACGACTTGAGTAGATTGCATTCCAGCTACGAACCACTTCAACTGGCCACCATGCCAATTAAATGAAAGTTGGCTGGACATCAAATACAGGCCATAGCAATGATTCAGAGGATGAAGGAACTGAATAAAGGGTGATCAGGGAGAGCAGTTCCCTTCTGACAGGGTATCGATTATAAAGGAACTTACAGGTTCATGTGTCAGAAATCAGAGATTTTAACCCTTAGAGCGCTAAATGCAAATAGTGTTGCTCAATGACACAAGATAACAAATTCAAAGCAGTTGAAACCCAATCATGTGACGACTGGTTTAAAAGAGCTCGCTTGCAAAATTTTTTGAAAATTTATTTCAGTGCCCTAATGGCTAAGGAGCCATTTACAGTCCAACAATTTGCTTGTCAGCCAAATTGTCCAAAAGACAGAGTGAGAACATTAGTTAGCAGCCAGTTCCATTAAAAGGAGAGTTCATGGTCATGGGAGCCTATGGCTTTCACACTACACACTTTCACACAACCTGCACTTTTTACCAGCGAGCTGGCTAACCCTCACCGTAACAACACTGCACATACCTGTGTTCTTTACCAGCGAACTAACACTCACTGTAATGACACTACACATACCTGTGTTCTTTACCAGCGAACTAGCTAACACTCACTGTAATGACACTACACATACCTGTGCTCTTTACCAGCGAACTAGCTAACACTCACTGTAACGACACTACACATACCTGTGCTCTTTACCAGCGAGCTGGCTAACACTCACTGTAACAACACTACACATACCTGTGCTCTTTACCAGCGAACTAACACTCACTGTAACGACACTACACATACCTGTGCTCTTTACCAGCGAAATAACACTCACTGTAATGACACTACACATACCTGTGCTCTTTACCAGCGAACTAGCTAACACTCACTGTAACGACACTACACATACCTGTGCTCTTTACCAGCGAGCTGGCTAACACTCACTGTAACGACACTACACATACCTGTGCTCTTTACCAGCGAGCTGGCTAACCCTCACCGTAACAACACTGCACATACCTGTGCTCTTTACCAGCGAACTAGCTAACACTCACTGTAACGACACTACACATACCTGTGCTCTTTACCAGCGAACTAGCTAACACTCACTGTAATGACACTACACATACCTGTGCTCTTTACCAGCGAACTAGCTAACACTCACTGTAACGACACTACACATACCTGTGCTCTTTACCAGCGAACTAGCTAACATTCACTGTAACGACACCACACATACCTGTGCTCTTTACCAGCGAGCTGGCTAACCCTCACCGTAACAACACTGCACATACCTGTGCTCTTTACCAGCGAACTAACACTCACTGTAACGACACTACGCATACCTGTGCTCTTTACCAGCGAACTAACACTCACTGTAACGACACTACACATACCTGTGCTCTTTACCAGCGAACTAACACTCACTGTAATGACACTACACATACCTGTGCTCTTTACCAGCGAACTAGCTAACACTCACTGTAACGACACTACACATACCTGTGCTCTTTACCAGCGAGCTGGCTAACCCTCACCGTAACAACACTGCACATACCTGTGTTCTTTACCAGCGAACTAACACTCACTGTAATGACACTACACATACCTGTGCTCTTTACCAGCGAACTAGCTAACACTCACTGTAATGACACTACACATACCTGTGCTCTTTACCAGCGAACTAGCTAACACTCACTGTAACGACACTACACATACCTGTGCTCTTTACCAGCGAGCTGGCTAACCCTCACCGTAACAACACTGCACATACCTGTGCTCTTTACCAGCAAACTAACACTCATTGTAACGACACTACGCATACCTGTGCTCTTTACCAGCGAACTAACACTCACTGTAACGACACTACACATACCTGTGCTCTTTACCAGCGAACTAACACTCACTGTAATGACACTACACATACCTGTGCTCTTTACCAGCTTAACTAGCTAACACTCACTGTAACGACACTACACATACCTGTGCTCTTTACCAGCGAGCTGGCTAACCCTCACCGTAACAACACTGCACATACCTGTGCTCTTTACCAGCGAACTAACACTCACTGTAACGACACTACACATACCTGTGCTCTTTACCAGCGAACTAGCTAACACTCACTGTAACGACACTACACATACCTGTGCTCTTTTACCAGCGAGCTGGCTAACCCTCACCGTAACAACACTGCACATACCTGTGCTCTTTACCAGCTTAACTAACACTCACTGTAATGACACTACGACATACCTGTGCTCTTTACCAGCGAACTAACACTCACTGTAACGACACTACACATACTTTACCAGCGAACTAACACTCACTGTAATGACACTACACATACCTGTCTTTACCAGCGTAACTAACTAACACCCACTGTAATGACACTACACATACCTGTGCTCTTTACCAGTTTTAACTAGCTAACACTCACTGTAACGACACTACACATACCTGTGCTCTTTACCAGCTTAACTAGCTAACACTCACTGTAACGACACACTACACATACCTGTGCTCTTTACCAGCGAACTAGCTAACACTCACTGTAACGACACTACACATACCTGTGCTCTTTACCAGCGAACTAGCTAACACTCACTGTAACGACACTGCACATACCTGCGCTTTTTACCAGAGAACTAGCTAACACTCACTGTAACGACACTGCACATACCTGTGCTCTTTACCAGAGAACTAGCTAACACTCACTGTAACGACACTACACATACCTGTGCTCTTTACCAGCGAACTAGCTAACACTCACTGTAACGACACTACACATACCTGTGCTCTTTACCAGCGAACTAGCTAACACTCACTGTAACGACACTGCACATACCTGTGCTCTTTACCAGAGAACTAGCTAACATTCACTGTAACAACACTGCACATACCTGCGCTTTTTACCAGAGAACTAGCTAACATTCACTGTAACAACACTGCACATACCTGCGCTTTTTACCAGAGAACTAGCTAACATTCACTGTAACAACACTGCACATACCTGCGCTTTTTACCAGAGAACTAGCTAACACTCACTGTAACGACACTACACATACCTGTGCTCTTTACCAGCGAACTAGCTAACACTCACTGTAACGACACTACACATACCTGTGCTCTTTACCAGCGAACTAGCTAACACTCACTGTAACGACACTACACATACCTGTGCTCTTTACCAGCGAACTAGCTAACACTCACTGTAACGACACTACACATACCTGTGCTCTTTACCAGCGAACTAGCTAACACTCACTGTACTCACTGTGACACTGCACATACCTGTGCTCTTTACCAGCGAACTAGCTAACACTCACTGTAACGACACTGCACATACCTGTGCTCTTTATCAGCAAACTAGCTAACACTCACTGTAACGACACTACGCATACCTGTGCTCTTTACCAGCAAACTAGCTAACACTCACTGTAACGACACTACACATACCTGTGCTCTTTACCAGCGAACTAGCTAACACTCACTGTAACGACACTACACATACCTGTGCTCTTTACCAGCGAACTAGCTAACACTCACTGTAACGACACTACACATACCTGTGCTCTTTACCTAAGCTCACTGTAATGACAGCTAACAGCGAACTAACACTCACTGTAATGACACCACACATACCTGTGCTCTTTACCAGCGAACTGGCTAACACTCACTGTAATGACACTACACATACCTGTGCTCTTTACCAGCGAACTAACACTCACTGTGACACTACACATACCTGTGCTCTTTACCAGCGAACTAGCTAACACTCACTGTAACGACACCACACATACCTGTGCTCTTTACCATTTAACTAGCTAACACTCACTGTAACGACACTACACATACCTGTGCTCTTTACCAGCGAACTAGCTAACACCCACTGTAACGACACTACACATACCTGTGCTCTTTACCAGCGAACTAGCTAACACTCACTGTAACGACACTACACATACCTGTGCTCTTTACCAGCTTAACTAGCTAACACTCACTGTAACGACACTGCACATACCTGTGCTCTTTACCCAGAACTAGCTAACACTCACTGTAACAACACTGCACATACCTGTGCTTTTTACCAGAGAACTAGCTAACATTCACTGTAACAACACTGCACATACCTGCGCTTTTTACCAGAGAACTAGCTAACATTCACTGTAACAACACTGCACATACCTGCGCTTTTTACCAGAGAACTAGCTAACACTCACTGTAACGACACTGCACATACCTGTGCTCTTTACCAGCTGAACTAGCTAACACTCACTGTAACAACACTGCACATACCTGTGCTTTTTACCAGAGAACTAGCTAACACTCACTGTAACAACACTACACATACCTGCTTTTTTACCAGAGAACTAGCTAACATTCACTTACCAGCGAACTAGCTTTACCAGCTTAACTCACTGTAACGACACTACACATACCTGTGCTCTTTACCAGCTTAACTAGCTAACACTCACTGTAACGACACTCACACATACCTGTGCTCTTTACCAGCTTAACTAGCTAACACTCACTGTAACGACACTACACACTGCACATACCTAACACTCACTTTACACAGCAACCTAGCTAACACTGTGAACTAACGACACTGTAACGACACTGCACATACCTGTGCTCTTTACCAGCAAACTAGCTAACACTCACTGTAACGACACTACACATACCTGTGCTCTTTACCAGCAAACTAGCTAACACTCACTGTAACGACACTACACATACCTGTGCTCTTTACCAGCTTAACTAGCTAACAGTCACTGTAACGACACTACACATACCTGTGCTCTTTACCAGCGAACTAGCTAACAGTCACTGTGACACTACACATACCTGTGCTCTTTACCAGCGAACTAGCTAACACTCACTGTAACGACACTACACATACCTGTGCTTTCTTTACCTAGCACTCACTGTAACGACACTAACACTCTTTCACTGAACTAGCTAACACTCACTACGACACACCTGTGCTTTCTTTACCAGCGAGCTGGCTAACCCTCACCGTAACAACACTGCACATACCTGTGCTCTTTACCAGCGAACTAGCTAACACTCACTGTAACGACACTACACATACCTGTGCTCTTTACCAGCGAACTAGCTAACACTCACTGTAACGACACTACACATACCTGTGCTCTTTACCAGCGAGCTGGCTAACCCTCACCGTAACAACACTGCACATACCTGTGCTCTTTACCAGCGAACTAGCCAACACTCACTGTAACGACACTACACATACCTGCGCTTTTTACCAGTGAACTAACTAACACTCACTGTAATGACACCACACATACCTGTGCTCTTTATCAGTGAGCTAGTTGAGCTAACACCTGCTGTAACCACACTACACAACCCTACACTTTTTACCAGCGAACTAGCCAACGCTGTAACAACACTATACATACCTGCGCCTTTTACCGGCAAACTACGTAGCTGCGCTAACACCTGCTATAACGACACTACGCATATGCACTCTTTACCTATGACCTAGTTTCCCTAACACCCGCTTTGACACACACATGCCGCGCTCCCCCTGCGGTCTCTCACCATTTTGATCTGTGTGCTGTCGGTCAGCTGCTGCACTGTGTACACGTCCTCTGTGTTGTACTGCAGGAGAATGGCCATCTGGTACGTGGAGGCCTGGAGACAGAGAATAGAGTCAGTCACTACATGCAGAGTGAACTGTTAGACACGGCGAGACAGTGTGTACTGCCAGAGACTGCAGTCTGACATCGCCAATAAAAATGACTCATGACTGACGAAACTGGCAAGGACTCCGACAGCACTTACCCCCGCCATCCCAAAATTTAATCAATTGTTTCTTGGCCCATGACCCACACTTCAACAAAATATTAAAACTGACTGAGTAATTTGAGAGATGTTGTCTGGACAAACCAACTAACGCATGGGTGGATACATAGCTGCCACCCAACTTTGTTGGCAGGGGTAAAAATAAATAAAATCAGAAAGTGAGGATAATTATTAATTATTCTCAGGGGTCATGTTAACAAGAGAAGGCCATATCAATACCCCCGTATTCATGACCTTTTAAGAGGAAATTTTCGGAAAGCTCTAAGTTCCCAAGTTGCAACATGTTTGCTGACATTTTCTGAAATGGCTGAGGCCATACAAGCACAATTTTTTGATGTTATCTTAATAACATATTGGAGGTTTAGTTGTATGGAGCTTTTATTTGTAATATTTTATATGTTTGAAATAAACATGGATATTCTCAATGGCCTCTCCTTTCATCATGTCTTTGCACTTCCTGCATTATCTGATCGCTTGCAAAACTGCTACTCTCGATGGCTTCTAGATGCTGACAGTAATGTTAATATTGGCCAATGTGCTTTTCTGCTATAGGCAATAACCGAGAGAACAACGAGGAGTCTTTTGGCATCCATGTAGCCATTTAATCACTTGAATGCCAAACATATCTTGTACATGACTTCCCAAGTCATAACAACAAGCTCACACGTTCCACTAGAAGGCGGCAGCAGACAGCAGTCCAAACCAGTGTTCTAGAACTTCAGTGCATTCAAGCTGCTCGTGATTGTGGCATCAGCATCAGAACGTTTACCCAAGAACATTCTAATCAGGCCTTGCTGACCTCACTCCTAGAAGAGTTTGAGAAGTGCCTGACTTTTACACTGAAGACTCCATGTCTCCCCCTTCAGGCCGCTGGCTTACCTGCAGGGTGTATCGGTTCTTAAAGCAGTTGGTGACGAGCTCTCCTTTAGATAGCGGGTATAGCCAGGTGAGCTTGCGGCCGCTGTGTCTGCTGGCGTAGAAGGCTGTGAATCTTTGGTAACTCCGTTCCAGCTGCATATAGGAGGGCAGGGACAGAGGACGGTTAGAGAGGACGCCCACAGTCTGCACTCACAAACGAGCTGACGGCAGACTGCTAGACCGCGATCTCACCTCTGATGGTAGCGCAAAGGTGCAGGACTGCTGGAACGGCCAGGACCCAGAGCTCAGAACCTGGATGCTGAAGTCCACTGCAACACAAATACAGCACCTTTACTGTAAAACCATCATGACTGTAACACAAACAACCCATCTTTACTGTAAAACCATCATGACTGTAACACAAACAACCCATCTTTACTGTAAACCCATCATTATTTTAACGCAAACAGAGTCCCTTTACCATTATACCATCATCACTGTAACACAGAACGCTTTATCTGTAAAACCATCATGACAGTAACACAGAGCGCTTTCTGTAAAACCATCATGACAGTAACACAGAGCACTTTCTGTAAAACCATCATGACAGTAACACAGAGCACTTTATCTGCAAAGCCATGACAGTAAAACAGAGCACTTTATCTGCAAAACAATGATAGTAAAACAGAGCACTTTATCTGTAAAACCATCATGACAGTAACAGAACACTATCGGCAAAATCATCATGACAGTAACACAGAACACTTTATCTGCAAAAACATCATGACAGTAACACAGAGCACCTTTGCTATAATACCTACATGACTGTTACAGAAAACCATTATAGTAAAACCACCATTACTGAGACACACAGAACACCTTTACAGTGACGTGAACATACTGTAGTACAGCACCTTTGCTTTAATACCACCATGAAACAGAACACCTTTACTGTAAAACCACCATGACTGTAACACATACAGAGCACCTTCACTGTAATACCATCATTACTGTAACACATACAGAACACCCTTACTGTAATACCATCATTACTGTACCACATACAGAACACCTTTGCTGTAATACCATCATTACTGTAACACATACAGAACACCTTTACTGTAAAACCACCATGACTGAAACACATACAGAGCACCTTTACTGTAATACCATCATTACTGTACCACATACAGAACACCTTTACTGTAATACCATCATTACTGTAACACATAGAGAACACCTTTACTGTAAAACCACCATGACTGTAACACATACAGAGCACCTTCACTGTAATACCATCATTACTGTAACACATACAGAACACCCTTACTGTAATACCATCATTACTGTACCACATACACAACACCTTTACTGTAATACCATCATTACTGTAACACATACAGAACACCTTTACTGTAAAACCACCATGACTGAAACACATACAGAGCACCTTTACTGTAATACCATCATTACTATACCACATACAGAACACCTTCACTGTAATACCATCATTACTGTAACACATACAGAACACCTTTACTGTAATACCATCATTACTGTAACACATACAGAACACCTTTACTGTAATACCATCATTACTGTAACACATAGAGAACACCTTTACTGTAATACCATCATTACTGTAACACATACAGAGCACCTTCACTGTAATACCATCATTACTGTGGCACATATAGAACACCTTTACTGTAATACCATCATTACTGTAACACATACAGAACACCTTTACTGTAATACCATCATTACTGTACCACATACAGAACACCTTTACTGTAATACCATCATTACTGTGACACATACAGAGCACCTTCATTGTAATACCATCATTACTGTAACACATACAGAACACCTTTACTGTAATACCATCATTACTGTAACACATACAGAACACCTTTACTGTAATATCATCATTACTGTAACACATACAGAACACCTTTACTGTAATACCATCATTACTGTAACACATACAGAACACCTTTACTGTAATACCATCATTACTGTAACACATACAGAACACCTTCATTGTAATACCATCATTACTGTAACACATACAGAACACCTTACTGAATATCATCATTACTGTAACACATACAGAGCACCTTCATTGTAATACCATCATTACTGTAACACATACAGAACACCTTTACTGTAATACCATCATTACTGTAACACATAGAGAACACCTTTACTGTAATACCATCATTACTGTAACACATACAGAGCACCTTCACTGTAATACCATCATTACTGTGACACATACAGAGCACCTTCATTGTAATACCATCATTACTGTAACACATACAGAACACCTTTACTGTAATACCATCATTACTGTAACACATAAACCACCTTTTACTGTGTAACACATACAGAACACTTTACTGTAATACCATCATTACTGTAACACATACAGAACACCTTTACTGTAATACCATCATTACTGTAACACATACAGAGACACCTTTACTGTAATACCATCATTACTGTACCACATACAGAACACCTTTTACTGTAATACCATCATTACTGTAACACATACAGAACACCTTACTGTAATACCATCATTACTGTAACACATACAGAACACCTTCATTGTAAAACCATCATTACTGTAACACAATACAGTAAAACACCATTACTGTAAAACCACCACAACCTTTACTGTAATACCATACAGACAGAGCACCTTCACTGTAATACCATCATTACTGTACATACAGAGCACCTTCATTGTAATACCATCATTACTGTAACACATAGAGAACACCTTTACTGTAATACCATCATTACTGTAACACATACAGAACACCTTTACTGTAATACCATCATTACTGTACCACATACAGAACACCTTCACTGTAATACCATCATTACTGTAACACATACAGAACACCTTTACTGTAATACCATCATTACTGTAACACATACAGAACACCTTTACTGTAATACCATCATTACTGTAACACATACAGAACACCTTTACTGTAATACCATCATTACTGTAACACATACAGAACACCTTCACTGTAATACCATCATTACTGTAAACATACAGAGAACACCTTCACTGTAATACCATCATTACTGTACCACATACAGAACACCTTTACTGTAATACCATCATTACTGTAACACATACAGAACACCTTTTACTGTAATACCATCATTACTGTAACACATACAGAACACCTTTACTGTAATACCATCATTACTGTAACACATACAGAACACCTTTACTGTAACACCATTACTGAACACATACAGAACCTTTACTGTAATACCATCATTACTGTAACACATACAGAACACCTTTACTGTAATACCATCATTACTGTGACACATACAGAGCACCTTCATTGTAATACCATCATTACTGTAACACATACAGAACACCTTCACTGTAATACCATCATTACTGTGAAACATACAGAGCACCTTCATTGTAATACCATCATTACTGTACCACATACAGAACACCTTTACTGTAATACCATCATTACTGTAACACATACAGAACACCTTTACTGTAATACCATCATTACTGTAACACATACAGAACACCTTTACTGTAATACCATCATTACTGTACCACATACAGAACACCTTCACTGTAATACCATCATGACTGTACCACATACAGAACACCTTTACTGTAATACCATCATTACTGTAACACATACAGAACACCTTTACTGTAATACCATCATTACTGTACCACATACAGAACACCTTTACTGTAATACCATCATTACTGTAACACACTGAACAGAGAACACCATCATTACTGTTACTGTAAGAACATCATTACTGTAATACCACAGATACAGAACACCTTTACTGTAATACCATCATTACTGTAACACATACAGAACACCTTTACTGTAATACCATCATTACTGTAACACATACAGAACACCTTTACTGTAATACCATCATTACTGTAACACATACAGAACACCTTTACTGTAATACCATCATTACTGTAACACATACAGAACACCTTTACTGTAAAACCACCATTACTGTACCACATACAGAACACCTTTACTGTAATACCATCATTACTGTAACATACAGAACACCTTTACTGTAAAACCATCATTACTGTACCACATACAGAACACCTTTACTGTAATACCATCATTACTGTAACACATACAGAACACCTTTACTGTAATACCATCATTACTGTACCACATACAGAAGAACACCTTTACTGTAATACCATACAGTAACACATACAGAACATCTTTACTGAACACTTTACTGTAATACCATCACTTAACACATACAGAACACCTTTACTGTAATACCATCATTACTGTAACACATACAGAACACCTTTACTGTAATACCATCATTACTGTACCACATACAGAACACCTTTACTGTAATACCATCATTACTGTAACACATACAGAACACCTTTACTGTAATACCATCATTACTGTAACACATACAGAACACCTTTACTGTAATACCATCATTACTGTAACACATACAGAACACCTTTACTGTAATACCATCATTACTGTAACACATACAGAACACCTTTACTGTAATACCATCATTACTGTAACACATACAGAACACCTTTACTGTAATACCATCATTACTGTACCACATACAGAACACCTTTACTGTAATACCATCATTACTGTAACACATACAGAACACCTTTACTGTAATACCATCATTACTGTAACACATACAGAACACCTTTACTGTAATACCATCATTACTGTAACACATACAGAACACCTTTACTGTAATACCATCATTACTGTAACACATACAGAACACCTTACTGTAATACCATCATTACTGTAACACATACAGAACACCTTTACTGTAATACCATCATTACTGTAACACATACAGAACACCTTTACTGTAATACCATCATTACTGTAACACATACAGAACACCTTTACTGTAATACCATCATTACTGTAACACATACAGAACACTTTTACTGTAATACCATCATTACTGTAACACATACAGAACACCTTTACTGTAATACCATCATTACTGTAACACATACAGAACACCTTTACTGTAATACCATCATTACTGTAACACATACAGAACACCTTTACTGTAATACCATCATTACTGTAAATAATATACAGAACACCTTTACTGTAATACCATCATTACTGTAACACATACAGAACACATACAGTAAACATCATTACTTACACTGTAATACCATCATTACTGTAACACATTACAGAACATACAGAAACCTTTACTGTAATACCATCATTACTGTAACACATACAGAACACCTTTACTGTAATACCATCATTACTGTAACACATACAGAACACCTTTACTTTACCACCATTACTGTAATACCATCACCTTTACTGTAATCATTACATACAGAACACCTTTACTGTAATACCATCATTACTGTAACACATACAGAACATTGTAATACCATCATTACTGTAACACATACAGAACACCTTTACTGTAAATACACCATTACTGTACCACATACATCATTACTGTAACACATACAGAACACCTTTACTGTAATACCATCATTACTGTAACACATACAGAACACCTTTACTGTAATACCATCATTACTGTAACACATACAGAACACTTTTACTGTAATACCATCATTACTGTAACACATACAGAACACCTTTACTGTAAAACCATCATTACTGTAACACATACAGAACACCTTTACTGTAAACCATCATTACTGTACACATACAGAACATTACTGTAACCACATTACTGTAACACAGACAGAACACCTTCATTGTAAAAACCATCATTACTGTAAACACTGTAATACCACAGAACACACAAGAACTTTTTACTGTAATACCATCATTACTGTAACACATACAGAACACCTTTACTGTAATACCATCATTACTGTAACACATACAGAACACCTTTACTGTAATACCATCATTACTGTAACACATACAGAACACCTTTACTGTAAAGCCACCATCAAAAAACCATTACTGTAACAAAATACAGAACACCTTTACTGTAATACCATCATTACTGTAACACATACAGAACACCTTTACTGTAATACCATCATTACTGTAACACATACAGAACACCTTTACTGTAATACCATCATTACTGTAACACATACAGAGCACCTTCATTGAAATACCATCATTACTGTAACACATACAGAACACCTTTACTGTAATACCATCATTACTGTAACACATACAGAACACCTTTACTGTAATACCATCATTACTGTAACACATACAGAACACCTTTACTGTAATACCATCATTACTGTAACACATACAGAACACCTTTACTGTAATACCATCATTACTGTAACACATACAGAACACCTTCACTGTAATACCATCATTACTGTAACACATACAGAACACCTTTACTGTAATACCATCATTACTGTAACACATACAGAGCACCTTTACTGTAATACCATCATTACTGTGACACATACAGAGCACCTTCATTGTAATACCATCATTACTGTAACACATACAGAACACCTTTACTGTAATACCATCATTACTGTAACACATACAGAACACCTTTACTGTAATACCATCATTACTGTAACACATACAGAACACCTTTACTGTAATACCATCATTACTGTAACACATACAGAACACCTTTACTGTAATACCATCATTACTGTAACACATACAGAACACCTTTACTGTAATACCATCATTACTGTAACACATACAGAACACCTTTACTGTAATACCATCATTACTGTAACACATACAGAACACCTTTACTGTAATACCATCATTACTGTAACACATACAGAGCACCTTCACTGTAATACCATCATTACTGTAACACATACAGAACACCTTTACTGTAATACCATCATTACTGTAACACATACAGAACACCTTTACTGTAATACCATCATTACTGTAACACATACAGAACACCTTCACTGTAATACCATCATTACTGTAACACATACAGAACACCTTTACTGTAATACCATCATTACTGTAACACATACAGAACACCTTTACTGTAATACCATCATTACTGTAACACATACAGAACACCTTCACTGTAATACCATCATTACTGTAACACATACAGAACACCTTTACTGTAATACCATCATTACTGTAACACATACAGAACACCTTCACTGTAAAACCACCATTACTGTAACAAATACAGAACACCTTCACTGTAATACCATCATTACTGTAACACATACAGAACACCTTCACTGTAATACCATCATTACTGTGACACATACAGAACACCTTTACTGTAATACCATCATTACTGTGACACATACAGAACACCTTTATTGTAATACCATCATTACTGTAACACATACAGAACACCTTTACTGTAATACCATCATTACTGTAACACATACAGAACACCTTTACTGTAAAACCATCATTACTGTAACACATACAGAACACCTTCACTGTAATACCATCATTACTGTAACACATACAGAACACCTTTACTGTAATACCATCATTACTGTAACACATACAGAACACCTTCACTGTAATACCATCATTGCTATAACACATACAGAACACCTTCACTGTAATACCATCATACAGAACACCTTTACTGTAATACCATCATTACTGTAACACATACAGAACACCTTCACTGTAATACCATCATTACTGTACCACATACAGAACACCTTTACTGTAATACCATCATTACTGTAACACATACAGAACACCTTTACTGTAATACCATCATTACTGTAACACATACAGAACACCTTCATTGTAATACCATCATTACTGTAACACATACAGAACACCTTTACTGTAATACCATCATTACTGTAACAAATACAGAACACCTTTACTGTAATACCATCATTACTGTAACACATACAGAACACCTTTACTGTAAAACCATCATTACTGTAACACATACAGAACACCTTCACTGTAATACCATCATTACTGTAACACATACAGAACACCTTTACTGTAATACCATCATTACTGTAACACATACAGAACACCTTCACTGTAATACCATCATTACTGTAACACATACAGAACACCTTTACTGTAATACCATCATTACTGTAACACATACAGAGCACCTTCACTGTAATACCATCATTACTGTAACACATACAGAACACCTTCACTGTAATACCATCATTACTGTAACACATACAGAACACCTTTACTGTAATACCATCATTACTGTAACACATACAGAACACCTTTACTGTAATACCATCATTACTGTAACACATACAGAACACCTTTACTGTAATACCATCATTACTGTAACACATACAGAACACCTTCACTGTAATACCATCATTACTGTAACACATACAGAACACCTTTACTGTAATACCATCATTACTGTAACACATAGAGAACACCTTTACTGTAATACCATCATTACTGTAACACATACAGAACACCTTTACTGTAATACCATCATTACTGTAACACATACAGAACACCTTTACTGTAAACCATCATTACTGTACCACATACAGAACACCTTTACTGTAGTACCATCATTACTGTAACACATACAGAACACCTTTACTGTAATACCATCATTACTGTAACACATAGAGAACACCTTTACTGTAATACCACCATTACTGTACCACATACAGAACACCTTTACTGTAATACCATCATTACTGTAACACATACAGAACACCTTTACTGTAATACCATCATTACTGTAACACATACAGAACACCTTTACTGTAATACCATCATTACTGTAACACATACAGAACACCTTTACTGTAATACCATCATTACTGTAACACATACAGAACACCTTCATTGTAATACCATCATTACTGTAACACATAGAGAACACCTTTACTGTAATACCATCATTACTGTACCACATACAGAACACCTTACTGTAATACCATCATTACTGTAACACATACAGAACACCTTTACTGTAATACCATCATTACTGTAACACATACAGAACACCTTTACTGTAATACCATCATTACTGTAACACATACAGAACACCTTTACTGTAATACCATCATTACTGTAACACATACAGAACACCTTCACTGTAATACCATCATTACTGTAACACATACAGAACACCTTTACTGTAAAACCACCATTACTGTAACAAATACAGAACACACTTTTACTGTAATACCACATTACTGTAACACATACAGAACACCTTTACTGTAATACCATCATTACTGTAACACATACAGAACACCTTACTGTAATACCATCATTACTGTACCACATACAGAACACCCTTATTAATACACATTTTTTTAAAAATAAGAAACCTTTTTGTAATACCCTCATTACCCTAAAAAAAGAACACCTTTATGTTACCATCATTATGTAAAATTTAAAAAAACCTATTTACCACTTTTTTAAAACATTTTTAACAAACAAAACCTTTTTTTTTTTTTTTTTTTTTTTTTTTTTTTTTTTTTTTTTTTTTTTTTTTTTTTTTTTTTTTTTTTTTTTTTTTTTTTTTTTTTTTTTTTTTTTTTTTTTTTTTTTTTTTTTTTTTTTTTTTTTTTCTGTAATACCCCATTTAAAAAAAAACAAACATATTACAAAAAAAAACCTTATGGTTTTTTAATACCCAAAATTCATTAAAAATTTTTTTAAACCACAATTTCAAAGAACCCACCTTAAAAATTTGGTTTTTTTAATACCATATTACTGTGTAATACCATCATTACTGTAACACATAGAGAACACTTTACTGTAATACCACTGTCATTGTACCATCATTACTGTAACATACAGAACACCTTTACTGTAATACCATCATTACTGTAACACATACAGAACACCTTTTACTGTAATACCATCATTACTGTAACAATACAGAAACACTTTACTGTAAACACATTTTACTACAGAACACCTTTACTGTAATACCATCATTACTGTAACACATACAGAACACATTGTAATACCATCACACCTTTACTGTAATACCATCATTACTGTACCACATACAGAACACCTTTTACTGTAATACCATCATTACTGTGTACAGAACATACCACAGAATACCACCTTTACTTAACACATACAGAACACCTTTACTGTAATACCATCATTACTGTACACATACAGAACACCTTTACTGTAATACCATCATTACTGTAACACATACAGAACACCTTTGTAATACCATCATTACTGTAACACATACAGAACACCTTTACTGTAACCATCATTACTGTAACACATACAGAACACCTTTACTGTAATACCATCATTACTGTAACACATACAGAACACCTTTACTGTAATACCATCATTACTGTAACACATACAGAACACCTTTACTGTAATACCATCATTACTGTAACACATACAGAACACCTTTACTGTAATACCATCATTACTGTAACACATACAGAACACCTTTACTGTAATACCATCATTACTGTAACACATACAGAACACCTTTACTGTAATACCATCATTACTGTAACACATAGAGAACACCTTTTACTGTAATACCATCATTACTGTACCACATACAGAACACCTTTACTGTAATACCATCATTACTGTAACACATACAGAACACCTTTACTGTAATACCATCATTACTGTAACACATACAGAACACCTTTACTGTAATACCATCATTACTGTAACACATACAGAACACCTTTACTGTAATACCATCATTACTGTAACACATACAGAACACCTTTACTGTAATACCATCATTACTGTAACACATACAGAAGAACACCTTTACTGTAATACCATCATTACTGTAACACATACAGAACACCTTTACTGTAATACCATCATTACTGTAACACATACAGAACACCTTTACTGTAATACCATCATTACTGTAACACATACAGAACACCTTTACTGTAATACCATCATTACTGTAACACAGAGAACACCTTTACTGTAATACCATCATTACTGTAACACATACAGAACACCTTTACTGTAATACCATCATTACTGTAACACATACAGAACACCTTTACTGTAATACCATCATTACTGTAACACATACAGAACACCTTTACTGTAATACCATCATTACTGTAACACATACAGAACACCTTTTACTGTAATACCATCATTACTGTAACACATACAGAACACCTTTACTGTAATACCATCATTACTGTAACACATACAGAACACTTTTACTGTAATACCATCATTACTGTAACACATACAGAACACCTTTACAGTAATACCATCATTACTGTAAATACAGAACACCTTTACTGTAATACCATCATTACTGTAACACAGAACACACTTTACTGTAATACCATCATTACTGTAACATATACAGAACACCTTTACTGTAATACCATCATTACTGTAACACATACAGAACACCTTTACTGTAATACCATCATTACTGTAACACATACAGAACACCCTTTACTGTAATACCATCATTACTGTAACACATACAGAACACCTTTACTGTAATACCATCATTACTGTAACACATACAGAACACCTTTACTGTAATACCATCATTACTGTAACACATACACAAACACCTTTACTGTAATACCATCATTACTGTAACACACATACAGAACACCTTTACTGTAATACCATCATTACTGTAAACACATACAGAACACCTTTACTGTAATACCATCATTACTGTAACACATACAGAACACCTTTACTGTAATACCATCATTACTGTAACACATACAGAACACCTTTACTGTAATACCATCATTACTGTACCACATACAGAACACCTTTACTGTAACACATAGAGAAATAAAACCACCATCATTACTGTAACACATACAGAACACCTTTACTGTAATACCATCATTACTGTAACACATACAGAACACCTTTACTGTAACTGTACCATACAGAACACCTTTACTGTAATACCATCATTACTGTAACACAGAACACCTTTACTGTAATACCATCATTACTGTAACACATACAGAACACCTTTTACTGTAATACCATCATTACTGTAACACATACAGAACACCTTTACTGTAATACCATCATTACTGTAACACATACAGAACACCTTTACTGTAATACCATCATTACTGTAACACATACAGAACACCTTTACTGTAATACCATCATTACTGTAACACATACAGAACACCTTTACTGTAATACCATCATTACTGTAACACATACAGAACACCTTTACTGTAATACCATCATTACTGTAACACATACAGAACACCTTTACTGTAATACCATCATTACTGTAACACATACAGAACACCTTTACTGTAATACCATCATTACATACAGAACACCTTGTAAACCACATACAGAACACCTTTACTGTAATACCATCATTACTGTAACACATACAGAACACCTTTACTGTAATACCATCATTACTGTAACACATACAGAACACCTTTACTGTAATACCATCATTACTGTAACACATACAGAACACCTTTACTGTAATACCATCATTACTGTAACACATACAGAACACCTTTACTGTAAATCCACCATTACTGTACCACATACAGAACACCTTTACTGTAATACCATCATTACTGTAACACATACAGAACACCTTTACTGTAATACCATCATTACTGTAACACATAGCAGAACACCTTTACTGTAATACCATCATTACTGTAACACATACAGAACACCTTTACTGTAATACCATCATTACTGTAACACATACAGACACCTTTATACAGAACACCTTTACTGTAATACCATACAGAGAACACCTTTACTGTACCACACATTACTGTACACATACAGAACACCTTTACTGTAATACCCATCCATTACTGTAACACATACAGAACACCTTTACTGTAATACCATCATTACTGTAACACATACAGAACACCTTACAGAATACCATCATTACTGTAACACATACAGAACACCTTTACTGTATTGCTTAACCATCATTACTGTAAACATACAGAACACCTTTCATGTAATACCATCATTACTGTAACACATACAGAACACCTTTACTGTAAATACCACCATTACTGTAACACATACAGAACACCTTTACTGTAATACCATCATTACTGTAACACATACAGAACACCTTTACTGTAATACCATCATTACTGTACCACATACAGAACACCTTTACTGTAATACCATCATTACTGTAACACATACAGAACACCTTTACTGTAATACCATCATTACTGTAACACATACAGAACACCTTTACTGTAATACCATCATTACTGTAACACATACAGAACACCTTTACTGTAATACCATCATTACTGTAACACATACAGAACACCTTTACTGTAATACCATCATTACTGTAACACATACAGAACACCTTTACTGTAATACCATCATTACTGTAACACATACAGAACACCTTTACTGTAATACCATCATTACTGTAACACATACAGAACACCTTTACTGTAATACCATCATTACTGTAACACATACAGAACACCTTTACTGTAATACCATCATTACTGTAACACATACAGAACAGACTGTAATACCATCATTACTGTAACACATACAGAACACCTTTACTGTAATACCATCATTACTGTAACACATACAGAACACCTTTACTGTAATACCATCATTACTGTAACACATACAGAACACCTTTTTACTACTGTAATACCATCATTACTGTAACACATACAGAACACCTTTACTGTAATACCATCATTACTGTAACACATACAGAACACCTTTACTGTAATACCATCATTACTGTAACACATACAGAACACCTTTACTGTAATACCATCATTACTGTGTACACATACAGAACACCATTTTACTGTAATACCATCATTACTGTAACACATACAGAACACCTTTCACTGTAATACCATCATTACTGTACACATACAGAACAGACTGTAATACCATCATTACTGTAATACAGAACACCTTTACTGTAATACCATCATTACTGTAACACAGAGAACAGAACTTTACTGTAATACCATTTACTGTAATACCATCATTACTGTAACACATACAGAACACCTTTACTTAATACCATCATTACTGTAATACCATCATTACAGAACACCTTTTTTACTGTAATACCATCATTACTGTAACACATACAGAACACCCATCACTGTAATACCATCATTACTGTAACACATACAGAACACCTTTACTGTAATACCATCATTACTGTAACATACCAGAACACAGAACACCTTTACACCTTCACTGTAATACCATCATTACTGTAACACATACAGAACACCTTTACTGTAATACCACCATTACTGTAACACATACAGAAACACCTTTACTGTAATACCATCATTACTGTAACACATACAGAACACCTTTACTGTAATACCATCATTACTGTAACACATACAGAACACCTTTACTGTAATACCATCATTACTGTAACACATACAGAACACCTTTTACTGTAATACCATCATTACTGTACCACATACAGAACACCCTTTACCACTGTAATACCATCATTACTGTAACCACATTATACAGAACACCTTTACTGTAATACCATCATTACTGTAACACATACAGAACACCTTTACTGTAATACCATCATTACTGTAACAATACAGAACACCTTTACTGTAATACCATCATTACTGTAACACATACAGAACACCATTTACTGTAACACATACAGAAATACCATCATTACTGTAACACATACAGAACACCTTTACTGTAATACCATCATTACTGTAACACATACAGAACACCTTTACTGTAATACCATCATTACTGTGACACACAGAACACCTTTACTGTAATACCATCATTACTGAACAGAACACCTTTACTGTAATACCATCAACTGTAACCATACAGAACACCATAATATCATTACTAACACATACAGAACACCTTTACTGTAATACCATCATTACTGTAACACATACAGAACACCTTTACTGTAATACCATCATTACTGTAACACATACAGAACACCTTTACTGTAATACCATCATTACTGTAACACATACAGAACACCTTTACTACAGAACACCTTTACTGTAATACCATCAATACCAGAACACCTTTACTGTAATACCATCATTACTGTAACACATACAGAACACCTTTTACTGTAATACCATCATTACTGTAACACATACAGAACACCTTTACTGTAATACCATCATTACTGTAACACATAGAGAACACCTTTACTGTAATACCATCATTACTGTAACATTACAGAACACTGTAATACCATCATTACTGTAACATACAGAGAACACCTTTACTGTAATACCATCATTACTGTAACACATACAGAACACCTTTACTGTAAAACCATCATTACTGTAACACATACAGAACACCTTTACTGTAATACCATCATTACTGTAACACATACAGAACAACTGTAATACCATCATTACTGTAACACATACAGAAACACCTTTACTGTAATACCATCATTACTGTAACACATACAGAACACCTTTACTGTAATACCCATCATTACTGTAACACACAGAACACCTTTACTGTAATACCATCATTACTGTAACACATACAGAACACCTTTACTGTAATACCATCATTACTGTAACACACATACAGAACACCCATTACTGTACCACTGTAATAGAACACCTTACTGTAATACCATCATTACTGTAACACATACAGAACACCTTTACTGTAATACCATCATTACTGTAACACATACAGAACACCTTTTACTGTAATACCATCATTACTGTAACACATACAGAACACCTTTACTGTAATACCATCATTACATACAGAACACTTGTAACACATACAGAGAACACCTTTACTGTAATACCATCATTACTGTAACACATACAGAACACCTTTACTGTAAAACCATCATTACTGTAACACATACAGAACACCTTTACTGTAATACCATCATTACTGTAACACATACAGAACACCTTTACTGTAAACCATCATTACTGTAACACATACAGAACAACACCATCATTACTGTAATACCATCATTACTGTAAAACCACATTATACAGAACACCTTTACTGTAATACCTTTACTGTAAAATAGAGAACATCCTTTACTGTACCATCATTACTGTAACACATACAGAACACCTTTACTGTAATACCATCATTACTAACACATACAGAACACCTTTACTGTAATACCATCATTACTGTAACACAGAGAACACCTTTTTTACATTACTAACACCAACACCTTTACTGTAACATTACATACAGAACACCTTTACTGTAATACCATCATTACTGTAACACATCAGAGCACCTTTACTGTGTAACACATACAGAACACCTTTACTGTAATACCATCATTACTGTAACACATACAGAACACCTTTACTGTAATACCATCATTACTGTAACACATACAGAACACCTTTACTGTAATACCATCATTACTGTAACACATACAGAACACCAGAATACCATCATTACTGTTACTGTAAAACCACACACCTTTACTGTAATACCATCATTACTGTAACACATACAGAACACCTTTACTGTAATACCATCATTACTGTAACACATACAGAACATCCTGTAACACATTTACTGTAATACCATCATTACTGTAACACATACAGAACACCTTTACTGTAATACCATCATTACTGTAACACATACAGAACACCTTTACTGTAATACCATCATTACTGTAACACATACAGAACACCTTTACTGTAAAACCACCATTACTGTAACACATACAGAACACCTTTACTGTAAAACCACCATTACTGTACCACATACAGAACACCTTTACTGTAAAACCATCATTACTGTAACACATACAGAACACCTTCATTACTGTAATTACTGTAACACATTACTGTAACACATAAACACCTTTACTGTAATACACATTACAGAACACCTTTACTGTAATACCATCATTACTGTACCACATACAGAACACCTTTACTGTAAAACCACCATTACTGTAACACATACAGAACACCTTTACTGTAATACCATCATTACTGTACCACATACAGAACACCTTTACTGTAATACCATCATTACTGTAACACATACAGAACACCTTTACTGTAATACCATCATTACTGTAACACATACAGAACACCTTTACTGTAATACCATCATTACTGTAACACATACAGAACACCTTTACTGTAATATCATCATTACTGTAACACAAGAACACCTTTACTGTAATACCATCATTACTGTAACACATACAGAACACCTTTACTGTAATACCATCATTACTGTAACACATACAGAACACCTTTACTGTAAATCCACCATTACTGTACCACATACAGAACACCTTTACTGTAATACCATCATTACTGTAACACATACAGAACACCTTTACTGTAAAACCACCATTACTGTAACACATACAGAACACCTTTACTGTAATACCATCATTACTGTACCACATACAGAACACCTTTACTGTAATACCATCATTACTGTAACACATACAGAACACCTTTACTGTAAATCCACCATTACTGTACCACATACAGAACACCTTTACTGTAATACCATCATTACTGTAACACAGAGAACACCTTTACTGTAAAACCACCATTACTGTACCACATACAGAACACCTTTACTGTAATACCATCATTACTGTAACACATACAGAACACCTTTACTGTAATACCATCATTACTGTTACACATACAGAACACCTTTACTGTAAATACCACCATTACTGTAACACATACAGAACACCTTTACTGTAAAACCATCATTACTGTAACACATACAGAACACCTTTACTGTAAAACCACCATTACTGTACCACATACAGAACATCTTTATTGTAATACCAAAATGAAAAACACAGCACCTTTACAGTCATATGATCATTACTGTAATAGAGCACCTTTGCTTTCATCACACCAAGACAAACACAGAGCACTTTTACTGTAATATGATCATTACTGTAACACAAAGCACCTCTCCTGTTACACCACTATGACTGCAACACATACAGCTTGTTTACAATGATAACATCATGACCGTAACACAGCAGCAGCTTTCTGCCTCAAATTAATCCCATTTTGTAATTGGGTGCCACACCATAAAAACGATTTTTTTTTTTTAATCCCAAATTTTATTTTTTTTTTTTTTTTTTTGAGGTAAATGTGTGGCCAGCTCAGACTGCTGCTGCTATAACTGGACATAACAGAATTCCTCCGCTCCAAATGTTAAAAAAAAAAAAAAAAAAAAAAAATCATATTTCAGGGTACTTTTCGGTGATCATTTTTTACAAGCTGAATGTTACAAATGCAAGATCATGAGGACTATAATCTAATAAAAATTAAAGACAATGGAAAAATACTTGGGAGGAATCGAGATTGCAGGGCAGAGGCCCAACGTTCATCTAAGAGGGTGGATACTCACGATCGAGGGGCTCGGAGATGGACAGGTGCTTCTTGAACTGCTCGTTCAGATCTTTGCTGACACCGATGTCCTGGAACATGCGCTGCAGCTTGGAGGTGTACTCGAACCCGCACGCTTGCTGAGGCACACACACAAACACACACTTAAACCATCACTGCACAGGCACAGGAGCTTCGAGAAACAACTCAGCCTTTAAAACTTTGGTCATATACATAAAAAGTCAAATTGGCATCTGAAAGGATTTGAAAAACCTTCATTTATGTTCATAAATAAACCCTTTGCACTTTATTTGTAAACGCAAGCCTGAAACAACATTTCTGAGACCATTCACCAATCCCTCAATTGTTTGGTGCCAGGACCCATATTCAAAACACTTTTTAATACCAGGACCAAAATTCGAGATTAAGTGCATTATAGAGACCAGGTCAAAGTCCCATCCTAGCAGAACTTGGAGGAGTACGGCCTCAGGCTGGGCTCAAGCCATTACGGTCATGTGACCCATTTCGGTTCCCAACACACAACCGCTGTTCACTTTGTTCATGTGATTTTTACATTAGAAAGCAAATGACTCAATCGTGAGAAGAACACAAATTTCTAGACAATGCTCTGCAGTAACAGCAGCGGCAGGGTGTGAACTGGGAGAGATGCAGAACTGAATATGCAAGTGGAGTGACAGCGCCACCTTTAGCTTGGAGATCATGCTGGCTTCGGCATCGTCGCTAGCGCTGTTTTGGTGGACCAGCCTCTTGGCCAGCATCTTGGCGTAGAACTTCTGGAACACGTCTTTGTCCTCGATGTACTTGAAGACCACCATCTAACAAGGGAATACAGGGCAGACTGTAAACTGACAGAAGCACAGAGGCCAAGTGTCTTCTGTGAAAGTCATGGCAGATGTGTTCAATCCCACAGATCACAGCACCAGATCATAAAGCTGTGCATCCCTGAGCTGTAAATTATGACACAACTTTGAACGGACAGTGACGAAAAGTCCGTCTACGTCGGACAATGGTCTGACATCTACTTCTGTTTATTGATAACACCGGACGGACATGGTCTGTCGAAGGTCCGACTTTTCACGCGATGGATGGTCCGACTTGGCAGAACAAGTTAAGTTTATCGAAACAGCCCCCAGAATCCCAAGCCCCACTGGGGATCTCGAACCAGCACCTCTTCAGTTACCCGTCAAGCAACCTACCACTAGGCTGCCCTGACACCCCAGTCATTAATCATGTAATTATGCCATTCATAAACTCCAGCTATGAATCGCATGTGAGTGAGGGATTGGCAAGTTGAGCAACTGGATCACATGTCAATCACTCACCACTTGGTTCAGGGTGTCTTCGAGCTCCGCCTCCTCAGGGTTCTTAGAGCTGCAGAGGGAGATGTGCGATCAGTGTAATACTCACCACACACTCTCACTCTATCCATCACACACACAATGAGACTCATGGACAGCAACTTGCATCTTCACACATGACTTGCACTTCAAACCCATGAGTGAGAGCCACGACACATTTGCGTAGGCAGACGGTACAGCCACAGCGATCACTGTTCCCGAGATGATGCAATACTGCACAGAAGGCAGGCGAGTAAACTTAATGAAGGAGTCGGCACACATTCACACCACCATTTAAAGTCTGATCTCACACACACACCTCTTCTTCAGCAGAGAGTCGCAGTATCGAGCCAGCAGCTCCGGGGACTTGCTGGAGGACTGCGCCATCCTGGTAACCGCATTGTTGTTGATGAAGCGTCCACAAGCCTATCAGAGAGGAGAGGGGCGGAGTCAGGGGAAAACCACATCAGCTAAAGTCAGAGGTGTAAAAATCCTGGTTCAAAAAAAGAAGTCATCCCCAGTGCTTTGTTTAAATGGCCAGTTTTACCAATTAGGACAATTCTTCAGCCAGAAGATGCTAGTAAGGGAAATAATAGGCAAAAGAAACACATTTCAAACTAACTGAAGCAGGACTCGAGGTATATATGTGTTACCGCTCTACACATGGATCTGAGGGTAAATATGCCATAGGAGGGCACCTGTTCCCTTCAGCTAGGGCAGGGCGAGTGTTTTATTATGTGTAATAGCACCACGTACAAATCTGACGGCACAATAAAAGACACAGAGCAATGCTCCTGTGATCTGGAAAAACCTAGTGAGTTTATCAGTGGCAAGGGTCTCGCAAATGAACAAACACTTTTGGATCCTGGACTCTTCCTAACCGAAAAAAAATGAACGAAACATGATTTTGACACTTATAACAACACTAATAGTGTTTTAAGATTTTCACCACTCTTCATTATAGCAAATGAGGGTCAAACTCAGTCCCTACCAAGAGTGACATACATACTAGGTTTTTCCAGATCACAGGAGAATGTTCTCAGTGCAACAGACACTAATACCCTGCCTTGGGTTTTGACGGCACTCATACCTTGTCTAGTGCAGCTACGAACCCAGCATCATTATTGAACGCTGACATCACCAGTGCATTGTACTTCTTGTGCACATCCAATATGGTCTGGACATACATTTTGGGGTCCTGTGAGATGAAAGGAGAAATGACGAAACACATAGCAACGAACAAAACTGAAGAATACTTAATCAGCAGATGATTACCCTCTTGGCTCCCAGAGCTTTCAATACGCTCTGTACCACAGATAAATCTGGATCACAGAAAAATTTTATTTCTGGTGATAGACCCATAAACTATACATTTTTGGAAAGGGTATTGTCTGGGCTATCGATCGGTATTGGTTTCAAGCGTATCTGTAAAATGGTGATCAATCACAAATATCGATTGATTGACTTTGTGATCTTTTTTTTGTGATTTTCACCATGTAATTCAACAACTAAATATATTATTTGTCAAGTATTACTTTCATTTGTTTATTATGAATCACTAATCAATCACTAATCACTAATCGCATTTCATATTCCTGACTGTCATTCAGGATCTGTGCAAGGGCCTCATCGACTCCAAACCTCGCCCTCGTGCTCATTTGCCAAAAAAAAAAAAAAACCCAACAAAAGCAACGAACGTTTGCCCTATTCAGCACTATTGTGTTCACAGAGTAGACCACGTGTTACCGTTTTCACTTCCTGATTCAGCACCAAAGTTGCGCCAATGTCGCCATCTATACCCTTATCGAGGAACTGAACGTAAGCAGAACATAATCCAGCACCAATATACCAGTATACAACGAGCCCCATTGCACCGGAGTCTAACGGAAACTAATAGATCAATTTTTCTACCCAAGGGTATATAGGCGTTTTTTTTTTTTGTTTTTGTTTAGTTTTTTTCTGACCGATTTTAGAGTGAGGGTCAGATTCACAGACTAACGGATTACAAGCACTTGCATTGGGCCAACACCACACCCAGTGTGAACAAATAAATCCTACTGTGTAGACGCCAAACCCCGAGGACAGAGACGTCAGTTTAGAGCTCCGGATTCAATTATTAATCAATGTAGGGAACTATATGTGGGCACTTCTTAGTGGTGTGGAGTTTTTAGTAACACGGTAAAGAAATGTTTTTCAGGCCCTCTATTTTGGAGTCCCAGGGGGTTGCAGAGAAGGATGAAGTCCTATTCGGTAAGTCGTCACAGAGTGGAGCAAAATCCAGCCGCCAAACTTATGTTCCCGCTGAGGGTGGAATGATAATGGCCACAACACAATCAGCTCTGTGTAATTAAGGTCCATTCAGCTGCAGAGGTCATCAGAGGGTCAAATGTGGGACTGCACCCTGCCAAGAGCTAAACTACCCAGCATTACCTCTACGGTATTGTGTGAAGGCAGAATGAACGGTTTATGAAATCTCCGCAATTTTCAAATTAATAAGCAAAAAGTCACTTTCCTACCTCAATGTTTAAATCCAGCCCTGTTTATTTCAAAGGGTTTACCAGTGCTGAAGAGAGTTAGCATTAGCATGCGAGCTTTATTTGAAACAATTATATTGAGAGGTATTTGACGGGAGCAGATGAGGTTGAACACTTTTCTCAGTAAGAAAATGGCAGCAGCCTCGCTGGATTAGATCCTAAAACCTCTGTAAAACATAAAAATTAGCTAAAAAGCCCAGCAATACAGCCTCGAAGCAGAGCAAGTCAGGATCCAAGCCCAGTCTGGTCCAGTTCAGCCCCACCCCCTGCTTACGTTCAGGGCCGCCTCGCCGCACTTCTCGATGGCCGCCAGCCCCTGGTTGTGGATGTGCGTTTCCAGGAGCTTCTTCAGCTCTCCGAGGCCGTCTGTGATCCGCGACACTAGGTTGTACATGCGGCCCAAGTCTGAAATGCACAGGATCACAGAAATATGGGCATGATGTGGGTACTGGGTCATTAGAAACTCTACACTCTCTGAGCACACTGGCTAGTTTACACACAGCAGAGATAAGCTGAGGGGTGCTTCAGGATGCAAAATTACTCTGGATAATCATGCAGCAGTTAGCTGGATACACACAGTAACTAAATCCCAGAATGGTATGGGGTAAGGTTACTGTCAAAAGTTTCGTGCGTGTACACATAAAAATCGTGCACGTATTAAAAATGTGTGCGTGTTAGTCCATAGTTGTGCATAAATAAAAATTTTGTAAACTCTTGTTTAAGTCAAATCACGCATAGATTATGCAGTGTATAAATTCTCTGTGAGAATACAACTCATAAAGTTACAACTTCACTAAATTACAAATACGAATTGCAGTTTACGGACGTCCCTTTCTTCAGAATGAATACGAAATCTGAATAGCGTGAACTAACTGTCAAAACTACGTCACGAGGTCACGGGCATTATGTATCGAGTGGAAGATAACATCGATTCTACAAACTGCGCGATGTGTCAGAAATTCGACCGTGGGTTCGATTCAATGAGTGTATATAGAACCGAGAGGCTGTCGGAGCTTTAAAAGTTGAAGAAACCAATATGGCGTCCAGTGCACCGCACCTCTCAATTTCTCAGTGACTATAATGGAAAAATTCCTGTCATTTTTTTGTTATTTAAAGAGCATACAATCGAATTTCCTTCTTAAGTAGTACTGGAATACATATTAAAAAAGTGAATCGAGGCGCAATTTTGGTTGACACTTTTCGAGAACGGTTATAAGTTGTTTTTAATCAACGATTAAGGCACTGATTGGTCAATATATGCCTCACATCTGACTCTGAATGGTCAAACGCGTGGTACTGGCGAATAGCCCACAGGGAACATGGCCGTAAAGCGGTTTTGTGCCAATGGGCATGGTATTAATCATATCTAAGGATGCTTGCGCTGTCCTAGCTAGCCTAATGGGTGCGTAACCAACCGTTAACAGGGAAAGCCTGCACGCTTTTTTCCAATCGGTTGGAATGAGGATCACAACACGAACGCGTTACTGTGGTCATGTCACACTTCAAGTGAATTTAGTGAATTTAACTTTAACGTTAGCGAGATATTTATTCCCTTGAAATGTAGCGCACCAAACTGAATTCAAACCATCAGTCTAGCTCTCTGGAGCTTGCCCGTACCCCTGCTGAAAAGCTGGCTAGCATTCCATCCCACTAGTATCTCACTCGGTTCGTTTAATGCTCACAGACTTGTCACTGTCGGGTTTACATTTTTTCTGGACGTTTGGTTTGAAGTATAACGTGTCGTTCTCTCATATCAGCGAGGTGCATTGCTATCAACTAGCACTATGGTCTTGGAGTTCAGCAAATGCGAACACTGCCTTGTATTTTCCGTTTGGTAGCTGGGCTTTTTCCACAGCTAACGTGAAAGCACTATTGCTACCTTGCTTTGCTGGAACCATTTACAGTCTGTAAATAAAAACTATGTAAGTTGCTGACATAATGTTAGTGACATGGTTAACAGCGAGGCCTTGGAGAAACGTGCCCTAAGCTAGGTAGCTAGTTAAAGGTCACTGTGCAGTCCTGATTCCCAGTTTAAAGCTGTAGCAAACGTGCTGCTAGCTTGTTGGACCTCCTTCGTGCCTTAGAATTCACAATGTTTGCTGGTGGATTTCGATCTCTGCCCCTTGCCCCGTTTCCTTTCCTATGAGAATTTTCGTTTCAAATACTATAGGGGTTGGTTCTTTCAAGTTTGGAGGAATTACCACGTATGCCGCATGATTTCACATGCTGTTCATGATACAGGAGTATTAGTTATTCACATCTCAGGTTGCAGTCATTGTTAAGTTCGAGGTGAAAGATACTTCCGCCTTTTTTATTTGGCATCCAACCCAAATCTTACGCCCAGACGGTGTATCTGAAAACGGGCTTATGCCGATTTATTAAAATTAACATTCATATTAAATATTAAAATGGACAAATTATTGCACTAAGGAATTTTCGCACACATTATGCTGATAATAAAGGCTTCAGCTCATCGGTGTAGGTAACACTATGGCCCCGTTTCCAGTCAGGTTGGACCACCTTATCAAAATCAGTCCAATACAGTTAAGAGAATTTTGCTCATTTTCTCGATCTTGAATTCATTATCTCAATCTTCCTGCCACCTTTAACAAAAGGCAATAGATTGAAAACGTTGGGGACGGTGATAATGTTCGCAAAGCACAATGGCTGCACTGCGTTCACGCATTTGACCAGCTCATGTTAGCTAATTGGGGCTCCATTGGTGCTTCAAGTAGAAATCAGATATCGTACAGGCTATAGCTCAACGCGAAGCGACCATAAACGTTAGCTGGCTGGCTAAGTTACTCAGCCACGCTCGTTCAGCATCTAACCTGATGCTCATTTACATTTTTGAGCGATCTATTTAAATTATTGATCAATGTTCTTATAACGTTAGCTAAGTGGCATGTGTGTCTTTCAAGCATTATTGGAGCGAGCAGTGTGATGCATTGGCATTTTCATCGCGAATCCATCAATGGCGCAGTAGCAGGCAATGTTGGCAGCAGATCGGACTCATTCTGAAATAGGTATGCTGCGGAGAGACGGGTTTTAGCTGTCCTAGGTAGCAAGCTAATTTGGTAGGAGTGTTTGTAATCATGCTAGCTAGCTAAAAGCCAACGCGTGGATTTAATCAATTTTGATATTATAACCGTTTCAAAGGTTTACTGGCACGATCAGCACGCGATGGCAAGCATAGCTGAGTTGATTGATAACCAGCATGCCACATGATATTTCAAACAATTAACTTTAATGGAATCATTATTTCTCCGCACAATACCCACAACAGATCACATAAACCAATGCCAGCTAGCTAAAGAACAGAACAGACACGTTCTATATACACTCATTGACACGCACTCATTGAATTGAACCCACGGTCGAATTTCTGACACATGCGCAGTTTGTAGAATCGATGATATCTTCCACTCGATACATAATGCCCGTGACCTCGTGACGTAGTTTTGACAGTTTTTTCACTCTATTCAGATTCGACGTCCGTAAACTGCAATCCGTACTTGTAATTTAGTGAAGTTGTGACTTTATGAGTTGTATTCTCACAGAGAATTTATACACTGCATAATCTATGCGTGATTTGACTTAAACAAGAGTTTACAAATTTTTTATTTATGCACAACTATGGACTAACACGCACGCATTTTTAATACGTGCACGATTTTTATGTGTACACGCACGAAACTTTTGACAGTAACCTTACCCCATAGAATGGCCCTTTTTAATCCTGGCCATGTTCCAGATTAGGAAGCACTCCTAGTTTTACAGAGCAAATGTATCCAGCGAATTTAGTAATTCTGCTGTGTCACACAGGGCCAAGACAAGGAGAGCTTAGCCTCCACCTGTCCTGAGGATACTGCTGTCTAAACAAACATCTTACCCATCAACCCTTCACTCACGCGGCTGTGGCAGAGGTTAGGGAAATGTTTCTGAAAGCCTGATTGGTTACGCAGACGTTTAGACAGATTGGGGCTTCTCACCTTCGTTCTTGTCGGCGTCGAGCAGGTTCTGGAACTCGGTGTGGAAGATCTCCAGGTGCTTCTCGATGAGGACCTGCTCACACTTACGGGCCAGTTCATCTTGCGTGCTCTCATGCAGATACACCTGCACCCGCCGCTGCTCCTCCAGCAGCCGAGACTCCGCCTGACACACACAGTAACACACACACACACGCGCGCGCACGCGCGTACGCACATGTTCACGCACAGAAACACACACACGGTATACATGAAAAAACACACACACACACACACACACACACACACACAGTAAATACACGGTGCGTACACAAGCACTCGTTGTATGCACAAAGCATACACAACAGACACAAAGTATACATGCGCACACAGAGAGTGTACATGGCAGGCACATGCAGAGTATGTATATGTACAGTACATAAAGCATACAATACATAGATGTGCTTACACACACACAGTATACATTCACACAAGCACACATTTTCGATGAATATGCAAAAACATGCATATGCCAACGCATCCACAAAGTACAAAAAAAAACACAACAGGAGAGCTATGATGAGAGCTATATAAAATTAACAGTATTAATCCAGACTCCACCCAATAAGCACAGAAACTCCGCCTTCTCTCAGCCCATTATCCAATAGGAACAGAGCTGACAGGCTGCTTCGCAGCGCACCTTCTTCATGTACTCTGTGACAGGGTTCTGCAGCAGGAACTCTGTGCTCTCCCTGGTGTAGAACCGCTCCGTGTCCGCCAAAAACTGCGTCTCGAAGTACTCTTTGTACACGGAGAGCGTAGGGCCTTTGGCAAAGGCATCGTCTTCATTTAGACCCAATTCAACTGAAGAAGGAAGAGCGAACACCGTCAGGCCTGGAGTTCACCCCCTCCGTCTCCATTTCACGCTTATATATCCCTCAATTAAGAGTCGCAGCCCAGTCGTAATTTTGTACGAGACTTTGCTACCATTTTTCCCCACTTAACGTTCGATCGCTTCAGAGTCTATGGGAGAAATGAATGGGGTTCTTGAAAACAGGTCCACGAGTGAAACTGTCGCCTGAGATGGCATAGGTTTTATCTAGTGAGATAATTAATACATCTCCTTACAACCACATGAAAATAAAATACTCCGTGTCCATAAAAAGTAAATTTTGTTAACAATGTGCCATCATGAACAATAATTGAACCACAAGCATGCGCATCCTTAGATCAAGCTGATAATCTTAAACCAGTGGGTGATGTAGTTCCATATAACTTAAACCTTAGCATGTCAATAGCAACATTCACATGTTAAAAGGTACCATCCCAGGCAGCTCATTTTTTGGCAAAATTATAAAAATCTGAGTATATCTGGTAAGTATTAGACAGTAATAGATAACATAAGTGATTTGACATATCAATGACAAAATTTCGTCATCTGTGTAAGGAGCAGGGGCCAAAATTAGGCTACCAATCAAATTAGTCTCAGACAACTAATTGGATGGCCCGTCTGTCAGTCAAACTGCCAAATCAACATGCACGCTGTTCTGCGAGTGCATTCCAATGTGCACGCACTTTGACTGTAGCTACATAGCCAGCAATAGCTAGAAAGCTAGGCATTCGGACAGAGTCATGGCGCAGCCGAACGAGCAGCCAGTTTTCCGACCTCCAACTGCACCCAGCGGTCAACCACCAGCTAAAAAGACAAAAACCTTCATTGAAAGTATGCGTGACAGACAAGAATATGTAAAAATTGCAAATGCAAAGCGAGTATCCCTTGGCAGAGAAGCATTCGACCGCTGGGGAGAACTGAAGACACTGAACGGTTTTAAAACCGACGCACTCGTAGAGGAGTTTCTCTTAGACTGGTAAGCTACCGTACAGGCCAGCAGACAGTGCCATTTCTACACGAGATTATCGGGAGAAATACACGAGACAGACACGAGAATATCGCGACGCAGTGTAAATGTACGAGTCACATATATCGTGCGTAGGAAAAGTAATCGGCTTAGTGCCGGTGATAATTTGCATTTCAGTACATTACATCGGCAAAATCTATACGCCAAACAAATATCAAACTAATAATTACTGTACACTTAACCAATTCCAATTGAAGGAAAAAAGACATGGAATGTGAGCTCTGTCGTTTTCAGGATACTGCAACAGTTGCAGAGATGCCAAGTCTCACGCGTTAGGCGTGAGTCTGGCATTCACGTTCCTGTTGCGTAGTCAGCAATTATTCTACTAACGCGCACTGAAGAAATTCACTCGCGGAATTTAAGTCATTGTGCATGAAGTTGATCAGTTTCACGTGCATTACGATTAATTTCCCCACTTGTGACGCGGAAATCGATTATGACTCGGGAATTCTCACGCTTGTCTTTACTGAGGGATTGAAAGCACTGGAATTGCAAAAAGACGTTTCAAATGGTCTTATTTCATTTAAACAATTTAAACGATCATGAAACGCATGCATTGTTTCCGATCTCTGAGTAAAGAGAAGCACGGGAAGTCCGGAGTCATAATCGCTTTCCATGCTACTTGTGGTGAGGTCCACCTTTACGCAAGTGAAACTGAAACTTCAATGCACAAGGATTTGAATTCCGTATAAGAATCTAATTAATAAGCGTTCACTGAATAATTGCGGACTACGGTGAATAAGCCGAATAAGCCGGTGAATAAGATGCGCGAGACATACGCCGAATGCGTGACACTTGGCATCTCTGGCAACAAGGCGTCGCTTTAAATATAATTTGACATGTGAATTGATAGATTTGTTGCTTTATTTATGACACAATGAGACATGCACAGAAAACATTCTACGGTGCATTTACAGTATAAATGTTTAAGAATAAACCAACATCGTCAAACAGAAGGCTATTAAACAGCAAACATAATGAGTTATCTCCTTCTACCACATGACCTGATGAAATGATGAAACAGTAAACAGGCTGAAATAGATGCAAAATTACAATCGACATGTATGTAGCACATTATGTTACATTCAGATCAGCGGAACATGTATACTGAGATTGTCCAAGTGATTCTTCAACTGCTGCTGGATATCGTATACTCTTCTTCAGACCACCCTCGATTTTCACGGACTAGTGATTAGCGATTACCAACAACAACGCAGCAACGCAACAACATATTAAATCTATTAAATCCGCATATAAAAAGTAATTCTCAGTAACAACTGTGCATAGGCCTAATTCGGACTACATTACGACGCGCATTTGGCAGACTCTAGGCATACGTGCGCAGGTTCGGCGGCCCGCCTACTGCAAAGCTTGTCTCGGCAGAGTATGAGGTTGATAATAGCACGCGACATAAAGAGGAGATTATCGCGAGAAAGCCGCGAAAGATACACAAGACATCTCGTGGGTATTAGGCAGTATCTGCTGGCCTGTATGGTAGCTTCTTGTCTTTCTTTCTGTGTGAATGCTGTACATAGACAGAAAGTGTAGTCTATACACATTGAGCAGTAAGGTCTGGGCTACTTTTGGCGTTAGCCAAATAACGTTAGCTACAGCCTAGTAATGGGTAGCTAATGTTTGCTTGTTGTTGTATGCCAAGAGACTGGCACTAGCCTAGGAAGCTTGTGTGTAGGCTATAATGCCCTGGTTATGCTGTGAACCCACAGTTGAAAGATACAGGTGTTGTTGTTGGTGGCTTTGTGTGATGTAACGTTAGGTCTGACTGCCAGTGGCCTACTTGTGTGTAGGCTATTATTCCCTGGCTATGCTGTAAATCCTGTGCAACTGCCATCGATATCCACCGCTGCTAATGCTGTCTGTGTTGTAATGTTGTCTCCGGTGCTATCAAAATATGCTACCTCGCGGTTCTGCGCTTGCGCAAACCTAAAATCTTGGGCTCTACTTCTTCGCTCACATCTCAAGTATCTTCAAAAATTATAAATACATGCCTTTTTTCGGTGCGCCCTTCGACCTTTTAGCGTATTTATATTTGCATGTACACGCTGGGTTTTCTTGAAAACGCAGAGATTGGATGATAATGGCGTATATGGGCATATATCTTCAAACAAACTTATCCAACTCATTATAACATCTGCTTATGCTATAATAAGATAACAAATGACAACGTTACTATTGTACACTGATTCATATTGCAATATTACGGCGAGAACAAAGACTTTACGATCGATTTGCATTACGGTAGCATTTTTTGACAAGGCAGCACAAATTGTCAGAATACGGGCCGCACCGGTCAGCTGTTTGTGGTGGAATGAAGCACCCGCACGAACTGAGTGGTGGGGGCGTGGTTTGGGTGATTCCTGATTAGACGGAGGGGGTGGGTGCTTATCAGTTGTGCAATTCGAAAAAAATCCTGAGTCCAGCCGCCTGGGATGGTACCTTTAAGGTCCCAAAGTCATTCATTTTTGAAAAGATTTATTGGTTAGAACCATATAATCACCATAAACAAAACAGTAACGGTTTTGATGCGTTAATTTAATCATGGACCACATTTTTGCCAATTTTTGAAAACCTCATTCATTTTTCCCATACCCACTGGACCATTGGAACGAGGAATAAAATAATGCTAGCCAAGCCAAATATAAAATCACATCACACTGACTCTCCGTCCTCCGTGACATACCGTAGGACTGGACCACCCCGCTGATCAGCCGCGTGTTGATTGGTTCTCCATTTCGCTCCTTCTCGATCAGCTTCAGAACCGCATTCGTCACCTGAGACGGGACGGGAACAGAAGAACACAAGAACCACTGCTTATTTAACAGTGAAAAACGGATCCTCCACTTAAACGCAGAGATATACAGTCCACACTCACCTGTTTGTTTAATGGCCTAAACAAGCACTCTCTCCACGTAACCAGGGCCAGCTGGAAATGAAAAGAAGAAAATTCAAAGGCAAATTAACCTCGTCACACAGGGTGCCGTATCTGAGATAAATGCAACCAAAAACCAAGGGAGAGCAAAGCTCTCCAAAATGGGCTAATATGGGTGCAGGTTTCTAGTTTAGCTTAGCATTACGTCACCAGACTGAACTCACTAACTAAACACAGTCTTTAGGAAAACCTTCAAAAAGCAGCTTCAGGCATCTTACAGCTGGGCTGGAGCACAAACTTGCCCCCACACCAGCCCTACTTATATAAAAGGCCATTCACACCAAGAACTATAACTATAGACAATAACAATATAAGAGCTCATAACAATGACCCGAAACATTTTATAATTAGTGCCTTTCCAAATATAACAGATTCATTTTCAATGGTGGCCAGCATCTATCAAGCAAAAAAAAAAAAAAAAAAAAAAAAAAAGCACACAAAACTGATTAAAAAAAAATGGCATCATCCTGGATGCCGCTAAAGTTTAAGTGTACACTGCACCATCCACTTGAGTTTTAAGGATTTCTATTTATAGGTTTTGTTATAATCATCTTTCTATGTGTGGATGACCCTTTTGACCACAAGTTCCTCTGCTACAATAACAGATACTCAGCTATGCACTCACAGGGTGAAGAGCACTATTAGAGTAGAAGCCAACTAATTCCAACTTAAAGCGGCATCTGAAAAGCATTAAGTGTCCCCCATCATTACACCAGGTGCACAGCCAGTTGGGTGTTACCAACCATTTCAAAATTTGTTTCTTTGTGATATCACAGGTTACATGACTTCAAAAACAAGAAAGACAAATCAACTTCAGCCAAACAGTTAATCAGTTCCTTCATTTTTCTGGGTGGTCCCTCCCCCTTGTGATGTCACAAAAGGGAGATTCTGAAATGGCTTGTAATGGCTAATTAGCTGTGTACCTGGTGATATGATAGGGAACCTTTGACTAAGGCCAAAACTAGTGCAATGGCTGCTCCTTAACTCAGAAACTCAGCCCATTAAAAAAAATAGCAAGTTATCCTGCGGAATACAAAATTCAAGATGGCGGCTGTGGCGGCCGTACTGGACATCCGAGTGCCATCAAATTCAATAGGCTTCTGCAAGTACACAAGACCTAGCAACAGTAATTGTGCGTTATTGTAAGTTATTGTGCAGAATACAAAAGTTTCTGGGACAGACGGACAGACATCGCACGCGATGACAATACCCCTCTGCCAGGGGCTGAGGGGTAAAAAGGGTTTGAGAGAAAGAACGCAAATTTAGGGAAACCGGCGGGACAAAGTAAAGCCGTCACACAGGGAGGAGCCACGGGTCGTACCGAGTAGATCTCGTAGATGCCCTTGCGTCCCTCGTCGCATTCTCGGCGGACCCAGTGGCGGTTGAGGTAGGCGCAGATACCGTTTAACACCTTACTGGAGAACCTGTAATCCTCCCACTGCTGTGTGTAAAACTTCAGCACACTCTCGTCCATCAGCTCCTCCCCATCCTGAGAGCACATGACCCCGGGAGAGTGGAGGAGAGGAGATGGAGGGCAGAAAGAGAGACGGATGCCAGCAGGAGGTAGAAACAAACAGAACATTTTGGGAGACTGAAGTAGGAATATAATCAAAACAGAGCAAACAATATTGTAATTTTCAAAAAAAAAAAAAAAAAAGAAACCAACGACACAGGTCAGACAATCAATATTGCAGTAATACCACTGTGCCTTGTTTGTATTAACCCCTTATACTTAACTTTTTGCTTCACTTTCCCCTAAAGTAGTTTCAAAGTCAGAAAAAGCATTTTTTCCACATTGCAGGACAATGTCACATACAAATTCTGTATCTGTGGGTTGCAGTGCTTCACAGTAGCTGCATCACACTTATATTAAGAGAAATATTCAAATCCAGGACGCCAGCATTACATCGAATGGAAAATGTAAAGATCTTGTTCATCATTTTATGCACATTTCCCCGAAACTCAGCGGGAAATATTTGGGATCGCTGGAAACCTTGGGTTCCCCACAAGAATTTACAATAGGCCCGAAGTTCCACAGGTTTGAATACAGCAGCTGCATCTGACGGACGTAGGTTTTATGGGGTTGGGCAACCAGCATAGCTGTCCATCGAGAGAATGGAGGTGTGCAGTACCTTGAGGAGGTTGGTCAGGTAGTTCTTGAGGAATTCCTTCAGTCTCTTGTAGAGCTCCAGCCCCACAAACTGGGCCCCCCCTGGCGTGGGGGTCTTTTTGGAGGGCTTGGATGGAGGGACCCCGCCCCCGCGGCTCTGGTTGGACTGGTGAACGCTGGTGCAGTAGTTATAAACGTGCCTGTGTTCTGGGGTTAAGGCGGCCAAATGAAAATCCCAGGTAGGAACCTCACAAAAAAAAGCTGTATTATGTAACTTTCAGGCGGAAAGTAAGGACACTTGTGAGAAAGTTTTGCGGATAAAAATGGCCTACTTTATGGCTAACTTTCAAAGTCAAAAATAACCGGGTCCACAAAGGAGATGCTACTTTCTTGAGCAACAAACAATTGAGCAAACGTAAATAAGGAATAAGGTTGTACATCAGCCCTCTACCTCAGTCGTACAGTGACTTTATTGCACTGGTTTAATATCCTTAAGCCTCATAGGGGAAAAACAAAATATATATACACACACACACACACACATATATATATATATAAAAAAATGAAGAGGAGGTGCCGTGCTCTTCACAAATATCTCCAACAGGGGATGGTCCTTTGACTTCCCACCAAATCTAGATGCTTCTCCACTTGGCTATGGCAAACTGGAAGGTCCTGTTAAATTGCCAATTTTTTCAATGGGACAAACTGTGGCTGACACAGGATGGACACTTCTGCAGCAAGGAGGCATTCATGTTACACATATGGATTCAGTTACATTTCCACGAGTATAAAAATCACAACACAACGCTCAATACACCGGGTAACTGCTCAATCTAAACCAAAACCAACTGGTTTGATAGGAACCACTGTTCTAGGACACAGAGTGAGCGAGAACCAAATGAATAAAACAATGCGATTGAGAAAAGACAGCAGTGTACAATGTGACTAGGTGGTAAATTGCACAGGAGTTAAAAATGAACCTGCGAAGGGAATGATATTTTAATCGGTGAGTCACGTCCTGGAGGTCTCCATGTCCACACAAGCAGCTTCGATGTACAATGCAAATTCCTGCCGCACCAGAAGCTCGATAAGCCCTCTGGTTTTAATGCTTGCATAAATGAAATGAGGCTCTTAGCATTTCGGAGCTAATTACCAAAAGAAACTGCACAGCACATAAAACAGGACTGTTCCACAAATAAAGCAGCGCAGGTTTGATACTGCTGGGGTATGCTATAGCAAGGAGCACAAATTATTTCACTAAAAATCACACTGAGAAAATGAACTGTATGTAACAGAAAAGCTGGAGAAGTATTTGTGTAATGCGTGTTATATTTCAAGTGAGTGACACTAGATGAATTGGCATTAGCGTTGACTATCGAGGACCGCATTGACCACTTTTTGAGTAGTATGCAAGCAGTAGGGTCACATGATTTTTGAATCTAAAGCACCCAGAGAACACAGATGTAAGTGAAAATTGCTCCACAGGCTTCACATACAGAGCTTAACAAATTTGTTACACCACCACCCAATGTAAGGTTTATGCCACAGCTGCCACAAATTAACAGTGTTGGTAATTACCAAATTAATTTCTATGTTTCTGTCATGGTTAATCTACCAGTATGTGCAAGCTCTTTAACTGAAATGATATTTTTAATGCCAAAATATAACTAGATAACACAGTCGCCACAGGGACCGAGTCGTGTATCTCCCCAATCCCCAAATATCAAACAAAATAGCCGCCGGCAACCATATTGGACGTCCGAAATTGACGAAAATCGGTCTTGAGCATTGTCATATATATTCGCCTCTGTAAAATTTGAAAACATCCCTGTAATAATAGTGGTTTCCAGAGCCCGGAACATAAAAAATTTCGGACAAAATGGCCGCCGGCAGCCATATTGGACGTCCGAAATTGATGAAAATCGGTTTTGAGCATTGTCATGTATATATCTTCGCCTTTGTAAAATTTGAAAATATTCCTGTAATAATTGTGGCTTCCAGAGCCCGGAACATAAAAAATTTCGGACAAAATGGCCGCTGGCAGCCATACTGGATGTCCGAAATTGACGAAAATCAGTCTTGAGCATTGTCGTATATATATCTTCGCCTGTGTAAAATTTGAAAACATTCCAGTAATAATTCTGGCTTCCAGAGCCCGGAACATAAAATCTCTGCGGCGGCGGCCCCAGAACTAAACTAAACTAAACCATAGTATCTCCCGACTATTCTCGTCGGGGAGATACAATTATTGTTGTTATCCATGAATTTTCAAATTTACCGTTCTACAAAAAAGCAGAAAAAATAGTTAAGCACATTATTATTTTTATTAAGACGCCAAATAAGTTATTTTCTTGCATTCCTGAAGATAAAAATTAGTTTTAGTGGTTGAATGCAAGAATGCAAGCTGTTATCAAGGCCAAAGGAGGCCATACAAAATATAGTTTTTTTTTTTTTGGTTTTTATGTGTAAAGAAGGACTACTTAGTGGTTTCAGTTTGTTATTTGCCAAAGATATAACAAAATAATTTTTAGTTTTAAGCAAGTTTTTGACAAATTTCTTAAATATTCCTGTTTTCTCCTTTTTTTCACCACAGGTGGTCTAATAAATTTTTTAAGCACTGTATAACAAAATATAAAAAGAGGGCTTCCGATCGCATGCAAGGTATAGCGAGATTCAGCTGGGCTTCGAGAGACCGTAAACATGCTCACCTGTGTCCTCATACCCACCCAACACAGAGCAGAGAAATAACAGAGCAGAGTGCACTAAAATGTGGAAAGAACAAATCCTGGCAACAAAAATGTGCTTCGTGGGAGCGAAGACAGTACCCCTCAGTCCCGACATATTGCATGATAGGCGAAGGTGGACAAAGTTTCGAAGGTCAAGGTCACTGAGCAAAGGTCAAAGGTCATTCGGGTATGAAACCTCGACGAGGCACGGCTACCCACCAATGCGAGTCCACACATGCAAAATTAAGTTCCTAACCCAAGCGGTAACAGAGAAATGGCCTGGACAATGGCTGGACGCCCGTCCGCTCATCTGCGAAGAGGTCGGGGCTGAGGGGTAAAAAAAAAAAGCAGAATTTATGTAAAATTAATGTATTTAATTATTAATTTAATTATTAATGTAAAATTCAAAATCAAAGGGTTAAGAAGCAGTATACTGGTTGGGCTGAAAGAGAGATTCTAGCACATTCTACTGAATACTGCACTGCACACTCCCAAGAGTACGAGACATGAGGCAGCCAGGTGTTGTTGACTTCTTCCCCCCCAAAGAACTCCGATGCTAATGTAAGCAGATAAGAAACAGCTGTAGCCACAGAAGCCAATGTCACGGTGATGAAACCAAGCACTAAAAACGCTGCTGCGGGACCACATTCCCCAAGAATCATATATTACCATACATTACCCTTTTCACTTTCCTCAAAGGCACATGATTACCGTATGGTACAAATAATGCTATAGAGAACTGTAATTTTCCACTATGTCTTTGCAGAAACTGCTTAAACAAGATTCAGCCCATTTTTGCAAAACTGCCCAAGAGATCAAGCCAATTAAACTCACTGTAAATAACACAAGCCTGGCTAGTCTACTGCCACAGAGCCCAACAAATCACGACACAAAAATAATCTCTGATCTCTGTCTGGTTTGGCGTCCATTTTGCAGTTATTCATGGCCCAGGATTATGACACAGGGCAGGAGCTGTTTATATCTCCAGGAGCAGGAGGTTCTGTTCTACCACTGAAATATGATTTTGTCAAACATAATACATTGTGAAATATGAACCATGTAGACCAAAACAAGAGCTCATTCAAGAGAAACATGACTGAAACTAGCACACTCATGGTTGATTTTAACACTGACACCAGTTGGGTTAAACACAATCATGAAATGCACAGAACCCAAATACAACCCCAATTCCAAAAAAGTTGGGATGCTGTGTAAAATGTAAATAAAAACAGAAAGCACTGATGTGCAAATCTCACAAACTGACATTTTATTCACAATAGAACATAGAAAACACATCAGATGTTGAAAAGGAGACATTTTACCATTTCATGAAAAATATTAGTGAATAAATGGGGGTTTATAAGATTTGCACATCATTGCACTCTGTTTTTATTTATAATTTACACAGAATCCCAACTTTTTAGGAATTGGGGTTGTACAATGCTTTGCAGACGACTTGTGGACCATACCGCATCACAAAGTGCTCGCCATTTCCACCCTGCCATCATGAAAACCCACAGACTTCGCACCTCTGCCATGTGACTCGGAGAGTTAATCCACACTCACATTTCAGACGGGCAGTTCCACAAACAGAGCTTAGTCATAGTTAGTGAACCATTTATTTCTCCGCGTTAATCTTTTTTACCAATTCTAAAATATGACTTGGCCTAAACGTGAGGTAAACAGAATGCACTGTAGAAGAAGCTCAACCACGTGAATAATGTGGCGTTAGCCCGGAGGAGACATGACTGCGTCCCATATTTGCAACTGTAATTGCAGGACTGCAGAAGCCAAAGGGAGTGAATGAGAGCGACAAGCTTACACTCGAGAGGAAAGGTCGCCAGCCTTGGCAGGCTAACGTACTGCCATCTCAGAGTCCTACAAGGAAGCCACAAATGGACTTACACCAGCAGGCTTCAGCTCTCTAAGTCAGTCGGCCAAGCGCGGAAACCCTACTGCACGGATTTACAGTTTTAGGTGCAAATACAATAACAACAGACAAAGTTCAACGGTGATGGAAGATGAATCAATGCTATAAAAGCTAGCCATAGTTCAACCCATAAACCCAAAACCTGAAACACGATGGCCAGTCATGTGTTATGCTAGTAAGGAGGTCAACTCATACAGTCATGAACCATTGTTACCCTTGGCTGACAGGAAAGCCTCCGTTGGATGGGCTGCGCTGATGCTCATACCAAGTCAAAGACAGCAGACTTCATCCAAATAAATTAAGAGCCAGTTTCTCTACGAATCAGGCAGAGTGATGCATCATGGTCTCAGATTTGCCTAAAATTTTTGTTGGTGAAAGATAGTTGGTTCATTAGAAAAACTGCAAATTATTAGGTGCCAATGCCCTTCGGATTCCTTTTTTAGGGGTACCAGGACAGGCGAAGATTCCGAGATGAGAAATGAGCGCTGAAAAATATTCAGTTTTGAGATGAATTTATATCAGTGCGCCAACAACAGCCCATATTTATTTTCACATGTCAGTCTAGTGTGTAGGGCTCGCAGTAAGCTGACAATTTTTGTGGGCTGTTGAGGGCGCGTCCTATAGGAGGCGCTGCAAGATGCTACTTTTGGCTATTTGAGCAGTAGTATCAGGGGCATTTCCAGACTGTGCCCTCAACAGCCCAAAATGCTTTATTCCTAATATGATACCATGGGACGTCCTTTACATAATCAACACAAATTAAGCATGGGATGCTGAGGGCGCAAGAGTATTGGTGGTGCTTCAGTCAGGGAAAAAGTGAAATTTGGCATTTTGGGAGGTCAAAATTCTCCAAGTTCCCTCACCCAACTTTGATGAAACCTTCTCTGTTGGATAGCCCTATATGTCTACTAACCGTGATGTGAAAATTACTCTGGGTCTCTGCTGCATTAACCCTTTCCCACCGTCAGTTCTTAAGCACCGTTTGCAAAAACGGAAAAGACTGCAACTACTAATTCACGTTAACTGCACTTTGTAAAATGTAGCTTGTCTTCCACATAATTGTCTTTGATGTTTAATTCTCCTCTTCAGTTATTCACTTTACTGATAGATGTCGACCAACAGACACCTGAGGTAGGTGGCAGGAGCGGTCCTTTGGCATGTCAGCCGTTGTATAGTTCATCGTGATGCAAATTACACTATAAATATCTCCAGTTATCTCAACCGTAACTTTTCTATTCAGGAAAACTCAGGTAATACAGCATGCAGAATTGACTTCCAGTCCATGTTGGAGGGTTATTTTACCACCAGTACCTGAGAAACAAGAGAAAACCTGAGAGAAAGCGCAGTGAAAACCAGCACATGTTGTGAACTCTGTGACCTGCATGTAGTTCAACTGATACAATATACTGAATGTAAGTGTCTTGTGCCATTATGTGATCATAATGAAGAAATTTAAAATACCGTGAACATTGGATGGGATGTAGTTTCAGTTCTCTAGTGCAAAGTAGCCTGAATGTCCTTTATAAGTAGCTTATATTTCACATTATACACCTTATTTAAAGTTCAAAATCATTAATTACTGGCTGCTAGTGTCACATGTGCACTTACACACGTGTGTCATATACTGCAATACGTACTGAGGTAATAAAACCCCGCAATTCAGTGTACAATTTTGTAAACCTTTCTTACTCAGATGGACTGTAAAAGGTTAATGCAGCAGAAAACCAGAGTAATCTTCACATCAGTTTGTAGACATATAGGGCTACCCAACAGAAAAGGTTTCATCAAAATCAGATAAGGACGCACAGAGAATTTTGACCTCCCAAAATTCCAAATTTCACTTTTTCCCTGACTGAAGCGCCACCTATACTCTTGCGCCCTCAGCATCCCATGCTTAATTTGTGTTGATTATGTAAAGGGCTTCCCATGGTATCATGTTATGAATAAACCATTTTGGGCTGTTGTCGGCGCGATGATATAATTGTATTTCAAAACTGATTTTTTTTCAGTGCTCATTCCTCATCTCGGAATCTTCGGCCCTTCTGGTACCTCTAAAAAAGGAAACCGAAGGGTATTGGCACCTAAAAATTTGCAGTTTTTCTTTTGAACCGACCATCTTTCACCAATAAAAATTTTCCGCAAACCATCATACATCACCCCCTAATGGTTAACTGCCAGATTCTAAAAAAACTGGCTCTTAAGTTAACCTGTAATCCTACCTACAGCAGAAAATCAACTCTATTTTGGGCACAGAGTACTGTTCGCTGAATTTTCCTGTATAATTCTTGTACTGATTAACTATAATTAACTAGGACATTGAGAACTCATCTCAGCCTAGTCCCACACTAAAATGGCAACCAATTTTCAGGAAAAACTGCAGATCTCCAACTCTGCAAACTCACAGAATTTAAAGACAATTTTCACGTACCAACATTAAGCCTGACACTAGCCCGACTCAGTTTTGAATGGAGACGAAGCTTAAACAGTTTGTAAAACTGGTCCTATAAATGCTGGTGACAGACTCCTATGAGGCCAAGGCAGAAGGATACGTGTAGAGCTCCATGTAGCGCGACTTGGCCATGCTCTGGCGCGTGTACACCTGCTGTATCCCTGCCCTCAGGTCGTCCCAGATCTGGTCCAGGCCGATCTGTTTGAGGCCGTGGGGGTTCTGGCCCCTGTTGGACGACATGGCCGCCTCTTCGCTTGAGCGTCGCCGCTTACGCTAGAGTCCTCCTCCTCTCTGCCCCGCTCTTTCTGGGGTTTTAACTTCACAGGAATGAGGGGGTGATACAGCTACTCCTCCATGGGAAGCGTAGAGTAAGAACGCGGGGGGTGGGTAACCCCTCCGCTCAGGAAAGCCTCGTGGATGGTTTTCGGCAGTCGTCCCCCTCCTCAGGTGGAGATCAGAAATCCAGTGTCCCAGAAAACCTAAAAAAAAAAAAAAAAACGCAAAGACAAAGACACCAGCGCCTTCCTTATTTGAATATGCTCGGGCTATAAAGCAGTTTTACAAGGGGACGGTCACATGATCACAGGTGGTGAACTGATGACCTAATCAAAGTTCATTAAATTGTATTCTAGTCCAACATGATCACCAAGTCAGTGCAAAACACCTTTACAGGTCAATCCACTCAAGAGGTGGTCACCAGCCAGACTGTCCACATATTTGCAACATGGAGTAAACCACCAATTATAACGCAAAGTCTAAGCAAGATATGCCAAACAAGTCAAAAGTAAATCAATATTTAACACCTGCCAAAGTAACAATGCCACCTTAACAATTGGTGTCCATAACCATTATTCACATGACTGGCACCTAACCCAATATAATTTTAGTTAGAATGCTGATTTAGGTAAGAATTTAACTGGGTCAAGAAACCAGTCAGCCGAAACATGGATGGTGAGCAGTGATGTTCCCCGAATTTTCACTTCCCCACCCCTTCAGAAGAGGTGCACAGAGATCATCTGAAGGTGGAGTTTAGAGGATGTACAGCAGAGCCCCGCAGCTCTGCTCCTGAAATTCAAGCGTGCAGCTGGTTTGCACTCCGACCCTAAAATCTGTGTGCGAAATCCCTAGCAAAATCTGTTGGCCTTTTGCCATCATGGTCAAATTGGATTCGAAGCATTCCTTTAACTGAAACAATACTCCACACGCTCATGACTACATCTCCCATGATTATGTCTTTAGGGCCAGCACAACAGAAGTGCTGCTCTGGGCATCAAAACACTCAAAACAGTTATGCTCACCAAATGAGCCAAGTATTAGGCTATATTTTGTTCACAGACAGACTAACAAACAAACAAACAGACATGAGCAATTCCATAAGCCCCACCCACCTTTGCTGTAAGGGCCAATGATAATTTAAGTATTAGATGCAATATCTATTTCCATCAGGCCAGTCCATACTGATGTAGATGCTTGAAAAAAAAAAAAAAAAAAAAAAAAGCAAAACACCCAACCACCGCCTCTCCACCCATGTCCAGGCTGGATCTTAAAATCCCTGCGCAGTGACGTCATGTATGCACAAGCGCACAGGTGCACTCGCTGCTCGCATATGTGGGTGAGTGAGTCTGCACAAGTGGATGTGTTTAAGTGAATAACAGACAAAGGCTCAGCCCTGACCTTAGCCACCTGTGGGTGATGTCATAAAAAATAAAGACAAAGTCTGAACTTCTGCAGTTACACCAGGGGGAAAAATGGCTATGGCAACCCCAAGCTACACTTCAAAAATATAGGAAGAGACCACAGTTTTGCAATGCACCATGGGAAAAGCAGGCATGGCTTTGCTGAAATACAGTGCACTGTGACACAAAATCCCACAGATGCCCATCCTCCAGAGTCCAAGTGCAATACTGTGGCCCTGATAACACAGTAACTGCTGCTTTTGTCGACCATAAAAATCACGCCAGTCATAATGACACGGTGTATAATGCTACTTTACTGGGCAGTTAACATTTATGTGTGCAAAGGACCTGCCCATGCTGATAAAAACAACATTAACACACAACACAGTAAAAACTTCGGAGCCTCAACACCAATATAAATGCAGCAATCATTTCTGAAAACAAGGTTAGTCTTGCGTCCTGAGATATACAGCTTAAGCTGACTAAGACAAAGGCAATTCAAATGACTAGATTTAGCACAGTGTTACATGGGACATCATATAGGCTAGCAAAACTGTACTTTTTAATTCTTTTTAGCAGTCCTTTGTACATTTTTTGAGTGAGCAGGGGACATGAAACTCCTTCAGTACTCTCCAAGCTGGAAATTTATACCTGTTGCCTCCCATACACAAAAAGACTGAAAAGAGCTGCAAAAGATAAATGTCGGACACCGTCTCACATCTACAGACAATGCGTCATAAAGTCAGAGTTTTTACTCACAGACTGAGATTTTTCAAAGACTGGAGATGTCACAGAGCACACTTATTGGTCGCTGACAATGTTAACGTCATTGAACTTCCCTATTTGCCAGAGCCAAGACTAAAGACTTCCCATAATACTGAACAGCATTAATTTTACCACAGCGCCAAGTTAAGAAAATAAAAGTTTTATAACCACCTTACAGTGAGCAAGCGCGATTGAAGGGAGCACAGTCAAACTGCTTCACAAGTCTTCAGGTGCAAGAGCACCATTAGTTTAATATTACTGGCTGAAATGTATAAAATTCAGCCAATCAGAAAGCAGGATTCAGAGCACTATCCCAAAGTTGAACAGTGGATGAGGCATCACTGCTTTTCTGGGACCCACACAATCACACTCGCTGTTTCACTGCCACAGTGTTCCCGGGGAACAGAACAGCAGCAAGGATTTAGGGGAAAGTTACTCCCCTCAGGACCCCAGAGGAAGGCACTGGGAACAGTCAGTTATCAGGTATGTCTACCCAGGTGGACTAACACAGGCACTATATTTGCATCACACAGTCATGAGAGAGAACAGTGGCTGGCAGCTCAAGAGCAACAAGGGTTTTCTTTATTTTGTCCAATTTTTTTTTCAGACCTCAGCACATTTACACTTCATGGAACTTAACAATATTCTCTTTCCTGTCCCTCTCAGGTTCAGCGTACTGTAAGAGGCTTTAAACACTGAAACAAGAGGACAGACTGTGAGCAGTCAGAAAGCAGGGCAGCCAGATGAATGGCCTCTGGATTATTATCTACCGAGAGGCGATCAAAGCATTTCAGCCAAATACTCTCAACTGCAGACTTGGAAAAGAGAAACATAAAAGACTGATTCATTCATACAAGCCCACAGAAAGATGCTGCTGTAAAATGAACTTGGACGCTTTATTCAAATGATGATCACAGCAATGCTAAAATGAGAGGAATCAAGTGAGAGGGAGTCATGGATCAAACAGATCATTAAGCTGAACTTAAAATGACCTATGAATGTAAGCCCTTCCTGTCAAACATAGTATACAGTTAAGATTTTAAGATATAAGAGTAAATACTCTCCAACGTAAAGATCATCTTTTATATCATTTAATCCCCTGGGTGTTAGGATTCTGTCAAATTGAAGTAAAATGTGTCAGGATAGATTAATGGGATTACGGGCCAAACCGTAATTCTCAACCACTGAAATCTGGGATAGTCTGACTATCTGACCATTCTGACAAACTTCTGCTTAACCGGTGATTTGGTTATTTGCTTTTAAATGAGTCCAGAAATTTCACTTAAACTAGAAATAAAAGGGATAACGTCAGTGTAAACAAATGGATTAGTTAAGGCAGAAGGCACATCATCAAAACGATAGAACCTCCATCTCAGAATATTCCCATAAAGAGTCAAAATGGGCCAACCACAATCACTCGCTGCTCACAGAGCTGATTCTGGAGCAGGGCTGGAAATGTGTAAAGGACAACAGACTGTTTTAACAATAGATGAGTATTAAGCCCCTCCCACATCTGCTCTGTTTTGAATAGCCTGTCAATCAACTCTTCATCCTGACCAAATTCCATTGGCACATCAAAGAGAAGACTTCCCTTCATAATGACCTCCTAAGACAGGCCCGCTTCCTCTTTGAAGGGGCAAAACGAACATCTTCCACCCACTTAGCTGTCCCCAAACCACTCTCTGTAATCTCCTGCTGTCAACAAGAGGGATTAAATGCTCTCGAACCAACCCTGAAACTGCTTTCCTTAAACACACACCTAGGATGGACACACAATGCAAATGTTCTGGGCCAGGACAAGCTTTAGTTTCCACAGGTCTTTGGGTGAACAGGGCCTATGTAGCCAAGACTGAAAGCTCAGACTATATTTGCAGGAGAGTAGCTATAAGCCATGAGTAGTTTTGTGGAATAGGTCTAAGCCAAGGAGGAGACATCATTTCCTGTCCAAAGGTTAAAGTTATCCGCTGAATGTGTCATAAGCCTCCAAGTCCCACTTCCAGAACCTTTTGGCCAGTGGTCTGCAACCCCATTCCTGAAGAGCTACCATCCTGAACAGGTTTTCACCCCAACTAAACCAAAGCACGCCTCAGCAGCAAATTAGCTGAATCAGTTGTTCTGAGCTAGGGCTGAAATAAAAACCTACAAGATGGCAGCTCTCCAGGAACAGGAAAGGGCACCACTCCTTTAGACTCAGAACATACTGCATTGGGAAACTAGGTTGCTCGAAGGTTCTGCTGGCTCAGTCCTGCATTTTGGGCCCAAAGGGGATGGGTATCCAATGAGAACACCAGGTGTGCAGAAGATGTGCTGTGGGGACAGAGTAGCAGTGGGAATGAGACAGAATCACAGTGTTGAGACATGCTAATGAGAGTGGCAGGTAAGGTAACAGAGGTCAACTAATTGCAGTTATCCAGAATGTTTCTAATACAAGTGGCAGAAACAGCCTTCAAGATTTAATTACATACATAAGCATATTTTATCACGTAAACTAACCTTCAACAAACCAAGAAAAACCAATGCAGCCGAAGGTAGAGATTGCCAATAAGCAGACACATACTCTGGCGGTGCCAAGTTAACAAGGTTGAGTGCATAAACAAAACTTAAAATTTAGGACGCATGATATAATGAATGCTACACAACACAACCAAGCGCAAGACAATTCTTAAGCCTGTCCATGGAACTCCATTACGATCTTTCATAAAGACTTGAGTAAAAGAGTAACCACTTAAACTCTCCGCTGTAGTAGAATCTTAAAACATGGATGAAAAGAGCCGGACTGAGGTTGCAGGTGTGAATGTTAAAGTAACGGTGTCAAGTTTCAGACCACAGAACTACTGTAACTGGATACCAACAGCCCCTGCGCACCAGATTCCATTGTTTGCCATCATGGACAATTCTGAAACAACAAAGATATGACGGGATATTGACAAGAAAGAGAACTGCCACATCCCCAACTAAACCCGGGGTACTAAAATTACCCACTTGATGAATCTCAAAAGCCTTTCAATCGAAATGCAGGAATCTGTGTGTAGTTAAACATCCTGATTTTAGAAACACAAATCACATGGATAGCTTTACAGAATCCCATAATGAAACACACTAATCAGTAGAGTTCTGCTTTAACTCTAATAATGACGTCAGCCGGCTGAGTTGTAGAGGAGGAAGAAATGCAAGGCAGGAAGACTTTTGCTTTCTGACCCCTGGACTTTCAACCTCCCACGTGGTTGTACCAAAATAATCAGTTCGCCAAGTAGCTAGACCAGGGGTGGGCAATTCCGGTCCTGGAGGGCCGGTGTGTATGCAGGTTTTTATTTCTATCAATTATCCTGACTAATTGAGTTTATTGATTGCATACACAAACATAGATTTGTGCAAAGATCAGATCAAAGAAAAAAAATATGTGGGGAGATGAGAACAGGCTTTGTTAGTCATTAATGATAATTTAAAGAAATGCGCCTGAAATGTCAGATTTCATAAATTGTTTGGCTAATTTAGATAATCAACTAATTATTAAGGCCAGAAGTTGGTGTGAAAACCAGTGACATAAACGGACCCCGCTGCCCACCCCTGAGCTAGACAGTCAAGTAAATTAGCTAGCTAGCTAAATGGTGAACCATAGCTGTGAATTTAGACGGTTACCTAGCTAGCAAGATTATTCTTTGATTTTTTTTATTATTATTAAACTACGTAGCACACGAAGTCACCATCATCATTTATGAGCTCGATAGTGAGCAGACCGGACAAAGCGGCCTTCACCCTAGCTAGCTACCAATAAGAGCAAGTTAGATTGCTAGCTAGTTTGGTTGCAGGCGAGATTTAGCTAGTTACAGCTAACGTTAGCTACACAGCATTAGTCCAGCTATCTAGGCTACCTGTCAGTCAGAATGCATTCTGAAACACAGGCCGTAAGGCACCATCACAGGTAACGCTATCGTTACAGTCTAATAACACTAACTTAGTTAGCAAGCTAGCTAGCTACCGCTTAGCAGACATAAGTACTTAATTTAAAGGTTCATTTATTCGCCCAACACCTTTAGCAAGCCAGTGATGTCAGGCTGATAGCTAACGTTATCCTGGGCCTAAATTTCCTGAACGGAGAGCTATGATTGGGGTGTTTTGCTGCCTGATTGGATGGGCTACCTGGATAGATACATTACAAGCCCATTTGTGACTGACTGGACTGGCTAGCTGGATAGATACATTACAAGCCCATTTGTGACTGACTGGACTGGCTAGCTGGATAGATGCATTACAAGCCCAGTTGCAACTTAACATCGCAAAATGGCCTTCTCATCCACTTAGCTTGTGATTAAGGAATATTCACAGAATATTAACCTTAACCATCAAACACCAAAAACCACAGCAATATGATGGAGGCAGCCGCAAGGAGAACTACAGCTGAAAATAGCAGTAAAGCCGTTTTCACACCGGCCGCGAAACGAATTCTTCGCGCGACAGATTACATTCAAAGTCAATGCAAGCGTCTTTGCATTGACTTTGAATGTAACCTGCCGTGCGAAAAATTCGTTTCGCGTCCGGTGTGAAAGCAGCTTCAGCGAGCCACTGATGAATAATTAACTCAATTTAGAGCTTAACTCACCATCGCTGAGACGCCTTCTGTCCTTCACTCCATACCCCAGAGCGTCCTGTCCTTCCTATTACTTTATTTCCTTTATTCAGTTGCCAAGATACTGGACTGGGAAAATATCACCTTGTCCCCCCTAATTCATTACCAACCGGTGAACTGAATTCCACTTCGTGAGCCAGCGGTTGGTAGCTCGCTAGCAAGTCTGAAGGGGAACGTAATTTTAGCTACGTCGCAAAAAAAGTGCCCAAGGAAACGTGTTCTCATGCAACCACGAGTGCGGAGCTGAAGGGTTCCGCGGAGTCGCGTCCGTGAGAGCTGTGACCTGCGCTGCTCATGCATGGCCACGACCAAAGTCTTGCGGAAGCTGAACTTCACGAAGTGCATCCTAGGCAGTAGCGATCGCTTATGTTCAATGTGTGGCGTTTCAGAAAATGTGGAACGTGTTTTAGTATCACGTAGAAAATACAAATCACAGAGGTAGGTGTTCCAAGAGATGGTTGCAAAATATGGGAAATTTGAGAGTATCGAATGAATTTTAGGTGAACAAGGGATGAAAAATGAAGTTTCTAGGTTTTTTATTTCGTTTTTGAAGGAATCAGGGCTTCAAAAGAGGATATAAGAATTTATAACATTAAGTTAGATATGGGTATGTTTATGTATAGGCCTATGTGCTATTTTGCCAATGGTCTCTGAGTAGCACACTCCCACACAGTGTGTGGCGATATACAACAAAAAACAGGGCATATACTCACTTTTAAACGAAGAAGAAGAATAACTAGAGAAGAGGAAAAAGAAGAAGACTTCGCGAAGTGTATTTGTGAAAACGGAGTGTCTAGAGATAACGGCAATTTTATGGGTACGGCTGTCGATTTGAAGGGATTAGGATAAGGATTAGGGATTATGGTTAGGTTTAGGGGTCAGGGTTAGGTTAGGGCAGGGTTTGAAATTGGGACTGCCCTACCTCTCTACATTGAAATGCATTGGAAAACCGCCGTACCCGTAGCAACTGCCTTGCGAAAATGCGTGATACAGTTTACCAGGCTTGGATTTTTTTTTTTGTCTCCGACAAAACTGTGTGCCTTAGTTGAGCATAAATTAATTGTGGACACTCGCTTGTGGTACTGGTAAAGTTAATTGCACATTCACATTTTCTGTTAAAAAAATAAATAAAAATCCGGCAGCATGACTGACAGGAAAATTCCTGATGATTTCTACAGGACCAAGTTAACTTCGTAAGTTGTCATCATCGCGATTTCCGATTAGGTGAGGTAAATGCGCAAAATCACGGATTCTTTGTGGTTTCAGACTGCGCATATGGAAATCGTAGGAAAAGCCAAGAATTCTATGGTATGCTGCCACCAAGTGGGGAAGCATCTCTACAAAACCGTCTGGTCAAGTTAAGAAACGCGAAATGCAAGTAGTATTATAATTCTAAACAATACGAAATAATAATACTTGCACGTCTTTTTTCATGGCCTTATCCATCCGTCATCTTTAGAAAACCGTTTGGCCAGGAAAACAGACACACAAGTACTAATTATAATTCTACAAAATATACAATAATAGTAATTTTTCAGCACATAATTCAAAGGGGTAAAATGAGCGCAAACGAAATGACTGTCCTAAAGAAATCAATATTTTCTGATTTATCGAATTTCAATCAAGGTAATGCATTTTACCGCTCGTGCACTCATAAATTATTTCATAGACGGAAAGGCTGTTCTTGCCACCATTTCATTACGTATCATATAATATACTTCACATGTAATATAAGTGAACATTGCGTCCAGCTGTGAATATGGAAGGTGTCTTTATGTGGATTGAGTGCGATTATTTTTAAAGCGTCTCTGGTGGAGTTGCATCATTTGGTCAGAGTGGCCACTCGCTGTTTGTTTTTGGTTTCCGACTGACGGACCAACACATGCCTACAGTAGTAGGCGGATCTCAGATATCTGGATATTATACATCAATATTGGCTATAATATTAATATTTAATCATGCTCACGTGTCACTTTTTAAAATCAATAATCAGTTGCCTGACATCATCATTTCATACTTTGAAAACAGCGGACCATACACAGTGGAGATTTAGGCCACACTTTTTGCTGCCCTCTAGTTAAAGACCGTGTCAGAGTAATTGGTACGAAGGAAAAACATTATCACTAATTCAAGAGGAAGTGAAACCAACGGAAAACTGTTCCTGGCCGCAATAGGCCTACTTAACGCCCATTGATGATATGATTAGGGCCTACATTTTTCATCCTAAATTGACTGCAAATTCGAGCTTTCTTTTTCTCGTTATGTGATTGCTCAGTCATAAATTATCGATATATTTTATAATAAATTCGGGTTAATTTTGTTTGCTTCTTTGTAGTCTTTAACCCCAGAGATTTTTACTGGGGGAAAAAATAATTTTACAGAATCACATTCAGCATTTGCACTTCAGAGTTACAATTTGGGCTGTCAGCACACTAATGACCTTAACATGATAACAGGGATCTACTGCTGATAGGACTCATCCATTTAGGAAATTTGTGCTTTGATTGGATGCATTCATATTAATTTCAGGCAATGTGAAAGTGATAATGGCAAAATCCTCTTCTGGGGCGCTGGGTCTGAATAGTTTCTTTTGGGATCAAGCCATAGCCTGACATCCATCCTACATCTGACCCTGGGCCCATCCAAGAACCCGTACATGATTACTATTTAGCTGGCGAGAAGCTGTATGCCAAACTTGTATGTTGTATCTCCGAATGCTGTGTGGCTCAAACTTTTGGTGAATGATACCTAGATGACCTCCTGTTTTCTGCAGAATTTGCAATGACCAACTGGGGGATGCTGTGCTACTCGACAAGGCTATTGGCACTGAGATGAACATGAATAAATGATGTGTAAAATTTATCGGAACCCTAGTCGCCTACATTAAGAAAACATGTATAAATGCCGTTAGTTCTGCTTTTAATTTTTCGCAGAGTGGGAGGTTATGCTACATCTTTGGAAAAAAGAATTTGGGTCAGGAGATGGGTGAGATGGCAACGGTACTGTGTCCAAATGTTTTTCATATTGCGCTAATGCATGCACGCTGTGCCTACTACACCGACGATTGATTCAATCCTAGTTTCATACATACAGCTGCAGCATGGGTGTGACAGCATTACCATCTCCTTCCAGGAGCCACAATCATATGAAGGTTGTCAGAATATTATTAACAAATGCAAAATAATTTTGAATTTCATTGTTTGTCGAGGAGTAAGTACACATTGAATCTTGGTGAAAGTTGTGACTGCAGTGTGATTAGCTGTTTCCAGCACAGACTGACCACAGCAAGGCTGCCCAACCCTCCTGCAGATCTTCCACCATGTCTGTTTTCATTCCAGCCTTAATACCTGATGACATGTTTTTCCCAGGTAAATAGTGCACTCGTACCTGGTTGATGTACGTGATGTCAAAGAAAACGGGACTCAGTGGATCTGGCGACCTGCTTTAATTGCTCCAAGGTCCAGTTCTGACGCTTATGTGCCCACTGTAGGTGCTTTAGGCTGTGGACTGGGGTTAAAATGGGCACTCAGGCTGGTCTGCAGTCATAGAGAGTTATACGCACCAAGCAACAATGCATTGTGTGTTGTGACACATTCTTTGTATAAACGTTGTTCTCTGAGAATTGTCCTCAGTTGCTGTTCTTTTGGTTAAGACTGGATGGAATAGCCTTTATGCCCTGTGCATCAGTCAGCCCTGGGCCCCCACTACCTTGTCGCCACTTCATGGTTTGTCCCTCCTTGGACCATCGTCGTTCATCACTACTGTTAACTGGGAGCAACACAGAACCCTTGCCGCGTCGGTGATGATTTGACCCACTAGTATAGCCATAACGATTTGGTCCTTGTCAAAGATGCTCAGGTCCTATTTCTCCCATATCCCAGACATCGACTACGAGAAACTACTGTTCACTTACCTTCTAAGGTTTGGCTGCTGACCTTGACATGCACCATTGTCATGAGATAATCAACACTATTTGCTTTACCTGTGCATGGTTGCAATATTTTGGCTCATCAGTTTATATACAAACACTCTGTATACAGGCAACAGAAGTATCCTGTGCACCATCTAAACTGGCAACTGTAAAGATACAGTGTGTATGCAGCTGAACATTATTTCAAGATAAAGTGAACATTACTTCAATACAACAGGTCACAATTCATTGCAAGGCTCTTTTTAATGTTGTTACTTTATACCAAATCACATTACATATTTCAAATAAGGCCAGACAAATTATGTAAACTATTAAAAAAAAATGAAAAGAAATAAAAGTACAAATAGCACTCAGTTGTAAAGAGACAGTGATCCCTTTTTAAAGGTCAATATTTGAAGAACTTAGGATTTAATCTCTTCCTACCATACAACTGAATTGACTATTAAAAATAAAGATCTCTGGAGATTTTTTTTTTTTTTTTTGGATTGTCAAGTTATTTTCAATGTCTCTCTCTCCTAAGAGAAGCCCTGCCTGTGTGCTTTCATTCACTGTGTGCTTACCGTCTTCACACCTATCTATCATTCTGGAACATAAATAAACGGTGAGCATATTTGATATTTGAATTATGATTTGAGTTGCATATAAAAAGTGTTTCAGCTGTCTAGCCTCATTTCCTGTTTAAGAAAGTTAGAAAATAGTTTACCAAGAGTATATCGTCATTCATGATATCGCCTCAGTAATTCACATTTCAATATGTACAGTTTCCATAAAGTGGTCATGCTACCATTGAAGTAAAATGCACAAGCAATAGGCATAAGGTTGTAAAAAATATATAGATGAGAGTCACGTGTCTTTGACACAGGACCAAATGTCAAAATCCTGAATACTATTGCTCTCTCACCCCTTTGTAATTAACGACTATGCAGCTATGACTTATTTTATTTTTATGGTGATATAACTGGATATACTGTATGTACATTGTTATAAAAGTTCTCTTTTCATTTAGTTCGTATTTACATGTTATTTTAAGCGTAAATGTGTATGAATATTTCACTGGGCAATTTTTAGTGAGACAAGCGAATTAAAAGGAAATGGATCCTTCTCAGAAAAAAAAAAAAAAGACTATCAAGGGACCACTGTCTCCATCCTTCTCATGTGACAGGCTAAACAATATTTGTGAAAGATAAATACATAAATAAAAACGATAATTAATAAATGAATAATTAAATTAAATGCAGCACTTCATTCTTGAGGCATTCATTCATAATTCCTGTCAACACAATTCAAAGACAAAACACACATTGAAAACATTACATTTATCCTCCCCTGCAGTACGCAGTTAATTACAGCATATGCTTACAAAAAAAAAAAACAACAAAAAAAAAAAGGCCTCTGATCAGATTGTGTGACCCTCCACTTCAGCTGACCAACCCAAATCAGATTTTCACCCAAAAACACAAGGCAAAACAACAGGTCTATGACCAACTATAAAATATATCCATAAAAATATATATACATCGTGAAATAATTTGCAACTCCTACCGAGTATTCCACGGTACAAAACAATCATTTTGCTTTAGTAAATGAGAATGTTTATCTGTGTGTGATCGCAGAGAAATGAGGGAGGCCGGACACGAGTGCAGTTCCGCACAGCGAGGGTGAATGTGTTTATGTGACTGGTGCCACACTCTATATATCATACACCCCGAGCAACTGCCATGCAGGGAATGAATATTGTAATCATTACGCGCGTAGCAAGCTAGCCAAGGTTTCTTAGGAAAAGCTAAGTATTGTTGTTTTCCATCACACAAGCTCATATATCTTTCCAGATCTGTCAGAATAAAACATCAATGCCTGAGATAGGAAACAAACAAAATTCTGGGTGGTACAGAGCAGAACTGCTCAAGAGTGAATCACAACTAGTTACTAAGGAAGTAACATATTCCCAATTTGTGCTTAGATGAATGAAAGCTTCCTCTCTATGCCATCATTCTTCATAACATTAAAAAAACCACATTATTGGTACAAATTGGGCACATGACACTATACTTTCACAACCTTGTGTGATCCACTGAACAAAAAAAAAAAAAACATTTAAAACATAATAATGAATCAAAGATAATTTTAATATGTCAAAATTTTTGGCATATTGTAGAAAATATAAATTATCACCCTTTCTCAATTTGTAGTTTGCATGTACTGTACGTATATTTCTGAAGTTTTTTTTATGATATAGTGTACATATAATCATTGTGACAGTGACAATTATTTTTATATTTTGCCATAAATTAAAATATTCATTTTGTTTTCATTTTATAAGGGATAAAGTGAATTAGCATTTACACATGAATGTATTTTAATGTTGTCATCAGTGCTCCTCTTATTAAAAATCATCAGGGTGATAAAAAAGAAATGACCAAAAAGTGATCAAAGCCTTCCTGTTGAGTGTGTTATTCATTCTCTGTAGGATGTAAGATGTAGTCAGGGTAAGTCCAGTAACAAGTTAGCTGTTCATCTTCTCTGTACCCATGTCCCTCTAGTATTATGGACAAAGACACATCTGATTGCAGCTCAATGGCTCATTATGCAGTATGTACTCAGCAATTTTAAAGATAAATATTCAATGTTGACGCAACAGTGGTGAATTAAATATGGGGCTTACAAGAGATTTGTTTCCTGTGGAGGTTGAGTCAATATTGTCTTCAGAGCTACTGCTGCCACTGTTATCTCCAAATACAAAATTCAAGGCGCAAAGATCTTATGCCCAAGACACTATTTAAAGATGAACTTTCAAGAGATTTAACATGGCATCTGTAAAAGTATGATAATAAGTACGATGGGATCAAGTCAATTTAAAGCTGCACTGCTCGTACCAGAATGTGGCAATACGAAACTATCATTTCTTCGTCTCCTAGAATTGTGTAGTTCTGGTATGCGTGAACTGATAATACTCATGATCCTAGAATTGTATAGTTCTGGTATGCATGAATTGATAATACTCACAAAGAATAAGCTGTTAGATTTTTTTTTTTCCTGCAGAAAGTGAAATTCATGGGATGATTTAAGTGTTCCTTTTGATCTTGCTCAGGGTTAAGGTAGAATCTGAGGTTAGGGTTAGGGTTATACAAAACATCTCTGGTAGGTGGGAGCTGAACTTTTCTGGTACACGAAAAATGTCAAAATTTGAATTTGTTTGCAGAATTGTTCATAGGAACATTTCTCAAAAGTGCGAATCACGCTTTTCTGGTGGACGAGAAATAGACATTTCTCTTATATACGAGCATTGCGCCTTCAAATTGATATGATCTGTACAATGCCCTCAAAAAAGATTGGCACCTTTAGTAAATATTTGCAAAACAGGCAGTGAAAAACGGCCTTTGCTGTTGCTGTTTATCCTCTTGGTCCTTCACTTAAAATATACACAAAAAGCTTGCCTTTTCATTGAGCTAATATTACTTAAGAAAACAAAGTTGACATGAAATATATCGATTTTTTACTGAAACATGGATGCCACAATTACTGGCACCCCAAGAAAATCCTATGGTTAAAATCTGACTGAAATATACTTCCAGTCACATTTCACAATTTAAAGTTCACCTGTTTATTAGGAACTCTTATGTGGTCAATTATGACTTCCTGTTTCACTGGGGTATAAATATGAGGTGACACAAGCCAAATTTCCTTCGTCATTCATCGCTATGGGAAAGACCAGAGGACACCGTGACAATATGTGATGAAAAGTTGTTAAACTGTGCACATTAGGAAATGGATTTAAGAAAATCTCTAAACAGTTAACAATGCCCATTGCCATTATCAGGGCAATTATTGAGAAGTTTAAAGGGACAGGAGAAGTTAAGAATCAGCCTAGAGGAGGATGTGTGTTGTAGATTGACGCCACGTACCACAAGGAGGATGTTCGGCTGACAAAAGAATCTCCGAGGATCACAGCTAGAGAACTGCACATTTTCGTGCCATTTTGGGGTCAAAAAGTTCGGAAAACTACCATCAGATGCCACTGACATCACCAAGAGCAGTTTGGGAGAGTTATCCAGAAAAGCCTCTGCTGTTAGTCAACAGAATTGAGTGCCTACAGTTTGCAAAATATACTTTCAATGAGAGTGGGTTTGATGGTAAAAATACACCAAAGTACAGCTCTTTGGAAACAAACATCAAAGGTTGTTTTGGCGTAGACAGACAGGTAGCCACATACAAAAGCACATCATACCAACAGAGAGCTACGATAGGCTGTATGTGGGGCTGTTTTTCTTCCAAAGACCTCTGACATTTAGTTACGATACGCGGTGCAACAGTCTCCTTCAAAGATCAGCAGATAAACAAAAACCTGAGTCTCTGCTAGGAAGCTCAAAATGGGCATTGGTTTTACCCTCCAACAGGACAGTAATCTGCACAAAAATCCTCATCTACACAAAAATGCTTCACTGACTGCAGAATAAAGGTTTTTCCATGGCTATCACAGTCCCCTCACCTAAACCCCACAGACAGTCTGTGGAATGAGCTGAAGAAGAGTCCGCAAGCTTCAACCTTAGAACCTGAAAGATCTGGAGAGATTCTGTATGAAAAATGATCTCAAATCCCGTGCCATGTTTTCACCAACCTCATCACACGTTGTAGAAGACTCAATGCTGGGAGGCAGCAAAAATTGAGAAATGAGGAGTTCGCAATAATTATGTCATACATATGTTTGAGAAAAATATTTAATAAGAATTCAATGTTTATTTCAATTATGCAACTATGCTACTTCAATTTCAAGGTTACATTTTTAGACTTTGTGAATATTTTGAATTAAAGGTCATGAGTAAAAAAAAAAAATTAAAACGGTTAATGTCTCATTTTGCTCAGTTTCACTAGAGGATGCCAATAATTCTGGAGGGAACTGTACAGTTTTAGACCTTTTTTGATAAACAGAAGGCATGTGAATATTATGGGAAGTCTGCAAAAAAATCAGTCCTATAGGTGAATGCAATCATTCCACTGCCCTTCAATCCAAAGGGTGAACAAAAATACTGTTTTCAGCCCAGCTCTGCAATTATCAGGCACTTCAACTGCAATCTCTGTGCTATTTTGTTATATTATTTCACTACAGTATTACATTAGGATTAGGCTGAATTCCTTCATTTTAAAAAGGCAGCAGAAATGTAGGGGATGAGGAAATAACATTAGCATGGATAGATTTGTGAGGACTCATCATTTTCTTCCGCATGCATAATTTCACACTCGCGCAATCTTTTTCTGACACGTCACAGTCATTTCATCTTCCTTAGCTAAAATGGACCACTCCTTACCTCGTACTGACCAGAAGTTGGTTTGTGGTTGTTTTGTTAAATTCTTAACCTTTGATGTAAACTGACATTCACTTCAATAACCGATAAAATACATCTATCTGAACAAGCACTATATTCTTAAATTCTTAAACTTGGACTTGGTGTCGTATTTCTACTGTTGTTCTAAATTAGACAAAATATTACTAAAATCTAACTAGCCAAGTAAACTTAGAATGAATTAATATATTATACTTAAAACTAATGCAAATAATAATAATTTACATTTAACTCATGACTAGGACACTTGTGAGAGGATGTTTTCAGTACACACATGCATGTATACGCCCACACACACAAACGCACACTAGTCCTCTGTCTCTCACTGAGGTATTCTGGGAGATGACATCATCACTGCCCTCAATACCCTCTCCATCCCAGTCACTCATCACTCACCATTCATTCTGTACAACACTGGACAACCCAGAGAGCAGGGGTCAGATGGTTCACTGTCACAACATGATCAAATCAGCACACTGTGACATCCAGGGCCTCCCTCAGAAAAATAAAGATGGTGTCAAAAGAGTTTTTGAGAATAGTTTCTCTTCACTTGCACTTCTTCAGGCTGTAGACGTTGATGACCTGTAGCCAACCCAATCCAACAGCAGTGTGTTCTACAGGGTGTGAGGTAAATCATATGGGAAATCATGGGTAAAGCAGACACTAGCACCTCTGAATCCTATGAGGGGAAAATATTTGAATTATAAAATAAATGCATAAAATAAAAACCCTTTTCAATTCAATATTCACCATGGGATTGGGTTAATAACTCTGGGCACACTGCTAGAGCACTGTAATCAAAGGTCATGTGACAGGACTGTAAGTGGCTGATTGGTTAGAGGTAAATAGACTGTTGAGGACCAACCAAGGACTGCTTCCTGTAACACTCAGGTGAATGACAGCAAACATCCCAAATAAAGCTAAACGTAACCAAAAAACGAAATAAGAAAATGTGCTTACATTATTAGAATTGACATTCAGTACAATGTGCAGGTATACATTTTTTCCCATATCATCATAAATCATGACAAAATGAAAGTCTAAAAAAAAAAAAGCATTAGGCAGCCAAAAAATATGGACACATTTCCAAGAAAAATTTTCAAAATAAGAACATTCAATGACAAAGTTATTGTATTTGAACTTAAGACTTAATGCAAAGGATGACGCTAAACAGAGTGAGCAAATCCTGAAGACATCTTGGAACAGAAGTGCACTGATATAGTCTCTCCTTAGCTGTAACACGATGCTCAGGCTTCTCAGCCCTGTTAAGAAATTAGGGAGCGCTGCTCACGTAGCCAGGGGCTAAGTGGTTAGAACAGCGTCTCTAATTGCACAAAGAACATGCAGATTGGCCTTAACATTCTTCTCAGGAGCAACAGCTACAATAACAATGTTCCACACTGTGCTTTTTGGCAACAGAAAAAAAGTACAAGGGGAAGTGAAAGAGCAGGTATTCCTTCTAAAACGACAGCGCAATTACGCTTTCTGAGGCGAAAGCAGCTTTTAAAAAGAAATCATTAAAATAAAAAAATAAAAAACGCTGCGGTGTGTAAAATTGTGGTGAGGGTGTAAAGCATTCATGAAAATGTCAGCTTTTCTCTGGCTCGAGCAGCTACGCACAGCACTTACCGAAGTTCGATTGACTGTCGTTGTTTATGAAGTAAGCCTCTGTTTCACACAAGTGTGCCATAATAAAAGATTATTTTGTCCTAGTGACCAAGATAAAAGGGCAATTTTGGGCCTATCACTGAACCGCACCGAGAAACAAATTATGTTAATGCAGTAAAATTAAAGGCAAAATTCATACAGGAGCGGGGAAAGATTGGTGATTTGGCTTCGCCTTTTGAGTAAGTTAACAATTTGAAGAAATTGTCGACGGTAATGTTCACTGTTAACAGTGGATAAAATACTGACAGACTCCTCAAACTCGGAACACAATTTAAATACATAAGAGACGAGCCAGTCACTGTACAAAATCGATCCATCTGGGGGCATCTACTTGTTCTCCATCTTCCTGACATGGTCCTGGTCTTCACAAAGATCTGGCCCACTTGGAGTAGACCCCCGCCTCACCCGTCCACGCACACTGGCCTCCGCCTCTTCAGAAATCGTCCCGTTAGATGAACCATTCCTTTTTACTCTCGTCTATGGTCTCTGTGAAGTTGGGGTCGTTGACGATGATGGCGGCATCTGCGTTGTCCGCGGACTCGGCGCCCTTCGCCTCGTTGGTGTGGTACGTCCCCTTGTGGCGGAACATGTGGCGAATCAGGAACACCAGGGTGCAGAGGATGGTGAAGATCACCACGGCGATTATGCCTGAGGTGAGACAAACACACTGATGGTGAGGAGAAGACGACTCCACCCGCTCGCATCATTGGCTCTCCGTCCGATGACGCGGCTCGCTGCATTTCTTGCGCACCAATCATAGGCCAGTTCTGAGATGTCCCATTCAGAGCCATTCTGGGGCACGTTTCCCAAAAGCGCAGATGCTTACTCACATAGTTGGAACCATTGGCTGTATATGGTTGAACTATGTGTGGTATTGGGAAACGTACCCCTGGAAGCTTTGTTTTTGAGAGTCAGTTGTAAGTTCTTTCGTTATAATCCTTCAGTCACTACTCTCACCATATAAACTTTAAGAATTTTTGTTCATTTGGTGAGATACATATTGTACATATATGCAGGGGCAGCGTTAGACCTGAAAATTCTGGGCCAATATTCCTCCCTTTATTGACAACAATTGGTCCTGGCTAATTCTAGATGGTTTTCCTTTATTAACACATTTTCCAATTCAAGAATAATCAAGTGGCAATTGAAGACACGGCTTCTCTCTCCCCATGCGATCTAACAGTGACAAAATAATGGGCTACATTCAGTACAGAAAAATAATTTAATTATAATTAGGTCTATGCACTGGCACTCGGCGACGGCATTTCAGAACTCTTCAGCGAATGAAGGTAATTTTGGCGACAAGTACGTACACCTGTTTTTGCAGCACGGTCACGCAACTCGCTGTAAAAAATAGACAGCTGTCTGATTGGAAAATATAAATGGTCAAAACCACGTACTTGTCACCAGAATTACCTTCATTCGCTGAAGAGTTCTGAAATGCCGCTCTCGCTGGAAAAAAGTTACCGTCGCTGAGTGCCAGTACATTGTTAACACTGAAATAGTGGATACCTGAAAGTGATTCTGCAGCAATCCAGATTATGCATGTTGTACTGGAGAAGGACAGCAGTGCCAATTTCAGGACAGACACCGATCTGAAAATGTGCCTCACCTCCAATTATTGCTGAGTTCCGGTTAACTCCATCTGGCACCACTCTCTGCTCGTTAAACGGGAATTCAGCACCTGCTGAAAAAAGCGAGGACCATTGAGATTCTCTTATTAAAGGCGTGTCTCCAATGATGCTAATGTTCCCTCGTGATCTGCAGTTCCAAGAAGTGATAAGAACTGCAAAGCTTTCACCAAGTCCAGAAAGTTCACTTAGTCGGCAACTAAAACACAAAAACAGACTGCTAACTCTCATACAGCCATATCTTTACGATATCTTTCGTCCCCTGCGCTTAGTACCCTAAGAAAAACGGAACCCTGGGCAAACTCCTTTGTCAACTACACACTGTGAACCCTGGTAAGTGAGGCGAACTCAAATGTTTTGTGGAAACCGATTACCTCATCACAGCATTTAAAAACGTAAAAAATAACTTTACCTTATTTTCTTTAAGTTCCTTCCACAAAATGCAACTGAGTTTGCCTACACAATTTTTTTTGAGGTAATCGGTTTCCACGAAACATTTGAGTTCGCCACATCATCAAGGTTTACAGTGCACTTGTGCGCCTGCATGTCAGGAACATCAGAGTTTGTCTAAGTCATTGATTATCGATGTTCCGGGCCCTATGTGCCCATTTAAGCCGTAACCAATACCTTTACCCGCGTTTGAGAGCACTGCATTCCACGAGATGCGTCTTTTTAGCGCTGATGCAGCGCTCTGACTCGGGCATTTATGTCCCTATTGGACAGGTGCCAGCAGGAGGAGCCGACAGCACCTGCTTTTGAGCATCGGCCCTTTCCCTTAATCAGCGTTTCCGCAAAACCTGAGTACTTTCGCCGTTGTTTAGTCGAAGCGCTTTGACGTTAGCGGACTGATGGATGTACCTTGACCCTTAGAGCGCTAAATGCAGCTATTGTTGCTCAATGATGTAAGATATCAAAATCAAAGCTGTTGAAAACCTATCATGTGGCGACTTGTTTAAAAGAGCTCCCCGCAAACAAGTTGCCAAATGAGAGGCTTTCAACAGCTCAAGAAAATTACATTTACATTTTTTAAACATTTATTTCAGCGCTCTGAGGGTTAATTGTCATCCATGGAGATGAAAGCAGGTCACTTAACTTGTGAGATTTTAAACAGAACAATGGTGGCCGTTTCGTCTCCATTGGTTTGGTGCTGTCTTTAAGAAGGTCCCACAGTTTTTTAGTCAAACAAAATTTGATTATGAGCGCTGCAATTTCAAGTCATTGTGCGCTCTATACAGCTTTAAAAAAATGTCATGGTCACATTTAATGCAATTGCAATGGCATTACAGTCCAGGAGAATGAACACCTGTAGGAGCGTGCCACATCACGGTGGTGCATTACTGGCATAATTACTATCGACAGTGTGTCACTCAACCTGCTTCTTTGAGATGAAATGCTGCAATTTAGGGGGTTCTAGGCTTGCAGCAGATCTTTGCAAACACCATTAGCGACTAGGCAAGACGATAACTGTGTTGCCAGGCTGGTCCATTGCAGACATGGGGAAGTCTAACGCATAGCATCGATCCGGTTAATGCTCAGTTAACATCATTTAAGTGAGGAGAGAGAAGGATCAATGCTCCAGCTCCGTGAGATAACATTTCAGTGATCTGAACCCACCTGTGTTGTCTCAATAGCTGCATGTAGTGATGTATGAAGTATTCAGTAAACACACACTACAGGCCAAAAGTTTGGGGCCACCCTCAGATTTTTAATAGTGCGCCAAGTGCAATGTGACCCCTTGGTTTTGGGGAAGGCATTTATACAGCACGCCTTCTTGTTACATAAAACTGTTCACATCCTAGTGACATAAAATCATGTATCACAAAGGCATGGGAACTCAATTATAAAACATTGTGGTCAGTGATCAATCAGTCAAGACGGCTTTAAAATGTGGTCTGAGGTCTGGAATTCACCCAAAACCTATTGGCTTCCCATATTTTAGGCACTGAAGTCATTTCATGTGCAAAAAATAAGGAAAGAGCAGTTGATGTGTTTTTTTTTTTTTAAATCTGGGGGTGGCCCCAAACTTTTGGCCTGTAGTGTGTGTAAGCATAAATGTATAAAAAAAGACATTTAAAGAACAACCTTGAGAGAGCATGTGAGCTGCTCAGTTCATATTACAGACAATAAGACCCTGAGTGATGTCTTACTCAGCTGTAGGTTACCTTCATCCCAATGTTCCACGGAAGTTTCTGGTTTTTGTTACATCGAAGCTAAATCAATAGAGGTTGATGAATAATTAAGAGTCTGAGGCTGTATATTTCGCACCCACAATGCATATCCCTATCATGTGGGTCAAATGCCTTCATTCAATTAACCCTTAGAGCGCTAAATGCAACTATTGTTACTCAATGATGTACGATATCAAAATCAAAGCTGTTGAAAAACCATCATGTGGCGACTTGTTTAAAAGAGCTCCCGCAGGGGAGCTCTTTTAAACAAGTCGAAGCATGATAGGTTTTCAACAGCACAAGATCTTTAAATTCATATATATATTTTTTATTTATTTTAGCGCTCAAAGGGGTGATCAGAATTCACGTTTGGATGGAGCAAATCACAGAAAGCAGCAGGATTGACACAAGCCCTGTCTAACTCTTCAAGTTCTATATATATTCCAAAATTTAATGGATGGCAACTATTCACTGATTTCATCTGCTCACACTTTGAAGCATCTTCCACTATGTTTTACAACTTTAGACATTTCATTGATGTTCTCGTTCAGAGCAATTGGAGCAGGGAAGAAGACACAGATATTTTTGGGATAGGAGAATATGGAGTGGATGGGGGGGGGATATTAAAGAGGGGTACAGGAAATTGGAAGGGGGGGGGTTAAAGGAGGCATTTCCTGATGTTGAGTTATTTTTTTTATTTAACCTTTGTTTAATAACATAAAAGATTTCCTCACTGTGGTGGCGACCTCAAGATGGTGGCAAACACAGTGTAAACCCTGATAGTGTGGTGAACTTAAAAAAATTGTGTAGGCCAATTTAATTGCATTGTGTGGAAGGTACTTAAAAAAAATAAGTTGGTTATTTTTCACATTTTTAATTGCTGGGAATACAAGATCATTAAGTTGGCATACACAATTTTTTTGAGTTTATCGGTTTCCACAAAACATTTGAGTTCGCCACACTTGTCAGGGTTTACAGTGTACAGAGAAGTGACATCTTGCAACATCAATTGAGGCGGCGTAAGAGGCTGATTGAAAGGACAGTTGGTTTAAAACAACATCTCTGGTTTGTCCACTTGCAACGGATATGTGGCCATCATATGGCTCTAAAGTTATCGATGAAGCGGTCATTGTAATTGGGTCATGACAGTGTTGTTTCATCCTCAGTATTTTTCCGTTGAGTCCTATGATTTATTCCCATCAAATTCCATCTTGAGACGGGCTGCGAGGACCACACTGCAGACTGTTTTTGCAGGTGAGAAAATGACAGTTTTTTGCAGCACTGGTGACGTTCGCGGAAGAGCGGGGAGGGATATGAATCTAATGACCACTTCCTCAGCACCTAAAGCAGGCCCTGAATCGATAAGCGGTGCTCCTGAACTCAATGCCCTACCTTTACACAGCACAATTCTCAGGAGCTGAGCAGACCAAATATATGGTTTCCCAAGAGCTGTTACTGTATACCCAATAATGCAAAAAAAGGAAAAAGTCAATTTAAGGAGTACTTCAGTCTTGAATTCAACTTTAAAGTTGAGTTTGTATTTCACTTGTCAAGCAACCAGTAATTTAAAACAACTTGATATTTTCTACAGTATTTGAGAGGAAAAATATTACTCAATATACAACTCTTCTGCATGCTTTGTAAGCAGTTTGCCAAATCAGGATGTGAATTACTGCTACTGATGTGTGCTATGGCCTCAGGGTCATAAATGTGTTGCTTCCTAAAAAAAAAAAAAAAAACTACTTCATAGTTTTTGGTATATAGCTTGCAAAACCATGACTCAAAATGAATTTCTTTGATAAAATCCAGCAAATTTCCTTCAGCCCGAATAAAGTGCCTCCAGACTCGCAGCCCTCCATGCTAATGCAGCGTAATGGCAGCACACATTTCACTTTCCAATTTCTGCGCTGATAGAAATGCCACATCTTAAGGGTGAGTAAATGGGATTGTCTATTAGAAATCTGCTGAACTGAGACCAGCTAATGGTGCACGGTGGAACACGAGCACTTAAACACTCAGGGCCATTAGGGCTGAAAGAAGACGGGGATGCGAGCTGTTTGTCGGGTTATAAATAACCAGGAGACAATCAGACACAAACCACTCCAGCCAACAGATTCAATCCAAATATTCCCTGAAAATACTGGACTGAATCCAGGCTGCAGTCTGAATGTGTAAAGCTGGAAAAAATACTATGACTGAATTTGTAGAGCGTAGTTTTAACTGGAGTCATTGCAAGCAATTAATGAAGGGGAGGTATGGTAATTCAGTAAATAGTACCGTCAGTTCAAAGCATGGAAGTATCAAGTTGAATGGAAACCAACAAGTTTATCATTGGAGTTTACATGTCTTGTTTGTGTGAATGTCCACCCAGTACTCTGGTTTCCTCCCACAGTGCCAAGGCATGCAGGCTATGCTACCTGGAGATTATATGCAATTGTATATGTGAATGGTGAGTAGGTGATGACATGCTGGAGTCATTTCCAGGATGTATTCCTGCTTCTTGCACTCAGCATGCTGGAAGGATCTGCAGTCCTGAGTACGTTATAATACCTTCAGCCTGGGAGTAATTTTGCCCGTCTCGATGTACCAAATGACTGCACTGTACAACACAGACACCTATAACAGGTACCAGGCTTACTCAGTTAGCTAACTGTATCATTGTGATTGAGGACTCTAAATGTTTGCCTACTCTAGGCGAGGTTCCAGGGGTCCTTGGTGGTGGACAATGGCAATATGGTGAGAGTTGAGTCGGGATTAAGGTTTTACTATGAGAGGTTGGGTTACGGTTGACGTCAAGGTTCTGTCAAGACCTTCAGAAGCCCAGCTATCGAGAGTCAGGAGCAGCAGATTTATGGTTAGGGGATGGGTTATGGTTGAAGATTTGGCCAACCTAAGTCCTGATGCCAAGGGTCTGCAGTGGCAAACATTAGCAGTATGGGTTAGAATAGGGTTGGAGATTAAGATACGGTTGAAGATTCGGCATACCCGGATTTATAGCTGCAGACATTGGCAGAATGGGTAAGGTTAAGGTAAGGTTAGGGTTAAGTTCAGGGTCAGCGATTGGGATATGGTTGAGGATTTGGCCTACCCGAGTCCAGCTGCCAAGGATCTGTAGCTGCAGACATTGGCAGTATGGGTAAGGTTAGGGTTAGGTTCAGGGTCAGTGATTGGGATATGGTTGAGGATTTGGCCTACCCGAGTCCAGCTGCCAAGGATCTGTAGCTGCAGACATTGGCGGTATGGGTAAGGTTAGGGTAAGGTTAGGGTTAGGTTGAGGGTCAGCGATTGGGATATGGTTGAGGATTGGCCTACCCGAGTCCAGTTGCCAAGGATCTGTAGCTGCAGACATTGGCGGGATGGTGAGGGTTAGGTTGGGGCGCGATTGGGATATGGTTGAGTTGGACTCCACCAGCTTAGCTGCAGACATTGGCGGGATGGTGAGAGGGGACGCCCCGCAGTTGGACTCCACCAGCTTCCCTTGGACGGTGACGGGCGCAGCGATTCGCGACCTGAGCGCGGCCTTCAGGGGGGCGATGCCGTTGAACTGCACTCGCGAGAGGCAGCCGACGAAGCCAGGGGTGTTGTACTTCTCAATCAGAATGGGGTCAATCTGACCAGTCTCTGGAGGACAAGCACAGCAACAGCAACAGACAGAACAGACAGGTCACATCACTGGCCTCTCTTCTACTGCAGAGAATAGAAACAAGGACACAGTGTAGTTTATGCACAGTGCCATGAATGCAACTATCTCCCCCTTGCAGGGAATGTCCTGCCCCCTCAGGGAGAGTGAGTGGGTAACTTGGAGCCATTTTCATAAAACCTGTCAGTGAAGAGCTGACTGCAGATCAGCTTGCCTTGGTCCACAACCTGACCCTATTCTTAATCGCCCTCTTTTTTCTATTGTATCTTATGAATATGGGCCCAGATCCAGTTGGTCCTTTGAATTAGTGATAGATACGAGAACTGGAAGGGCACTCAGAGAATGCATACCTCCGCCAAGGCCAACTGCCATATTTTGTAATGTTGAAGAAAGTGAAAATAACTTTGTGTATCCATGCCGCAATTCGGATCCACGCAAAAATTAATGGGTCATTCCTTAGCCAATGCTACACCCTTTCACAAAATTTAATAAAAATTGGGTAGATTTTCTGTGATCATGCTTATAAACAGTAAAACAAACCAACTAAGAAACCAAACCGAAGGCATAACCTCCTCGGTGGAGGTAAAAATGGATAGAAAAGATGCACCACAGAATTCAGCGAGGTGAAGCCATACCACTTTCCAGAGTGAAGCGGACAATATCAATAGAATATCATGAAAGAATAAAACCACATGACTGCATAGCATGTCATACTACAGAAAAAGAAATTTTGTAATCTAAAGCACGTAATCCTCTCGATGTGCTCCGTGTAGTGCCGCACAAAATAGGGTAGAGTACAAGAATTAGAAAGAGTATGAAGTTGAGTATGAAATTACAGAATTCAATAAGGCAAGTGCCAGCCGCTTGCTAAAAATCTCATTAGGCTGGGTTTGCAGCTGTAATGTAGCAGTACTTTTTTTTTTCTGACACATAAGAGAATTTAGCGAAGAAAAGCATTATTAAATTCAATTTCACTCTGAGCTGCGGCTAATGATTGTGATTTAATAACCTGTGCATGTCTCTGTCATCCGGATGGGTCAACTGTAGATCCTAAAAGAAGGAAGCAAATGCTGGGTTGCAGGGCATTCTTGAGGATGGCTGCACTCTTGCACAAATGTGGTTGGGTCCAGTATGAGTCAAAGAAACCCCCATCTACACTGAGGTCAATGATAGCTTGATATATTGCAGACACAAGGTCAATGTTTTCTCTTTTTCCCCACAATACACTCACTGTGTGTTTTTATCTTCTCCAATTGTCTCTGTGAGTGTTCATTTATGCAGTTTTTCTAAGGTTTGTATAATAGTTTTTTGCAGGAATCAGGAACTGGTTACATCACAGCATCTGACATCATCAGTGCTCGACTCTGACTCCGGGGCTGTACTGAACGGACTCTGGCTCCAAATTGTTCAACATGGTGGCGCCTAAAAACTGCACTTCTGTGCGCTGAATTTCTTTCACTGAACCAGAGGAAAGTCGATGATTGACACTGCTGTGTATGTATGTATGTACGTATGTATGTATGTATATTTTATTTATTATCAGTGACATATTCCATTACAGAAATTTTAAAACCGACCAAATTATCATAGAAACATTGGAACACAGCCCAGGCGGACTTATATGTCACTTCAAAACTATTACATTAAAAACAAAAGCAGTTCCTGTGCATCAAGACCTCTCTCCACAATTCATGTGACTGTGACTTGGTCCGCAGTCTTTTTATGGTCTAGGGTCAGGGCCTGTATTGTTTGAAGTGTTGGAGAGGACGATGCGAAATCTAGTCGAGCATCTTCAGGCCAGATCTGCACTGGTTGCTGCTGATCACTGAGCAGTACCGGTGCAAATTTGGCCCAGAGTTACTGCTTACCAGGGAGATAGTTTCAGTTTTCCAATCCTTCTCTATATCCTCTACATGGCCCTGACTCACAAGCGGGCGAGACCAAGCCAATTTAGATTGATTTGGGCATAAATGTTCAGATCCTTTCTACATCTTGTAAAGAACATGGTAGATTTCAGTGTTAAGTAGCAAGTGGCTGTAGGCTAAGGCTCATTTTAGCAGAAATACAAGTATTACCTTCAAATATTATTTAGAAGTGATAGATGTTTTCTCCCTTAATCCTTATTAGCTACTATGGGAGTGATCTGTCAGAGCAATGCGAGCACTGTACATGTCAGTTGGTTTCATTAACCCTTCAGTTGTCATCAGGGTTGATCATAGTTTGAATTTCTAGATCATTCCAGAACATTCAGGACATGTTGAATAAAAGCATATACTCCTTATGCTCTCAGAGGAAGGGGTTCTGATAGACTGTGGATCCCTGTCCAGTTACAGAATTTTAACAAACTGGTTCAATCTCGGAGTTTTTACAACTCTACACCTAGCACAATGGGTTTCATTAAAAAAAAGGGTGTTCCTATAGAGATAAGCTAAATAACTAAAAAAAAAAAAAAAAAAAAAAAAAAAAACTGCTATTTGTCAATATGATAAACACCAGAACTTAGAATGACTCTTTCTGAAGTGAAGCAGGTATTCTATTCAGAGTAAACTACAGGCCACTTCTTACAATCGGCATTATAATGAGCTGTTTACTATGTCTCCATGCCATTTATTCACATCTTCATTGGAGGCCTTAAGCTTGAGAAAATCTTTATTGTTTCCAAAAAATGGCAAAATCAGTCTTACAGTTAGATCTGCATGTGTGGAAAGGTATTACACCTGCTTACGGTTTTTGAAAGGCTCTTGGTTTCACAGCACAGTTTAATATGGTCTTCCTCTGTTCTAAGCGAGACTCCCACAGCATGTGACTTAGCAGTAATGCCATTCCCTAAGAAGACAAATAACCTGTCACCAACTAAAGGGAAACAGTCCATCTCGCTGCTAAATGTGGCATACTTCAATCTGATTCCTCCTTAAGGTTATTCATGCGGGCATATTGTACATGACAGCACTCAGCACTGTGGCCTGTCTAGAACAATAATATCCGACATGCTCTGTAGCTCACTGTCAGATATGCCTCCATTTCAAAGCCAGGCTTTCATGAAAGGCTGATGGCAGCTAATTTGGAAACCCAGAGACGTGGGCATCCAAGCCACAAACTACCTCTGCCATTCCCCTTCCAGACACAGTCATTTCAGTCATAACAACAATTCGCTGGTCATTAGCCATTCGAAGTACAACATAGCGAGAGACACATAACTTCAGAATTAGCCATAAAAGAAAAATAAAACCAATATTATGCGCTAATGTTGAGACGTGTGGCTGCCTCCAGGTTTGAAAACATAGTTTATGTTGCTCTGAGTCTGGTGTGTTAACATTTAAAGGTTAACAAGGTATGACTGAAGTGTGATAAAACTGCAAACCATTCAATATTGCGTAAATGTTTAGCCTGGAAACACAAATATTTCCTCCTCCATTCTGACGAGAAGAAGTCATAAATGAACAATCATGGAGTTGAATATATCATACATTCCACATACCGAATCTTCAGTGAGTGGGAAGAGCGTGGTTCATTTCGCTGAGTGGTTCATCATAACCGCTGTGAATGTGTAGCTCTTACCTGACTGATAAAGGGCAGCCATTTTACTCTCAAAATACTCGACACGCATATGGCAAGATGAGGAAAATCTGAAGAACTTCTAGAATTGAAGTGATGGGGGTAAACTGAGACTTTCATAGCATGCAGTGCTTTGAAGCCAGAAACTAGAGTGCCTCACAGATACCCCCAGTATGCACACCAGCCTCTTTCCATCCATCATGTGCATTTATATCCCACCATTAAATGTGGAAAACTCTGTCTGTTCTTCTGCCTGACTTAATTTTTTTGGCCAATCAATCTGAAACTGCCTGTGGGCATTGAGCATTGGTATAGGCAGGTAACGGTGCAGCTGATCTTTCAATTTTCCCAAATTTAAGCTGTTTATGAGCAAATTTAACCCATTTCAACCGGGACAGCATGTGCGCATTTTAAGAACGTGTCGTTGCCGACACAGATATGCACGTAATTTTGAAAGTACCGTAATTACTGTAAGTTTTGCGCAATAGAAAAAAATTCCAACTGTTCCTGAAAGCTGAGAAGCTGTGCTTCAGCCCAAATACAGGTTACTATGGTAAAATGGCAGCATGATTCTCTGCTGGGATTTTTGCATTAGGCCTTAAAGGGTTAAGTGGTTTTCGAACAGTTGGCGAGTCTGCACAGAGTTGTGGCATGCACATTCTCGGAGGTCAGCATATCGCTGTGTCCTTGTGGTGTGCGTGTGCACAACCCTGGATATAGACGAGTCTTGTTAAAAACAGATTTTAAAACGCCCTTCACGCTTGAAATATTGCTTTAGTCCAACCATTTATGTCAAACAGGCTTTTATTTTCTTATATGCAACATCCACTTCTTTTTCCCCCCAAAGGACTCTTCAATTCATATTTAAAAGCTTTTTTTTTCCCTAAATGCCTAGACAGTGAGCTTATATGAGGCTGTCCTCTTACATCAAACACAAACAGCTTCACATGTAATAAATTACTGAGTTATTCCATCATATAAATATTCCAAGCAATTTCATAATGGTTATTAAGACTGCCCCTCCCCCTCCCCAATACCCTTAACCCTTGTTCATCCTTCTGGGCTAATTAAAACGGCCATCACAGTGCGGTATACTTACACACTCACCAAATGGTCGCAATGCAGTGTTGTACTGGGCTTTCCCATAATTGAAATCTTGACTTTCCAGGCAGCGACTGAAAGTCAATACTGGATACTAATTCCCAGCATTGGGTCCTGCATTGCTAATCAGCTGTGAAGGGCCACAGTAAACCTGTTATATTGAATGGGGTTGCTGTGCTTGAAGGTCAAGTGAAAAGTGACTAAGTGACTTTTTTATTTCTCACTGGCTTTCAGTTTCTCTTTGACTTTCTGTTCTTTACACCGTATAGGAAAAGACAGCGGATGTTGAAACCATACTCTGTCAGAAAATGTATGATGTGGAGTCTCAATACTGACCAACTATTAATTTCAGGTAGGTTTCACCACCAACTTATGAGGATCAGGAATGCTATAACAAGCTACGTCCTGAGTGTCATCATTTCAGCTGATTGTGGCTACTAGCAGGACGTAGAATAGGCTCTATTGCCATCTCTTGCGAGAGGCGAATATGCAGCTGAGGCCTGTCGAAATGAAAATGACAGCCATCAGTTCGGGTGAGCATTTCAGAATCATATTCGATTTAAAAGACAGGTCCGCAGTAAAGTTTGCCAAGAATCAAGAATCGCACAATTAATTCACTCAATAAAAGGTTAAATGCCAATAAGTTGCCACTAACAATTAAGACTTAATGGCGGCAAAGAGGAAGGCTACAATATGAGATTGTATGGATAGAATTTATTGAATAATAAATTATAACCAAATTTAAACTTTCTCTGAATTCCATTTACCATGGTTGCATTTTTTCCCCTCCGAGTCATTCTCTGTCAATTTTTTGTTTGCCAAAGTTTTTCTGTCAATTTATTTGGTGAGAAAATATCTTGTAAAATTTGGAAAGCAGAAAGTCTGCTCTTTGCATTTACATGCATGTGTTGCATCACTTGCCTTTTGCTCCAAGGAGCTGAAATTCAAGATTGGTAGAGCGCATACCTCGGCCACGCCATATATCTGTTATTTTGGTTAGAGAATATGATCTGGATCACTTCAAAAATTAAAATAACTCCTCCTTGGACTTCCTCCTATCATTCTGCTAAATTTCCCGCCAAACGTTCAAAACTTTTTGAGTTCTCCAGTCAGAAATATCACACAGACCTGCATGAGACAGCTATATTGTAATTTTTTGGATCCAGAATCCAGAATATGTTCTGGATCACTTCCAAAATTAAATTAACTCATCCTTGGACTACCACCTATCATCCTACCAAATTTTGTGCATAAATTTTTGAGTTATCCTGGTAACAGACAGACGGACAGACAAACAAACAAACAACCAAACATGGGCGAAAACATAACCTCCTTGGCAGAGGTAAAAAGTATCTAGAGGCGATGTGAGAGCATGTGTGTTTGCATTCACTCTGTGTTTGGGTGTATATGTCTCTCTCAGAAAGCATACACACCCTCACACATGCACACACACAACAGTGGTACATATGTACACTCTACTTACTGGCTACATGATGCTAACCTGGCTTTGAACCAGAGCTGCCAAATCCTGTTCCAGGAGATCTAGTAGGTTTACATTTCAACCCAGAAGTGGCACACCACACTCCATTAATCAGCTGCTCAGTGAGACCCCTAACAGTTGAATGTAGAGTTCTTTATTAAGATTGGAGAGAAAAAATACAGGAGAATAGATGCGTATTCATCGACACAAAACCTGTGCGACTGCTCTGCCTCTTCTCTGCTCGTGTGACATACTGTGTGAGCTCTGAGCAAACCCAGCTGGATGAAAAGCTTGTTTAACGCTGGACACTGCGTCCGTGTGGAGACTGTCTCATGCTGTAGAGTGCGAGCGTAAAGCTGACTCTATTGGCTGACTCATATCCTGTAGTAAGTGAGAAGAGGCAGGTCTCGCTCTCTTGCTCTGCTGTGCTACGGTAGCTAAGCTATAATTAATCACTCTTCAGTGAAGACTAGTGTTAGGCACCGCATGGCAATCTCAACGAATGGGGCACGGATACCAGACGTGACCGCGGCTCGAACACCAGACGTGCTGTCTATGCAGTGCGAACATGGGAGCGAAAGAGTGAGCCAGAAGGAACAGAAAAAACAAAGAAAGAACAGATGAAAAGAGAAATATGAGAAAAGAGATGAGAGAACTCTAGTGAGGAGGAGAGAAAGCGAGAGAAAGTGAGAAGAAGGGTGGGGAAAGGTAATAAATAATGGAATGATAGTGGGGGAGACACATTTTCCATCGATAACCTAGCAGACCTAGTCTAGCTTCATTCCACATACATAGAAGAGCCACAATGTTACACTGCATATCAGATCATAGGAGAGCGCACATCCGAGGGGAGCCCAGAAACAACACTGAGCTTCTAGTGAGTCACTCTCTCCTTCAGCTGATAACAAAGACACCTCTCAGTTCAGTAGCAGCCAGTGCACTAAGACGGCAAAGATATTTCCAATTTCCCTGCAACAAACGTGCATTTATGAACACTGAATGCAGTAAATGTAAGCACAGACATGTATACAAACACACACACAAACATGCACAAGCACACACGCACACAGGCACACACATACCTGAGCGCTCAGGGCTACGTCCACTACAGAGTGAATGAAATATAGGTCTCTCTCTTCCTCTCTCACGTGGAGAGCGATAGGCTGATTCTCCCACTGCTCTGATACTGTCTGACTAACTGTGAGCTCTCAACATGCAGCTTTCTTTCCCTACTGTGGGGAAAATGTGGAGACCGGACTCTGGATCGGGAGCTTTCACTGACCAATGGTAACATGGGAAATCTCAAATTGCTGAGACCAATGCTGTCTTCACTGGAAGTGATGCAGTGGAGTCTCCATTCAGTTGTACTGCAGCACATCTCAAAACTGCCAATGCACACACAGAGAAGGCACAGTGCTGACATCATATTATAGATCACAGCTACTGCAGCACTAGAATGGGTGGGACCTGGATACTCAACCCCTTAAACTCTAATTTTTCACTGAAGTTTCCCCCTTAAGTAGGATTACAGTCAGAAAAAGTTTTTTTTTTTTTCATATTGTGAGACAATGACACACATATTCTGTATCTGCAGGTTGCAGAGCTTTACTGAAGCAACATCACACTTATGTTGAGAGAAATGTTCAAACCCACAACGCCATGTTTTAGGATCATAGAATTACGTCAGATGGGAAAAAAAAAAAAAAAAAACTAGATCTTGTTCATCAGTTTATATACATTACCCTAGAATTACGCAGGACATTTGGGATGGTTGAAACCCTTGTATTTATTCTAGAACTTAAAATAGGCCTGATGTGCTTCAGCACTGAATAGATGGGTTTCTTGTGTACAAACAATACCCGGTGCGCGCGCAACCAGGGGGCAAAAGACCGCTTTGGAGTGAACTGATATCAATGTAGATACCGTATTGTTTGTAAGTTCTCACTGACTCAATTGCGATAAAATGTCATTTCATAGAAAAATCTTTTTGTTTTTCATTGCATCACAAATCAGAAAAACACTTGCTGAAATGTCCATGAATTTCACTCAACTTACCAGGTTGTGATGGTTGTTTTGAATGTCTACAATATCAGGAGCATGGTGGTTCCATTAGTGAACGCTAACAAAGTCAAAGTAAAAATATTTACGACGAGGCTGCTTTACTGCCTGCCAACATTTAGAAAAAAAAAAAAATAACCGCCAATGTCACTGTAAATATACGTTACACTACACGTCTGACAGCTCGTTAGCTAGGTCTGGGACAGAGATGGCTCAGACCAGTTATATCAACAGCCTAAGCAGCTCAGACTGCACCGATTACCTCAAGAAACTGGTCCTCAGTAATGGTGAGACATTATCAGACCCTTATAATATTCATATGGCCCGACATATACAGTTATCTCATAGAGAAGCCCAGTGTGTACACAAAGGACAATTTGCGTGCATATAAATCTTTAGACGCGTGTAATTATGTACTTTGTAGTCATGTACAACACTTAAAGTTTTATGACAAGGGTTCAGGGTTTTGCGCTTTGAGGGCAGGTGTCCTGCCCAGCCAGAGAGAGGGACTAAAGACAAAACCTTATGATGCCTGGGTGTACGTGCACAGGGATCTTGGGTACATCCTAACCGCTGAATGCTCATGCATGGCAGGGTAAGTCTCACAGCAGATGTTGTGAGCTCATGATTTCATTTAGTTTTGCTAATAGATCTATGCATCGCACCAGTCTTGCTTCTTGTTGCAGTCATGCTGCAGCCATTATGTGCCAAGTTGAACTGTCAGGGCGCAGACACACCGAGGACGAGGTTGCCTGCATGTCCCAACCAAATCGTTGGAAGGACATGTCCCGAAAAAAGGTTGAGCCACAAAAGCTGAAAAAATCAACTTCAGCCGACCAAAGCGACACCTGACAGAGTTGCCTCAAGTCCATCACACACCAACGCCCCAAAATATACCAAATATAATCTTATTCGTCTTTTGGCAAAAGGATGAGATGCCCTCGGGATATTATAAAATTTCCACCCATCCTTTTGCCAGTTTGTGCAGATAACAGCACAACAACTCCTCTTCATCTTCTTTTTGCTGCCTGACTCCACTTGAAAACAATAAAAAATGTCCCGCTTTCTGCCCCCTGGCTGCACGCGCATATCTGCGATGACATTGCACAGAAACCCACCTATACAGCAGCTGCATTTTGTTTTATAAGGTTAAACAGTATCCTGGCCCACCTATTTATCCTTGCTGAAGCACCATGCCCAATTCTTGAATTCTCATCCAGGTAGGTAATGTTCATCAAATCTTTGTAGGCCTGAACTATTTGAACATTTCTGGCTTTTTTGCGAGGGTTACAGCTCACAGTGAGTGAGCAGTCTGCCCATGTTGAACTCACACCAAGTAAAATTTCTGTGAGTGCAGAGGGAACCTATAATATTTAGATTTAAACCATTCTTTGTGCTGCTGAAGTTCAGAGATGCACCTATTCCAATGGCAGCTGTGCTGAGGAGGTAACTCTCTGGGTTGGACAGAGAGTCTGAGCCACAGCTGCCCAGCAAACACAGGTTGCCATACGTTTCATACATTTGGCGTGAGTTTTAGTGGCATATTTACGTTCCTCTGCTGTAGTCAGCAATTATGCAGTCAGCGCGTTTGTAAGAGATTCTCAAGCAGAATTGAAGTCCTCGTGCATGGAGGTTTATCGGTTTCACATGCGTCACGGTGGATTTCACCACTAGTAACATGGAAATCAATTATGACTCCGGACTTCTCACGTTTTCTTTACTCAGGGGTTGGAAGCAATGCAATCGCATAAAAATCGTTTCAAATGGTCTTATTTCATTTAAACAATTTGAACGATCGTGAAACACATGCATTACGTTGAATGAATAATTGCTGACTACAGCACGGAAATGTGAATATGCCACTAAAACTCATGCCAAATGCGTGAAAGTTGGCAGCCCTGCAAACACTGAATACAAAAAAAACCCCAATAAAACCGAACTAAGTCGGAAGGAGGCAATGTAATTTCTCCATTTGCACAGCTGCGTTGACAGGTGTGCGACTGATAAGTGCTACATTGTGTCAAATGGGCAAATACACTGCATGATACAAACTCGCACACCATACAATTTCAGAAGATTTATTGACTTGCATAGCTCTGCAGGAGTATTAGACAAAATGTGCTTATTCTCCTGTTGCCTTTGTAATTATATACTGAACAAGCCCAGACTCATCCCGACTCATCATATGGTGACGCTACCTGACCAAGTGTCAATATACAATGCAAAAGGATGCTTTTGGCGTTCTTATTTGATGCCAGTTTAGAACAAACCTTACCCCCTAACCTGTAACCCTTAACCCAAACCCTAACCGTAAGCGTCAAATAAAGACTCCAAAAGCTTCCTTTTATGCCGTATATCGACGCTTGGTCAGGTAGCATCATTATATGACAAGTCGGGATGAGAATGTATTGACTGAACCCTACCTTTAGCATTACGGACAGGTCTCCACAAACAAACTTAGAGTTATAGTCTACATTTCTGCCCATGAGTAAATACGCCTTCTATCTAATCATTCTTAATTTTCCACAGAATCAGTTTTTATACATTAAATGAATAACATATACAGTATAGAACTGGCATGTTTTGCAGAGTCCTATACTGACAAATTGGAAGCGAAAGATGCAGTGAATTTTAGATTATCTCCAGGCCCCATATGAAATTACATGCGGAGGCTGTATTGATTTCCCCTGACCCTGTGCTCCACGGCCTCATGACCGAACAGGCTAATCCACTGGCTCTGGTGTGGACACACCGCTGCTGTGTGTTTGAAAGGAGGCACGTACTGTATTAGACTGCATTTCGGTCAATCATCATCTCTGAGGAGCATTCATCGATCGCATAGTGACAGCACTGTCTCGCTGGTCCTCCTCACCTGTTTCTGAAGTATGTCTGTGTACTTTCTCTCTATTTCCTGCTTTGGCAACATCAGATGCACAATTTATTAACCCTTTGAATCACAAAGCCACTAGTACGTGATTAGAATGTTCATGGCTAAACACTCATAACATAACATACCATGAGTGGCGAGAAAAGGCCATTCAGCCCAACTAGGCTTGCCATTTTCCTATTACTAAAATGAACCTACCACTTCAGATACTCGATGAATAAATGGTATCCAACACTAAATGAAGCCTGGTCTTGAAAACTCCCAGAGTTTCTGCGTCTTCTTCATGTAGAGCACGGTCCAATTTTAAACCTCCCATAAAGTAATTCTAACGCTGATGTGACGATCTCTATTAGCAATAGATTTAAAGAGCGCTAAAATTTTCAAGCTTAACTTCTTGGCGAAGCAATTGATAAGTTTCTCAATGTGATGAGTCATTGCTCATTAGAGGCTGCATCATGACAAATGAGTCGCAGCGTGTGAAATTAAACAGCTGTCACACAACGCGCCATGAATAAGACATTAACCACAGAAACATTAATTAAATCTATGAACCATCGTTTTACATCGTTTTAAATCGTTTTACACAAGGATGGACACACCTTATCTCCCGAATCATTTTAAACATGAAAGAGTGTCTTTAGCAGCAGAAACCTGATTAGAGACTTGTATGCATCTTTAGGCTTTGCTTACTGCATGAAGTCAAATTTCTCCGCAGTATCCTCTGTGTTAATCTGTAACACGACACAAACCTCCAAAACTTTGTCTCCATGTTTACAGGCTTGTGTGGAAATTCTCCGGCTCCTATTTTACATGTAATTGGGAATGTGACACACATTTTGTATTTGATGCGCTCCCCACCCCAGGGTCTTAAGATTAAGATCAGGAGAGTCTTTGTAAAATCCACAACATAGTAAGTTATCTCTAAGTTACACTCTCCCTCTCTCCAGTCATCTCCTTTTTGGTCTGTATCATTCATTCCTACCCCCCTCCTGCCTCTTGTCCTCCAACACAAACACACACACACATAGTCAATAGTCAATAATAGTCACAGAAGCTTAATCAATCATTTCTGATTGATTAAGCAAATGACAGGAAATGGTGGCACTGTGAAAACTTCTCTGCTCAAATCTACAGGCTGAATGGCAAATAAACACTGTCGCTAACTAGCCCTCTTCAATGTTTCGGTTCAAAGAGGCACAAACATGGAATTCCTCCAAACAACATAAAATGAGTCTCAAAATGCATTCACCATGTCAGCAATATCATTGTCACGACAAATATGGCAGTTTCCAGCGACATTATGTCTTATTTTGAAAGATAAGCGCTCGAATAAGAGAACTCGATTTTGGCTCCCTCTAGTGCTGTAAATAAAATATGACATTTTACCCTTCAGTAAGCAGCGCATGGCCATTGTAATGTATTTCTAATGTGCTATGAGACAGGAGGGAGAAAACCGAAATGCTAAAGGAATTTATAGAAATAGAAAATTGAAATGATTATTTTGCCTGACTGGAGAAAGTCTGCAACAAAGCAACAGCATTCAGCGACTGAAGGTCAAAAGCTTGGATGCACAATTCACAGATTCACATGGTACTTCATAAACAACTGACATTGTCTGTTTACCCTAATTGGAATGGATTAACAATGGTAATGACGCTGGCTGCCCAACAAAGCCAAAGTGCAGTTTCTAAAAAATGTCAAAAAGAGAAAAACAGTTTTGTGTTCTTCGTTACCAAGAGTTAGCATCGAATTATATTTAACTACCAAGTGTATGATTGATTAGATGAGAGAGCAGAGAATTTCAAGCATGTTGTAGGCCGACCTTCAGGCTGACCTTGGCAGCTTTATGGTTAATACAGCAGTCTGCTCCTGTTTTACCGCAGTATGTTATAAGGCCATACAGTGATATGCTGCAGTAAGTTAGAATAGTGGGAGAGAAATACTCATTTTCGATGTAATTGAGTGATCAATAAAGATGGGAGATAAGCCTATGCATGTAATTCTGTGATAGTGTCTGTTTAATCGGTCAGGATATCCTTGACAGTTGTGTCAGAAACTTTCCATTTTCAATCAGAACGTTCAAAATTCCACACCGAGAGCTTGAGTTCCAAAAGATGAATTAGAAGAAGGCCCAGTCAGGGCCGGCACCTCATCTCGGCGAGGAGAGCAGAGTATTACACATCATCACGCTCATCCCTCTTCTGCCAGAGACCAGGAGACACTTCTGACAGGAACTGAAAGTTTCTGAGACGGCTGTTAAGGATTTCCTGGCCGATGAAAGAGGAACTGTTACAGAATTACGTGTGCAGGCCTATCTCCCGTCAAACCTAAGCTATATATTTGCCCAGAATTAATTAGAAGATTCATTGATATAAACTAATTGCTCAGTTCACATTAATTGCTGTTCCCATATCCAAACATCTAGGCTCTTAACTGTAAGTTTGTTCACAGTAATATTCAAAGACATTTTCATCTGATAACTAGAACAGAACAGAATAGTTTCACTTGCTTTCGACCATGGCAAAGTCAAATGCCATCTTTAAGAATGTTTTCCTTCCGTCTGAGATCTCACATTTCAACAATCGCTGTGTTCAGGACTTCGCCTATAAAAAAGCAGTGGCGAGCAGACTCATTTTCAAAGTTGGTCCTAAACCAAAAAACAAACTGCGGTATCTGACTTTTTTTCAGAAAGAAACCAAGGCAAATAATGGTTAGTCTAGTTACTGCCTTCTGCCTTGGTTTCACAGAGCATTTTTACAGATAGGCTGCTGCAGTATATAAAAACCCCAATATTAAAAAAAAGCAACCATAGAACAACGACACAGATGGATTGAAGTGCAGATACTGAGCCTTTTATTGGTGCAAAAAAGTGGAATTCGCGAAAAATGCTTGTACTGCTCTTTGCCTTCGTACAGCAGCAAGTACCCTTGGTGTCATGGCTGCCATTGGTGGGATTCTCCGTGCCAGTAGGTCGTCACTTATTTCCATTTGCAAAACTGACATTTTGAGTTAGAGTTAAGTTTAGGGTTAGGGTTCAGTTTAGGGGTATGGTGAGGGTTAGGGATTAGATTTAGAGTTAGGTTTAGGGAGACAAGTGACGAGCTGCGAGAACCGAGGCTGATTACCGGAGATCAGATGACGTCATGTCAGTTTGGCGGGTGGAATGATGTAATGACCGTGCCAGGAGCACGTGCTAGTAAGCAGCTTTACCGCCCCCCAGTGCTGACATATAAAACATGATATATTTTCCCCTATTAGCTCCCTTGTCATATTCGCTCTGTGACTAACATCAAGTGGCAAAGTAGCCATAAATATCCCTTCAAATAATACTGAAAATGCTCAGACAAACACTTGCTCAGCCTACAGGAAAATCAGCATAATAAATGACAAGCCAGATGGAAGGGCTTGTTTGAACAACAGGATAAACAGTCAGTTATTAATCATTAAAAAGAAAGTAAAACAAGCTTGCAAGTTACACCAATGGCATTGCTGCATTACACTTTTCTGGCACTTACCATAGACCTTTCCCAGGAACAGAGCCTTGATAAGGTTAAAAGTGGTGTCTGACGTCTCAGGAAGTGTGTAGGTGATTGGAGGATAGTGATCCAGCTAGGACAGACATACAGACAGACAGACATACAAAGCCTCAAGTGAACTGTCAAAATATTGTCCCTCCTCTAAAATTAATGGCAGTCCACGCACAAGCATATTCATTTCCTGTATGAAAATGCAGTCTGTCCCAACATCTTCATGTGAACAGTCACTATCCCTTCAGTTTAATAGGGCCTTGGGGGACTGCACTCATTGGAAGCGACAAATGCCAGCCACATATGTCTTTCAACATCCAGCTATCCTGTTAAAATCTACATATTTCACCAAACAATTTCTCACAGGCAGAATGTACTGCATCGGTGTAACAGTCCATTAGTAAGACCAATCTGAGAAATTTAATTTTGAGAGCATAAAATACTGACAGACACTCATTGCTAGTGGAAGATATTAGTGTTAATGCACTTAGTGATGGATGAACTTTCCATCAAGAATATTAAAACTAAAGTGGATTTTTACAAGCAAAAAAAAATGGACTGTTCAAAAGAGCATTCATGTGACACATCTTTGTTAATTCATCAAGTTTTACTCCAGCTTATTGCGAGACCATTACCTCATATCACCTGATATTTTACAGGAGGTAATATCCTAAGGAGGACAGTGGCAATTAGAGTGTAATATAAGCATTAGTATGCAAGTTAAATAAAAAAAATTCCAAAGTTAACTTGCTTGAATAGCATGGCTTTAAGCCATTTATATTCAGGCCAGGCTAACAAAAAGCTTGACTCAGGGCAGACAGGAGCGCGAGGCAGAGTGGCCTTGCTAATTTTCTGGAGCTACTCATTAGGCAGTTGTTACTGTTTTTAATCAGATAGCATATCGCCATGACAACCCTTAGCCACAGCACTCAGCCCTGAGAGTAAGTCCTGCAAAATTACCACCAGTGCTCGAAGATACGTCGCCTGACATGAATGCAAATTGCCCGCTATAGCCAGCGCGTGGATAGAAAAACAATCACTCTGTTTTTTCTGCTTTACAGACCCGGTTCTTTCTGTTGGTTGAGGTGGTACTGCAATCATTTTATTTCAACGACTCCCCCGATGAATCTTCGTCGACAAAGCAACCAGAAATTTCCGCCCGTCCCCTTTTATTGCCCGTTAAATAAAATGCAATTTCTTCGCACAGATACACGCGGCTCCTACCTTCCTGCTTTTTAAGACTTTCATATCAGTGATGAGTTCTGATTTGTTTACGGGCCCCGGGCACGTCCTATCATTCTCCACACTCCATTTCACTCCTACCAGGGAGTTTGCAGAAGTACGGAGGGGAGTTAATGAGCAGGGGAATTGAGAGAATGATCCGGCATGAAGAAAACTGGAACAGCTTATATGCCTCTCCGTCATTCACGTTGACATTGACCAAAGATGAAACAGCCCGATCATAAAAGTTCTGTATAGGTGGAGTCGTTAAAGCTTTTTGTCATCTCCACTTTAAAATATAGATAGTCTCAGATTCTTTGAGGTGGACTTTCAAACTATCACTATAGCAGTAAAGATGATGAATGTTTAGAGTGCACGCACCCACTGACTCATATGAAGACCAAAATAGAAATAATGATCAGAGTCACATTTTCACATTGTGGCGAAATGATGAATTAAAAATTCAAAACAATCTTAGAAACAAAGCACAAAAAATATGCTTAATTTGTAAAATAAATAAAGTATTATAATAATACATAATATTATTATATAATATATAAACTCTACAAAAATGCAAAATTCGGACTCTGAGCATTTTTCCTTTGTGGTCTTCATATATGTTCTCCAGCAGCCAATGAGATTAAAGCAGCAGGTGTGATGTCACAATCCCCTGCTCCTCCTCCTCACCTGCAGCAGAATGCTCCTTTCGTGGCGGGTGATGTTGACACTGTGTGGCTGCCCATTGGTCATGTTGCGATGGTCCAGGTTGATGGTGAAGGGTTCCCTCAGTCCACCCAGATTGTAGCGTATCTGCAGGATCCCTACAGCAGTGAGACGGGGAGAACCTCTGTTTTACTGTGCACATGCGTATGTACACGTGCTTGGATAAACGTGCACCCTCATGGATACATTGTCTTGTTCTTGTACACTTTAGTCATGATTTATTCATGTTTCAGTGAACTACAAGCTGTTGCACTTCCTCAAGCCCAGCGCCCCCTGGCGGTAACGCTGGCATTACGGGATATTCAAATCACTTGCTGTGAGCCTCTGACCCTGAAACACATAATTGCTTTCAAGCTGCTGCTGCTCAATATCGCTTGAGTAATAATCACTCAATTTTTCTACTGATTATTCAAGACCAATTATTCATATTATCATTCATCACCAATTGAAGACATAAAATGGCCAGAAGCTATCAGGGTGATCCAGGGTGATGCAGCAGTGCATTTTGCGGCACAGAGAGCTTCTTCTGGAGGTAACTTCGAGTTGTTTTCCGATACAGACCTTTCAAATGCACATAAAAACGATATGATTCACACAATGACATTAAAATAATGAAAACCCATAGTGGCTGCACTTTAATTAAAATTTGTTAAGGCGTTAATAAGCATTAGCAGTTAACTCCTGTGTAGTAATCATTTACTAATGATGTTCATGTTAACTAAGGTATTACTTTACACTTTAACCCCTTAACTGTCACTGGGCCCTAATTAGGGCCGGGCCAAATGTGAGAAAATGTAGGTGACAGTTAAGGGGTTAATGAAAAACTTAATAGTTTGAAGTGTTACTTAAGGGATACTTTAGGGACGTTTTTAACTTCACAATAAGGGCGACAAAGAGCATTCATAAATGTTTAATTATGGTTACAAAATACTTCCTCAGCACTCTGATGCATTATTAACTGTTAATCAACTGGTAGTTCATGCTTATTACTATATTAATTAAGGGTAATGAATATACCCTTGTTGAAAAGTGTTACCAAGATGTCGATACATATCTTTATTTACCCACCTCTAACGGCTTGAAATACGTGGGTGTTCAATGCGTGACTTTTGACTAGTATGCTACACAAACATTTTATCTTGCATACAAATGCACACCCACAAATCAAAGAACATGATATGAATATCCGCACATACAAACATAAATTACTTGCTGTTATGACTAAATCCATTTACATAACAATGTTCACTGCTGCGCATATTATATTCTTGTTTTTTTTTTTTTTTTTAAACTGTACTTTTAGAAATGTCTTGCTTTAACAGGGAGGCAGCCTGTGTGATAAGTAATACTGAATACAACTTTATGAAACAGGATATAGATGATTCAGTATATATAAAAATTTTTGCTATGGCGCAGTACAAGCCACAAGAAAGTATTATTACCGATTACATTCTCCACTTCATCGATTGAAAATAATGGAAAAATAACAGGGAGATATGAAGTTTCAGGATGATAAACATTGTCAGACTTCTGGTTCAGAAACTATATTAGATTCACTGATTTATGCAAAATCACCAGCAATTCCTTTGCTATGCAGAAAATTACATGGGCTGTCAAAAGTGAAACGGCCCACTTTTATTTTACATCTTTCTTTTTAATGAAAAACACTGTTTTCACGGAAAAGGATAAAATGAAAACATTTTAAAAGCCACCCCCATTGTGCATAATGTCATTTCCACGGCTGGATGTGCATGTTTGTGTAAAATCTGTCAAACAAAAAAGTAATTTAAAGAACAAAAGTTATTTCTGCTGAATAATTCATGGCAGAGGAGGAATAATCAACTTCTTTTACAGTTTTCTAGGGCCATTAAATGTTTTGAGGAAGTGAAATTCAAATTGAGATGTATCAAACTGAGGAGTCATGGTCATTTTTGATGTAGGAGAGACAGTCCGTTCGGGAGATTTAAGTCCCACTTGCCAATTATGCTTGTGGTTATGGTAATCGCAATGAAGAGGAGGGGTGGTAACTTTGACCTTTACCTTGCTGTCTATCAGTAAATCAGAGTGAGAGAAGTCCCAGCATGAGATTAACCCTTAGAGTGCTAAGTGCAGCTAATGTTGGTCAATGATGTAAGTATCAAAATCAAAGCTGTTTATAGTTTATAGTTTATTAGGATTCCCATTAGCTCCTGCATAGCTGTAGCTATTCTTCCTGGGATCCGACACATATGCATAAAAAAAAAAAAAAAATCACACAAAACAACATGACTACACAACATGACATCATAAAAACAAAAGTTGAACAAGATGCTACAACACACAGATAGCTCTTCCGTGATAGAAATGTCCCTTTAGTCAGTTTTAGATTGTGGAGTATTTCATAATATCAGCAGTCCACAAAGCCGTGATATTCCTTTCCATTGATTTCCAGTTAGTGCAGTATTGTACTGCTGTAATACAGACGAGATTGTGATGCTCAGAATGTTACAGTATATTGTACATTACATAACACATACAGACGTATCTAAATATACATACTTACACATATTTATCTACCATCTACATGCACAACACACAACTCGTAGCAAAAGTACAAACTTCCACCCAATACAAACCCACACATTCCCACATTTACCAACATTTTCATGTGCATAGCACCCCCACACACCAACCTAACTACTCCCCTGCCTCCCCCCGTAGACCTATATACATGTTCCTACATCCTAAGACTCACACATCCACACCCACACACGCACACACATGTCTACGCTCCCACACGTATTATCAATTATATACAGGGTGTATAATATTTATAGCAAGTTCTTACCCATTTCATTGTTTTTATTCAGAGGATATCATTTTACCAACAATTTAAATAGTATTTTAACATTATTTTGCATGATGTGTTTAGGAAGTAGATTCCATTCCTTCATTGCCCTGTACATAACCGTGTGCTTTACAGCATTTGTCTTTGTTCTTGGTAATGTAAAGTTAATTTAAAGCTGTTGAAAACCTGTCATGTGGCGACTTGTTTCAAAGAGCTCCCGAGCTGCTGGGTTAGCTCACTCGGTTAAGGCGCTGCATTTGGGGAGCAGTAGTGACTACCACGGCGCGGGTTCGATACCCGGTTGTACCAACCGGCAGTGGTCGGCAGAGCAAGCGCATAATTGGCTGAAGTGCTACAGGGATGCAAATTGGGAAGGGACTGCCGGAAGGGATATTAAAAATGATTTCTTTGTTCGTTGCTCAATCGCCCGGTCGAATACGAGTAAGCCTTGTACATAGTTCTCAAATTGGGCATTCCAGATTAGGGTGGAGATGCCAAATTATCGGAAAAAAAGAGCTCCCCTGCAGGAGCCCTTTTAAACAAGTCGCCACATGATAGGATTTCAACAGCACAAGATAATTAAATGTATATTTTTTTGAAAAATTATTTCAGCACTCTAAGGGTTAATGAGGTGTCCTTGATACTTTTCGGGAGAGACATTTTCAGATCAAGGACACAGAGTTCAGGAAGGTCTGAAAAGCATCGCAGGCTCAATCCAGCAGCTAATTTATCAAGTCCTTCCTTCCTTTCCTTACCTCCCATCCACGTGAGGAAAAGAAGCAAGAAAAGTAAGAAAGCTTAGAATTGAGCCCTTAAGAACCACACCGGGCCAACCCATGTTGAAGAACTTTTGAGAAAATGGGACTCAAAGTTGCCAGCCTCCTGTGTCATCTGGAGCAACTGGCAACTAGAAACACTGCTTATGTTAAAAACTCAGGTAATGTAAAATTACATGATGCATTTCTTTTGCAGGTTTTGGATGCCCTTCTGTTTCATTTAAAGTGAAAGTTACCTCCTTCTGAAGAGGAACCATCATCTTCTGATTCATTTGGGTCAAACTCTAGGTCTCTGTCATCTTCCACTTCACCATCATCGTCAATCATAGCAAGCAGTTCCTCCTCAGTGAGATACCTAGCCTCCATGTTTACAATGAAATATGGGAAGGTTGTGGGATGGCCTATTATGGCTAAGGCAGTGCAGTGCATATGTACAGGGGCAGAGAAGACGTTTGCTTGTATGAACAATCCATGTGGGTAGATTGGGTTGGCCCATTTAGGAAATGTAGATCTCAGTTTTCTGCACATGCTGACCACCTCAACTCAATTTCACCAAAAGTGTGGGATGACCCGGTATGGTTCTTAGGGGTTCAATTAAAGGAACACATATTTTGCAAGATCCACATCCTTGGTCTTGTAAACGTTATTTCGAAGCGAAGGGTGCCACAGGCGAAGTAGATAGGATTCAGATAGGGCGAGGTGGATTGACAAATCGATCATTTATGAGTCAAACGTTGGAATCACTTTAATGATTATAAACCAGGATTGATTTCAGGATCAAAGAAAGTAAGAATGGAGATGAAAAATCAGCGATCGGAATGATCCCTGTGTAAGAGCAAAGCTGAGCCTCTTCCTCGACCTGAGGCCCAATCGCAGCATGCCTCCATTCGCGTATGGCCCAATCACAGTGTCTTCCCCTGCTTATGACCCAATTGCAGTGCATCTCTACCTGCTCCTACCCAAATTACAGTGCATCTCTGCCAGCTCACAACCCAATCACAGCGTGTCTCTCCCCACTCTCAGCCCAATCACACTGCATCTCCACCAGCTCACAACCCAATAGCAGCGTGTCTCTCCCACTCACAGCCCAATCACAGTGCGTCTCTGCCAGCTCACAACCCAATCTCAGAGTGTCTCTCCCCACTCACAGCCCAATCACACTGCATCTCCGCCAGCTCTCGGCCCAATAGCAACGCGTCTCACCGTCCTGCCGCAGTACCACTGCCATATAGTCCTGTGTCCTGGAGCTGATGTAGAGGAGGATCCCCGGGCCGCTGGAGGAGCTGAAGCTGAAGGACACCTCCTCCCGCGTCAGGTTTGCCTCGCCCAGCGGCGTCTGAGCCACGCCCTTCGCCTCCTTCACCTGCGTCGCTGCGGCCGCCGCGGTCGCCTCCGGCAGGAAGCTGTATTTGAGGAAGGTTCCCGCCTCGAAGAATCCGCCCACATCTGGGAGGAACATAGAGAGGTCTAAAGCAGCCAAAACTGACCTATAGGGCGGTGTCTTTACCATGGTAACCAAGCAACAACGGCCCATGACAGTATGCCCTCATATACACAAATGCACACACATATACACACGCACACATACAAACATGCATGTGATGTGATTTACATTCTGATATGTAATAGTGAGTCGCAGCCCCGTCGTCATTTAGAGTACAGCTTTTTTAGCATTTTTATACTTCCAGGTCCATCGCTTCAGTGCCTATGAGAAAAATGAGTTGGATAGTTGAATATCGGCAAAAATAAGGTCCATGAGTAAAATTGTTGCCTGAGATGCTGTATGCTTTGTTTAGTGAGATAAAATATGCAATTCCTTGCAACCATGAGAAAATGAAACATTCATTGTCCATAAAATGCACATGTTGCTTACACTATGTCATTATGAACAATAATTGAACTACAAGCAAAAACAACATTTGAATGAGCTGATGCCCTGAGACCAGTGGGTGATGTAGTTCCACTTTACTTAAGCCTTAGCATGTCGATAGCAATATTCCACTTTTAAGGTCTCTAGATCTTTAATTTTTGAAAAGGTTCAGAGTATTCAACAACATTATCGCAGAAAATAATATGGTAAAATGGTAATGATTTCCAAGTGTTCATTTAATCACGGACACAGGACTGATGGAACCGGCACTAAAATAATGCAAATAAAGCCACATACAAATTTACGTCACACTGTGACTCGATTAGAGCATATGATGAAGAGAGAGAGACAGGGATAGGGGGAGAAAAAGAGAGAGAGAGAGAGAGAGAGAAGCTCTGTGATGGAAACCTCGCCCCACCATTGCCCAGACTTCCTTTACAGGCTGACATAAATTTTAACACTTTTTTTTTATGCCAGACAATATCCAGGCATGATCTCCGCCAAGGCAGCCTTGTTTTTAAGTGCAGGATGCCCTGTATCACTAACAACAACACAACGCAGCGGCACTTACTGCAAATTGAGGCTCTGGGGGGACAGGACACAGATGACATCACTCTTTTCTGTTCAAACGGCGTCTTATCGAGCGGCAGTTTACTAAAGAATAAGTGGAAGCAGTCTAGCCAGGGGGCGCGATAACAGAGGACCGGGGTATCGATCCGCGCACGCCTGTGACGAGCAGACTAATGCTCCCTCACCCTTGGTGCAGAAGGGTCCGTCGTAGGCCGTGGAGACGCAGTCGCACGAGTAGCCATTGTACTTCTCCACACACTTGCCGCCGTTGCGACAGTACATCCCGTAGCTGGTGCAGTGTCCCGAACAGCCGGGCTTCACCCCCGGGGTCACCTGCGCCCTCTCCTCCAGGTCAAGGGTCACTCCGTTCATCCGCAAGGCGCGAATGCACCCCAGGAAGCCCCTCTGTCCCCCGGCTGCACCTGTACAGTAACACAGAACGCGCTGAATATGCGGCGTATACGGAGAGCTGCATAATGTTTGGGACAAAGAGGAAAATTTTACTCCATTTGGCTCTGTGCTTCTCTGTGTGTAACCAAACCATAAACATTAGCCTAAATTCTAATTCTCAGCTCCTATTAAGCCTTAGAGCACTGAAATTTTTAAAATATGAATAAATTTAATTATCTTGTGCTGTTGAAAACCTATCATATGGTGACTTGTTTAAAAGAGCTCCCCTGCGGAATTTTCAACAGCTTTAATTTTAATATTTTTCATCATTGAGCAACAATAGCGGCATTTAGCGCTCTGAGGGTGTTTTATACAGTTTCCTTTCACTGTGTAAATGACAAAATGACAAGACTTTTCATACATAGTCCCAGGAGTGAAGCAGGCGGGAGATTGGGGGGGAACCATGGTCACATATCGAAGGTTTGGAGCACAATGGTGACATGTCCAAATTTTGTGATTTTGATATTTTTACCCCCTATCACAGCTTACAATCAGCTAATTCTTGGAGCACAACCACAGAGCTAAAGAAAACACTAAAGTGGACACGAGCCCAGTTTTGGTGAGATTTGTGTCCGCCATCTTACCGAAGGATAGCATCCCGCATGGAAGTGTGAAACCTTTCGACCAAGGTAGTTTAGAGGTGGAATACAGAGATTATGTTAATGATTTTTACATGAAGTAAGATTTTAAGGGTATATTAACCTAGGTGAAGTTCGTATATGAGCATATGTGAAAAATAGACCTGAAAGTGAACTTGATGCTGATGATACTACAATTAACAGATTTATCACTTATCATGCATAATATTTTTACTGTGAAAGAAATTCAGTGTTTTTCATTTCACTTTATCTAGTCGCATATGCACATGTACAGCGTTTGATTGCGCAATTCCCCTGCCAATTCCTTACACAAGATGGCGGACGCATCTCACATTTTCTGGTTGGTTCTGCCAATGACGTTGTCCACTCTAGTATTTTCTTCAGCTCTGTGAGCACAACTATATGTCCATCTGTCTTAGTTTTAAGCAGAATTCACATTTACATTTTGTGGTATGTCCAACAAAATCTGCTTAAATTGATATTTTGATGAATAAACATGAATTTTATATTGGCTGTCTTCCATTGCAAATAAACTTAACTTCAATCTATCACCATTGTGTTATGTCATATCAAGTGCTGGAATTGTTGGAGCACAGAGGTGACGTCCATTTTTGGCAATTTTGGCCATGATGTCGCGGTACCACACCAATGAAAACTTATGTGTTCAATATACTTCTGAACCATGCAGCAAAAGAGTGACTGATATAAAAATGATATAAAATACCTGATTTACTAGAACACTTGCAAACCTAATCATCCATTTTTTCTCAAAACCTCTAAAATGGACATACATTGTGCTCTGACCCCTCAATATAGCGTGAAATAGCCCTTGCTTACCCAACAAAAGAAAGATCACATTTCGAAAATAGTGTCAAATACAGCAATTTATTACCAGTCTACCTCTTTTACCACAGAGCAGCTGAAGTGGAGATCCATTGTCTTTTTTTTTTTTTATCTCAACCCTAATTTGGAAAGCCTGCTATACTAATTAGCAGCTCAATGAGCTTTCTAACTATTGAAAGAGCTGTGCTTTGTTAGTGCGAGACTGAAAAAACTACACACAGGGTATGTTAGCCCTACTTTGAAAGATAGACTACCGATATCACACATCGTTCAGAAATACAAAAACTACAAATTCTGTTCTGCTGGCAGTTTAAGGACAGAAAAAGCTCTCTTCAGTGGTCCATTGAAAACTCATTAAATGTCACAATGCTTAGAGACTCTATTAGCCTCTTCCTAAGGGATTGAGTTCCTTTATTAGAGTTACACGGTCCTGCATGTTAGGCCTGATTGCCTTTGACCTAAATGGCTGTTAAAGGCAGCTTTGATAGATCCGAGCAACTAGCAGTAACCCCGCATCTTACTGGACAGAACACGGTCACACTGTCACCGACTCCAATTAAAATGTTTGTGAGCTGCATTAACGCTGCTTTTGTCAGCAAACAAACTGTCACAGAGAGTGTCTGGATAATTTTTCCCCGCCTGATTCCGTCGCTAATTAAACTTGTCGACACAGCTGTTGAAATTTCTCTTGCTCCTCATTATCGGTCAAGTATTCAAACATTCAAGGACACAAAGAAGGAAAAGAACATTCAAGATAAATTGCGTCGGAACATTATCACAGTATGTCAAGATGTGCAATCTTTGTTGTTTGATTCAATCTTTGCTGCTTGACAGAGCCCCATTTGTCTGTCCCCAAACAATGTAATATACTTTAATTAAAATAACCTTCACAGCAGGGACTACATTTATCAAACAGGATATCTGGTTGGTGGTATGTTCGAGCAGATTTGAACATATTGAGCTCCAAAAGTATTAGGACAGGGACAATATCTGCTTTTAGGCTGTGTTCACGCTGGATTTGAAAAGACAGGAAGTAAAAGGTTGCCGTAGAGACTGTGGGCTTTGATTTGCGGGAGGTTTCACTCATATCGCGGTCGCCGTGCAGGAATGTAATCCCTGTCAGTGTGCTGTCACTGTCGAAACAGGTATGAACCTTACTGAGAGGAGTTCAGAGTTGCTAGTGTGTACACCTCCTCCTGGGACCAGGCCAAGATCCTTCACTATGACACCACACACTGTCATACAGATAACCAGATTATATGCCTCCGCATATTAATTGTATAAATTTAAATGTAGTTGTTTATACAGTCAGCATATACAAATGTCTGTTTGTTAGGCAAGCACAGCGTAGTATAACCTCTACAGCCAGATGATTAGAGTTGAGATGGGAGAGTGCACCACCTGTGCAGAGAGAGTGCTGGCTTCCTATGGGAGCGGGTACAGACATAACCAGTGCTGAGAAGATAACAAGGACGAACAAGGCGGAGAGTTATGACAGACGGAACAGAATGAGAAATTAAGCAGCTCCGCAGCTAGAATAATGAGGCCGCAAAAAAACGCAAGCGGATTAAGCGAGAGAGCAGCCTCCAATTTCTCACAGCCTTTCAAACGTACTTGGCAAACGCCAACATCGCATACGCACATAACGGTAAAACAGTACCCGCGAATACATCGCCGAATTGTTTACAAAATCAAATGTTTAGGGAACTCGGGGAAACTCATTCCCTCACTTGAAAAGAAAAGGGAAAAAAAGAATATGGCGATAACAACAACAACAACAACAGCAGCATCTATGAAAATCAATCAAGAGGACAAACCTGAAAAGATAATTAGTGCTAGAGAATAATACAGGCTCCGGTGGAATTAAAGTTAGCTGGAGGTGAAAATTTGTAAACAGCTGCGCCGTTTGATGCCTGCAGAGTAATTAAAAGGGCACCTTGAGCTGTGCTCAGAAACATGTTTAGCTCATAACTGCCACCAATGGTGGTCATTGAATAACTGGATTAAGAGGTTAGTTTCCAGGTTACTGGTTACAGGCAAAATAAATTAGCAGTCTGGTCTTAAATCTCTTGATTAAACCAAGTGGATAGTAATATATCTCATGCTAATTGAACTATCCTTACAAAGAGAAGTGCAATAGGTCAGAAGTTCACAAAACTTCACGCAGAACTCAATGGGGAGAGTGTCGGTCGCTCTGTCATTTTCAGCTACTTTTATTGGCCAATGGCGTGGCTCCCACCTTAGTGTAAAAATTGTTGTTAAAAACACACGCGCACACATACATACAAGTACACACACGCGTACACACACACACACACACACACACAGACACAAACAAATAAAGCATCCTTGCCTCAGATTTTTAAAATGTAATTGCTGTAACAGGCCTACATTTAAAATATACTATTTTACAACCCCATAAAACCTATGTACCAATATATGGATCTGTCAAAAGCAGCTGCTGTATTCAAACCTGTGGAACTTCAGGCCTATTTTAAATTCTAGTGGAGATCCCAAGGTTTCCAACGATCCCAAATGTGTTGTGCTGAATTACGGGGAAATGTGTATAAAATGTTGTAGAAGATCTAGATATTTTCCATTTGCTGTAATGCTGTGGTCATAAAACATGGCATTCTGGGTTTGAATATTTCACTCAATAGAAGTGTAATGTAGCTACAGTGAAGTTCAGCAACCAGCAGATACAGAATATGTTTGTGACAATGTCCTACAATATGAAAAAAGTGCTTTTTCTGACTTTGAACTCTGAAAAATCTGAGTCTCAGGGGTTAATTTCATAAGATGCAGTCCCACCTAACGTGATATTACTGCACAATCCTGTTGCTCAAGTACATAGGATGCTTCCTGAACTCCGTTGTTTACGTGAGTCGTGGGTACTTTTCATGAGGACAGCTTCAATCTCATTTTTATTGTTCAGTTTTACATCACTGTTTTTGAACCTCTTCCTGCCACATTATTTTAAAATATTTACCAGCATTATCCCCTTTGCCACAGAATGAAACCTCTTTATATCCGTTAAAGTCAAACAGAAATGGGATTTGAAGACATTCTCTGGGGTATAATGCTGGTTTTGAAGTTTATAAGAGTATTAGTTTAAGGCATTACCGCACAAAGCAAAAAAATACCGCCCTCATATTTCTCACAAGCCTGAGAGAACAAGCCTGAGCAAACATGGATTATACGATTATAACTGTGAAATAAATCCCTCCATTAATATACATAAATATATATAATTCCCTTTTTCATGTAAAAATATATGGAACTGTCAGCATAGCAAATATTTATTTGTCATGGTTACTGCATCCTATTAGCTGCTTTTGGAGAATAGCCATAAAATTACAATTATACGATGTGTACTGAGGGGCAATGATAAGGGTTCATTTAAGCCTTTGTTTCCGTGAAACCCTGATGGGTAAATAACAAGCATAAGTGATCCTTTTCTCAAGACCGCCAACCGTTTCCGGCCCGATCATCGTCGCTGATGGGGGAGCTGACAATAACTCATACAGTGGGAGAAAGTTATTTTCACTTTTAACTATTTTAATCCAGCCATCTTAAGAAATACATTAGCACTGTAAGCTGGAGAGAACGGTTTGCATTAATGCAGCTATTTGAATGTAATTATCCCCACTTCCTAATTACCATACACATGGTTTTTCTGCTTGAATAAACTCACATCCCATGTAGGATTCGTACGAGCATCATTTAAAGAGAGACTACAGAGACTCCTCTCGAGGTTACTGTAATTACTGAATGCTGAGTGCTGTATGGCTATTTAGAGAGTCATACACCCTTGCTAAACTTTACAGCCAGTAATCTCTGATTGACTAAAATGCAAACACACACAAACACACACACACACACACTCCCTGTCTCTCTCCCTCTCCCCCACCCTCCATTGGATCCCCTTTTTTGTTTGGTGTAATTTTTTAAAATATTATTATAATGTGAAAACAATGTTGCTTTCACGAGGCACAGAGGCCTGTCTTTGTCTTCGACTTTCTCTCTTCTGCATTACGTCTCCCTCCCTCCGTCTCTCTCCTCCCTCTCAAATTGGCTCTTCCACTCCTTTCGGCCTCAATCTCCAAATTTTTTTTTGGTTGCTCCACAATATTGTTTATTTTTTAAAATAATGTAAAACACTAATTTTATCAAACGGACAGCACTGTCACGCCTCTCAGGCACCACCCCCACCCTTTTCTCTCCCTCTCTCTCCTCCTCACTTAATTATCCCTCCCTACTTCTATTATTATTGTTTTACAGCTCGTGCAATCCAAATGTTCTCTGAAAGGCCATTTTCCACCCTTCTTTTACCTGGGAGTCAGATGTAATGACAGTGTAGCCTATCAGAAGCAACGATTGTTCACTTAACTCGAAGGAAAGAAGACCAGAGCTGAATCTGGATTTAAGGGCGAGGTTTGGAGTGTACGCTGTAGGTCACCACGGCGACCTGAAAGTGTGCTCCACATCATTGCAGTGACTCTTACCCACATATAGCTGGCTGTAGAGCTCCAGACGGGTGTGTCCCTGCGGAGGGGCAGGCCGGACCTCCTTGTACTGCTGGTCCAGGAGCAGGATGGCCTCTTTGACGTTACGCTCTGCGCTGACGAGATGCCACTGGTCATCATTCAGCTCAGAGGGAGAGCGGACGTTCAGCTCCACCGGGCCGTTTCCCACGTCAAAGGAGAAGGACACCACAGTGGGAGCTTTACAGGGACACACACACACACACACACACGGCAGACCGTTAAACACAGTCACTAGTGAGATTATACATTCTGTGCGGTCATTTTGGGCCACAGCATTCTTTTTAATATGTTGGGCCAAAGCAGCATTCTTATTTATTGTTATTTACGACTAGTAAAAACCCTCGGGCCGCTATTAAATTTTCATCACTGAATCACAGTAATACCATGATCTCATTTGATATTCTTTATATCCACGTCTACATCTCAACCTGCCATTCTGTTAGAGCACGTCTTTCTTTTTTTCCCCCTTTGAGAACCTATAAAATTGAATAATAGACCGTGATATGTGTAAACATGTGACCAAATTACAGGTCACTGGGTTTACAACTGACTACATTTCACAGTACACTATTGAAATCCAGATTGTGACACAGGACCAGTAAACAAACAGCATATGTGCTTGTAACGTCTCCACGCTCTTCTTTGGTGGTTAATCTTGTCAGCTCGTGAACCGAGATCTGTGTCAGAGGCAGTTGTCGTTTGAATGTAAAATTCAGTCGCGTCCTCATCCCAACAGATTTAGTCATGCAAATTTCAGCGCAGCTTGCTGTTTGAGCTGTTGGCAAATTGGTCTTTGCCTCAAACCGGCGACGCCGCGTGAAACGTTTCTGCAGCGCGTTTGAGGCGCTGGAGACGACTCCTGCTCGAAGGGCGGCGGTGCGAGATGTTACATGTTGTCAGTTGTCGCTTCCTACCGCTAAGGCGCCGTCGTGCCATAAAAGAGGGAGATTTAGTGAGGCGTTTTCTGGGAAATGCGAGGAAGCGAGAGGGTTTATTGCCTGCAAAGACACTGCTGAGCGCAAAGTGAAGCGCGATCGCAATTAACCCCGTGTTTGGCTTTGTACGTGTTCTGCAATGAATGGGACTGAAATAATGAGATCCTGCAAACTCTATCTGTCCATGCCTACACTGAAAAAATGTAAATGCTCAAAGGTTTTTTCGAGGGCTTTTTGTAGGACAGGCATCAAAAGATGGGAAGAATGGGGGGTGGGCATTTGAATTGAAATCTATGGGGTAATTTGTCCTATGCATTTGACACATCCTCATGACTGATGAGCACTAGGCAGCCACAGAGCAGCGCCCGGAGACCAACTCCAGTTCTAAAGCCAGAATCTCGGTCAGAGGCACTGATAGGAGTGTTTCTATAGTGCCTGTTTTTCAGGACGGGGGAAACCAGAGTACTCTCAGGAAACCCATGTAAACACAGGGAGAACATGCAAACTCAGCGGAGACGTCCTGACCAGCCGGGGGCTCGAACCCGGAACCTTGTTCTGGCGAAGATAGAGAGTTAGCCACCGCACCACTGTGCTGATAGATTCAGAACACTGACGACAGGGCTTGTAATGAACATGTGGATAGTGTTCTACTCCATAGTGCTACAAGATCAATGAACGCTCCGAGTTTAGACCTTGTTATTTTACTAATTAGACAAACTCACGCGCACTGCATTTTATTTGGAACTTTGCAAGGAAGGACCTGACATGAGTGTAATTAAAGAAGAGTACGATACTCCCAAAAGTCTGCTCTTAGGTGATATTTCACAACACTTACCCTTCTGGAAATGTGACGTGCTGGCACCTCGGAGAATCAACATTATAATTAAAACAAGTTTTATTTGTATTGTGCTTTCAACAGAAAACTAATCTCAGACAAAAGTGCAAAACAGAACAAAGAAGCAGGCCTAAATCTGAAATTGCAGGCGCTCAATTCTTGCTTAAAAAGCATTAAAAAAAAATGAAAACGGTAGAAAGCAGTGGAGAACTTCCAGAACTATCTAATGGTTGAAAAGACTGCACTATGACCCTTTTTCTCTCTCTACCCATTTATTGAGCAGCAAGCAATTACTAAACTCTAATTATCAAGTGGTCACATGGTACCAGCTAAGCACCCAATTTCCAACTTGAACTACAGTATTTCAAAGACAATGACCTTCAAAGAATAATTTTACTCACACCAAAAGAAAACTGCAATCTAAACTAATGAGTGCTTAACTAGCTTCAAATTTTACATTATGTTAGTCAGGCTAATGGGGCTGCAGTTTGGATGAGCTGGGTCATCAGCTGGATTAGTGCTGAGCTGTACTTAAACCCCAGGTTTAAAACCCAGCCAGGGGTCATCAGCCCTAGAAAAATACTGCTGACCTGAGCCTGCAGTTCAGCTGCAAGGCCACGAGGACTCCTTGCATTGCGGAAAATGCAAGTTTTCAAGTCTGAATTTGTTGGCTCATTTCAGTGAAACCTCAAATCTGTGTGTGCAAGTTGTTCATAAGTGAGGCCTCTGCGGTTTGTGCAACAGCAGAGTAAACTTAAGCCGGCAAACAAGTTCTCTGATCATTGTGTCTGTCTGCATAGTATTAGTCTTTGTTATTTCAACTGGGAAGATCCAGCATTGTAAACTTTGACCAAATGCTGTTCCATAGCTATGAGGCTTTCACTGCTGTAAGTCATTTGCTTGTCAAGAAAGTTTCAAAATTCGAATGATTGCTGCGGATCATGATCTTCAGAGGCTTTCATCTTTGCCATAATGCGGTTTTTCTACCTTCTTTCTGTCTCAAACTTTGCACACGTAAACATGGAATCAATCAATATTTGTCCTTTACTTAAACTCAAGCTCAAACGCAAAAGTTTTGATCCTTTTTCCCCAGAGAAACTCAGCAAATGACTGACAGGGGGAAAAAAAGGGGAAAAAAAACGTCCCTGCATTTACTTGTGAGAAAGTTCTGGGCTTATTTGAATTAAATTCAGCCTTCTACAGGAGAAGGGTGTATATTAATAAGGTGGGAAGTTTTTGAAGTGCATTTAAAACAGATGGCTGATTTAATATACATAATTCATCACCAGCATTTGCACTCAAAACTTGACATACAGGTGGCAAGCATAAATCCAATTTCCAACCTTGTTTATGTGTCTATTTGCTAATTGTGTCAATTAATATATTAATTAATAATGATATCTCTCAAGATTTTTTACTCAGATACTGTAGTTTTTCAACAAGACACAAGTCATTGGCACAATGATTTGCAAATGTTTATCAGGCTTATCAAATATTGCAAATGAAAAAAACACAGCGGCTGTCTCTCTGCAACTGGCTTTGTGATTTGCAAGTCATTTAGATTCCTATTCAAATCACCTAGCCAGGGAAATGTAAAATGATTATTACTTGGCTTGCAGCATCAATTGACCACATACACTTTGTAATACTTATTATTGGTAACTTTTTAGAAGCTACAGTGATTAACAGTTTATAGAGAGTATTGCCCTCGTAAAACCAAACTCTACCCGCAAACCGCATCACTGGGTAGCTGTGTGTCCATGAGTATATGCAAGCTTCCAGCTGTACAGTGAAATGAACAGCAGGTGTAGTACTATAGAAACTAGAAAATAGATATTTTTGCATAAAACTGCTTACACTAAGGTCTGTGGATGACCTCCCGAAACTGGGTCATGATTTCTGGAACAAGACATTGCTGATGAGTTTTTTTTTTTTTTTTTTAATGTTTTTTCTTGGTACTCTGAGCACCACGAGCCGAGCCACATTTACTTCTATTATACCTCAGAGAGGACAGGCATCTCTGCGGTCGATATCTCCAAAACTTGGCAACTTGCACCAAAACTATCTAAATGGATAAATAACACAGAGGATCGAAAAATACTGAAAGAATTTTTGATTTAGAGGTGAACTGTCCCTGTAAAGCAGCATGCGCTGGTGTGAAGCTGAGAGACCGATCTCTTGACCGTTCTCATTGGCACCTGTCAGTCACTGAGTGGTAGGTCAGGAGGGAGGTCACAGGAAGCGGAGTCGTGTGAGGTGACCAGCAGAAACCTAAAGACTTGTCAATGGTGAGGAGTGGCCAGCACAAACAAGTGCTCCCAGGGGCTACAGCTTGGCATGACAGCCTGAGGAATCGGCAGCAAGTAGAAGTGTGTGTGTGTGTGTGTATGGCTCCATTTACCATCCGTTCTTCAATACCTATCTTCATTCTGTTCTTCATTACCTATCCGTCAGTCACACCTCATGCCATCCAGCTTTTCTTGCTGAGCGAATACCCTTTTGCGCTGACTGTAGCTGGATAAGGCTGTCGCCTCTCCTTTTCCAACTGACACTGAAAGTGATTCCACATTCTTGGATGCTATTGCAATGCTGTGCATGAAAATGGAGGCTATGGCCCATATATAAGCAAGCCTGATCAGGCCCAGCAACAACTCACTCTACTCACTCACACCCGACCCATATGTAAAGATTAATGATGGTCCATGGGTGACCCAGATCAGTTTGTTTTTTTTTTTTTTTCCACAAGAACCTATATAAACTGTGCAAACATCAGTCCAGATCTAACAACCATGAGGACTTCTCCAGGACCAGACCAGTCTGTCCACAGTATGAAGGATTTTTGACATCTCAACCTCAAACTCAACACTTAACTGGCCCTTTCTGCAAAAAACCAATTCCCTTTCAGTTATCCACTGATGCTCTGCTCTGGAACCTTGGCAGGCAGACAGAAGCCCATTGACTGGAAGGCTTGCCCTGAAAGTTTCCGTAATGGGCCTTCCTTTCTATGGAAAAAATGCAGAGTGGGTAGCATTTTTACTTTTGTTTTTTCATTATTGGCTTTACGCAGCTTTATCAAGTTTGTTTTATGACTCTGCACTTTTAAGCCACTCTGTTTTCTCCTTTATCTTCGTGCCACCATTTTCCCTTCTCACCCTCCCCTGTCCCCAGTGCTCTGCGGTACAGTGGGCTTCACTCCAAACTTGACAAATCACCTCTCAATGCAACAGTTACAGATCACCTAAGAGCTGCTTATTCGTGGAGCCAAGTGAGCCAAATTAGTGTTGAAATGAAAACCAACAGGGTGCTGAATCTCTAAAAAACAGGGCTTGGCGGCTCCGTTGCAGAATTTCCCATCATTGGCTCCCGTGAAGTTCAAGTCAATAATCCCCAGACAGAGCTAGGTCCAGCGTATGCCTGTTCACAGCATGGTCGACACAGTCGTCTCTTTCGCCGTGCAACTCTCCGCAGAGGGGGTCTGTCTGGCCCAGACCTCACAACCCTGTCCCTAACTGCACCAATGAGAAGGCTGAATCAGAAGACGACCTCTCCTCCCATTAACTGGATGCCGCTGTCGCAGCCGAGGGACGCTGCCCTGGTAGAGTTTCTTTGCTCCCCAAATTGCTCACTCGCTTCTAGCGCTTTGCTACCGACTGTTTCTCTGTGTGACGTTTCCCTCTTAGCCTCGTAGGGCGCCCCTCATTAAGGGGCAGGGCACAAATTGAGCGAGAGGGCTTCGGAATGACCTTGCCTTTATCCATCGGGAAACAGAGGGAGTTGTTGCCATGGCTACCGAGATGCGCTAAGTTGTACGTATATGATATTTTTTTGTTGCCCTCCTTCTGGTTAAGGGAAAGTGAGATTGATGCAGACTCACTGTAGGAGGGTTTTATAGTCCTCTATCACTCCGTGCTAATTGGATTCAGACAGAGTTAAAAACCTGGGGTTCCTCTGCGCAAAAGTAGGAGAAGTGAGCCGGGCGAGGGGATATCGACTGATTTGGGATTGAGCCAATGTGAGGTCCTGATTTGCTCTCGGCATCTCCCCTGAGAGCCATTACCCACAATCCCCCGCTGAGCCCGAGCGGACACGGCACCACCTGCCAGCACCCTCTCATCATCCCTGGCCAGCAGCCACACGCCGGCCTGCGCAGCCTGACAGGCCCCGAGCCACGAAACCAGGTCACACAAACAAGGACAAGGACTTCCAGTCGTCTTCAAATAGATCAGGGCTTCCAACCCGTTTCTCAAGATCTGCCATTCTGTGGAGTTTGTTTTCCACAGTAATCAACAGCTCAACTGGATTAATAGTTGTTGAATGAGTTATGTGACATCAGGATTGGTGTGAATTCCTTCAGAATGCTAGATCTCCACATACAGAGATGGGTTTCCCTCCTCTAGAACAATGAAAAGGTTCTGAATCAAAGACCAAGTTTAGCAGAGCAAACCCAAACCAAGCACAGTCATTTAACAGCTAGCAACATCACAGAGCAGCTAATTTGTGTTAGAATTAAAAACAAAGAATGTTAAATATCTGGAAACTGGGGTTGGACAATCCTGGAATAGATTCAAAGAAATTCAGATCTTATTATGGGAATAAAAATCATGCTGCTCGCTTTATTTCACCAGTTTAGCAGAACCTTTTATCTGAATTATCTTTCACAGGTCTTAATAATGTTACTGTCATGCAGCTGGGCATTTACAGCAGTTTTTACAGGTGGTTAGTCCTGCTTTGTGGTCCTGGAGTCATATCTAACACCTTCTCTCTACAACTGAACCCAAAACTGCAGCATCACTGCCGTGACACAGCAAAGTGGCATTAGAGCTGGTGGAACACGCAAACACTTTGCACGCGTGCACACACACACACACACACACACACACATACACAAACACAAACAAATAAATTGGGCAAGTCTTCCCGGCACAGTCAGAGATCATACAAACAACACTTTAGTGCGCAGTAATGATATTACCCTCATCCGTGAGCATGCATCCCTCTCTGAAGTCAGACGAATAAGCAAACAGCAGCATGCGGCATAAATACTTAACAGGTATCAGTGGAAGACTCACAGCCTTGAGCTCCCAGATGCACCTTTAAGCTTCCACAATAAATCCCATCCCTCAACTCTTCTGTCTCAAACAGCCTCATGCACAGAAGCCAGCAGAATGATTGGTTATGCAAACTGTGACAGATATTGGCCCCTAGCCCAAAGCAATGCATCAGCCCCCCTATCACAGTGCGTCTGCGGAGCTCATAACTCCCCCTTACTCCAGTGCTTTTTCCAAACCCTCTTTGGGTTACTAATATCTATGCCTCAGCTGACAAATGAATGTCTCCATACAATCTTATAACAAAGTGCTTTGTCATTATCTTTAGTTCACGCGCATCAGCAATCTTTAGAAAATCAACATAAACTGTCTTAGTAAGGTTTTGGACCTCCTCAAGCTGTCAGATCAGCTTCACACACCTTGGTACTGAGTTTAAGAGTGTAGAACTTTACTGGAGGGATGGAGTAACATTCTCCGAAGAGCTATTCCCTCATTTGGTGCTTCGATGAGGGTGACAGAGAGCGCCGTCAAACCTTGCGTTCCAAAAATCTCCCATTAGAGCTCTCCCGTACAAGACCTGGTGACTGTGAAGGCAGAGACTAATGTTAAGGATCATTTTCATGCTCATAAAACCATTCAGTGACCCCTTGTGCCCTGTAAGGCTCAGGCCATTGCCATCATTGATGAGAAAACTCCTGTCATAACGGACATGCTTCATCATTTGATGTAAAGGTCATTAAGAACACACAATAATTCTACACTGACCATCGATTTCCAGTGATCTTTTCACCTTTTAGTGGATCCGAATAATGCCAGCAAAATGCATTTTGCATCTACATTTTTCAGGTTTGTCCGCACATTTATTTTTTGTTTTTTCCTTTAATTTGTCACCTGTCTGTGTATTCCGATTTGAAACGTCTCTCCTTGAAAAGTAAAAAGAAAAAATTTGCGCAGTATATTTCAGCTGAAGCTCTTGCGATGGTTGATGAGGCGGTGGGCAGGAGTTGCTCAGAGTTTGAATCCCAGTTCAAAAGATAGGACTGCAACTCCAGAGGAATCTTTACATTCCACGCTATATGCTCTGTGGTCCGCGTTCCACGCTCTACGATCTTTACGTTCCACACAACATCACCACCATCGCCCCCAATCGTTCATCTGCATTTTCTCTCTGCTTTCCCCACCTTCACTACCTATCTGTCCAGGTCATGTGGTTATGACCAGCCAATTGCCACTCGCCATGTCTCACATCAGCCCATTTGAATCCCCCATGATACTGTTCTAGAACCTCAGATTCAGTTGCCACCATTTGTCGCTGGACACCAATCGTCTGTCCGTCAGTGTGTTAGCACTTATTTTTTCTTGTGCATTTATAGTCTAGTGGTTAAACCTGGCCTGGAGGGGGAGTCGGTTCGGTAAGACCGAGACCCTCTTACACTTACTAGGATTATGCTTGTATAAACGCAGCAGGATTAGAGGAGACTGGTGCCCCCTGTATTGCTGTGATTGTCATGTTAGGGAGCCAGTTCAGTTTTCTCTTTTGTTGGTCACCTGTAAGTGAAGTAGACATTGTTTTGGCGGGGGAATCCTGTTTGTTTTTGATGTCTGCATTTCTTCGAAGACGTGCTAGTAAATTCTGCGACTGTATACAGCCCTATCACTCTAAACACTATTAAGTATTTACCCACTTTGGCAGCGTAAACCGTCGTGGTCTGATTCACTCCCCTACAGAGCTCCACAAACCAGCCACCCCTATCCCAACGCATAACAGACATCTACAGCCAATTTGGGAGAAATCATGCATAACATCAAAGGATGGAGCTTATTACATCTTCCCTATTCCCTAAAAGTGCTGTCAAATATGTCATGAATATTCAGGCTTCCTTCACCCTGCGGATCCAGAGAATTCTTCTGGCAGAGCTTTCTGCGCGCAGACACACACACACAAAGACACACCTACACACACACACACACACACACACACACAGGCGTGTGCGCACACACACAACTGCACAAGCACTTCATTTACACACGTCAGGTATACACAATGAAAAATAAGGCTAATATATTAATTAATTTGATGTGCAGATAAAGGGTCAGATCCAATGGACCTTTGGCTTGAATCTTATCTCACTGTTAAATGGAAGCATTAAGCTTATTTTCTACAAATACAGTGGGGAAATATCTGTAATCATAAAAGGTAACTTGCCAAAACTGTAATAATGAGAAAAAAAAAAACCACTTCTATTCAGTCAGGAATCAAAGATGAGGATTGATGTTGACAAAATTGAGGTCATAGAGCATAGAATATCATAGAAAATATGTATCGATCCAGACTTCTGTGAGCGTTATTAATGCAATGCAAACAGGCATTGAAACACATTTCCAAGCGAGAATAATTTGTTTCAGTTTGAGGCAGGTCTCACAGGGTGAGGATCACGATGGGTCTTCAGTCAGACAAATCTCTGACCTCACTTTAACCTCACAGAGAACGCGCCACCGCTGCTTTTGATAAAAGAGATCCAACCTTATCTGCAGTGGGCCATTCTGTGCACTGGGTTTCATTTCAGCGCGGCGATACAACATCAGATTCAACTATTTAACTAATCACAGTCTTCAATCAAGACTTCGTAAGCAGAATCATGTGTTTCATTACCGAGCAAGAAACAAAAAAACCTGCCTTCCAGATAAGGCTGGGCTCCGCTGCTTAAGATAAATTACCTGCTCTTGCAAACTGCCACCGAAAGAGGGCACTGTTTCAACTTAGTAAAGGCGAGTGAAATGGACATTAAAAGAATTGCGAAGATACAGTAAATTCAATCCATTCAACAATGTGGAACTGGTCATTTTGGGTAATATTTTAACAGCTAGACTGTGAACAATGATAAAATGAAGTTTTCAGAGATGCTGGTTGGATTCAAGAGCTTAATGGATCAAAATGAACCAAAATGAGTTATCCACATGCCTCATCACAGTTAAAGGTCTCATATTGCACTCTTCATATTGTACGCGCGCGCGCACACACACACACACACACATATGCATGCAGAATTTCAGAAATTCAGCGTCGTAATTAGTCTCTTGTTCTCTGCTTTCATAAACTATGCCCAGTTTCGCATGGGCGGTGAGTCAATGAAAAAGAGCCCTGCTCTTATTGGCTGCCTCATGGCAGCACTAAATGAACAGCTGCAACCAAAGCCAAACCCTGTCTCTAATTGGCAGAACTATGCCAGTGAATCCCCGGGTGACGTCAATAAAAGCACAATGGAGTCCGTCATTCAAGCGTATGATTCATTCAGTTTCATTCAGTTCTCTCAGTGTAATTAATTCTGTCTGTATAATTTATTACTATGGGCATAAGACAGACCATAATGGTCATGAAATTTGCTGGAATCTTAAAACGATCTCTCCAGCATATAACATTTATATCATAAGTAAATATGACAACTACAAATCACCAGCTCCGCTGTGGTCACTCGGCTTATCTTATGCTACGTCAACATACACAAACACAATACAGTCAAACACTTCACCCAGGCCTACTGATATTATCCCCCGCAACAGCGTAGTTGTTGTTGTTGGGGGTATTAAAATGAGTCCGTGCATCCGTCCGGAGCCATAACTCAAGAACCAATTGTTGGATTTCAACGAAACTTCACAGGCAGATGCATTATGACATAACAATGTATCACACTGAAGAGTATGTCACAAGGACACATGTCCATCTGTGTGTCATCATTTGTCCAAATTTCCAGTCCTATTCTGTCATATGTTCCTGCCCGGGCTGTAACTCTCTTATTTGGCCGATCCTTTTCGAACTTGACAAGTGAACACATCATGACCTAAAGCTGTGGTGTGTGGTTGCGGGGTATATGGATGACTATGTCAGCTTGTATTTATTCATATTCTACCATCTTCCAGTAGTCAAATTACACTGGCTGTGCAAGGATCAGGGCAAAATAATATAAAATTTTTGCCACAGTGGATTAATTGCTGCTTTTCTGTATATTTTTTCCCCGATGAAAATAGTCACTGTGTGAAACTCCAAGACAGCCTGATTCCAAATGGCGCAATGAAAGAGACTCTTTGATCGATTGGATCACGAAATGAGGTGAAGCGTGTTTAAAGAGAATGGAAAACGAAGAGAAAACACTGTGGAGGCCTGAAGGTCCAATAAAAGCCTGTGTGTGCTCACGAAAACCCAAAACCTCATGGACATATCGTGACTTGAGAGAGCAAAAATTACTTTTTTTTTCTCTATACAATTCATTGCCTTCTCATAATTTCTCACCACTTTTTTCAGCACACAAAATATGAGTCAATACCAAGAGTCCCACAGAGTAAATCAACTCTCACGGAGCATATTTGACTAGATTAAAGCCAAAGTGGGCTTAACTGGACCCTGGAAGAGTTGATTTGACTTTGACACTTGCACATATACTATCATATTTGAATGGACTTAATTCAAAATATTTTAGTGTACATACTATGATTCAAAAATACATGGTTTATGATGCAACTTGAACAAATCAGGACAGGGCGCTTACTTGAGAGGGTTAAATACAGAAGTACAGAGAACACAGAGGGATAGCCGTTTCACTGTCTGTGGAGATTAAATACATAAAGCTGGCTGATGTGGCTTTCTATCACCTAATAACATTCGTTTCAGGTGCAGAATCTTCATGTCACCTTGGCTGTTATGTTCTTCTAGTACAAAAACCTTGGGTAACATCTGGCCTACTATAAGTAAAACTATTTACAAGAATCTGCCTCATTCTAGTGCTTTCTTTTCTCTTGTGACTCCTCCCCTTATATTATTTTAATGCCAGGCTGTTGCTCAGCCCCATCTCAGGTAAAGTAGCTCTGATTTCCACTCTCTGTAATCTGTTCACTCAGTCGTAAACCACAAAAAAGGAAACCGCGAGCAGATGAAAGCAACCCCAGCCATCTTTCATCGTGCGGACAAGTTGGAGGCTTTGTGAACTATCAGTAAATGTGAAAACCCAGTCTTCAAATCAGGATCTCCCTTGTTCTCCGACAGGGGCATCAAAGAGACAGAATCTTCACATGCTAAAATGGGGGAGGAGAGCAGCTATATTAAAGGGACATCCCACAGCCCCCCCCCAAATAAATAAACAAATAAATAAGAAATAGAATATTTGATTGATGGAACGGAGTGCTATACCTGCACTCCCCATGCCTGCGAATGCTGTAAGCCCGACCAGCAAAATTTTTTGCTCGCAACTGCTCGCTTAGTCAAGTAAATGCACTTATGCTCTCCAGTGCTGCAATTCACTCTGAATAAGAGCCTGTAAAATGAATGTAATGTAATGGAGTTTAATGTTATAGTGCTTACAGGAATGAGACTTCAAACGCAGAGCACAAGGGGCCGGGGCCTTTTCCCGCCTGTTATTATTCTTTACGGTAATCAGCTACCGACACCGCAAAAAACGCAGAGGTAAACCGAAACAAAATACTCAAAAAAATGGCCAGTGTGGAATTATGCAAACACTAAAATGTTGATAAAATATTATATATCCACTCCCAAGCTAACAGACTGTTGCAGTGTGACGGTGTAATTGTACACGTGACTTTGGGCCGTCTCTAACATAGGCACCTGAGCGAGTAGTTTAGCGAGGCAGAGGATTTAACGGAATGGTTTATTTTTTTGTGTGTTTGGGATTATATTCCGTTCTGTAAATAGTGTGGAAGGAAGTGAATAGAAACTTGCAGCGAGGACAGCTGCTCGAGAAAGATAGTTCTCAAAACTACGCTTTCATACTTAGATTTGCATTCATTTCAAAATACCTCGGGTGCGGCAAGTCCTCTTTCATTGAAAAGAAAAAACATATATGAAGCCTTTTCAATAAGAGTTTTAAATCTTATGGGCAACAGAAAAGAATTGCGTGCAGCAATTTCTCATCTCTTGTGTTTACCAAGCAGGTTTAAAATTCTGCGTGTCTGGAGCACCCTGATTTCACAGCCTACGTCACGAGGAAGTCATTGTGGCAGCACAATGTTCGAGAGGAAAGTATCAGAAAAGGGAAGGAAAAATACTTTCGTTTCGTTAAATGTTAAACCAGAAAACATGATAAATCTACCAGCCTCTGAGCCTGTGGCAGTAGAACTCTGACCCGCGCAGCACACCTGCCATTTTCAGACTCCAGCCATGGGAGACTGTGGCCCTGAGATCACCGATCAAAAACCCCTCCGAGGTCATGTTCACGTTTTCATTACACTTCCTGTCATAAAGCGGCGCCTGGCTGAGGGAGAGACCTAGAGGTGGTACATCAGAGAAAACAGAGCGACTAAAGATTCAGCTCCAAGTCACGTGCGGCTCAAATGGTCCTGGAATGGCTCAGGGTTTTCTGACAGTACAGACACACCAAAACCAACAGCTGAACAACCAGACACTGAAAACCAGAAAATTTTGTCCTTCTTTACCCTTCAGTGAATACAGTTTTTCCACCATAGCAAATGCACAATGTTAGCCCACACAACAAACACCAAAAAAACCCTGTATTTTATCACAATTTTTTTTTGTTGCTACACAATAAAAATGTCTAATGTTAATTCAACTCTAACCTCGCACTCAAATCAATGGAAAATCAACATACACAGACTTAGCAAAGTGTTAGGCCTCTACAAGATGCTGGATCAGCTTCAACACGCCTTAAAGTGTAAAACTTTACTAGAGGGATGGACTGCTTTTATTCCTAGAGATATTCCCTCATTTAGTGCTTCGATGATGATAACAAGGGAGAGAGCTGTCTAGCACAAAGTCACAAAATCTTCCATTAGTTCAGTTTAAGATCTGGAGATCGAAAGCAGTATATGCTTAGGATAATTTCAATACTCATAGAACAATTCAGTGATTCCTTGTGTCCTGTGGGGCTTGGGCTATTGTCATCTTGGAAGAGACCACTACTATCATGGTAGAAATGCTTCATCATAGGATATAAAGGTGATCACAAAGAATCACAACGCATTGATTTGAAGTGACCCTTCCACCTATGAAGGGGGCAATTAGACCCAAACCTGGCCAGGAAAGTGAACAAAAGCATCTGCATACATTATGCGTGTGAATCAATTTATTTAGATTTTTTCCTTAAATTGATCACCCCTACCCAACTTGGGGCCCATTTCCAAAAAGCAACAATGTAAGTTAGCATCTGTGCTTTTGGGAGACGCACCCTGGTCTATAAGCATGTGAACATAATGTCCTGTCAATCCGAAACAGAGTAACATTTTTTGGACACGCTTAAGTGGGTCTCTGGAGGGAAAGTGTTAATGCAATGTGCCTCACGTGACTGGCCACTCACATTTCAGCTCTAGACGAATGAAATCAGTGTTGCCGAGGTTTTCCAGGAAGACGCCATACGGAGCAGATGTCTTGAAAAAGAAGGAGATGTCAGCGCTCGTCTCCCCTTCGAAGGTGGGAAAGTGGAGATAGGATGAAGGTGTGGTGAAGGACGCCGCGTTCCAGTAGTTTGCTGTGGAGCAAACAGACAGGAAATCCATTAAAATAGTTAGCTACCTCCACTTCCTGTGACAGCTTACAGGTCTGCACACCCACACCAACAGAGGACAAACCTAAATTGTGAATGTTTTCATGGATAAAGAGATCAGTCTATTGAGTCTTCCATGTAGAATGACCCCTTAAGATGACAGAGCTGGGTTCTCCTGTCAGTTTGGCTAATCCACTTGTTTTTTTAACCCCTTTGCGCAGATATAGACGGCAGCGTCCATAAATTCCAAAATATAACTCCAAAATAATTCTGCAATTGAATTTCCAAATGTCTTGCTTCACTGGAATAATTTTCCACAGTCTCTGTGACAATAATGAGTTATAAAGCCTAAATAGGCTCATTCATAACAGGAAAAATTTGGCATTATTAGTATTCTGCACAAAGGGGTTAAAGTGCAAACAAAAATGCATTTTATATAATCTGCTCACGTACAGCATGACAGTTTTTTGAGGTAGTATCCATTTATACAGCGGGATAAATCAGAAGCAGTTCAGGTACCTTGCAGTATCCTCACGCCAAAACCCCAGGTGATCGAAATAGTCCCAGACCATAACAAAGAGATAATGTTTCACTCTATACTTTTAAAAGTAAGCAGCATTAAACAAATGTATCTTTAATACAGCCCATTAATGGGTCTATACTGTGCATGAACAAGTACCTCCTTCATGTACAAGGGACACATAGCTAATCAGTTCAGAAGAAAACTAACCTGGGAGACTCCTGTATAATTTACAATAGCTGCATTTCTACTGAACAGGGAATTGTGCGAATAGAATATATCTCAGAATTTAATTTTAACGGGGGAAAAAAAAAACTTAATGATAAAGCTTGCTCAGCTCGAAGAAAATTTAGCCCAGTAATACGTAGACGTGCAATGATTAACAAATTGTTGAGGAATGTTGGGCTAGTCGCCCAAGCACAAATGATTCAACAACAGCATTTCGTTTTACAGGAGCACTGAATATAACATGACTTCCACAAAATCTCTCGCCGCTTATCCTGCACAAGCCTGAAAACTAAAGCAATGAAAATCTCAACTGCAAAGTCCTGAAAGACCCGCTGAGTTCACAGCTACAATAAAGCAGCTTGACATGAGCCTCTGCAGTATGAGGGTAGGACCAGAAACTAGCCTAGATACATAATTTTAACTTCTTTTAATGCCTACAAGAAGGGTGTCAGCACATTCTGTGCAAGAGAGCGCACTGAAGCTTCACTCAATGACCAGTTAACTACCAGTCTGCATACCAGACACAGATTATACCGTCCAAAACCAGCATGATCCATGCAGCCCCACACAATAAGGTGAAACTGAATCAAAGGCATCAAATTGATAGAGTTGTAAGGTAAAGATGGCAGAATTCAGGAGATCTGGTTGAGACAGATTCAGACCCTAAAGAAAACTAGCAGGCAGCATAGATGAAACGAATGCCTCAGGCGAAGAGTCTTCTTGAAGGCTACAGCCGTGAATCCCCATCTGGTATTTAAATGTGCAACCTTCAGGTCACAAAAGCTAGTCGCACTCAATGCTTACAGAACGAACTTAATCAAGGTTATCACCCAGCCTGGGATGCAACCCAGCAACCCTCTGGCAACAAGCACAGCTCCATTATGACCAGCCATTACACACATGTGATCTGAACCCAATCATGCATGACTGCATGAAGCCTCTCTCCAGCGATGCTAACTGTCCGCTACTCAAGAGTGTAAGTGCTGTGTTCTGTGCTTGAATATATGGAATAACTCACTCTGTATGGCTCCAACCCTGTGTACCTATGCGAGAGGTCCAGGAATTTCATGCATAAAAAATTATTCTCTCCTCTTAAACATCAGAAAAAAACAACCACTGGGCACTGCTGTTAAAAAAAAAACTGTGTGCAACGTATGTAGCGACCAGAATAACATAGTTATTAACCTTGACAAGGTCGCACATAGCAAAGGGAGATAGCATGCAGGGCAGAGAGTGCGCATAAAATATTAAAACGCACTCCCTGTAGTATTCAGCGGAGGGAAAGCTTGGAGCTGTTTTCATAACTTTTTAATGAGCAAACACATCCGCATTCCAGGGAAATGCCCAGTTCTTATTAATGTTTTTATTTTATTTTTTTCTAACAAGGACACCCCTGCTGTGGGTCAAACCACATGATAAAAATATGTGGGAGCTTCCGCTCAGTGAAGAAATACACGTGTATCCCATTTTTGTTTTTCTGCAGATAAGAGAGCACTAGCATTGGGGTGCGCAGTTAATTACCTCAGAGTCAGCGGTGAACGGCCGAAACAAAGCCCCTGAAATCACTGCGCTCCTACGGGAACAGATCTGACTACCCTTCTGCTAAGCAAACAAAATCCCCGCAAATTCTGGAAAAATTCCCTGCGTCTCTGAACTGCCACACATAGGAAATTTCCCCTCATTTTGTATGTATTTTTTGTCCCTTTCATGCAAAGGTAAACACTTAAACCAATTAGCTGGGAAAACAAAGAAGCTGATTAACTAGATAGCTTGATATGCCAGAGAGGACCCTCAGAGCCAACATCAAGCTCATTTTTATTGGACGGGACTGCAGTTGGGGCAACCCGAGCATTCTTCTGCCTCTCAGTTTCACAATGCTTTTTGTTTCATTTTAGGAACCGTGGACCAGAGGCAGTTGCTCACAGGAGTAAACAAAGTCAAGCCAAGATTCATAGCCGCTGACTGCCTCCCGTAATCAAACAGCCAGACAGCCTCTGAACACTTAAACGAGGGCAGTCTCGTCCCTCTTTTTGTGCAGGAAACAAAACGTTCGCTTCTACAAAGCAGATGAAGGCGAGTCAATGTAAAGAAATCCAGACAGTTAAAGAGTTAAGAGTTAAAACAACTCCAACAATGTGACTCAAATGGACTCAGTAACATTTCATTTGACCCTGTAAAGCTTGATTTGATTCTGTGCATAAGAAAACAGCAGCTTGGGCGATTCCATTAACGGCTCCTCCATAATTGCCTGGCACTCGCTCAGACGCCACAAAGCAAAGCAAGTTTGGGCTGCCAACACAAACAGTTTCTCAATTAATGCAACACAGGTCTACACACTTCCGGACATTAAGTGTGGCCTTGTATTTTATTATACGCACGCTCCATTGGATGGTGGACGTATATTGCGATCGCCCCTGTCCATCCGGCGGTCCGTCTGTCAGTCCATCCACAATTCATTGTTCTCACTCTACAGACTACAATTTTTGTTTGATTCGTTTTATTTTTGTTTTATGGGTCCATGGTGATATGAAGACGATACCTATTGATTTTGGTGATGATTGAAAAATTTTTCACTGAGTTGTGGCACCAAAATTGGCACATCCTCATGCATGGCACACACTGTATATAGCTTGTTTTCACTCTACAAAGGACAATTTTTGCTGTATCCATTTCACGTTTGTTTTGTTGGTTGATATTGATATGAATGGGATCCCTATTGATTTTGGAGATGATCAGATCATTTTTCACAGAGCTGTGGCACCCAGCTTAGCCCTTGGCTTACAGATGAAGAAGTGAAAATTCAATAGGAGAATGACTTATAGCTTGTTCTCTCTCATGGTACAGTTTTGGTTGAATCTTCTTTTGTTTTTATATGCCCATTCCACTTGATGGGCGCATATTGCAATCGCCACAATTTATGGTTCTCACTCTAAAGACTACAATGTTTGTTTGCTTTTTCATTTTTCTTTTGGGGGTCAATAGTGATATGAGGCAGATCCCTCCTGATTTTGGTGATGATTGGAAATATTTTTGCCACATAACATATCTACAAGGCTGCCATGCGGCTGTATTACCACACTTTGATTTGCTATCTTTTCAATTTAGTAAGAACTGTGCAGTTCTAGCCACATACACCTTGTGTTTTTGCAAAAATTATTTTATTTGATACAAATTCCTCCATTAGAAAAGAATGGGGGTCTCCAATCTTGTCCACAACGGGCCAATGTGGGTTCTGGTATTTGTCATAGCCCAGCACTAACATACCTGATTCTACACTGATAGAGGATACCTTCAGTGAATTCTCAATGCTTTGTTACCAAGATGAATGGACAACAGTCAAAAAGCTTTGTAAAATGGGTACAGAAAGGATGCTTGCCCTGCGTTGCGAAGTCACAGCCCATACAGAGAATAACAGACTCTCATATTACAGCGGGAGATGGCGAAGTTACTGTAACCCCAAATCGCTGTGGGCCCCACATGTGCACAGTCAGGCTGTAATAATATTAGCATCAACTTCCTTTTTTCTAATCCTATCTCTCTGAAATCCAATTTCAGTGGCCATACAAATACTTTAACAGGCGAGTCTGTTTCTAGCCTTTGAATATTTGTGCTTTATAAGGAGGTTTCATCCTGAAAACTGCTTGACTATTATGGAGACCTGTGCGGAAATGGATCATCTCAATATTGTTACCAACTTCCCCAAGAGATAAGAACACACTTATGCAGATCCATGCAGACACCCACACACACACACACACACACACGCAGTCTCATATACACAACCACACTCTCGCTCCCTCTCTCTCCATCTCTCTCCCTCAGTTTTTCTCACTACTTTGGCCAGGTCTTACCAGCAAAATCAAAATAGATTTCTAATCTCAAGGTGATTAACCTGGTTAAATGAAAGATCAATAAAAGAAAAAAAAAGCATGCAGTAATATATAAAGCACATTCGCCCAAGTGCCCCTGCACACCAAATGCTCAAACACACACACACACACACACACACACACGCACACACACGCACATATTAATGCACATTCACCTGACACCTTTGATAGGTTGCTGTTTAATGTTTTAGAGGCAAATAAGTGCAAAAAAAAAAACAACAACAGGCAATGAAGGCCCCGGTGATTTTATTTGGATCGTTCACATCTGTGTGCTTAAGCACATATATCATGACGACAGCTATGGTAAATGCTTTTTAATAGGCACTATTTGTGGCTATTTTACTCCCTGTTCTGACATTCTTTTGAAAACTGCGCCAGTGTGAACCATAATTCTGCAAGGAAAACAGGGGCAGACCCTGATCGCTCATCCAGATAAGAAAGGACCAACAGTAAGTGTCAAGTAGGATTCATTCACTGTTTACCCTCCATTTACCAGCTAAATGCCAAGAATGGTTTTTATGTTTAAACATTTTTGAAAGTATTATTTCAGCGATATCTACACTATATAGTATGTTCAATATAAACAGTCGGGAAATAAACCTGCTGAAACTCACTGAAAAAATCCTTTTAAACAAAAAGTATAAAAGAGATCCACATGAAATCGGAGAAACAAAGCATTTTCTGAGGGGATGGTTATTTTTGAAATCAGCCACAGGCAGTTCTGTCAAATACAGAGTACACAAACAGAGCGAAAAACAGAGAGGAAGACTGGAGTTCCATTCAAGTTTCAATCAAACTCTTAAAACACACTAAAGCAGACTTCTTAAAAATAGATCTAAAATGTCAGAATACTGTACATTTCTACAAGACTTAGCTGGCATGTACCACCCCAAATCAGAGAAAAGTCGAGACGGCGCGTTAAACCAAAATTAAAGAGGCCATATTATGCCCATTTCCCGGTGTAATGTTTATATTTTTGTGGCCAATTTACAAGCATTTGTTTTTATGATCAGAAAGGACCTATTTTCAGCTGTACTGGCTGTGTTTGCTGCTCTTCAGGCTTACTCAGCCTGAAATGGGCTGTTTTGGCTCCTGTTTCTTGAAGGCCCCCTCCCATAAAGCACACACTGTTGTGATTGGCCAATCGCTTACTGTGTGTCGGAAATGTCTCGCCCCTGACCTAACCAACCTTAACTGGATTTCAGCTCCAGAGCCTTTCTGAACAGCTGAAAACACAACTGTTCTGAGGGTATGCCAAACTAGCCAGAGAGCAGACATTATGCAAATGTGTCAGAGAGTGACGTTGACAAGTTACGGAAGACAAGGCTGAACTACAAACGAGGCGTTTCAGTCAGTTCAAGACATATTGATGTTTAGTGTCATCAATAATGTGAGAATGACTGATAACTTAGTGATACAATGAACAATGGTGCCAGTTAAAAACAAAGCATTCCTTGCTCACGTGTTCATAAGTAAACAAATTAAAGTTTGGTCGCAAATTTGATGTGAAGAAGAGCAGTTGCACATTTGAAGCCATGATGCTATAATAATTAACATATTAAATTACCAATATTTCTGGAGCTGCTGGATAGCTCACTCGGTTAAAGCACCGCTTTGCGGAGCAGAAGTGACCATCACGGTGCGGGTTCGAGCCCCGATTGTACCAACTGGCAGTGGTTGGCAGCTTTTTCAGAGTAGCGCACTATTGGCCATTGCTCTTCAGGGATGCAAATTGGGAAGGGTCTGCCGGGAGGGGCAATATAAAAAAAAGGTTGCTTTTTTCATTGCTCAAGCGCCTCCTGTTGGCCAGCCGGGCGCTCGTCAGGAAGATTCTAAGCTTGTTCATGTTCGGGCATCCTCCGCCCTCATGCTGAACTTGCGAGGATTCAACCAATGAGTGTAAAGAAGCAGTATTGATGGGCGCATGCTTCGAAGGAGAGCTGTGAACCGTCCCTCTCTCCTGAATTGGCAACAAGGGGTCGCATATGAGCAAGGCTTGTACATAGTTCCCCAATTGGGCATTCCAGATTCGGGTGGGATTGGAGGTGCCAAATTTTTTAAATTAAAAAAAAAAAAAAAAAAAAAAAAAAAAAATTAAATAAAATAAATTACTGATATTTCTACGTAAGTCCTCTTTGGGTATTGAGGGATGATTCAATGCCTTGCAAAAGACTTGTGTCGACATGTCGGTAATTTAAGAAATTTAATAAATTAATTACCATAGCATTGTGTCCACAGGTGTGCAGCTACCATTGTTCACATTTGTATTTTCAACGTGGTCAGCACATCTCTAACACTGGAGTGCATTCCTGCTCTCTTCTATTTTAGTTGCTGATTAAGAAAAGTAAATCTGAACTGCTTTACAGTAGTAATGCATTATAACGTGAGGTTACCGATGGGCTTTTATACCTCCAAAGGCCCATCCTTGAAAATTTTGTAATGCCCGGGTTGAAGAGGTTAATGGCGCCTGCACAAAAGTGCAATTTGCCCTTGTCCAAGGCACTGACACAACCATATACCATAACAGAGCATGGCTTCTGGACTTGTTGCTGGTAACAATCAAGATGATTCTTCTTATTTCTGGCATCCATTTCTTCCAAAACATACCTGAAACAGTGATTTGTCTGACTGCTATACGTGTTTCCACTCGTGATGGTCCATCGCAGATGCCTTCAAGCCCAGAGAAGTCAACGGTGCTTCTGAACATTGTTAACATACGGTTTCCCTTTTACACAGTATAGTCATAACTGGGATTTGGGAAAGTAACTACTTATTGCTGTACTTGACAAAGGTTTGCCACAGTAATCCTGAGTCCATTCAGTAATATTACTCATAGACGACGATTCTTGATGCTGTGCCATCAGAGTGATCGAAGATCGAGGGGCTTGTGCCCTTGCCCTTTACACACAGAAATTTCTCCAAATTCCTTGAGTCTTTCAATTATGTCAAGCATCGAGAATGGTGAAATATCCAAATTTCTTCCTATCTTCCTTTGAGGAACATTGTTTTTAAACCTTTCACTGATTTTTCTAGCATATTTGTAGGCAAATTGGCAATCCTTAGCCCATTTTGCTCTCGATGCACCGGGCCGGATTCTGCTTATCGACCAAACCATTACAATCACCTGCTGACATCAGCTGTTTCAATCACATCATTATTCCATTTTTTTTTAAAATCTCATTACTAATCTTAAATTGGCCTCATCCCAACTTTTTATGGAATGCGCTGGGAGCCTGAATGGCAGGAATGGATGCATATTTATAAACAAACATTGACCTAGAAAAATGTGATTTTCTTGACTTCATGCTGTTTGCAATGAAATAAAATCGAAGTAAATTTAAAAAATCACTGGCCTCTGTTTCTGAGCGCATTTTCCATACCATCCAAACTTTTTCAGAGCTGGGGCTGCAGGGGAAAAAAAAAAATCCGGCTGACGAAAATCTTTGACAAAAGTAAATATTGGGCTTGCCACTGTCTTTGGACTCGGTAACAAAGCAACCAGTCATTTTTTCTGGATAATATTAGTAAGATTTTCTTCATCTATTAATTCTCTATTACCCCTGTCGTTGCACCAACAACAACAAATATTATTATTATTATTATTATTAGTGATATTCATGAATGGAGAAAATCCATCAATTAATATGGAAGAGAAAGTCCAGATTTGATGAAAAAAAATAATTAAAAAACATAAAGACATTAGCTAAACGGTGTTAATACTGTATTACACGCAATCTGAATGACAGTCAGTGTCCTGCTGTCCAGGCAGAAGTCTGCCAGGTTCAAGCTGCACCCGACCGTGGCAGGGACCTCCAGAGGGAAGCCACAGCTCTGTTGTCATAGCAACATTCGGGGAGCGCGGGGTTTCAATCAGCTTCATTCCTCATCAGCGGCTCCTCGGCTTATTGGTCTGCTGCACGCCGGTTACTCAACCGCCATCAACTGAACAGTTCCTTGGCACTGTAAAGGCGGTTCATTCACTTCAGAGAGCACACACTCAATGTAAAACTGTTCAGTTTTAGGTCAACTCTAACAGACCACCCATATTCAAATATGCTCTCAAGTACTGAAATATACTCTACCAGAGTAAGAACTAGGCAGTTGGTCGCCTGCTGGTCGACGTGTATCCCCAGACCCCCTGAAAGAATCGCTCCAAAAATCGATGGACTTTGTGACCTTACCACATACACAGCCCGCACCAAATATGAATCAGTTGAAATTTGTGGCCTGTAGAGCGCTCACAAGCAAATCTCTATGATCACTGATCCATCGTATCACCGACTCGTCATCCGAGGACGCAGTTAACACCAGACACCTAACTGTGCACACACTGTAGTTTTTTTATGGTGTGATTCACAATGAGTCTGCTTTGTAGATGCAACTGGTCTCTAAACATCAGAGTGGGAAAAAAATGCACAATTGTGAACATTTACTCAAGGTGAGGCATTTGAAAAAATATACATTTTAATAACGGAAAAATCGACAATTAAAAACTGAAATCAGGAAAAGACATCAAATGGGGGTGTATTCACGATATGTTAAGTGCGAAGTCAATCGTTACAAATTACTTCAAATAAGACCAACAGCAACTCTATACTGTGGGCTCGAGCAGGAGTGACATAAATTTTGGAACCTTGATTGAGAGAAAACTGATATTTAATCAACTGAATAAATCGTTTTGGTTGTTTCCACTGAAAAGTTAATAGAGCACACTATTTCTCACATGTTGGCATTGTGAGTTTGTTTATATAATGTTATTTATTTATTTAAATAGTGGTTTTCATGCATTTCCAGTCAGGTGAGCCAAAAATACTGTATACCCTCAACAGCTGAATTAGCACTTTATGTTAAAATACCTGTCTGTGGTGTTTTAAAATGGAATTTTGATTCTCAAACGTGCTATGTCTGCGGAGCTTTGAAATGAAACTTTGATTCTCATACATGTCACATCTCTTGAAGCAGCGCAGGTAGGGAACAAAATATTTTTCTTTACTCATATTTGGATTCCGTGTACGTTTGACTCCAGCCTTGGAAAAGCCAGTGGCAAAAGACATGTATCCATCTTTCCTTACTATATTAAAGCATCACTCAATGTAATGGCTTTCAGAGAGAGGGCTGAGAGCAGGCATTGGAAATATCCGCAACACAACCCAAGGCAAGTTACTATAGTCTATTAGTTTAAGTTTGCAGGACCGCATTAGGAGCTGTTACCCTCCAGTGTGCGCTTTAGGTATCAAATGCAGTTCACTGAGCCCAAGGCTGACACATAGCAGACTTACCTGGCCACCAATGCAAGGCACATATTTTTTCGTGATAATTTCTGTTAATACACTGTATTGGAAAAAAGCATTGCTGAAGGTTAAGGAAGAATAGCATTGTCTTTTTTTTTTTTTTTACCCCCTGGATACAGCACCTGAGGCACCAGAAGGTTATATTATATTGCCTGTGTTTAGCGCACTATTTTAGAGAATATTCAGCGTTCATAACTGGATCCACCGCAGGCAAACCTCTTTATGTCTAGAACCAGCTAAAAATCTATCCAGACCATTAAGTTTATATGAAACATCATTAATGCATTGTAAGCAGGCCTTCTGACTACCTCCATGAGAAAACCATGTGAAAAAAATCAGATGTGAAAGGGAAAATTTCACGTGCCTTTATATGACTTATATTTTCCACTGAAAAGCAATATTTCAAATCACGAAAATAGATAAGCACATGAAAGCACTAACTTCATGGGTGAAATTGCAATTTTCACGTGACAAAATGTTGTATTTGCTGTTGACTTTCTTGCACATGTACTGCGTGTGCACACAAACGCACACGTACACATACTCTCTCTCTCTCTCTCTCTCTCATATATATATATATATATATATATATATATATATATATATATATATATATATATATATATATCTCAAAAAATGCATGATTAATTACAGGAGAGACACAAGGCAGGTTTCTGAACCAGATTGAGTCCTATCAGGATTCAGCTTGAGGAGACAGCTCTTCATTCTTTATTGGAAGGTGGCCAGGGATTCGACTGTTATGACCACCGTGGGAAGTTCAATCTCTCACTGGGGGGTATTATCGATTTTATGGGCACCAGTACTGGGAAAATCGACCACTCAGGGAGGGGATGGAGAGCTGGAATAGTGAGGCGTTCCTGGTGTGCAAGATCTGAAAATTGATCTCACGTTGAAAGGAGTGTTATTTCCAAAAGAGCAAGCAGAATCTTAAATAAGAAGGTGGCTTACCCCAAAAAACACCTTTGAAAATACGAGACACACTACTCTGACCAGTGTCTCTACTTCAGTTTAAAAAAATATAACATAATTTGGGATGTATATACACATGCAGCCGGACCCTAGCCTGAAAAGTCCGTTTTTAAAATCGCTTAAGTTTTCTAAACAAAGTTTAACTTTGCGGAGTTTTCCTCTGCTCTCAATATCCCCCATATGTGTCGTTGTTATTCGAAAAGAAACTGCCGTAGCATTCGGAGAAGAGTGAGCTCAGAATAGAGCGTGACAGCATCACTGGTCGCCTTCATTAGGGAGCCAGGTCTTCGAGCTCAGTGATCTAAGGCTGCAGTGCCGTTGGATTTAATAAAACTGCTTATCTTTAATGGCGCTGTATTTCCCAAATGTATGCTTCATTATAGCTACGCTGGGATGCCTGTATGGGGGATTGGGAGCACTTATGAAAGAAGACTTGGTGGATGTGGCCTTAATAATGAAACGACAATCTAGCCGAGCGCGAGGAACTCCCAGATCTCATCAGGCAAACTTTACCTGAGACTTCTGCAGTGACACGAGATGAGGGAAAGCATCAGTGATTATGAGGAGATGTCGGAAGATATTGCAGGATGTGGATAGTAAAGCTAGATATCATAAATTGTAACAGAATACCTGCAGCAAGCATATGACAAGGGCATATCACCTTTTATTACATTATCATACAGTTATTACAGTTATTAATACATTATTAAATATTAACTGTTCTTCAAGGCAGCAGTTATAAGATGTAAGCAGCTATCAATGGATACCAACACTTCAGCAGTTATCGCCGTCATCTGCACTAATTCCAGGGTATATGGTGTCATTACTGGATGTCAGGAGTTGGTACCAGATATTAGCCATTATTATTGGATATAAGCAGTTTTCCCAAGATATCAGCAGTTCCTACACGATATTATGTGACAGTAAGTTCCAGTCAAGCATTCCGATTGGAAAATAAGCTTTCCAGGAGTGCTGATATTTAGTAAAACGTCACTTGAGGTTTTACTTTATGCATCACTTTGCTTGTTTGTGTTCACTACTTAAAATTCTAATTACTTGGATTGTCCTTCGTTTGTTTCATTGACAGTTACTGTGAATACGCTGCATTAACAACATGAAAGTGCAGATAGGAAATGATACATTTCTAATGTGAATGACTTTTGGTCTAAAATAAGTAAGCTCATCAGACGAACAGGGAAAGGAGAAAGAGAGGTCAATTCCAAAAGCTCACATTCCCTGCTGCACTTTAAAAAATAGAAAGTTGACTAAACAACTAAAACTAAAAAAAAAAAAAAAAAAAAAAAAAAAAACTTAGGCAACCAGCTGCAAAGCAGTTTTGAGCTTGCTGAACTTCAAGTTCCAGTGGTTGCAAAAACACGTTTGAGAGAATTTGAAGATGAGCCAACTCATGATTTGCAGCTGGTTACCTTTCTTGTTTTGAGTCAACTTTTCATTGTTTACAGTGTGCGCAAACATCACATCAAAAGACTTCATAAAATTTGGGCAAAAGCCCAAATCAATTTTATAAAAGAAACTCCATCTCCATCACTGAATTCATATTTTACCAGATCCTTCAGCCTTCAAAGGGAATGAACAAATCAATATGGGCCAGTCAGCAGGCGCTGGAGCGAGTAACTGTTAGGCTGTTAGTCTGTCTGTGCATTGAATAGCCATGTAGCAGGCAACGTGCTCTCCAGCCTCCCTTCTTAGAAAACTATTTTCATTGACAGAGTGATAATTAAACAAAATATTTTACGGTGTCTGAAATGTCAGTTATTATTTAAAAAAATGTATAGTTTATCGAACTGTTGAATAATCGCCACGCTCAATACCAATACCAATACCACGCTCAAGGTCATGCTATTATGCTAAAATATTATCACAGCTGTGACTGTCCTTGGCACTCGGCCTTCGGGCTCGTGCCTACGACCGACTCTCAACAGTGATAATATTTAGTATAAAAGCACTCCCTCTCGAGAGATATTTCTATATTCGCAGTTGTTACAGTATGTCAGCAGTTATCACTGGATAAGACAAGCTTTTGTAGAATATCAGCAGCTATTAAATGATACTGACAGTTCCGTCTTCAGACGTTGCTTCATGTCTCCTTGCTTTGAATACATTAAACACAAGAAACAGATAAATCTCTTTTGACCCAAGAGGTTTTACACCCTGCAACATCAGCATGCAGAATTTCAATGATGTGTGGTCAGTGTGGGAGTTCTGCCCTAAAACCACCTGGAATAGCTTCATCTCAGCAGGTTGCCATGGAGCCTTTAAATCCTTCTGGACAGTGGATAAGAGACCAGGAGTGGAAGCCTATTATTCTCACTTTCGAGAATGCATATCTTTTTTTTTTTTTTTTTTTTTTTTAGTCAGATAAACCTGAAACAGGACATAAGATTCATTCAAAAGCATCATGCCACGATCCCAGATATGCATACCGTATTATCACTGAATCTGCTTTTCTCAGGGACAAAAATAATTCCCAAAAGCTGTAAATGTATTCTTAAATATACCCACACCTACCCCAAGGCAACCACTGCATAGAATGTGGAATCGCGGATCTGCGTCTTAGGACTGCTCCCACTGGTCCAATATTGTAGGGCTTGCTCTTGGACAGTGACCCGCCCGAGCCCTTATCTCCTACCCCAACTCTTCTCTATATTTATCTATGATGCGACTATTCATCCATCTTCCTTCCATGCATCAATCCGTCAATTTTCCAAATCACTTGGGGAAGAGGTATCCCCGCATGCATTGGGCAAGACGGAGACACACTTTACAGGTCACCGATTCATAACAAGGTATGCGCACGCAGACACACACACACACACACACACGAACGCACGCACACACGCGCACACACTCATACGAACAGGCAATCTTGTCTCCAGTTACCACTACCAGCATGCCTTGTGGGAGGGAAAGAGTACCCAAAGTAACGTAGACCTGGGGAGGACATGCACACTCCATACATAAAGGCCCGCTTTTTTTTTTTTTTTTTTGTATTTATATGAATTACATTTAATTGTTATTCTGTATTGGTATTGGGCTTGGATAAAAATTCACCACATCTGACCAAGGTTTTCTGAACTTGGCTCCACAGCATGATTTTCAAGTGCATTGAAACAGACCGCTGTTGGAGCAACAGCTCATAATAATAATAATAATAATAATGCTTTACATCCTGCGATGTCTATGGAGATTCAACCTGTGTGACCTTACTTCATCAACAAGAGGCCTGTTGGCCTAAAGAGCTCCGCTGAGGATGAGTGAAATGAGCACAAACATTGATTTTCTAAGTCCAAAATGCTGAATTTCTCAAAAACCGGGATGTAGAATTTTCTAATTTTTGCAGGGGATCATCAGAACATCATAAGGAAGGCTTACAACAAATTAGGCAAAAAGTTATCAGACAGTTTTTGAGATATTAATGAAGGACAGAAAAAATGAGCACAAAAACTGATTTTCTAAGTCCAAAATGCTGAATTTCTCAAAACCTGGGATGTAGAATTTTCTAATTTTCGCAGTGAATATTCAGAATATCATAAGGAAGGCTCACACCAAATTAGAAAGAAATTTATTAGACAGTTTTTGAGATATTCAAATTTGAAGTGAAAAGTTGACGCCGAACAGACAGACAGATAGACGGACGCCGGACGACTCGGCACTAGAAAAGCTCCGCTGACTGCTGACTATCATCACAGCGGAACTAAAAAAGGTCGTGGCTAAATGGCAACACTAGACATGAAAAATATTCATGAGATTTGTACTACGGATTGTCATTATAGAGCAGGGGGAGGGAGCCCAGTTCCTCGAGGGCCACAGCCCTGCATGTCTTAGATGTCTCTCCTCTCTAACACACCTAATTCAAACAATTGCCTCATTATCAAGCATCTGTCTCATTATACAGCTCTTCGCTGGATAGACTCATTTGAATCAGGTGTGTTAGAGCAAAGAAACATCAAAAACACGCAGGGCTACAGCCCTCCAGGAGCAGATTTCCCCACCACTGTTTTAAGAGGTTACCAAGGAGCCACGAGAAGAACTGTCTTAGCCTGTTAGCTGCTACATCAATGACACAGCACACAATTTGAGAATGGCAGCGAACAATAAAGTTGAAGATAGGCTAGCCTACATGCAAGTGTGTCAACAACGTTTGTAGTTTTTGTCATTACAACACAATCTCCAGAATAAGTTGATATTCCCTGGAACCATGTGCTACTAGTCATCTGTGCCGAATCAAGTGCTCACGTGGAAGACCTTTAACGACTCTAGGCTCACCATCTACACATGACCCTGAAAAGACCATTTTTACAAAATAGCCCCGTCTCCAGAAGGTCATAACAAATAATCTTCCATTTACTCAAGGCATTAGGTAATTTCAAGATGAATCATAAGGTCAGTTAGTTGGGGTGAATGGAGGGTCACTTTGGACACACAATTGAATTCCGCCTGCGGTTCAACGTGCTTCTGAAATATAGTGAATGGACCAAACATCAGAAGGAGTCCAGATTTAACAAAAGGCACATTCACTTCTGCATTCTGAGAGCACAGCTGGATTTCTTTGCCTCGGAGTCTTTGAAGATTACCGGTTGAATAAATACCTTTCACTAGCTCTTGTATGAGTCATCCGAATTTATGAGACAAAGGAGGCAACCAAGCATTCCTCAATTAATGTCCTTTTTATGACGCTGCACAACCACTAAATGAATTGGATATAAGTAAAATAAAGCAATTATGATTCAGAATTACCCAATAAAATAAATGAACAAGAAACTTTTTCTTCCCGTCACACGTCTGTACTTTACTTGCTTGCTATTATTTTTCAAAACAATTTTAATGAGTTAGTATTTTGCACATAAGGGAGCAAGGGAATATAAATTGGCCAAAAAAGCTGACAGAGAAGTCTAATGCTCACATGAGAGCATTCACTTGAAACAAACATGCATTTTACAGAAAAACATTGGTTCAGAATAAGAGGAACAGCATTCAACGAAAATAATTCTACCATCCTTGCTTGTGACCCCCTTGTAAACAAGATGATTAATCTCAAGGGGTTATCCTTTCATAAAGTTCACCATATATATCACTTACGCTGGCTGATATATCGCATTATACTACATACCATTCTAAATCTAAACTGTAAAGGTTACCAGAGCAGTAGAATTCAGAAGCTAGAACAGGAATGCCAGTTATGTGTGCAAAAATATGAAAAACAACACGGTGTACTGGCGACAGATGATTTTTGCTCATATCTGACCATTGGATTGCCAGGCCTGGAGTATGTTAATGCGGCAACTGGCCAAAATAAATAACAAAATAATATTAGCAAAGCAACCACAAAGGTCGTGCTCTCTCTCTGTGAAATTACATTCAGTTGGCTCACTGCCATTTCTCCTTGGATCAAATTAACCTCAGTTTACTTTCTACGATTCAAAGAAAATAATTGAGCAAGCTCCCTCTTACTGAGGAAATAAAGGTATTAACCTCAGCAGGAAGTTGCCTTGCTAACACGGTCCTGGGATGTACAATACCTGGGCAGTCAATGTGAATACGTGGAGAGAGTGGTTTTGCTACACAAGAGCCTGAATATTTTATATCGAGGCATGTCCATGACGAAGCCAAACTTGCTGCTCTGATTCACAGTGATAGAAGCCCTGATTAAAAGCCTAAAGCAGCGGAGAGACCGTGGCAAACTAAAGCATGTCCGATTCTTTAACAACCGAGTGAATAAATTCATAAACATTCATTTCACTTGACTGCCAAAGATAATAGAATAGCCACCAAGAAATTATTCTGCTACCATTCCCAACAACCTCTCTCTCATTACGCTGCATTACGGGTCAACGACTTAGATCAATTCTCCAGGTCTTGGCTGTTGTTGTCTCTTACCATCAACCCCACAATAGCATATTTTTCAGTTGACCGTACCCATTAGATTTAGCGGATCAGCGCGCCACACAGAATGGCTGGCGTGCTACCTGGAAATCTAATGAGTTCCCTTGAAAAACAGTCTGCCTAATTTTGATTGCACAGGCATGCAGACCAGGTGTGAGCCAGAGAGCGCGTCCACGCAGGCATAATCATTAACATCCCGGGATAACAGGTGATTGTAATCAGACAGAACTGATAAAAGCAATAAGCGGGCCTATAAGGCAATTACGGAGAGTAACGAGGCGTGAAAACACATTATTTCCATCGCAATGGGAACAGAAATGCACCCTGTGTAGAGTTCAGGCAAACTGTTTTTTTTATCGACAGAGTCAAAATATTGACGGAAAATAGGCAAATAATTTAATATATTCAGTATTTTATGAATAAACCATGGGAACTGCTTTTAGGCATACCACAAATAAAGCACAACAAGATTCTGAAACAATTTGCTTGATCCATCTTATACTCTTTTGCTCCTACTTTTTCAGTTATCAGGCAGCAGTATTGTGACATATTGTGTAGTATAGTCCAAGAGCATATTTGGACAGGGCACAATTTAGTTTTTATGTTCACCAGACCATTTTAATTAAAACAGCAAGATGAAAAAATGGGCTATTATTGATTTATTAGACATATCCTCTTGATTATACTTGATTTCCTCTTGATTTATGGTCACCATAGAGGATTAACACGCTATCGATTGAAAAGGGCAGTTTGAGTCGTAACTGTTACGAGCCACTGCAAAAACATAAAGAGGATTTTAATCCACGGCAGCAAACATGGCATTTGCAACAAACACAAACAGTAGGGTTCAAAGTCATTTTGAAAGCCCTATTTGACACCACAGTGTGATACCGTGCTAATGCTGCTCTACTCAGGAATTGACTGAAGCAGGCAACCCAAACAAACTCATGAACCTCAAAAAGGGAGGTAGATGAACGACTGCCTGACAAGCCACAGTCAAACTGCACTTGGTAAACATGCATTTTCATAGACAAAAAATGATCAACGTACCGAGACACAGAAATGAATGGATGTTACACTGGATTATGGCACCAGATTTGTCAATTTAGCATTAACGTAAGCAAAAAATCCCTTACTGGCCGAGGGCATATGAATGTTGTGAGTTGGCCGTTAAGATTCTATGCAGTACAGTGCAGTGTGTCCTTGAACAAAGGAATGAAGCTGAATTGTTTCTATAAACATCCAGTATCCATCCTTCTATGCATATAAATGGACAATGTGTAAAAAACGGAAGCATGCACTTCCAGTGGCCCTGGGCCACTACACTATGGCCATTTAATACCATTATGAGAGCCTTTCCAAAATAATCAAAAAAGACAAGAAAAAAATGCAGAGATTTTGAACAAGATCCATATTCAATAAAAGATGGCTTGATTAAAAAAAAATCTGCATAAATTTCCCATTGACTCTGTTTAACAATATTCATTTTTATTTTGCATATTAAAAAGATCCTGCAAAAGGACTGGCAGAAAAATGAGCGGGGAGATGTCCCCACAAACATATCATTAAGATGGCTGACTTGGCACGAGTGAGTTATTATCACCACAAGGTTAATGAAACCTGCAAGCCAAAGCACAGCTTCAGTCCACAGCTTGCTTAATAATCACAGCCATTTAAATTTGGCACTTCAGCCTCAGCTAGTGTTTATAAAAGACGAAGATAGCACCGTGACCAGACTAGAAAAAAGCTACTTGTTTTGTCGATCATGTCAGTTTTGTTTTCATTGTTTGTTTGCTTATTTATTCATTGATCAAGCTGCTCATCTGTTGCTGACAGAATGAATGGTTTCTATACAATATCTATGGGGAGGAATAATCTTCACTTTGCTTTCATGAGTTCCGAATTCACGGAGCTTAATTCAATAAAAATGCATTACATATCTAGACACTTAAAATGCAAAGTAGCACATCGCTGAGGCAAGACCTCTTTCACAGCTCAAGAAAGGCAATGAGAGCGAAGACTTGGCTTACTGTCTCCTTGGCAACGCAAAGGTCCGACCGTCAGCTTTGCCTCCGAGCCGGGCCGATTAGTGTCTCCCACGGTCACCTGGTTTACAGGTAAGTGGTCCTTGTACATAAGGAGCCCTGAGTCCTCTCTCCTGCAGGCACACAAGATGGATGCTCCATTATACAGAGTGATTAATGGAAGCGTGTCAGAGAGCAACATTGTGGAAGGAATATAGTTTGATCTGCTGAAGGGGATGTGTTTTGAAGTGCATTGTTAACCCCATGAAACCTGTGGACCCATACATGGACCCATGAAATGCAGCTGCTGTGTTCAAACCTGTGGAACTTCAGGCCTGTTTTAAACTCTAGTAGAGATCCCAAGGTTTCCAACAGTCCCACATATGTCCTATTAAATTACAGGAAAATGCATATAAAATGATGTACAAAATCTAGATATTTTCCATTTGATGTAATGTTGTGGCCATAAAAACATGGCATCCTGGGTTTGAATATTTCTGTCAATATAAGTGCGACGTTGCCTCAGTTAAGTGCTGCAGCCAGAAAATACAGAATATGTACATTATGTCTCACAAAAAGAAAAAAAAACTTCAGTGAAAAGTTAGGAGTTTAAAGGGTTCAATATTCTGGGTATTCTAATCTTTTAAATAAGCAAATATGATTTCAAAAAAAAAAAAAAAAACAAGGGTGTACTGCAGGTCAGAAGAACAACCATTTTCTTTTGCTGTGTCTTTAATAACAAGAAAATGTAATTGTGTTTAGAGAACAGTGGGTGCTCCCGCACATTTTGTTCGTGGGTTAATTATCACTTTTCAGATGGCAGGAACGAGGTGGTTTTACATTTCCCATTCAAGTTGTACCTGGCTCGCAAAAGAATAATAGACAATTGCTCATTTTATCAGCTCTGGTGAAATAAAAATGCAAGTACAGCTATTTTAGGGCACAAGAGATTCTCTTTCATGTTATGAATGTCCTCTGCGTACAATGCTGCCACATTAGTGGCACATAAAAGCTCGCCACTTAGCGACAATGTGTTATACTAACCCTGGCTGCGATTAGATTTCTTCTTTATTCATGGTGTGTGCCTCACCAGAACAGGTCATTTACTCAGTCAAGGTGAGTGCCTCTCAAACTCAACCTCTGGTTTTGACCCTTGTTTGTTTCCTCGGCCAATTTTCCTCCCTGAATGGCTATCAAGTTTAATTTGCTTAGGGAAAAAAAAAATATATATTACTACACAACTGCCTGGCTTTCACTTTGCATGCAAGTGTAAGACTGTGTTTTGCATATTCCAGATGGGATTTCATACAGCCTATGTTTAGAAATTACACAATTAGAAAAAAAGAACATTAAGGATAAATGCCAGGGCTAGAGACATTTTCATGGAAATAAAATGATATTTACATTAAGCAGGCCACGACGGTCGACTACCGTGCTATCTAGTAACTGCAGTAGTTTAAAGCTAGTATGAAACACAAATGAAAATGGGTGATGTACCAATACACTGGCATTAAAAAGACTATATGATCTCAAGTTTTTTTTTGTTTACAAAATCTGCCTCTCATTTGGTGTATATTCATCCTCTTCACATTAGTGACTAGTACACATACAGAATCTCTGACTCTCTTTAATATGACAAAATGACATGTAAGTATGGGGTGCTTTTCAAAGGAATGAGAGAAATTCTATGTGGCAAGAAGTTTTCGACAGTGGACAGGGGTGAGAATGGGCACAAAGCCCCACATGCAGCAGGGTTGTGTTGTGACTTGTTCCTCTCATATCCACCATCAGAATTTTCTGTGACTTGTGCCTCTCAGTGTCAATTCAGACCAAACGGAGTAGCCTTTGTTGCCCTCGTTCATCAATGAGCCGAGGGCCCCCGACACCCTGTCTTCGGTTTGTGGTTTGTCCCTCCTTAGTCCACGGACGGGAGGTACTCACCACTGCTGACCCAGAGCGCCCCGTAAGCCTTGCCGGTTCAGGGATTCTCTGACCCATTCACCAGGCCATAACAATCTGGCCTGTTTTCAAGTTTTCAAGTTGTTCACTTACTGTCTAAGGTCTTTTCATAGACCTTGAGGTGTGCCGTTGATATGAGATAATCAATATTATTTGTATCAATAGTTCGAGGTCATCATGTTTTGGCTCATGGAGGTATATATTTATTTTTTTGCCTGACAGAACTGTGCAAGTTCTCAGGTGATCCCTGTTCCGTGCTCAAATCAAAGCAGAGTGAACAAGGACTCTACTGCAGAGCTCAAAAATCTGGGTATTTCTCACAGCCATGAACTCAATGAGCTTTTCAGCTGTACTTTCATTGCTGAACAAGTGTGCTGATTAGCAAATCAAAAAATAAATAAATAAATAAATAAAACAAAAATAACCAAATCACTAGGGAGGGCAAAAAAATTTTTAAACTAAATTTTCCACCCTTGCCTCTCTGTTTGAATCTGTCGACAGTCTCTGCTCCTTGCATCACCCTAATGAGCTAAAGCCAGTGTCTTAGTGTCAAGGCGATGGAAATCTATGTTTTGACAAGAAAACAATATAATTTTACTGTATCATTGGAGGCTAGAAAACTCACTTTTAAACCAAATTTGGCTGGCATTGCTTGAACGCCTAAATAGTATTTCACTAATTTCCAGAACAAAAAAATCACACAGGAGTCAGTCGGTGGTGCTGGGAACAGTGTAATGATCACTCACCACTGTTTTTTTTTTTTTTTTGGTCAGCGTCGCAGTTGCAGTGGTACTTTGGGTCAGTGCAGTTGCGCTCGATGCCGCAGGCACACTTCTGGATTCCAGGCCCTGAGCCGCCCCAGTAGAAGTGCTTTTCATTGCCTCGCCCGACCCACCATGTGTACGGGGTGCCATCTGTAAGATAAACATAGATACAATGCTGTCTAACATGAAGGAAGACAACACTGAACACTCACAATACACGCGTCTCCCTTGTGTGCCAACATGGTAACATCGTCAACAATATTATCATCAACAGCGCTATCACCAACAACAATAACAACAAAAACACAACTGCTGCTACTACTACTACTACCACTAATAATAATAATAATAACACTACTACTACTACTACTACAATAATAATAAAAACTAACTGTTTTTTTACCAAGATTGTCCCTTTTCAGTAGGATATTTTTGGTGGTATGCTCCCATATATGATTTACATTTTGGACCAGGTACACAAATCGTTTCGTTCGGTTGTTCTGAAGCTTCTCTCGCATTGGCCTCTACTACATAACAGACATTTTTGGTAGCAAAGAGGATATTTCTAAAGGAGCAGAACAGTACCATCACTCCATGTTTTTTAGAAGGCTCTGGGAAAGGGTGTCAGAGCTTTGAAGCAACAAATGTTCACAAAATGTTCGCAAGCATCTGGGGCTTAATTATTAAACGCAATATTTTTCCTGTGCGGAAGTTGAAGTCGATACCTGTGATATGTTGTTATTCTTTGTTCTGCCATCCTTTGTTGCATGCTTTTTTTATGCTGGTCTATGTGCAGATAGTGATATTTCTTCTGTTCCAGTCCAACTTCTTTTTTTTGGTCTGCTTTGTTTACCAGCCGCAACAGGGATGGTGGTATTGTACTCACTTGGTCTGTGTGTTTGTGTGTCATCTGGGCAAACTTCAACAAGGCTGGTCTGAAACCTCTGAACAAATGCTTTGAAAGATTTTTGATATTTTTGATGGTGTTAATATGTCTGTCTGTCTGTGCTTCTGTTTGTGGACAATTCTTGAGAATACAATAGCATTGCAACCTTTTAAGATACAGTCAGAAAACATTACAGGTGCGTAGTTGGAAAAAAAGGAAGGCTGAGTTTGAGGATGGGTGCGGTCTGAGTACGCAGTCACTGAACACATTATAACGAGGACTGCTATACTAGACACAATACCAGCATCGCTGTTGCGGCTGGTGCAATCCCAGATTGTCTCTACTTTGTTTTGTTTTTGAAGGCGAACTGCGTGTGCAGGTCAGTTTTTGTGAGTCAAATTTTTTTTGTGATGCAATTTAAAAATAAAGAAAAAAATAAAATGTGAAAATACTACAAATGAAAAAAGACTCCTCGGCATTAAAAATAAATGATTGCAGAGAGTCAAGGCCCCCGTTTACCATCTGATGCAGCATAATGCTGCGCTCGCAGATCTAAAACCATGAGAATCACAGGTAAAAAAAAAAATACACTGAGAACACTAGCGCCTAATGGGCTTGCTGGCTGTCTCAGACCCAGCATCTCTTTTCACAGTAACTCAATGTTCTATTCCATACGTGAGGAATAAAAGCAGACTCCGCTGACAGCCTGAGCAGGTTATTAGCCTTCTGCAGTAAGACTAGGGGATCAGAGAGGCATGTGGTTTCGTACAGTTCACAGATAGTCAATCAAGACTCACAGTTACCAAGGGGCACTGAGGCCTTCAATGAAGCCATAGACAAAAATCTGGGTCCAGACAGTACTCCCCCCCAATATCAGCAGAATCCTGCAGCTAGGAGCTAGTACTAACATTGACCCAAAGCGAGCAGCATTTGTTAGCAAGCAAAATGCAACCGAGACCCAATGCATCTATTTGATAGGTGTCAAACTATCAAAGAAATGTAAAAACACATTTTTATGACATTGCACCCTATCAACATACAAGTTTGACCAGCTATGTTTTTAGTGAGCTCAGCTTAGACATTTTAAAATTAGTGTTAGTTCAACCAAGCCAGAGACAGTGAGCAGCAACTGCCGCATCTGCACCAATCCACTGCTTCAAGGCAATGCTAGACTCTGGTGGGTCTGTCTGGGGCTGAGCTGGCTTTAAAAGGGCGTTTCTGAATCTAACTGGGATTAAAAGCTATCATTCATCTATAAATAAAAATATAGGCGATGTGTGTTTGCCTAAGTATGATAGAAGTAAAGTCAATGTTACTTTTGATTACAAAGATTGACATATTATGAAATGGACGTTGAAATCTAAGCTAGCTACATTTGCTAGCAAAATGTTGCCAAGACTCCACACATCCAAGGGATAGGCCTACCACTTAAACTACCAATAAAACAAATCTCAAAGCACATTTTTATAACAAAAAGTCTTTTAGCTAGGTTGTTGGCATGACATCCCATGTTCATATGAGCATGAATAACATTTCTCACTTCGTAGGAATCTGAAAGCAGCCAAATGGAAACCACAGGCCTATACCTCCGCTTCCACAGAGTGTTCATTCCATTGTCACGGTACAATGTCATTAGGCTATGAGAGATTGCGTGAACTTGAGTTTTCTGCCAAACAACCATGAAAAATAATAACAGTGACGCAGACAAATTTGATATTGAAGTTAATTAAATACCTAATTGCTGCTCTTACGCCAGCAGTAAGTAATAGTATTCAAATACTTTGCATAAGGGGCATAGCTCATTAGCATATGTTCAAAACATTTTGTTTCACAATTTATGTTTAGATTATTTCCCATTTAATATATAGATTTATTTCAACATTTCAAATTTAACATTACATTTACATTAAGCATATACATATGCCATTTGCATTTATATTAAGCATATAAGATTATATTTATATCCCCACAATAGAGTTCCAGCGATATTATATTTTCGCCGCAACCACTGCATTCTCCGCCGCAGAGATTAGGTGTTAGCTCAATAACGGCAACATTTTTTAAGGTTGGCGATCCATTCCTGGCAGGTAGTTACATATCATAGGGGGGAAGAACTGATTAAATGTTTGAGAAATTTCTGATAACACAATTTGTCAGGAGGGGGTGGGGGATTGGGGCATTTCCGGAATATTCCTTTGCTGTCGGTGGCGACAGCATAGGCCTTGTTAAAATTCATAACCACACCACAAATCCACATTGCTATTAAATTTTTACATATATACTTAACATTTATATTTATATAAGTAGTATATTACATTTTCAATGAAGCTTTGAAACATGAAAAATAATAACACCGTTCTTTTTGCAAGGTCCTCTCTATTTTTCTGCATGCGATTAATGCAAGGACCATCTCAACCTCTTTTGCGATCAGTCAATGGAAGTGGTTGTTGTGAGCAAAGTTGACCATATGCAAGTGCTATGCCATAACCATTACAGGAGCGACAAAAAGAGCTGCAATCTGTCAAAAGAGGGTGGGTCACCTGCAGTACAAACACTGCCACGGTATGTCTACACACAAGAAAAAGGTGCACATTTAAAAAAAACTTTGGTTATTTTTTGTTGAAGAACTTTTGTGGACATTAATAATGCGTTTTATAAAGTGCATTATATTGGCTAAGGGTCTTTAGTGAGTTTATATAGTAAAAAAAAAAAAAAAAAACATCAAAATATCAAATGCATGCAGAGTCCTCACTAAGGGAACAATGGCCATATTCAAAATTGCATATTTGCTCTATACATACTGCATACTGTGCCAATGTATATTGGACACCTTACCCTACTCAAGTGGTATTCCGGATATTCACCAGAATGTAACAATAACCATGTCCTGTGCAGTCACTGGACCACTAATTATTACAATCACCTCAGTCTCTGCGAGACGTTACCATTCATTATGCTGCATTGTCGAATACCGTACACAGCAAAATTCTGGTCGCTTTCTGTAAAATTTGGCCATTTTAACCCCTCTGCACAGACTTAGATGTTGGCGTCTCTAAATTCCGAAATTTAATTGCTAATTATTCAGTAATTAAATATTGAAACTTCTTGCTTCACTGGAATAATTTTCCAGAGTCTCTGTGACGCAGATATTGACTTATAAAGCCTTGAATAGGCTCATGCACAACAGGAAAAATTGGCAATATTAGTATTCTGCGCAAAGGGGTTAACATGTTATTAGGGTATCTTTGATGCACTGATAAAGTCTTGTTGTCGTGCTCTTTCAAGTATGTCCAGTGTAACTCCATTGAAAGAGCCTTATCATCTGTTATCGGTCAATCCACCTGTAATTTGAGTGGGTTGGTATCATTAATTGGAAGCATTGATCCTAACCAGATGATGGCCTTTGTGAAGGAATTTAAATTTAATAAATTTACCATAAAGAGAACCTGGAGCCAGTTCAAGGGAAAGTACAAAGACAATATAAGTTATGCTTTAATTAACCAACTTCATTGTTTTTTTTTAAATAAGACCTTTTTCTCCTCTGTGCAACATCACCACTCTTTTAAATAACTCTCAGGAGTCATTCTAGAACAAACGGCACTAACTGTTGGAGTTTCAAAAGTAGATTTTTTTTTTTCCCCCCCCATTTCTGCCTGTTATAGGACTTCAGATAAAAAACAGTCTCTGAATCCAGAAAAGTCTTTGCATTTGGGCCAAAAAGTTATTTTTAGACACTGGGTAGCACCTCAGTTTTACATGGCTCTCACAAGTCAAAAGCAGAAGGTCTTTGTAAGGCCACGCCTCCAGTCGTCCAGCTCACCAGTCTACTAATATCCAGACTGCACGTCGCCCCGTTATTCAATTATCACCTGCACCTGTTGTTCATTCCCACTGTGCGGTAGCAGTGTGTTATTTAAGACCAAGCGTTGCACTAAGTCTTTGCGAAGTCTTGTTCGATACATGCCTGCACCATATTTCTAATCTTGTATAGACGTATTTTCCGTGTGTCATGTGTACTATTCTCAAACTCTAAGTGCTATTTGTTGTTTCATACCAGCACTTTATTTGAAGGAACGTCGTTTCTGTTTGTTTTCCTATTTGTAATAAATTGTTACTGCAGCAAATGCTCACAGTCTGTATTTCTAATAGTACTAAGGACCCTCGTTTCCATTTTGTTTTGTGTTGCAGCGTTTGTGCCTGCTGTTGTGCAGTAGGCATAATAAATACAACCAAGTCCATCCTTGCACCTGAGTCCAGTCCTTAACTTCCTGTCCTCCGCGCATCTGAACTGTGCACACAGCACAACCGTTACAGTCTAACAAGTATCGCCTGGGGCGACCTCCTTTATATGACACTCCCCCTGCTTCCACCTGATTTACATAGAAAACGCCCCCTCAAACATAACTCCACTCTCAATATTTATCTATCTGCCTAGTTGAGTGTAGCGCTGGAGGAAAACAGGAATAGAGGTAGTGATCTGTCTTTGCACATATCGTCAGATATAGCAGATCCAAAAAAGAATGGGCCCTTAATGGTGAAAAAAGTGACAAGAGAAAACTGCGGGGCATATTTATTTTCACTTGGCGATGCTAATTGCACAGGGTTACAGGGAGTGCGCTTTTTACAGATGACACCCCATAGTTGCTACAATTTTACGCCTCTTAATAGCTTATTAGTACCACTATTTTCTTTGTACCCCATGCTATTTCCTCTGTAAAGAATAAAAGGGTAGTTACCAAAGCTGCACTGATTAAGGTCTGCCTCAGTCTGTTTGCTTGCAGTTTTGTGCTCACGACAGTACAACTGAATAACACTTGATAAAGTTTACATTGCATTTTTTGCTTGATAGATGCCTTTACTATCATGATCTCCAATTGGTTTAATCACTGTCACTCATACACTTTCATATGAGTGTGCATGCAATCACACACAGGAACAGACAGGTAATATATGTGAATGGGCACGCAGGTGCGCACACACACACACACACACACACACACACACAAGTAGGCACACACAAAACACACCCACACATAAGCAGACACTGACATGCACATGCACTCAAAAACATACACGCACACTCATACACGCAAACACACGCTCTGAGACGGGCAGGCATACACACTCACACACACACACACCCAAATGCTTTGTCATTGTCAACTATGATAAGGTTAAGCTGACCTTTATTCTGCCTGTAGTTCATATGTAACAAAGTGATTGAGTGGGTAAAACAAGAGCAAACTGCATCACAGTGGAACAGGCATCCGAAGCAATAACAGCACAAGGTTATTACTGAACATCCAAGTGAAATTCAAACTGCTAAGGTATGAGGGCAGTTAATGAGCTCATCAGCCGCATGCAGTCTGAGTGACTAATGGCTCCCTAACTGGCCTCTGCTTAGGAAACTCGCTCTTTTCACCACTATTATGTAAATTTGTCCGCGAGCATTGGGCAGCTGTACAGTCAAGTTTAACTACGGAAGACGAGGGCCTGCCAATCCTGAAAGAAGCTGATGCATCGTCAAGCATCCAGCTGAAAACAACAATACCATTTGCAAAAACCCTGGCACATCTCGAGGTAATACAAGTGAATGCAGTTATGCTAAAAATACCAATGTTTCAGAGATAGAAAATACTCCTATAGCTCCATGGCAGCATAACATCTGGAAGTTAGCATTTTTAAAAGCCTATCTGTGCCCGCACACTTAAAACCACCCACTGTTTGCAGGCTTTCGAACATCGCCATGGGCCCCCTTTCCCCGCATTGAAGTGAATCTCCCTCCTTAGACGGCACCTTTATGACCTCACTAGGATGACAACTTTTTGACCTCACCAAGATGGCTCTTTATTGACCTCACAAAGTGCAGGAGAAACTTTCAGGGCCATGAAGAGAAGGAAGAAAAACTGAAGCGGAATGCTGGGCATGCTTTGTCAGTCTAGCGGTCTCTCTCTACAAGAGAAAAATCCCCATTAAACATGAATCCAATATCTAACCACTTACTCCTGTCAGGGTTCTTGCGAGGGGGGGGGGTCTGGTGGATTGAGGGAGCTTTGAGGGGTTTTGGCGGCCAGATCCTATCCCAGCATACAATGCACGAAGAACAAGAGCACATTCTGGACAGTCCACCAATCAATCGCAGAGGTCACAGTCCATTCACCTCAAACACTCATACCAAGAGGAAATTTAGAGTCTCCAAATAGCCGGGCATGCACATCTTTGGACTGTCGTAGTACCCGCAGGCGACCAACACTAAGACAGGGAGAACTTGCAAACTCCACACATCCCAAATCTGCACAAACTGCCCAGGCTTGAATCAAAACAGCGACTTTCTTCCTGTGAGGCTTCCCCTTGTGTCATGCTACCCCTCACCATTAAACCTGACGTTTTCCCATTAAACTCTTTGCACAGAATACAAATATTGCCCATTTCTTCTGCTATGCCTGAGCATATTTAAGGCTTTATAACTCAGTATTTGTGTCAAAGAGAAGGTGGAAAATTATTGCAGTGAAGCAAGACATTTGGATATTCAATTACATAATTATTTAGGAATTAAACTTCAGAATTTACGGACGCTGGCGTCTATATGTATGCAAAGGGGTTTAAAGTTTACAAGGTGCTTGAAAAGTTAATCTGTTCTTTCCCAATGCGCATAAACAATGTAAAAGAAATGTATGATAATACATGAGAAATATACCCTTACACGGTTTCCTTTGCAGAGAAACTAGGGATGAATTTCCGTTGTTTAAGAATGATTGTCTGTTTATCTTTGTTTATAGTCTTAACATCTTCCCACGCATTGTCTGTCATTCTAAGCGATTGGTGTTCCACAAAACAGCAAGATGAAAGGTAGTTTCTGATAATGAATGCGGTAATTTCCTGAAGCAAAGTTTGCAATCCAACAGCTTAACTGCATTTGGGAGGAAATATTAATGACTTATAAAAAAATACATCCTTCATCTAGCATTTTAACTGAGTTCAAATTGCCATTGCAAAGACAAAGAGCAAAACAAAGTAGAGCTAAGAATTGTTTGTGATTGCGGCGCTGAGGTGGGTGGAGGGTAAAGGATTTCATTATAGTGCAACTGGCAGGTTGGGGCAGGGAGAGACACATATTTAATTTTACATTTTCTCTGGATATACAGTACCAGTCAAAAGCTTGGACATACCCACATTTTTCTTACAATACACGTTAAATAAAGAAATAAGCACTCATTATTTTGGAAAAAAAAAATCTAATTCTTAAATCCATCAAACTAACCAGCATTTGTTGTCATATCTGCTGAGCATACTCACAATTTTTTTTTTTTTTTTTTTAATAAGGGCAGTCTTATGGCTATAATCAGTTTGCTGCTGTGCAGCCCTGTCTAAGTTCCCATAGATGTGCTGCACTTTTGGTTTGATTTTCATCGACCTTTTTGCCCAATAAGTCCCAAAATAGCTGGACTTTAATTTGCCGGTTTGAAAATGGAAAGAGCTTGTCTGTCTGTTTACTTTGCAAAATATGGCTTCTTTGAGAATTCCAAAACATTGAACTCTATTCAAACAAGTAAATTATTCTCTTTATGTTTCTGACTATTTACCTCTCACAAGATTCCATTTGAGATTATATAGAGAAGTTAAGCCATTTAAATTTCTCAAAAAACAGAGTGCTGTGACATTAGCAAAGTGTGTCCAAATTTTTGACTGCTACTGTAATTCAGACACACAAGACAGAGCACTTAACACTGGCCAACAAGCTGGGCATTGTAGAAGAGACTCTTTGGCTGGATGGTGAATTATTATCATCACAGAAGACTTTCTTATTGCTCATCTTATTGTACTTGCCCATAATATCAAATATAATGCTAGGCCATAAAAGCAGTGTATCACCGTGTGGTAACCATCCGTGAGAGCAATTACAGAAACACCTAAGCACTCCAAATATAACCTGTTTATTTTGAGAAAGTATCTCCTCCCATTGCAACAAATGCATGGTGACCGCAAAATGTACGGTACGAACAGTTGAATCACACTTTTAATGAGTTACTGGCATTGTACAGTGCTGAGGAATTACTTTTTACAAGTAATTATGATCTTTTTACAGAACCTTTACTTTTGCTGCCTCAACAAAGTATGTTCATTGTAATTCATGAATCTCCTCTATTTCATTCCAATGTAGTTAGAACATCTAATTATAAGCAGTATGTATTTTCACCCACTGTGGCTTCTCTAAGAATCTATTTATTCACTCGTTTCTCAAGCTTTACAGTAAGCTAATACAACGTAAACAGATGAGCTAATATGCAAAAGGTCAATCTTAAATATTTAAAGAGGACATGTCTCTCTAAGTCTAAGTACCTCAAACTCCGGTAACCCTGACTAATACAAATTCTCAAATTTCAATTTAACAGACTTTGCCCATGGTCAAAAATGTATGTTTACCCAAAGGAGGGCCAGGTGTCAGCAATCACATTCAATCAAACAAACATTATAGCTCTTTTTTGGGGAAAATCTTGAAAAAAGAAAAATGCAGTGGTCTGAATAGTTTTTTTTTTTTTTTGGAAGACTGAAGACAGGTGCTTGTTTAAATGCTTATAATGTTACATTTCTTAAAAAGTGTGTCCATTTTTTTTGTCTAATTCTTTATCAGTGATCTAGAACTTCCCTGTTTTCAATTGCTGGTAGTGATAATTACTGTATGTCAGCATCAGAACGTTCTGTTATGAATACTCGCGTAACACTGACCTGATCTTTTTTTACTTGTCAAAGAGCAGATGAACTACTGAATTCAGTACCATGACAATACTGAACTCAGGCACCATTTTTGGAATAAAGCTATTAAATATAAAATATGTCATAATACGGTCCTTTCCCAGTTTTGTATTTTATATATTGTCTTCATGGCATGTGTAAAAAAAATGCATTTTTTAATGCAATGTGCGGGGGAAACAAGAACTGGTGTTTAATATAGCTCGTCCAGAATAGCTGTTATTTCAACAGCTAACATTATAATTCATTGCAAAATGCTAATCCGGGTAAGTACACTCCTGCCATTGCCTGCAAAAGAGGCAGTGACCTCTCAGTTGGGTCCCTGAGGCTGCATAGCAGCAGCTGCTGCCTCTAACTTGAGAGAACAGGCTAAATAAAGAAATGATACAGATAAGTATAGTGTCTCATCAATGTAATGTATAGTGCCTGATTTTCCGATATGCACTAAGAAATGTGGTGATTTTGCACTGGTCCAGGAATAACGAAATAACAGCTAATTTCCTGCTAGCGCAACATGCAACTGGGTGGAGAGTTGGATTTCAAGCGTAGCGTAACCTTTCTCATTATCCAACCAGTAGATGCCAACTATTACATGGATAAAAGTGACAAAATGGACTGCAGCCGTGCCCATTGTGAAGAACAAAATTATGCAATTAATGTTACCCATGAATAAGAAACTTTAAATTAGGTATTAAAACTGTATCATGCATTACTGTATCATCATCAATGTGCAATTAGTGTGATCGCGGGCAGATTTGGGCTGCATTCGGCAGTTATAATACTACGACGTAAATTGAGGAGCCCAATTGCAATTTCTGATGAGCAGCTCCGCCATAGCACAGGTGTATACTGTATAGGGGTGTGGTTAAAGACAATGCAAAACAGGCCATTCATGGCATGATCTGAGAAACAATAATTATATCTTTACTGTATTTTTTTTTATAGCACCTATGCAATTAAAAGCATTTACTTTTGGGACCACAATTACTGTCAAAGACTGAACGACAGCAGTGTACCATGCAATTGAATGTTGCAAAAAATTGACGAGTGTGTTTCGCAGTAACCAAAAACAGTTGCCCTGGCAATCTTCGCCCTTAGGTTATTAAAGAATCCACTCAAACGCCAAACCAGGATTTTATAGTCAGTTGCAATGTACTGCATGCAGTGACCTCTTAACTTGTACACAGAGCCCATCTGTTCATAGTTTTCCCATCACATTATACACAGCAATTAACAAAATGGGATTTTTTAGATTCTAGCTGCCTCACTGTTGTCCTTAGTTCAACTGACTACATGCAGATTTCATTAAGCGCCCTTTGAATAAAAATTCATCTTCATTTGACCCAAAGGGTGTCTTTTCATAAATGTCAAATCCAAGGACCCCAACTCTAGACCTCTAGTCCAAATCCAGCCCTGATTTTCTTTTCTCTAAATTAGGGCTTCTGATTGGCCAAACCCTCTTTACACCTCACTTCCAGGTGATAGTAGAATGGAATATCATCAGTTCTCAGACTTCAAGGACTGTGATTTGATTATCTCCGCTCTGGGATGCAAACTATTGAGTTAAGTAAGTGTTTGCAAATTATCCTGGTTTGACATATAATCTGTTTATTTTGGATCATTCTTGGTGGTTGGCTGTTTGTAGATTTTGGCTTCTCATAACGCTTGTAGCTTATCACACCTTTGTATGTTCGTCCAACAGCCCACAAGCTAAGCAACACAGACACAACAAAATAAGACCGTGATTGAGCAAATATTTGGCTGGGTGAAAATTCAGTTCAGATGCTTGGACAGGTCCAGTGGAGCATAATAACGTACCCTTGAAAAAGCGAGAAGAGTTTTGGAGCATGTTGAGTTTTACACAGTTTTGCCGCTGATCATAGATTGTACAAGACATATTAGAAAATGGAAGTCAGAGGGAAACTGAACAACGTGTATCACTTGCGGAGGTGGGCATCAGTATACACGAGAGAGGCATGTTTGCGACTTACATTTCCCTTGGTGAATACGCTGCATTAAATTGTTTTTGTTATACCAACATAAATGCTAAATGACTTTCTTAATAATACAAAATCATAAAACCAAAGAACTACTTGTTTGATGCCTGCAAAATAAAGAAATACCCCTTCCTCTAGTGTATACACAAGAGGCCCAGCAGTGGCCCAACAGTGGGTTCCAAATTGTTTTTGTTATACCAACATAAATGCTAAATGACTTTCTTAATAATACTAAATAATAAAACTGAAAAAATACTTGTTTGATGTCTGCAAAATGAAGACACACCCCTTCCTCTAGTGTATACAGAAGAGGCCCAACAGTGGGTTCCAGTATTGTTACTGAAGTTGACCCAACCTCTTTTGACTGAGCACTGGTCTTTTGACCATGTCCACTAGTGGCTATCACATAGTACATGTGCATGTGTAAAATTTCATCCAAGTATAAGCATATCTGTATTTAAATCCTGGCAGTTTTAAACCTGAGGCTTTCTTTGTAATGAACATAAGGCTGACCTTGTCCTCTGCTTTATTTTATGTAATCAAACTTCACTTATGAAACAAAACTCATTCAGACCTCCATTTCATCTGATTCATTAGCTTATTCAGGTAGTTTAAAGCCTCCTTAAACTTGTGCTACTGTAATTTCACAAAGTTCCACCATGTAATGGGAAACACTCAACTGAATTTACCATTCATGAAAATGTGAACCATATTTTGGAAATCATTTTATTCCTTGCCCTTACACAATAAAACACAAAACCAGACATTAGCAGTTGCTGTAGCACCCTTCCATGTGCTTGAATTACCCATTATGATTCTGTGACGCTTTCAACATCCCAAGGGGATTCATTTACAAGGCGCAGCCCAGCATAGACAGGTTTCAGCTGTGGTCGTTCACTCAGCTCCACGGCGAGGCAGCCAATCAGAGCAATGCTTTACTTCATTTCCCATTGAAAACAGCTCATAGTTAACGGAAGCAGACATTTACAGGCTGGAGACTGATTGTAAACACTGAATTTTAATGAATTCACTTACCTAATTAATTAAACTAATTAACTTACTTACTTGTTTGTTTGCCACAAGCTTCAAAACCTCATTTTATAGACACCAGGAATTTTAAATTAGAACTGAAGTACAATATGGGACCTTTTTTAAACAAGTAAGTAAAGTAAATGCAAAGTAAGCTTAAGTAAATCCAAATTACACCCATCATCACGCGCAGTGTCAGTTAAAACAGTTAAGAGACTGTGGTGTCATAAGAAATGAAAGGCTTTACAAAGTGATATCCCATGCTAGGTATGTAACATGGAGAATATGGCAGGAGGCAATTAATTAAACATAATAAAATCACAAAATAACAGACTTAATGCCTAAAGCACACTTGGGTTCAAAAGAATCAAATAGCATTAAGGCTCAACTGACTAGGCTGTTGCAAAGCTTCCCTTTATATTTCCATATCGTCACTGAGAAAATTAATCAAAACTATATAAACAGATCTTTTTAGGAGTACAATATTGTTAAGTGTTGGTCTCAGCAACAGAAAATCCGTCCAGCAATATTGTAGAGTAATCAGTCGTAAGCCACATTCTGCCAGTCCATCTCAGCAGTGTATGCCACTGCTTTAACTGCCTGTCCATCAGTCAATAATTCAAGCTCACCTGATATTTACATAGTATACAACAAGATAACAAATAAAATTTTAATTATTCTAAATTTGGGGAGAATCCATAATGAGCTCTACATCAAGTTACAAATATACCAAAGTATATATTATAAGGGGAAAATAACTCTTGGCAAAACATTGCAGAAATCAAAACAAGAGCAATGCGAGGCACGGTAAATGCCCCCGACGCTGCAGTTGAGGAACCTGTGCAGAGATTGAGTGCGTAAGTTCCCCAGTGAGCATTGCAAGAATCGACATCCCTCTGAAATAGGCTGACAGACACTTCACTTGATGCAAAATCGCAGTGCATCCATTTTCAAAATGAGCCTTCCTCTTCTCACCGACAGCACACACAGAGCAAATTACAATTTGAGAGGTTAATTTCTTCTCCTTTAAATTGACAAAGGAAAGAAACCAAATTCAAGCTGGCTGCCATGATGACCATATTGAAAATCACAAGCCCATTTTCGGAAGCAAATTTGTCAACCCACCCTCAACACACACACACACGACACACACACACACACACACAGCAAATTTCAATTTGATTGGATTATCCATTGTCTTTGAAATCCACAGAAACCAAATTCAAGATGTCTGCGATGACGGCGAATATGCAAAATTGCAATGTGCCCATTTTCGAAAGGAGCCTTTCTCTATTTACCCCCAACACACTCAACAAATTATAATTGCACTGGATCAACCACTTTCCTCAAAATCCACAAAAACCAAATTAAAGACAGCTGCCAAGATGGCCATATTGAAAATCACAGTGCACTCATTTTCAAATGGAGCCTTTCTCTACCCATCCCAAAACATGCGGCAAATCTGAATCTGATTGGATCATTTTTTCTCCTCAGAAGTGACAGAAACCAAATTCAAGATGGCTACAGTGCTGGCCATTTTAAAAATGGCAGCAGGCCTACAACATTAAGCAACCATTCTCTAGTCACCAACAATACATACAGCAAATTTGATTTGATTGGATCATCCAGTCTCCTCTAAACTGACAGAAACCAAATTCAATATGGTTGCTGTGACAGTCATACTGAGAAATCACAGTGTGTCCAGTTTTGAAATTAGCCTTCTTCTACCCACCACTTACGCAAACATTAAATTTGAATTTGATCGGGTCATCAAGGAATCCACAAAGAAGTCTCGAAAGTCTAGGACCACTAGCATCTAAAATGTGAATAATAGAAAGGGGGATGACTCTTGCTAAAAACACTTCACTTTAAAACATGATAGCCACATTATGTAATGAGAACTAATTTCCTCTCTTTAACTCTAATTGTCATGAAAAGTTTTAGATACTGAACTCAAGTTTATATGATTTCAGAAATTAAAGTTATTGGAGTTTAAACAAAGCTTATATTAAAACTGAGTTAACTCACATCCAGTTGAGTCAACTCACATGTTCAAGCCAGTCAAAAAACTTTTGCACAAGGGCACCTTCACCCATGAATGATTATGCTCCAATTTGGAAACAATCCACAGAGAACTGTAGGATGGACACACTGTAAACCCAGATAGTGTGGCAAACTCAAATGTTTTGTGAAAACCTATTACCTCAGAAAAATTATTTAAGCCAACTTAATCGCATTGTGTGGATGGTACTTAAAGAACATAAGGTAAAAGTTATTCTCACCATGTTTTCAAGTGCTGTGAACACAAGATCACTAAGTTGGCTTACAGTTTTTTTGAGGTCATCAGTTTCCACAAAACAATTGAGTGCACCGCACTATCTGAGTTTTCAGTGCAGACAAACGGATGGACAGAGCCATACGCCCATCATTACTGATGACAGGTATAGAAGGAATGGAAAAGAGATTTGGAAACATTTATATCAATTTCTCTATGAAAACAGGTTCATTGGTACAAGCCTTAATGGAGATAAGCTATCAACTGTACATTGGATTAAATCAGATAAAATGTACACAGATATGCTAACACAGTTCCGCAACAATGGTAGGTAGGTCATGCCACGGGGGTTCAATATCGCAGTCCATCACTGAAGACTCACATCTGACATGGCACAAGTCTTTAAGCCATCTAATTTATTTATTTATTTATTTATTTATTTTACCTTTATTTAACCAAGGAAGTCCCCTTGAGATTGAAATCTCTTTTTCAAGGGAGCCCTGGGGGTTGAGGTGGAGAGGGAGAGGACAAGTTGCGCAGCCGATTAGATCAGGGGTCGAATAGGTGGCAGATTAAAAGAGCCAGGTTGGGAATATAGCCAAGACACCGGGAAATCCCCTACTCTTGTCGAAGAGTGTCATAGGATATTTAATGACCACAGTCTCATCTGAAAACCGGTGTCTCCTTCAGTGTCCCCATCACTGCACTGGGGCATTGGGGATTATTCCACCAGGGGGAAGATCGCAACCTACTGGCCACCAACACCTCCTCCAGCAGCATTTTGGTTTTACCAGGTGGTCTCCCATCAAAGTACTAACCAAGCCCACACCTGCTTAGCTTCAGCCACGCAGTTGGAGCACATCGAGTTGTGGTATAGCTGCTGGCTTAAAATAGAGCAGTTCCTTACGACTGTACAATAAGTGCCAAAAAAGACAACTGATCCAGACTGCTGGTACATTTTCATTCTAAACACAAGTTTAAAGCAACTACAATTTTAATTATATGCTGCATCTTGTGCCTGAACCTTGGGAGAAACAAGATTTGTTAAATTTGTGTTTACACAATTTTTTTTTTCGGACATGGCACTGCAGCAGACAGTATTCAGTACATTGCTTGAGGGCACGAAAACACAATAATCTACATCGATAAAAAAGCACAATGGGTAAGATGCTATAAGACTGGAGTGCTGTTATGAGCTAAAATCCTTTTCAGATAAGTCTGATAAGGGACAATTGAACTGGTGCATCTTTATTAGGTGAACACTCTACAAGATACGTAAACACTTAATGATTTTTTCGTTGAGTAACGATGAGCTGAAATCAAGGCGACAAAATGTCAAAAGCCGATTAGCATGCTAAAATACTGATCAGTGTGGGAGTAGTCCGTCTGAGATAGCCTCTCTAAGGCTTCTCTCATTATGCTCCACAGCGTAAATGAAGCTCGTTAATTCTGATTAATTAACGTCTTTCTCTCCGAAGACTTTGGGACTCTCAGTTTTATTAAAATATTCCTCACGTCACGCCCGCGGTCTTTCATTCTGTGCTCTAAAGCCCTTCTGGACAAGCACCAGCCGGGAGAGAGATGCACAGCCGGCGAGGCATTCCGATCATGAATCAGCAGGAAAGGCTAAGCTCTCTGCAGAAGGACACTGATATTAATGAGGTCATCGATCAATCCACCTCTGTCAAGGCAGCTTTTGGCTGTTTATTCCCAAGTTTTCGACACTAGGAGCAGCGTCAGCCTCAATTTTTCAGCCTGCATTAAAAAAAAAAAAAAAAAAAATCTTCTCAAACTTTTAAACACTATGAATATGTCATTCTAAGGACCCTCTCAGGAAAAAAAGAGAAAAACTTTAAATTTATTCCTTAGCAAGCGAAAATATTACTATTTACTGATTTTAGTTTTAATGGTGAATTGTGCCTAGCAAGATAAAATTAACCGTGATGCAATTTTCCCCTGATTTCATTGTCTCTGTTCCATCCATGCCTAATAACCAGTAAGCTACTGCAACAAGCCTCCCTTGAGTACTGTTCATATTTGAGCAAAAGTAAGCAATTAAAGGCAATAAGAATAATTAGGATCACCGCAAAGAAGATTAACTCCATTTGAATATATCTAATAGATTCAGTTTAAACGCGACTCCAGAAACAAAACATAATTGCGCAGATACACATGAATACTTCTTGATAATACATAGACAATATAATAACTGTTCTGAGCTGATATATATTAAGAAAAGCACAGCACATGAAAATGACTTCAGTTTTACCATAAATTGTAAATTTAAATGACTTTAGTTGCCCTGGACACTGATAGTTACAATATCTAGACAAGGTAAGATAACATTTATTAATGGCAGGGACCTCATAATTAATTCTCAGCCCTGAGAGATGTGTTCTGATATCCTGTGGATAACTTGAGCAGTCTGCACAGTGCAGTGCTGAGAACTGACCCAGCCGAAGGAAGACGGAGGCCAAGCGGTCTGAGACATCCCGGAATTAGACGCGTCATTCTCCATTACCATCTCAGTGCAGGCCTCTGACTGCAGACGGGCACCTCTGAGACAGTCCGGTAAATGCAATTATCCCTCCAAGGCCAGAGCGGAAATGCATTATTACACTTTGTGTAGTCAGCCCAGCAGAAAACCTGAGCTGTGTGCTAGTGAATCATTGTGGGGAACCGCGGTACCAGCCCATACTGAGCCATAGGTTTCTGTACATACTGCTCCAGGCCTTTCCAGGTATTCTGCGCCACTCCTTGGCCACAGAACTGAATTTGCATTATTTTCTGAAAGTTTTTTTACTCTCATCCCCACAGAAGTCATTGTATTGTAGTGAATAAGTCAGGCCCAGCCAATGTGATCATACAATTGAACTTTACTTCCCAGAATGCACTTCGCTACCTTAATGTAGTTCCGTACATAGATTTTAGAGCAACGCGCTATCCCTCATATCATCCCCCTTTCCCACTCAAACATGACTGCTTTCTTTATTTACATAAATTTTGGCGGCTGAAATGAGCCATTATTATTTCAATGAACGTGGGAATAGTATTTATGAATGCATGAATTGATTTGCACAGATGAACAAAATAGATTTTTGGATCCCATTGCTCTGTCTGACAGTTGGGATAAAAATGCATGTTAAAAGCATATGCGCAATATAAACTATGATAAGATATACTAAAATTGTGGAATTTGAAATTAAATATAGGGCATTGGCGGCCCCAGAAGCTCCCGCTGTTAAGATAAACAAAATGTGAAAGTTTTTGTTGACGGACGCACGCACGGATGGAGCCCGATATCACAGCTCCCGTGCCACTCGGGCGGCGGGAGCTAATTAGAAGCCTGTAACTGAAAATGTTGATAAGATAAAGCAAATTGTCGAAGTTTTTGGTGATATTTTTGGGCCAGTGACCTTGAAAAAATAGGCCAAGGTCACCTTTAGGCACGTCATTTGTAGGCCTTTATGACATGCATGTCCAGTAAAAATTAGGAGCCTGTAACTGAAATAGTTGATGGGATAAAAAAGAATATCGAAATTTTTGGTGATATGTTTGGGCCAGTGACCTTGAAAAAATAGGCCAAGGTCACCTTTAGGCACGTCATTTGTAGGCCTTTCTGAGATACAAGTCCAGTAAAAATTAGGAGCCTGTAACTGAAATAGTTGATGAGATAAAAAAAATGTTGAAATTTTTGGTGATATGTTTGGGCCAGTGACCTTGAAAAAATAGGCAAAGGTCACCTTTAAATTTTTCCAGTAGGCAGTCGTCATTTGCAGGCCTTTATGAGATGCATGTCCAGAAAAAAATTAGGAGCCTGTAACTGAAATAGTTGATGAGATAAAAGCAAAATGTTGAAATTTTTGGTGATATGTTTGGGCCAGTGACCTTGAAAAAAAAATAAAACCTTTTTAGGCGTCAAGGCCTTTCTGAGATACAAGTCCAGTAAAAATTAGGAGCCTGTAACTGAAATAGTTGATGGGATAAAAAAAGAATATCGAAATTTTTGGTAGGCCAGTGACCTTGAAAAAATAGGCCAAGGTCACCTTTAGGCACGTCATTTGTAGGCCTTTCTGAGATACAAGTCCAGTAAAAATTAGGAGCCTGTAACTGAAATAGTTGATGAGATAAAGCAAAATGTTGAAATTTTTGGTGATATGTTTGGGCCAGTGACCTTGAAAAAATAGGCAAAGGTCACCTTTAGGCACATCATTTGCAGGCCTTTATGAGATGCATGTCCAGTAAAAATTAGGAGCCTGTAACTGAAATAGTTGATGAGATAAAGCAAAATGTTGAAATTTTTGGTGATATTTTGAGGCCAGTGACCTTGAAAAATAGGCCAAGGTCACCTTTAGGCACGTCATTTGTAGGCCTTTATGAGATGCATGTCCAGTAAAAATTAGGAGCCTGTAACTGAAATAGTTGATGAGATAAAGCAAAATGTTGAAATTTTTGGTGATATTTTGAGGCCAATGACCTTGAAAAATAGGCCAAGGTCACCTTTAGGCACGTCATTTGTAGGCCTTTATGAGATGCATGTCCAGTAAAAATTAGGAGCCTGTAACTGAAATCGTTGATGAGATAAAGCAAAATGTGTTGACGGAGGCGACGACGAAAAACAATAACGAACGCACGCACACACACGTAAAAATTAGGAGCGACGAACGTTGACACACGCACGCACGCACGCACGCACGCACGGAGCCCGAAACCATAGCTCCCGCACCGCGAGCGGCGGGAGCTAATGATAACAGGTACTGCATTCATATATATTGGAATCAAGCAACGCATTCAGCAGCGTTTTCTGAAGCAACCATTAGCACAAAGAATGACATCTTCAGTCAGCTTCGAATTAAGAAGGTATATTGTTCGAGGGAAGAAAATGTACTTTTGTGCCAGTTTCTCATCCCTCCATCAAGAAATTACTAACTGCCTATAATGAACAGTAATAATGGGTCAAGTGCAATTTATTCTGCTTGTTGCTTGTGAAAGACAGCGGCTCCAAACAAACTGGTAAAGTAGTGCCATAAGAAACACTTGATCTTAACAGGACACTATAATGCTGCTTTAACAAAACTGAAATTGAAAGCAATTCAGTTCTACTGAATTATCCCATATCCGAAAAAAATCCAAAAACCAAACTTTTCGCAGCGGTTATCAACCAATTCACTGAGCTGTTGCCGCAAATCAAGTACGAGTGTAACCATACCAAAATATGTTGCTAACAAAGTTTACAAGCACAACAATAGAGTTTTTTAGTGGAGAAACTAAAAAAAAGTTGTGTTGCATTTTCATCCAGCAGATCGTACAATATTTCAAAAGGTTTATGCCTGGTTTCATCATCCCAGCTGCAATGCATCACAGCTGTGCCTCCTTCAGATGCCAGAGCCAAACCTTTCAGCCGAAAAATACGTCTCAGTGCCAAGTTATCACTGACAGAAGAAATCACGCGTAAGGCTGATTTACCTGCTCCAAGTTATGAGAAGAAAAATACCTTTCATTCCACCAAGGATTCATTTTAATGTTGTGCAGGCATAATGGCTCAGGAATAATAATGACTAAACGAGACCACTAAGCTACGGGTGAGAAAATAGACCTCTTCAATCTCTGTTGGAGCAAATTGCTATATCAGTTCATATAAGGGCATGGCCATTTATAATAAGCATTTTTATTTTTTTTTTTTTTTTTTAAATTTCTATCCCGGTAACATGGATACTAAAGACCTCTAAATATTCAGCCAAAGCATAGAACAAATGACCAAAGGCAGGTTCAATGCCATCATTATCTTCAAAAAAATTGAACACCACGAATACTGAGGGATTCATTACACCTATTTACGTCAAAAGAGGAACTCTTGGCACAAAAAGATTACTCTCTTGCCCATATGCACGTCTTGGTGCTGTGGGGTTTTCCCGCTGCTGCTGCTGCTGCTATGTCACCCCCCCAGCGTACGGTTATTATACAAACTACCCACAAACAACCCCAAGTAGGAAAAAGTTAGGACAGTGTGGAAAACGCTCATACAAAACAGAATGCAGTGACTCCTAAATTTACTTTGAATCGTCCATATTTCATTGCTGGCAGTATTAAGACAAGATATTTAACATTTTGTCTGGTCAAATTCATTTATTCGTAGATGCATGTGCATCCACGTCATTCAGGCCTGCAGTGCTTTCCAAAAAAAGTTGCAATGGGAAATTTAGGGGGCTAATGGGTAAAAAAAAAAAAAAAGAGAAGAATAATGACGTGAATTTGAAACAGCTTATATCAGCATCAGATTATAATCATGACTTTGTACAAAAGCAGTATCCAGGAAAGGCCTAGTCCCTCAGGAGCAATAATGGGCCTGGAATTGCCAATCTGCCCACAAATGCCAGAGAAAATCGTTGAAAGGTTTAAAAGCAAGAAGAAATATCAAGAAGGGATTTGGATATTTCACCCTCTACAGTGCATAACATAATTAAAGGATTCAAGAAATCTGGAGGACTTCCTGTGGGTAAAGGGCAAGGGTCAAGCCTCCCCTGAATACTCCTGATCTCTGGTACATCAATGACCATCATTTATCAATGAGTGATATGACCACATGGGCTCAGGATTACTTTGGAAAATCTGCGCAAAAAAAATTGTTAGAACCACCAATGCAAGTTAGAACTTAACTGTGCTAAAAGGAAGCCTAATTTTAACAATGTTCAGAAGCACTGTTTACTTCTCGACAGTAAGGCATCAGTGATGGACCATGACACAGCAGGAACGTATTTTGTGGTCACATGAATCAATATTTATGGTCTTTTCCGGAGGAAATAAACACGGCAGGTCCTCAACCAAAAGAAAAAAGGACCATTCAGACTGTTACCGGCAACAAGTCCGAAAACCACGATCTGTCATGCTAAGAGGTTGTGTCAGTGCCCTCGGCAAGGGTTAACTTGAACTCCTGTAAAGGTACCATCAATGCCAAAAAGCACACTGAAATTTTGGACCAGCATATGTTTTCTTCATTACAACATCATTACAAGCCACAACCACACATATATCAACAGGACAATACAAAACTGCATTCTGCATTGCAAAGGCATGGCTGCATTAAGAAGAGTGTGCGGGGTTTAGACTGGCCTACCTGCAGTCCCACTTCTACCCAACAGACAAAGTGGCCATGAAGACCCATACTGTTGCGAACCTTAAGATTCGTTTGCAGGAAGAATGGGACAAAATTACTCCCAAAACACTTAATCACCTGGTGTCTTTAGTCCCTAAATTTGTACTCTTTGCGCTGATATAGACGCCAGCGTCCGTAAATTACGACATTTAATTCCTAAATAATTCTGTAATTGAAATTCTAAATGTCTTGCTTCACTGGAATAATTTCCACAGTCTGTGTCACACAAATACTGAGTTATAAAGCCTAAATAGGCTCATGCACAACAGGAAAAATTGGCATTATTTTCATTCTGCACAAAGGGGTTAAGTGCAGTGAAAGGCAGTAATAAAGTGTTGAATAATTTACTCTCCCTACTGGAGTTAAAATATGTTGCAAGAATCAAAATGGAAATGTCTTCATTTTTAAAAATCAATAAAATTCATGTGGCGAACCGTTTGGGTTGGCAGACTGCAAAAACAGTATAGAGGCCACAGTGCACTTCTGAAGCATGGATAAATTTTTTTCTGGTTTTTAAGTGAAGTTTAATGGTTGCATACCAAAGGGCTGCTGTTCTTTTGTGTGAATGTCCTTCATGGACATCTTATCACTGCCTGATTCCATTTAGCTGAATATTAGGTGTTTAAAATCCACAGACCAGCGGCTGAATGGAGCATCTGACATGCTCACATACTGACCACTCTGGGTGCTTCAGATGCAAACAGAACTTTAGCCAGACTAATTGGGTTTAATTGTCTTCTTATGAACTAAACTCGGTGTTATATCAGAAGAAAAATAAAAGCAATCATATTTTGTTCAGAATGTCCATGAGGAGATTACAAATGAATTTAAAATTTGAAGAGTAACAACATTTTAATTTATATAGACGCAAACCAATCACGCTTTGCAGGAAACAGCATGGAAAGCAAGCTGCCCTTGTTTTTCCGCGGTATCATTTAGCTAAGCTCATGACAGAGCCGACGCAGAGCTCAGAAGCATAAGCTCTCCATGGCGTATCCTCCGAGCTCTGCATGAAAACCCCATTTGGAGAGTGTAGTATCTTACTGCTGAGACTAGTGCAAAACCTCTCACCTCAATGTCAGAACTGAATCAATCACTTAATTATATTGAGAGTGGTGATTTAATTACTTCTTATTAGTATGTTTTGAAAATTATTGATGAGAAAAAAAAAACACTTTCATGAAACATCCATAAAAAAAGTTAATTAACTCAAGAAATCAATCAGTCCAATGATGCACAACAATGGCAAAAATGCACAAATAATAAATATTCTGTTTTCGCAGTGGAAAGTAAACCCACGTATCATGGACTTTCTAATGCCCGACTGGCTTAACACAACATGAGCAAATAATGATAACTCTGACATCTTATGCATATATGCAGTTCATGAAGCTTATTTGCTAAGTTTCCAGAAATTCATGGCTTCAGGGGCAGTAAACAATTATAGAAGGCAAACATGGCCACAATGGCAATCACCAGTGGTCTGAAACCCTGGAAAAGTTCCAAGAAAAGACAGCCAACACATAATGAAGAAATATTTGCAAGCTATTTTTGAGTTCCCTATTGCAAAAATTGCCTTGCCAGCCTGCTTACTAGGTTTTATGTTAGAAGCCATTTTGTGTAGTGTCAGCCATTTCCTGTATTTTATAGTTTGCTGCTTTACATTCCAGGCTATTTCCCATGGATATATAAGGGTCTGGCTAAATCAAACTTGCCCAGTCTTATAACCATTACCATCCTTTCTTGTAAATGAAAATGTGAGCCCAATTGAAAGGTAACAAATGGCTTGTGGTCCAAGTGTTGAAAAGCAGCAAAGATTCAGCCCAATTCATGCAGGTAATTCTGAGGTCTCCTTGGAGAAGATGGCCAGTTGCACAGAGAGGCTGTCTGAGAGTCAAGTAAGGCCACTCATGTACTGTTTTGGGGACAATGCTGCTGGTACTTTTGCATGGCACGCTTTGCGTCTGGGTCAGTAAGAAACTAGGTCTTGAAGGATTCATATTGCAGCCATCTACAGTACAGTCCACAAAGGCTTCAGGAGAACACTGTTAAAGTAAAATGTCAGAGTAAAAATAGGCACACATAATGAAAACAGTTAGTGCCCAACCAGTGTCAGAAAGGAGTCTCCAGGCCAAAGGCAAGTGATGAGGGCCATGTCAGTTTCTGTTTACCAAAGTCCAAGTTCCATTCATACCATCACAGATGCCTTTTGAACTTTGCAACATAACAGTCCAGATGGTTCTTTTTTTTGGTCCTTGCCCACAGTTTCCAAAAACAATTACTCAGCCCCAACTTTTACATTTGGCTTGAATTGAGCAAAAAGGTGATGTTTAATGTTCAAACTGAGAAACTTTATTTTTTTTTTGCACACAGGGAAAACAGGTGGAACTCTTGCAATTCTTGCTTGATGAACAACAGCTGAAGACTTTTGTTGCGCCACTTACAGTTACTGGTATGGCGCAGTCAGGACTGAAAACTGGGGGGGTGGAGAATCCCCTTAAACAATTATTAGTTCTGACTTGTTGTCAGTCATTTTGGTTAATTGACACATTTTCTAATTATAAGAATAATCTGTTTGCAATTACAAACAGCCTCTTTCTTAATGTGATCTAAGGGCAACTAAATAATTTAACATTTAAATTATTAAATAAATTCATTTCAGAAAAAAAATAATTTACTCAAAAGAAGGCCTATACTTCACAAAAGGTAAATCTTTTTGGCTCATCAGGCCATCTAACTTGAGCTTCATTATCGTTTAAATTGTTGAAATTAAATCAAAGACAAAGATTAGACATGCCTCTACACAATAAGGCTGATTGAAATGCACAAAATTGCACGTCCAAATGAATAATTGTCATCTCACCTTACCGAGGAGAACGAGTCATACCAGATAGTGTGGAGTGTTTTCGGAGTGAACGTATTGTTATTCAGGAAAAATGCTTGAGAACAAGTCAGGACTAATAATTGTTTTACAAGGATGTTCTCCGCCCCCCCAATTTTCAGTTCTGGCTTCGCCACCACGGCAGATGCCTAGCAGATTGAAAGAGGAAAATTCACAGCTCTAATACGTCTGGCATTCAGGGAAAAAAAAAGTCCCGCAATAGATGGTCTCAAGGTTCCACGACTAATAAAGTCACTTTAGAAAAATCTATCCCTTTTTTCAAAACATTCAACATTCCGGAATCTCCTCAATCATGACAGACCTCAATCGATTTCTGGCAAGAACAAGGCAGAAAGTTGGAAAGAAACGTGTGAAGAACAGGCAATAGGAATTAATTCATTTTGTCCTTTCCTTGCTTTCTCTGGTGGGAGGAGGAAGAAGCAAAGATAACTTCCAGAAGCTCAGCATCTTCTGGGCATACAGAGACTGAGGTTTATGTATCCACAGTACAAACTAAGTAAATGCTCCAGAAATGACACACTCACCGATATTAGCACACAAAGTCAGCGTTATTTAACAATCTCAAACTGGCATTACTGCATTGATATTCATGAAAGATTTTCAAAAACGTCAATTTGCTTGATTTTCATTTCAATCCAGAATTTAATCCTTTGGGGAACTAAATTTCTTTACGTATGACACAGTGACTGCTTTAGAAACAAACATAGAGGGAATAAATAGATATACTAATGGGACCCATAACACTTGATCACGCCACAAATAAAACAAATTATTCAAGAGAATCTTGCAGCTCGGATACAAGGAGACACCATTTTCTTCATATGTTTATAAGTCACTCTTGGTACATGGGCAGGGCCGTACGCCACAGATGTATGAAAATAATAGCAATGATGGTCTCTTGCCAGAACTGGCTGAGAATGGGTTGTGTGCTGGAGTATGTGATAACATAAACAAAGGCTCATTTGAAGGCGATATTTTGTGTCTGAGGGAGAAAAAATTCCCGCTGAGGAACAAGAGCTTCCTCCCTGTATGGAAGCTGCCATAAAAAAAGCAACGCATGCCATATTCCTCAAGACAGTGTTATTATTTTCCATAGCTGCATCGCTAATTTGTTTCCTGTTTAGCTGAACCCTTGAATTCCTCTGATAGGAAACTTAATTTAGCTAGTTTGTCTGGTATTTTTCTGACGAGTCAGCCGGAATGTCATGCTGTTTCTTTCGGAAGTTTTCTTTTTGTTATTCTGGCACTTAGAAACTGTAACAACAAATACAGTATGATACACACACACACACACACACACACACACACACACACACACACAAACACACACACACAAACAAACACTGTGCATCCTGGGATAACATGCTGCCTTAATAACAAAGATAATAGCACAGAGGAATTAAAATCTCATTGTAGAAATATGCTAAATGTGGCTTTGAGTAAATAGGGCTTATGTATTTGTGTAGAAGAGTACTTCTGCAAATTTTGGATGTTACACTGGGGGACTGTGGAAATACGAGAGAGAGAGAGAGAGAGAGAGAGAGAGAGAGAGAGAGAGAGAGGTGTGTGCAGTAAGAGATTGGTTGAACAGTGCGTAGCCACTGCCACAAGTTAACCTCCTTTATGACTATCCATCCGTCCATCCATTCCACTTCAAAACCGAACCCACCTGACTACGGGCGACAGAAAGGGACCCACCCTGGACAGCTCACCAAACCATTCACACAACATGCACTCACAAACTCATACCTACAGACAAGTTTAGAGTCTCGAATTAGCCTGACATGCATGTCTTTAGACTGTGGGAGGGAACCAGAGTCCTTAGAGCAAACCCACAAAAACACAGGAGGAACATGCAAACTCCACACAGAAAGGGCTCGGACCGGATTAGGACCCACAAAAATCCTGTTATGAGGCAGCGGTGCTACCCACTGTGTCACCATGCCGTCCCCCTTCATGACCAAAATATACTGCATTAAAGAATTATCATGAAGTTATCTCATATACTGTATATTAGTTTTCCCAAGTATGTACTACTTATTTACAAATGTTAACTGTTTTTTTAATACACTACTTGGACTGCAATTTATATACAGTGTAGTCTGTCTGTGACACTTGGCAACACGTTGAAATGTCATGTCAATACAGCATTTCTGAAGTGAACTGAGAGAGAGAGAGAGAGAGCAAATGATAGAGAATGAAAGAGGGAGAGAGAATGAGAGAGAGGGGGAGAGAATGAGGGAGAGGGAAAGAATGAGAGAGATTGATTAGAGAGGGTGATGGTCAGTCCAGAAGAGAGATCTACATTTTTTTCCACCCTGAGATCATTTTCTCGCCATTTTCTCCCAGGATGAGGAATGGTGTTGTCTGCTGAAAAGGAAAAAATAATCTTCCAAGCGGTCGTGACAACATGAAACATAACTCTCCTCTCCTCCTCTCTCTTCTCTCCCACCCTCATCTTCAGGAGAAATGAAGAAACAGTGCTTTATGGTGATAGAATGCAAGAGGCAGGGGCCCTGGAGACTGAAAAAAATAGTCCTTCCTGGCAGTCCGCTAGCCACTATTGTCGAAGCTACGGCACCCATACCCGCAGCGTTCCCAAAGAAAGCAGTTCCAAATTAACTGTGCAACATTTTGACCGTAAACAGTCCAGCTATTGTTTTCGAACTTGCTTAGAAGGCGGATGCTAGCACTGGCGCGCATAGCTTATGCTCCTCCATCTCACTCAAATGCACAGCTGGGTCTCCGACAGAACAAAAGTTATTTGGCTTCGGCAAATTCAATTCAATTCAATTTCAGTCGTAGACACTATCACAAAGATGCTTAACAGAAAAAAAAGCCAGAAAAGGGGAAATTGAGTAAGCAAGCAAAAACTCCCAAGTGGGAGAGGGGAAAAAAAAAAACAAACATTCAAACGCCGCTGTGAAAAACACGCTCCGAGAAATAAATCTCGGGAAAACCCTGGATACAGAGGGGAAGCCCATTTTCTGCTGGCCAGCCTGGTGTTAGCGGTTAGGCTAACGGTAATGGGGAAGTAATGGGAAACCTGCCGGAGCAAACGACCCTAAAAAGGTTTGGTAGATTATAGCCTCAAGTATGAAATGAGCTGGCAAAATGGACAAAATAAACAAGCCAAGCAGAGAAATCTCATCAGAACTGCGAGGTAATGGATCAACACCAGTGGATGAGAGAAATTCATGCACCCTTATTGAAATTGAAGGATCCTGAAATGTTAAGCCAAAACTGTATTGCCACCTTCTAACCAACAAAAGCAAAGAGAAAAAACAAACAGCTAACCAGACAGTTCGGTTGCTCATGACCAACACCTGCATCCCTAGATACTTGTATTACTTGTCACTCATGCTAGATACTAGATACTTGTCACTCAAGTAGTATTGAAAGATAATCATTTGGCCTCAAGCTAAAATCTACAGGCACAAACTAATTCACAATATATACGTTCCTATCAAGTGCCTGATTCAAACCTAAGCTCTAAATACAATAAGCAAGAAACAGGGCTCTTTTTTTTTTTTTTTTTTTTTTTTACCTTCGAGCCAAGGTCAGAAGGTCAAATACAAGGTCATTAACTGATGCACATATATGACTTATTATCAGTCCCTGATACAATCCTAAGCTCTGAATGCAGTAATATGTCATAATATATCTTGCAATTGCATATGCCTCACAGGTAACTGGACAAGCAATCTATTGGGTTATTAATGGATATGCTTCATTGAACAGGTCACAAACTGATACCTCATACATGACTTCTTATCAGTCCTTAATGCAACCCTAAGCTCTAAATGCAATAAGCAAGAAACAGGGCTCTTTTTTGTACCTTTGAGCAAAGGTCGAAAGGTCAAATCCAAGGTCATGAACTGATGCATGTATATGACTTAATATCAGTCCCTGATACAAACCTAAGACCTTAGAATCTTAATTAATCTTAATTTCTTCATAATTTTTTAATTTCAACCAAAATTGATAGGCGTTGAGATCTTTTTGCTACTAATGGCAATGGAAAATATAAATAAAATTGGCTGGCAATGCTGAGCTGCAGTTTGTTCATAAGATACCTTGATGGACGCGGCGGCAGTGACAAATACGGTGACGACAGAACGAACATAAAATCCATGAAATCCCCTACTTTGTTCAGGGATACAATCATTCGGAGAAAATATATCAATAAAAATCCTTCAACACCTATAATACCCCAGCTGTATTAGTCAGTGTCCTGATTTAAGGCACTGTTCCAAGACCAACGCTAAAAAAAAAAAAAAAAAAAAACCTGATATGAGTACCACATAATTTATTGGAGAGTGAGGAGCTACAGTACATTCATGTATTACTGAAATATTACCAATCATGACTTTCTAATATGGCTCTGCTGTTCCATTAATATGCCTCATTTATTTATGAGAGAAAAAAAAAAAAAAAAAAAAATATATATATATATATATATATATATAAAAACACACACAGTATTTGCGGGATATTTTCATTTGTGAGCAACATCAGAAGCCACCGCAACAGGAAAGCTTGCACTATTGAGTTATCAGTAATTTCCCCAGTCAAATGGCGGTCATAAATCAGCTGGACTCTTTATATCACAGTCTATTTCAGCGCTCTGCCAGCAAAGGTGTTAGAGGAACCCCATCACACCATATCCATTATAGCAGAGTATTGCTTGTCATCAGATGCAATGTGATTCCAGGATAATCATACTGGATTGCAGATGCAAGCAAAAGGGTGTCTCTCTATGATATTGCCATTATAACTGGAGTTATGCTCAGTTACCACAAACATTACCACATAATGAGAGTGGAAAGTTGCTGACTCGAGCACTTCTGCTCCAAGGTAAATGGGACCTTAGCAGCTGCTGGGAATGAATTTCGATCTGAACCTCTGTGTACTCCAGAAATCACTGTCACAGCAAACCAAACGCCGCTTTATCGAATGCCAAACTCATATAAGACAGCAGTCCTTTTTCACTCTCCCATTAATATGGAAACTAAGGATCCAATTGAGCCAAGATGACCTCAGCACTTAAAATTTAATGGGGGAAAATGTGTAATGAATAAAAATGCATAACCGCTGGGGTAGTGTTACTGAGTAAAACGTGTGGTTAGTCTTTAATCCAAGGTCCATAGGTTCAAGCCTTAGATGGGACACTCATCCATTCATGATCCGTTCTGTTTTTTTTTTTTTTTTTTTTTTTATTTGATATCTCCAATCCCACCCCAATTTGGAATGCCCAATCCGAGAACTATGTACAAGGCTTGCTCGTTTGCGACCCCTTGTTGCCAGCTCAGAAGAGAGAGACAGTTCGCTCTCCTCCGAAGTACGCGCCTGTCAGCCCCTGCATCATTACACTCATTGGTCGAAACTATCACAAGTTCAGAATGAGGGCGGAGGATATCTGAACATGAGCAAGCTCAGAATCTCACTGACGAGCACCCGGATGGCCAACAGGAGGCGCTTGAGCAACGAACAAGGCAATCATTTTAATATCCCTTCCTGGCAGTCCATTCCCAATTTGCATCCCTACAGCACTTCAGCCAATCGTGTGCTGTTCTGAAAAAGCTGCTGACCGCTGCTGGTTGGTACGACCGGGGATCGAACCCGTGCTGTAGTAGTCACTACTGCACCGCAACTGCGGCGCCTTAACCGAATGAGCTAACTCGGCAGCCGTGATCCGTTCTGTTTAATTGCGGGGGGCTGGAGTCCATCCCAGCATGCAATGGGCGAGAGGCAGGAACACACTCTGGATGCTCTACTAATCCACCACAGGGATCATAAGGCCATTCACTGACACACTCATTCAGATATTTCATTCCACTTGAATTCGCTTCTTTCAAAAATGCATTGCACTGCTTCACACTTCATTATCTCCCGCCACAAAGCAGATGAAGACATCGGAATGAGTGCGTCCTTTCCTTTGTTCATACGCCCGTCAAGCTTCTTCTTCGGGCTGAAACTCCTAAACCGTGCAATATTTCCCACCAAAATTTAATATATGGAAACATCTTATTGTGTGAATGTGCCTTTTCACACTTCCGTTTGTTCTGCTGTCCGTCTGTCTGTCCCTGCACCGCATTTGCTAGATGTCAGCCATCTTGTTCTTTTCCAGGCCAGAACTCCCAAACCGTTCACAATTTCTCCACAAAATATTCTATATCGATGCATGTTATGGTGTAGATGGGTGTTTTCATATTTCTGTCCATCCTCCTGTCTGTCTGTCTGTCCCCCCACCACATTTTATTTCCATGCCAGATATCATCCATCTTTTCCGGGCCAGATCTCCTAAACCGTTCAGTAATTTCTCAACAAGAGCGTACATATGGCTACATTTTATTGTGTCGATGTGTCTTTTCATACTTCCGTCTGTCCTCCTGTCCTCCCCTTGTTTTTTATTTCCAGGCCAGATATCAACCATCCCACGGTGGGAGATCTGAATGTTTCATGCTTATTCTGAATCACTTGATTGAATGGCCAACACATACATGTACATGCTGGGACTCGCATGCAAATTTTAATTTAAATTTATGCAATGTGCACCAGAAAGGGGAATTGGTTCTGAGATACTGATACTGCTGAGGGGTTTGTAACAACAAAGCAAATATACTCTAGTAGCTCCAGCCAGTTTACATATTTACATAACCTGTCTGCACATGTATCAGTCCTCCGCTTTCATGAGCAAACATGATGATATTCAGATGCATGTCCACAAACCGCGATCACACTGACGGAAATATGTACTGTTATTTGACAGAAAATGGGAGACGTGCCCCTTTCAGTGAGCATAAGCTTTCTTTTCAGCTTGCACTGGTTGAAACAGAGCAGAAACATTTTTCCATCAAATGCAATCATGGGAAAATTGTACTCTGTGGATTGCATTGGCTCAGTGATTCAGTGCAGGCCATATACCCATAAACCTGCATTGGAGCATAAATTGCTTTAAAATGAACCAGAATCAATTTTATGTGGCAACCTTGTATTGGTGCAACACGATGCGACAGTATGATAGTGAGATACATTTTGGCCGGCATAGAGAAAACTACCCATTGGTGATGCTCTGAAATATGTTGCACATGCAACTGTTGAAAAGTGTGTATCAGTGATGCATGTTCGCTCACTTCCCAGCAATGATGAGACGGACTTATTAATCCTTGTTGAGATTAATTTACATGAAATTCTATTCACTGCATCAGAAAAAAAAGCAGTTCTGAGCAATTGGAGCTTACGGCAGTCCTACCCACGTCTCGTTTTCCAGTTTCCAGAATCGAAATTGTACCCGACAGCAGCAAGACCCAGTCTATGAGCCAGTTCAATCAAAGAGTGAAATGGGTTGGCCTTAAAACTTGATGAAAAATTCAATGCAGTTTTTTACTCTTTCTTAAAATGGATGAATATAATTTCCATGGGCCCCCACTTAAAATTCAGCGCAGGTTTGGCTTGATATAATGCCACAAAAAATGTGGCCAGATTGAAGGACAGGAATGGGCGGCAATCGCTGACACGAGTCCCAGGAAGGAAGAACCTGCCAGGGCTATGAAATGAAACCTGGATTACCCAACAGCTCCGAAAAGCCATTTTCAGGGTCCATTCCAGCAAGTAATTTTGAAGCAACTGTCATGTAGATACAAGAACGACAGTTTCACAAGGCCATGCACTTCAAAAAGCGAAAACTTTCCGTGTTAGCGCGACTATATTGCAAATTATTTTTACCCGTTAGTCTTCAACACCTGCTAAGACATGACAATCTAATTTTCAGCAACCTTCAAGCCGACACAAATACGCTGCACAACAGCAGGCAGCAAAACAAACTCAAATTGTTTGGTCTGTGATGGTTTATGCAGCATCTGCTGATATACTGCACTTAGATGATAATAAATAAATAGATACATAAAAATTGAATCCCACCCCACCATTTTTAAGTGCCATGTCACAACTGCATCAACAATGACACCTGTAACAAAATTGTGTCAGTACAAAATGGTAACCACCTCGGTTGAGGCTGTCCTCTTCATTATTACTGACATCCAACACAGTATTTAGCCCCTGACGGTAGTTCAATCATGGAAACCATTAAAACAAAAATGTGTATGTTATCATAACTATTTTTCTGATATGTTATGTTGGAAATATCTTTTTTACCCAATGATATCAACACCAAATTATGGACACCCCAGGTATTTTAGTTTTATGGTGTCCCATTATTGGAATATGGGTTCTGTGAGTGCTGTTTGTCTTTGATATCCGCATTTTTTTATGCGTGGTTTTGTCAATAAAACAAGTACAGACGAAAAAGATGCTCAGCAGTTTCCGAAACTGATACCGAACAGAAGAGTCGTAAAACGCGCGGCTAAGGTGCAGGCATGCGGCACATTTCGCCGCCGGCAGATGGTTGCGAAGAAAGAGCCGGAAAAAGGGAGCTGAGAGGGCTTTATCAGAGGGGAATGAAAGGGAGCCTGGTACGCCCCGAGGTGGACTGGCGCTGAACAAGGAGAGGGCTTCCCTGCCGAGCCAGCGCGCCGAGCCCAGCTGCTGAGTACCCCTGCCACCCCCGCTGGCCACGACAGTGTGAGCCACACGCAGATGAGAGACTGAGTCCCACACGCTGCCACATTTTTACAGGCTTTGCAGCAGCCCTGCGCTCTCACTGGAGATCTACCAGGGTGAATTCCGGTCAACTAACTCCATCAAGACTCTTCTTTTCCACAATTTTAATGGTCAACATCCTAACAACAGGGTGTAACAACACTAAAGCGTGCCTCCAGGTTGTCTTTACTTAGCAGACCCTGAGCAGTCTTAGGAATAAGCTCCTTTGAGGTTTTTTTGTTTTGTTTTTTTTTTTTTTTGGCTAGGGAACTTGATATGCCTCCATCATTTTGCTCTCTGCAATATCAATATCCCACTGTTTGTCTGACTGATCTAACATCATTCATCATTTAATGTTGCTAATATAGTCAGGAAAAATGAAACTTCATTCTTCAAAGTTCAGTGAGTACGAGCGGCAAGATAAAACTAAGAAATCATTGTTTGTCGTGCTGTTTGGAGACAATTGCTTATGCTGCCAAAGACATCAAACCTGCAGTGAGCTTTAGCCACATTTAGAAATAGGTCCTTATAATGAAAAGCCACAGCAAAGGATGTCTTCGGTTTCAGAGCAGAATACTGACAATGAGCAGAATGTCAGGATCAAGTATGTGTGCAAGTTTATCATAGGTCTTGATCTCATCTCATTCATGAATTAAAAGATTAAGTTGCTGAGGCCTAATTCAAGTAATGAGTACAGCACTTCACAAGGTTGCAAGGAATTCTTCTTCATTTTTATTTCTTCAAATTTTTATATATTTTTATATTTGGCATCTACAATCCCACCCAAATCTGGAATGTCCAATCGGTGAATTATGTGCAACGTACAAGCATGCTCGTATGCGACTCATGCTGCCAACTTGGGAGAGCATAGACAGTTTGTGGCTATCCTCTGAAACATGTGCCTGTCAATCACCACTTCATAACACTCATCGCTCAAAACTTGCTCAGCTCAGAGCTTTCTCTTGAGCTCAGGATGAGAGGGGAGGAAACTCAAACATGTTTAAGCTTACAGTTTTACTGACAAGCACCAGGCTTGCAAGCGATTGAGCAACAAAAACTGCTGACCCAGACCAGCTGCATCCTTCCCATATCCTGGCAGTGCAAAGCTGATAGCGCGCTGCTCTGAAAAGGCCACTGGCCACAGCCGGTACTGGCACAGCTCGGATTCGAACTCAGGCTGTGGTGGTTACTGCTGCTCTGCAATGCGGCGCCTTCAAAATGAATGCAAATTGCCACACAGCTGTAAGGAAGATAAATAATATTCCCAGTTATAGTGCTGTGGTCATCAAACTAGTTTTAAAATTAGCAAACATTACCCAAATGAACACAAAATGCAGTTTTTGAATGATAGTTTTTCCTTCCATTAATTAAATGATCTAACCCTACCTGGCCCTATGTGGAAAAAAAGTAATTGCCCCAATCGCTGCTTAATTAAACAATTAAACAAATTTAATTGATAATTGGTTTCCATTTCACTAGACAAACACAGTTATGCTTAGTGCAAGGAATGTAAACATCAAATAAACAGAACCCGTCCGGTGGTGTAAGGTAGGCAAAAAGCAGCACATGATGCCGCAATCTAAAGAAATTCAAGAACAGATGAGAAAAGAAGTTGTTGACATCTATTAGTCTAGAAAGGGTTAACGAGCTATAGATGAAAGGACTCCTGCAAATCACAGAGACGGTCAGTATCTACAAAACTACAAATTAGTGGTGAACCTTCCCAGGAGTGGCCAACCTACCAAAATTTCTCTAACTATGCATCAACAACTCATTAAGGAGGTCACAAAAGAACCCAGACTACCATCTAAAGGATTGCAGGCCTCACTAAAGTGGTTAGCACTGCTGCCTCACAGCAAGAAGCTTGTGGGTTCAAATCCGGCCTGGGGCCTTTCTGTGTGGAGTTTGCGTGTTCGCGTGGGTTTCCTCCGGGTAATCCGGTTTCCCCCATCCACAAAAACATGCATTATACTAACACTCGCACTAGTATCCCTGACCAAGGTATTGGCCTTAGAACTGGAGTTGGTCCCCGGGCACTGCTCTGTAGCTGCCCACTGCTCCTAACTATAGGATGGTTCAAATGCAGAGGACAAATTACCCCACGGGGTTCAATAAAGTATATCTTATCTTACAATTACACAATAAAAAAGAAAATAGGCAAAAACAGCATCCATGGAAGACAAGCAAGGCAAAAACCAGTGCTGGCTAAAAAGAACACTAAGACTCATATCACATTTGCCAAAAAAGAAAAGAAAAAACTTAATGACCCCCCCATGGTTTTTGAGATAATATCCTGTGGACTGATGAGTGGAAAGTGGACATTTTTTGAAAGACATGGGTCCTATTACATTTGGCGCAAAGCAAACACAGCATTCCACAATATAAACATTATGCCAACAGTTAAATAAGGTTGTGGTAGTTCAATGTTCTGGGGCTGCCTTGCTGCTTCAGGATCTGGGCAACTTGCCATAATTGATGGGAGCATTAACTCTGCTCTCTACCAGAAGAGCTCAAGCACAGTTGGGTTATGCAGAAGGACTATAATCTGAAGCACAAAAGTGAGTCCATCTTTGAATGGCTCAAAATAAGAAAAAAAATGAAGGTTTTGGAGTCGCTCAGACAATGCACAGCTTGAATCCGATCGAGATGCTACGGGATGCCATTAAACAGGCAGTTCGTGTACGAAAACTCTCCAATGTAGCTGAATTAAAACAATTCCGCAAAAGAGAGGAGAGCAAAATTCCACCACAGCAAAAAAATAACTAAATAAATAACCAAAAAAAAAAACTCATTGCCAGTTCTTACAATTTGATTGCAGTTGCTGCCACCATGGGCAGCACAACCAGAAATTAGTTTTAAGGGCCAAATGGTAATATAACTCCTTATCTTAATTTTGTAAAATGATCATTTAAATGCTGCATTTTTTTTTACCCACGCTATCTTTGTTGTGCATTTAAGTTCTGAAAAATCTGAAAAATTTATGGGTTATGGTTCTGCCTCATGTGTGCTGCCTTGTCATTGTGATTATTTCTTTTATATTTGTAATTGTGCCTTTTCTCCTGTGCCTCACTCTCTTGATTTATTTTTCAGCTTTCTTTCCGCTGTCTGAGGATTGATTCACTCTTGCCCTGTGCTCCTGTGATGTTGTTTGACGGCCTTCAGCATGCCAGCATCTCGTTGTCCAATCACGTTTCCTCATTCGGAATCGGCTCTGGTATTTAATTCATTACTCCCACCTGTGCTTAACTCTGGGTCTCGCTAAACTCTGAGTGAATGCATTCTCTGATAGGATCATTATGTACCCCTACTAACCAGCACTTATTTGAGGTTATTTGTATATATTTTGTCACGTAGTATTAACCTTAATTAACTCATTAGCGTGCGCGAGCGTTTCTAGCTTTTGTAATTTCTTCCTAAGCTTTCCCTGTTTAACTATGTTTAAAGCTGCGCTTTCCTTCGCTTCTCTCATGGTGTTTTTATACTCCTCACGTTTAGATTACTTTAATCTAAACCGTCTAGTTTGATTGACTGTCTCAGCGTCTTGTCTCGAGTCATTATTGTTAACCCAGTTGTCGTGAATTTGTTTATTAATCCCATGTGTTTCTGTTTCCTTCTGAGATTGCCTTCCGAGTCCCCGCCTCCTCCCGTGTGTATTTCTGTGGGAAGGAGGGAAGTGATCCTCAGACGGAACTTTGTTGGCTATGCGCTACATTGTGAAATCTCAGCTTCCTGTGCCTTTCGAGTATTTCCTTTGTGCGATTCCCGAGCCTTGTGTTTTGCTGCACCCACGTCTTGTCTCCCTTTTGTCTAAGTCTCCCAGTGTTTCCGTCAGTCTAGTTAGGTGAAGTTTTTGTTTTCTAGTTTAGCCACTCATTGAGTGTGTGCCTTTGTTTCCCCCTGCCTTGGGCTGTGTACCTTAGTTTTTCCCATTTGTTCAGTGCATTGGCACAGTGTTTTGTTTCTGGCCTGATTGCCTGCTTTTCTCATTTAGTGTTTGGTGTTTACTTAACTCATTGTTCCTGCATCTGGTGTCCCCCGGACCACTTCTTGACATTATGACAAATATGCAAAAATAAGGGAAATCAGCAAGGGGGCAAATACTTTTCAAAGCAATGTAAAATTAAAATGTTTGTATGCAGGTACCTCACTAGCAGCTCTGAAATACTACTTGACATGAACTCACACAAATGGAATGAACTAGATACTGAAGTATGATATGTCTTAAGCTGCTTTCACACTGGACACGAAACAAATTTTTCGGATGACAGATTACAGTGTCAAAGCAAAGATGCGAATACACGCATTTTGCGTGTATTCGCGTCTTTGCGTTGACTTTGAATGTAATCTGTCGTGCAAAAAATTTGTTTCGCGTCCAATGTGATAGCAGCTTTATGCAGGAAGGGGGCACTTGTCAAATCTAAAGGGAGCAACACAGTGTTATGTGTCAGATTCTGTACAGTATCTTGGTATCTCTGCTTTAATCCATAATGCTCCGCATTCCTCTCCTGGGGATCGTTATCAACACGGATAATGACATTGTACCAAGACAGCCATTCAAAAAAATGATCCTTTGAAGTATTCAGTTAAGCTCAGCCTGTCCTGTTATTTTTTTCCTCTTCTTTTTTTTGTCCTCTCCACTCAAGTGCAACACAGTTAAAAATGGCCTTTATTTCTATCAACAAACAAAACAACATCATTTGGTGATGTGGCCATGACTGCCTTATTCATATCATTGAAAAATTCTGAGGGGGGGGGGGAGGAACCAGTCCATACAACAGAACAAAATCAAAATATGTGAGAGGGGGCATCGCTTCCTTTGCCCAAGCTCTGCCAGAAACATGTCTTGTGCCCCTGGGAAAGCGGCGACTTTCCAACATATTTATCATACACGCCAAATGGAAAATGACGTCGGGGCCAATAAGATGTATGGAAGCAATTATCCCAGTGGCATTAGCTGGAATGGAGTGCTGCGGCATCGCAGTGCCTCAGCTCTCTTGGCTGGCTATCTGGCCCTCTCTCACTGGACTGCTTTGCAGTGAGTTTGCTGTTAATCATGGATTCTGGCTCACGTCAAATCCCATCCTAACATTATGAAAAAGCAATATGGCGAGACTGAAAAATGTAAAAGGAGTCATCTGTTTTTTTTTTTCTCTCGTTTTTGTAAGTCTCCTGCACGGAGTGCCGTAAGCAAGAAAAATATACTGCATTCTTGTCGCTTTTATTCAAGTAAATGTTTTTGCATGGAGTATGTGATAAAATGAGATTCATCAGATGCGAATGCCCTTCCATGGGAAATAAATATATACAAAAATATGCACATCAATTTGTTGCACTTTCAAATAGTACTATGTTGTTTAGCTTAAACATCTCAATGTGGTCATTTTTTTGGTTTTGTTTTATTAAGTAATGTTGTATGCATTGAAAAATTTGCGAGCGCACGTTTTTCACTGAAATACCATTCAATTTCTGCCTGACCCAAGCAATGTGTGTAAATGGTAACTACAGAGCGATAAATTGGAGCAAAAATTAACTTTACTTGCTCATATGCAAGGCTAATTGCCAATAACCATCTGTTTTAAAAAAATGGCATTAATCAGACAGCCAGCCTTGAGGGAAGAGGGGATCTCAGACTATAAAAATGGTGCTTAGCAACAGCGCTCTAAGGCAGAATTGACTAATGAGACCTTATATGACATACCTGATTTCTCACATGCCTGAGTGGCTTCAGAAATTTTCAGTTTTACACTAAATACACTCATAAAGGTAAAGTGACATCTGCAGATCGCATTTCTTGAATATTACGGTATTAGGATTTCATAAGTATCACTAATGATAGTAAATAATTCACTGTGTCATGTATTTTAGTAATTACAGACACTTATCTGACGGGATTGCAATGATATAATTTGAAATAACAACCAATCAGGTACTCAGTCAGAACAGGTGATTTAATTTCAGCAAAAATATGTTTTTTTGACCATAGTGGCAACAGGTACCATCCGACCATAACTTGGTAGAACAATAATGGGTCCAGTCAAGAGTTACCTCATTATTTTTATGAACAGAACCCAGATAATTCAGGGGTTCCATGTCATTTATACCATCCTGCTGCCGTTGGCCGCCTGTCCCATAGGTATGTAACAGGTATCATCAGTCATCATTGAATTATCAACAAAATAAGTACTGCTGTATAATCTACTGTACCTCTCAACCAGAGTAAACAGGAAGTTCTTCTAGACATAACCTGATAGCTTTTGCTCCTTGCACGCCAAAAGATGGTTCCCAAAAGAACTATAAAGGTTTCCCCAATGAAGACCTGACTGACCGAAGGAATATTCCAGAACCTTTTACTTTTGTGAGAGGGTTCTTCCATCATGTGATCGCCAGTGAGAATTCGGAGCTATTCATTAGTAGCATGTCCCCATTACCAGGACTGTATTTGACATTACTGCTCAGGAAAAGCAATGGCGACCTGTCACACGTGGGGGGCTCCACTCCATCTTCATAATGACTGGGACCTTGCCCCAAAGATGATTTATGCTGCAATATAGGAATGAGACACATACTCTGCTGGGTGATCCAGAGTAACCTGTACACTGGTGGGATGTAGTAGGGGTGACGATGTGTAATTTGGGGATGTTAAAGACTCCGAAAAATTGCGATATTCATTTTAAAGGGTTGTAATTTACTTCACGTGTACGGTCTGGACAGGCTCATTCTTTTGGCCATCTGTTACTCCTTCATTATCTCCGCACATCTGACTCTCTTCCAGCATTCTTGTCCATCTCTTGATTTTTAAGTTTCTTTGTGACAATCTTCTCAAGAGAGTGCAATAAAAATTAAGCATACTTTTCTTTTGTTCTTTATGTAGAACATAATCAAAGAAATACTACCCAGTAAAATGTTCAGTGCCAAAAATCAAGCCTTATTTTATGGGTGAGGAACTTCATCCAGAAAGGGGTGGAATCTTTTATTTCAACTGAGCAGCAACACTCATGATTCCACCAATCAGCTATTAGAGTCTTTGCTAAGGCCCTTGATAAGTAGGATCTGGTGCGTCACTGCTTGGTTGGAATGAAAGCCTGTGTCCACACTGGACCTTTCTGGATGAAGTTCCCCACCTCTTCTTTGTAGAGCAGGCCAACATATGAGCCCTGCTGGACAAACATGTTCAACATTAGTGATTAATGCACACTGGACAGTACTGTGCATGGCATAGGCCTGTTCTGTTTACACCTCAAAAATTTCCAAAGACAAAAAAAACTTGAGAAAAAAATGACAATTCTTGACTGTCTTCATAGATCTGTGGTGATTATCTAAAACAGAAACAAACACCCATTGGCACCCCCTCCCAAACTGGATAAAAGATCATTTATGCCAAGCTTCCCTCTCAATGTCAAGCAAAGGGGATTTGCTGACCTACAGTGTGTCATCCACATCAGCAGATGCACAAATGTTAATATAGTCACACCAAACATGGCTGCCATCTCTAATTCCGCAGGCAGGGTAATAGGGGTTGACAGGAACAAATGTGGAGCCTGAGGCCATTCTGTGACGGAAGGAGGGCAGAGCGGCCATCTCAGCCACGAAGGTCAGGGGTCATGGAGCAAAGACATTTACATAATGAGTTTTCAGTAACTAATTAAATATAGTTCAATACAGCACAGTTCTGATTTAACTCTTTGTCTAAGAAACAGCAGGCTGTACGTTAATTGGATACTGAAATCCTCTTTTTTTTGTTGAGGGGGGCTGGGGGGGTGATAATGTTTTCCTTTCTTATATGTTGGCATTGCATTTTCCCACACACCATGCACAAAATGGCACAAACTTGAAAACTGTCACTGCAATTTTTGAGAAAAAAAAAAATTTTTAAGTTTGGACTGGTGGTGCCTCTGAAACAAAGGTCATAGGTTGACCAGCATCAATAACGCACCTTTTTCATGCATCAGAAATGGTCACAAGAACTGTGTCAAGATTCCCGTCAAAATTGCTTGAGTTATTGCATTTAAAAATGTAAAGTCTGAGCTGGTGGTAGCCTCACAGGAAAGGTTCAACGGTCACACAAGGCAAATCTGTAATATCCCCAAAAACTCTGTTTTGGGGCTATAAATAGCCAGCTGACGAAAAAAATTATTCGGTAAAGTTTAATTTAGGGAATCATGAAGTGAGTTGAAGCAGTCATAGAGGTCCGAAAATGCTTATTGTGCATTCAGACATTGTCGTTAAGTTTATTCGCCTCATAAAGAAATGGCTGAGGAGTTGTTATCTCCTCAAATGCCTTTCTTATTTTAACACGAGTTGTTGGTATCACTATTCATTATTGTTTGTTTATTTTGAATGGCTCCTTGCCTCACGCCTGAATTGTCTTGCCCTATGAGCCTTTCCCCTCAAAATTGTCACTGTATTGAACGTTTTAAACCATTTAAGTGAATGATATAGCCCCAAAACTTTTTTCCACCATGAGCAAATTCATTGAAACAGATTGATCTGGCCATGTGTCAAAATACAACATGCGAGAGAACAGGATCGCTGTGTTTGCAGCTTACTACTTACCATTGGGATGCTGATCTCAAGCAAAAGTATGAAGTGGTGTACAGGTCCTATGCGATCCAAAAAAATCACTAATATAGAAAAGCTATGTGGCTGCCATACTACATTGGCCAGATTTCACAGCACAGAGCCAGAGCAATCTACATGGTATACAGTAACCCAAATTAAACGATAAAGGTATCATTCCGCCATTAACCCTATGTTGCATGTTGTCCAATATTTTGGGCGTAAGTGGGGTTTATTTTCTCTATGCTCATAGATACCCTGAAAACACAAAATGTACATTTTACTGGACATTTCCAGATAATAATTTCCTCAATAGGTGTCTCTCTGATTAGTCACATGATCTACCACAAACAATTACAATGGCTGCATCCACAAGTAAGAGGTAAATTGACGAAAGTCAGAAATAGTCTTATATTGTTCAAGTTTTGATCAGACTTTTTTTCTGTTGAGGGATGGAAATTCATTATATAGCACTAACTGAAAACACATAACCTACGTAATGCATGTCTATTTGTTGGAATACATCTGAATCTATGCTCTATCAAAAATATTGGACATTATGCATGCCGAGTAAATAGTTGAAATAAGCAATGTCCAGAATACAGATAAATCATCATGCATATCAATAACCAGGTTTCTTCAACTTCACATTATTTCTGTCAATCCGCATGCATAATGTCCAAAATATTGGATGCAGTGTGCATCCCACAAGCATAATGTCCAAAATAATGGACGGACAGACAGACCACCCACTTGCAGCCCCCCACACACACACAAAATATTGCACCAAATCCCAACAAATGGTCGAAGGCATTAGTGCTCTCTGGATCGAAGGGTTAACTGTTGCTCTCGCTAGCCTGATGGTCATGTGACTTTGAAGTACTTAACATGGTTGATACCACATTCTTGTTGCTGCACTTTACGCTTTTATGGAAATAAGCAGTATCCAGTATATATTGGTGCATTGTGCCGCATGTAGTATACATGCTATTCTGAACACCAGCTGAATCGGATGGCCCAGACTCTCAACATAACATCTCAGTCTCTATCTCAGCTTGCCTCACATAAAACTCTGGCTGGCAACCAGCCCAGTGTATGGTGCGAAGTTAATGTCGCATGTCGGCAATACTATCGGCCTATGGCCTCAAATATTAAGGCTTTTCCATTACCTAAGGAAAGAGGACAAAATGAAAACAGGAGCATTCCATGTATAAGCGACCATTCCTTACTTCACTGAGTCAAGAAAGTTGTCTTTTAAGTCAAGTTCAGTGATTTTGAAGGTGCTCTCCCTAATTACTCACTTTAAAAACAGAAATAAGTGTACAATAGGCTCACCAGGGAGCAAAAAAAACATCTGATTCATGCTTATTAAGTTCAATGATTTTACATGACAATAGATGATATATCTGCAACACCCATGGGCTGAAAATTTTAAATACTGTGCGATACCACAGAAATTATTGGTGCTCCTAAATTTTATTACTCCGCCACTTAGCATTTTGATAATACTGCCTTTCCAAGTCGTTGCAGTAGCACAAAAACTACCAGTGGAAAAAGTCTACAGAGCTGCTATATTGTACCCCTAATTTGTCAAATTTGATCGATAAATGCAGCACTTACAAAACAATGTGTGTTAATTCCATGGATTGATATGAGCACAATTGTTTCTTCACACAGGAAAACGTGATCACAGCTAGCTGACACTGTCAGTTCCAACAGAGACTGCTTTTCATGGGCTTACCTTCTGGGAATATGCCTTTGTCTGACAGGAAAAATTTCCTATGAGCTACATAATTCTAATATCCTAAAAAATTTCACATTTTCCATGATTTAGCTGACCAATAGTGTCTGGTTTAAACCAGGTATCACCTGGTCCTTTGTACGTACAAAAATGTTTTTTTTTTTCCTTGTTCCATTTACTCTAAAATTAATCTTGAATTGTGAATTTGAGTGTCCATATTAAAATTCTGAAGATTCAAAAAAAATACAATAAGCCATTATGTATCGGATGTCGACTGATCTTTAGGATGCTAGTGCCAAATTCCAAAGCTTAATTCTAATGTCGAAAGAGGAGTGCACAATGCCTCTGATAAAGAAGTGACAAAAAGTTGCCAAATACAAATAAACATGTTCACTTAAGTGTGGTGAAATACCAATACAATACAATATAAAATGTTGTAGATATGCTTTCCTTGGTATTACTCACTCCCAGGCACATTTCAAATCATCCAGAACAAGTACTCTTCAGATCTTTAGATGCCCTATAGTCTTGTTAACAAACAATGACTGATCTTCCAACATAAAAAAATGTGGCTGAAGAACATAAAAGATTCAGCCTTACATCAAGCTATCTGATTAGAAATAACATGAATTATGAATAGATATTACTCTAAACATAAAAAATCTTTCCTTACCCATAAAATATTCATGTCTATATGAAGCCTTTGTGCCCTGCAGCCAAGGTCACCTAAATGGACAGTCAGCTCGGATTTACTTAAGATGCAAATGCAAAATCTGCTCGGATGCACACAGCCTATGATGATAGGCTAATTACGTGCAGCCCTAGCACTTACTTGGAATAACACAGAATAACATTCACTCGCCTGGCAATTTGGAGCCGATCAACTGCGATCAGTCAGCATTTTCCTGAGCAAAGTTTCTCAATGAGGACATTAAAACGAGAATGGATTAAAAAATGCAAATAAAACCTTGCCACAAAAGGATATTGTTATCCTGTGGAGCACTATACAGCCAAACTAACGACCTGAGTTTTACAACATAGAATGCAATTGCGTGAGTAAATTTTGCACTGAGGACCTAGAGTCACTAAACGTTGGCAGTGGGTTTAATGCATGAAAAACACCCCCTGCCCAATAAAGCAATAAAACACCTGAGCAAATTTACTAAACTGTCCTACTGGCCCAAGAATGTACTCAGTACATTTTAAATGTGGGAAAATTCTGGCCCTTAGTGTGCAATTGAATATGAGCATCTGCTAAGTGAATGTAATTGGATGTAATGGTGCTTTTTTCACGGGTTGGCCCTCATACAAATGTATTTTCCAGGATTCTGAAGTGCAGCAGCAAGATACTAGAGGAGATTTTGCTGACAAATGCACAAGAAATAGCCAGGGCAATTTATCAAGGCTTGCTGCAATTACGAGTGAGTTTATCGAGCTTGCCTTCCAACACCTTGGTGAATTGGGTGTGAACTTTAGTTCAGGCACAAGAGTGCGACCATCACAGCATGAAATCCCACACGTTCCCGAAAGCCGAAATGCTCAATTTCCATTCACTTCTCAAGGGCTCCAGAAGCTCCCCTTATATCCTACACATACTGTGGGAACCCAGACTCAACACAGAGAACACTTGACAGCAATATTGACAATGAAAGCCAGTCTCTTTCTTCATTCACAAAATGAGAAAATATCCGGCCACACTGCAAACAATGTTTGCAAACAGCTATTTGCAGCACTGAATGCCTCCAGTTACACTTAGAATTGTAATATGCATAACTGTTCATAGCCTGCAGGGGTATGAATAATGTGATTGGGGGATTCTATTTGTGCTCAGAACAAACACACTCACTGGTGCGTGAACACACTCAATACACACACAAAGAAACACCCCCAAAACAGCAGGTCCTGGGTAGAGCGTCATTACATCAGTAAACTCTCACATCAAATTCCCACAATAACAACTGACATTACTCAATCAAGAATGGCTGCCACTCCTCTGAGGAAAAATCCCAATTGACAATGGGTGGTGCTTGTGCGACAGAAGAACCTAACAAGACGCCATTGACAATAGCCACTGTGACTGTAAGGATAATGACACGCAAACATGGACGACACCTGGCAGGAAGGTATTGACAGCACCTGATAGATTTCTGTCAATAACAGTCAGGATGATTCCTTTAGTAAAGGCCAGCATGTCTTCATCCATAACTCCTTACATAGCTCTATTGATCGGAGCGGGGAAGATTTACAGTGCGGGTGCAGAACAGAATATACCCGCCGACACATAAAAAGAGTTGTACATTAGCGTTTCATGGGCAGATTGCTCTGCATCTCTATGTACAGCCCAGGTACACAAGTGCACACAAGCTCACTCCTGCACTGCCGCACCCAGTTACACACACACACACACACCCACACACACACACAAATGTGCATGCACTCTGACACACACACACACACACACACACAAATGTGCACACACTCTCACACACACACACACACACACACACCCTCTCACCTGGCGTGTTGAGCAGTCGAGACATGCGGCACGCGTAGGCTATGCGCTGTTCACAGTGCTCGGCACTGCTTGTAATGGCAGACACCTGCTCCATGGTGGCGCTGTAGTTGAGCTGTAGCACTGTGCGGCTCTCCCTGCTTGACCCGCTCACAGGGGCCTGCGGCGGAAGGCTGTTCATCACCGTCGTCCACACCTTGTCCTCTGAGACAGTGAGAGTCAAGAGTTACACATTCCTCCCTTTACACTGTAAAGCACTGTTAACTGCAACTGAAAATGGGAGACAAAATTAACTGTAAAGCTGGTGTAACAGTAAATCTTGTGTCAGTGTATATCTGATGTCACAATAGAGGTGATGTCATAGGAAGCTTGAGTCTGCTTAAAGCCACGTAGAGAAACCTGTTGTTCCCACATTGTTCAACAACATCTATGAAGATGGAGAATAATAATGGGCCAAGAATAGATCCCTGAGGCACTGATGCATTGATAGGGCATGATGATAAAGACTGACCAGAAAGTACAACTCTGATGGATCTTCCTTGAATGTGCCTCGGTAGCCATGTGTGAGGTCTTCCAATTATGCCCTTTGCCATGAGCTTTGCACAAAAGCCATTGTGCCAGACCTGGCTGAATGCGACCTTTATATCTAGCGCAACAATGCACACTTCACCGCCTTTGTCAAGGATGTTGTTCCACATCTGGGACAAAACGGTGAAGAGGTCAGCTGTGCTGTGATTTGGTCTGAATCCGAATGGATAATCAAAAATAAGCCACGGCAGAGAAGAGAGTCCTGGAGTTGTTTGTGAACAGCGGATTCCATCATTTTGCAGATGACAGTAGGCAGAGATATAGGACAATACTTTCATGGATCTGAGCCCCTTTTATAAACTGGGATCACTCCGGCAGTTTTCCATTGTTCATGGAACATGCCACGAGAGAAAAGGAGTTAGAAAAGATGGCAGAGGGAAGTTTACGCAAGACGATCCTGACATATTTTGGTTTGAAAAGGACATTGAGCACTTTCCAAAAGTGGTGCTTCAACTTGCACATAAAAATACATTAATAGGATCACGGTAAATGTAAAGCTGGTGTGACTGTAAAGCTAATTTTCCTCTATACACGTTGCCACTGTATAGCTAGAATCTTCCCTCAGGACAGACAAACATAGCTGACTTTACACAGTTATATCTCTCGTAATCATTTATTTTTTGTCTGCAGAGCAGACAGTAATCCAGGGCTACTCAACTTTGTGTCAGATTGCAGTCTGGCAGAACTCTCCATAAATCAATATCACTCCGAGAAGTGCAGATAGAGAAGCAACATTTGATTAGCTAGAGGACAAAACAGCTGAATCAAGCGGAGGAGTTTCTGCTGAGGTTGAAATTCGCAGGCCCTCGTCATTTGGAGGTGACCAAACCTTTAGATGCACTCGCCCCCAAAGGCCAGAAAGAACACTGTGGCTCCATGCAGGCTGGGGCCATTTCAGAATCGGTGTAATTATCAGTAGCTCAGGCCTCATTGGGGCCACTTCAGTTAATAAGTTGAAGTGAAATAAGCAGTTTTCTACCGCCTACACTTGTTGATGGTGCATAACATTCCTAAAACATTTAGCTCAGTTAAACTGGTAATGGCTTTAGCCAAAGGCCAATTGGGACTCTGAATGAAAAAATTCAAACTCGTCTCAGATTAGCTCTCTGATTTTACCAAAGTCAATTTACCGATTGACTGAAATGGCCAGTGATAATGGCAACAGATATGCAAAGGGTGTAATCTTGGTTACAGTATTCCATTTTCTCATCAAGTGATTTATTTATTTATTTTTTTTTTTGCAGTATTTTGCTCTAAACGGGGCATGAAACAATTACCATTCATGTACATTTTTAGTGTGGCTGTATTGGTAAGGGAGGATAATATTTGTCTTTTCATTTCAGTGGCATTCAACTGTTAGACCTTAATATATGAGCACATATGACAGACAGACGGACAGATAAAGAGGGAGAGGGAGGGAGAGACAGTGAAAAAGTGAAAGCATGAGAGAGGGGGAGGGAGGGAGAAAGTGATTTGTGCAGGGTATACATAATTCATGTGGCACACCAACCTTAGTGGCAGAGTTTAGCCACAGACGGCAGCAAATGGTGCCTCTTTAACATATGGAGTAAATTGCTAACTTCTAGAGGTGAAAAATATCTGCTGGAGTCCTGAGACTCTATGCTGGAGTTCAGCTTTGCAGCTATGGCCGATTTTTCTCCCCTAGCTATCAAAAGCATGTTACCCAAAATCAATTTATATTTTATTTGCAAATCTGCTGCCCTTCAGCTGACACACACAGTTTTCTTGATTTTTAGTCAGCGACCTGGGCAGTAAGCAAAAGTGCTCACAACACAAGCAAAATACTTTTAATAAATGCACCAACATTGCCACTGCACCTTCACAAAGTGTGGATTTCTCGACAAAGTATATTGTAAGATAACTAAACACTTGGATGGGATCAAGATGATAAACAGTATGCCTTGAGGCACCGGTGGGAACAAAAACGAGGCACCAGCGATCCACACCTCCCTCGCGATGAGCTATTTTTCTTTCAGCAAATATTCAGCGAGAAATCCAGCAGTTGTTTTGTATTTTGTGAGAAATTACAGCTTAGATCTACCAAGACAGTATCAATCAGTCTGCATAGGGGGTATTGAGTATCGGAATGGAAAAAGGAACAATTAACCTGGAAAGGCAAATTTGAATCCAGCAGCAGTGAGGCAGAATATTTTGAAAAAGAAAAAATGAGAGGTGGACAGGGCAGGTGAGTCGCACACAGCTTACAAGAGTATAAGACAGGCAGAGAAGATGAGATCATCGAGAGATGAGGGTGGGGGTGAGTAATGCACAAACAGAAATTACAATAACAGTAATGGCAGTTGCCTTACCGTGAAAACAAATAACGTATTAGTGAAAAAAAAAAAGCGTCTTTCAATGCATTTAATTGCGTGAAGAGGAGAGTCTAGATATAGCTCATGTGTCCCAGTCTTACCCCTGTACAACTGCAGCAAAATGCTCTCTGCTCAACATGGGAGTGGATTTCTGGGAAAAAAGCCACCCTTGGGGACAACTTTCAAATACTGCCTGTGCTGCAGTGCTGTTTGGCATTCTGTACCCAAGTCCTTGTTTTTTTCTGGTCCTACCCCATTCACTCTCTAAGTACAGTATCTCCATTTAGTGGCATCCTACGCTCCCAGTGAGAAATTTTCAATTAAACATTCAAAATGGGGATAATCTGACCTGTCATATTACAGTTGACCTTGAGTGGCCCGAGAGGCCCGCTCCCATCCGGGTCGATCCAATAGGTGTCCGAGGTCCGGCCAAGGTGCTTGTAAGCCTCACAGGACGGCTCATAGACGGCTGGATGGAGGATAAAAAAATGCAATTATAGAGTCACAACGTAGAGCCACGGAGAAACTGCAACAGCCAACGTGCAAGGCACACAGAATGATGACAACTTAAAACTAGCATGCTGGGACAAAAGAACAATGTGCGGAGAAAGGAAAAGAGCGACAATGTAAGCTTTGCTGAGGCCTCCCATAGGCTGCGGACACTATTGTCTTCATTTGTGATGGTTGTCTGCTCGGTCTCTTCAGTGACTCTTGCCTGAAATGTATCTGTTTTACCATCTTGACCACTATACAGTTCTTGTAAAAAAAAAAAACTAAAAAATGACAGGGTGATTTTGACGCATTTCTTTGTGTTTAAATAATTGCCACGATTGATACAACAGCAACTCACATTTTTCATGTAATTTTAATAATTGTCAAATGACAAGCTCTGTAAAACCAAACCACAGTAATGATACCGTATATATTTTTTAATCTTTGACTGAAAAGCCATCATTAGCGCTCTCAGTGTGGTGTAAGTGCTGAAGAATGAAGATAAAATGGCTCAGACACCTCTTTCACTCCCAAAGCTCACCACAGGGCGCAAGAGGTCTTGTCTCGCTTTACTGAATACAGGCAAGTATTGAAGAGAAAATGTATTTTCAAGGTCTGACTCTCATCACAGATGTGTATTATGATATTTAGACTGGCAGCAGGTGTCAGATACAAAGAAGTAGAAGAAGAAAAAAAAACTTCAAGGTTCTTAAATAGCGGTTCTCACAGCCATTTTGTACTCTTCGTAAAAGCTGGCTGTTCTACTTATGGAAGAATCTATTTGAGGGGGAAAACATTTTGCAAATGGATTTAAAAAAAAAAAAAAACACATTGAGTAGAGGACACAATGACCCAGAGGTCCTGCTCTGCTTTCATACAGATGTAAGTAACATGACCCTTCAAGGGCTCAATCTCACCACAGTATGGTTAGCCTTCAGGGTACAATAAAGAAAATGCCCTGGGCAAGATTTTTCTCACAATTTTTGACTATCGAAGCAGAATAATTTGGGTGGATGATTAAAAAATAATTTCATTTCATTAATTTCACTTAGCAGATCCAGTTATCCAGAGTAAAACACAATAGAGGATAAACAGCAGGTAATTTGCCCGACAGATATGAGCACTGTACCTGAGCAGGAAGAATCAATGCAGTGAAAATGACGATACTGCCCAGTTTAAATTATATCCTAAGAATGCTGCCGCTCCCAATTTCAAAGAATTGGTTAGACTGTCAACATGAAAATATTTCAATGTTTATATGGCAGGAAAAAAAGGCAAGATGCTCATATTTGAGACCATCTAGTTCCAGTCCGAAAGGGGTACTCCAATTGCCCAACTTCTATCATTATTACTAAGCATTTGGTTGTCAAAAAATACAGAACAGGTTTAATCCAACAGTAAATGATAAAGACTAGGTGCAAATTGAAAGGATTACTATGGAGAAAATAAATATAGGGCTAAAAAGTCTTTACTATATGAAAGCAAAACCTAAAGACATAGCCCAATTGAAACATCATTTGAAGTATTGAGGTTATCCAAAAAAGTTCTGTGCATTAATTCAGTTTTTTCAGGGAACCAACCATTGTGGAACAATCCCAACATATAGTAAACAAAAAACATTAAACTGCATTAAATGGAAAGAAAATGGGATTACTGAAGTTCATCACCTTCTGACCAATGGCTGTTTTAAGACTTTTAATGACCTCATGACAGAAAAAGGTTTGCCACAATCTGAATATCTAAATTGCATTACATTAAAATACGGCATAAATAATTGTGTAACAATATACACTACCGCTCAAAAGTTTGGGATCACTTGGAAATTTTCTTGTTTTCCATGGAAACACACATGAAATTAGTCTGAATAGGAAATATAGCAAATGAACAGAACATGCTGACATTGTCTGAGTTAGAAATAATGATTTTAATGGAAAATGATGTATATGTACTTCAAACTTTGCCTTCATCAAAAAAAACCACCTTCACTGTTGATACTGAAACTGGTGTTTGACGGGAACTATTTAGTGCAGCTGCTAGTTGACAACCTGTGAGGTGTCTTTGTATTAAACTCCACACTCTCAGATATTTGTCTTCTTGCACAGTTGTGCATCGGGGCCTCCCACTCCTTTTTTCTGTCCTTGTTAGTGCTGCTCTCTGAAGGGAGTAGTTGACCGCATGGTAAGAGATTTTAAGTTTTCAATTTCTCGCATTGAATAGCCTTCTTTTCTAAGCACAAAAATAGACTGACGGGTGTCTAAAGGAAGTTTTTTCTTTCTGGCCATTTTGAGCCTGTAAACAAACAAACAACTGCTGATGCTTCAGGTACTAAACCAACCTCAAGAATGCCATGCTCCCTTTTTGCGCTCCTTATTAGTTCAATGGTTTTCAGCTGTGCAACACATTTGCAGAAGGGTTTTCTAATAATCAATTAGCCTTATAAAATGCTTAACTTGGATTAGCAGCCATACCAAGAGATTGATGCAGAGGACTGACAGTGGCTGATAATAGGCCTCCATGCAAAAATGTAGATCATTCTTTGAAAATCATCTGATTAATTTTAATCGTTTGTGAAATGGATAAAAATGTATTTTTCTTTGGAAAACAAAGGAATTTGCAAGTGATCCCAAACTTTTGAGCGGTAGTGTACATTGTATAAAGTGCGTGATAAAGTTAATAAATTAGAAAGCTTACTTTTCTGTTCAAACTCAAGAGATAAAACCTCAGTTTCAATATTTTATGTATTACTAAATGAAACATCCGATAAACTGTTCAAAAACAGTGCCTTAAAATGGGCTCGAAATCTTAATAAGCAAGAGCAGGGGCGGACTGGCCATCGGGAATACCGGGAGTTCTCCTGGTGGGCCGCTGGGTCAGTGCGCTGGTCCGGTCGGCAAAAAAAAAAAAAAAACGCAGTTGCAGCAACGGCCCACTGGTGGCTACTGGCCCACATTTAGGTGAGCAAAAGCGCAATACAGTCAGTGGAGTGAGTGTCACCATGTACGTTATTTCATATAAAATATATCAATAAATGAGATCACTGTGCAGTTGTTGTGGTGTTGACCCTGTAGCTGTCAGTCCATTAGTTACTCATGAGGACTCGTGCTTTATATACCAGTTTTGACGATTCTGCTTCACTATTCTGGTGATCTTGCGTCATGGCATTTTTTTTTTTTTGTATCTGTTTATATATTTGCTTTATGATATAGGAATGACTGAAAAACTGTATTCTTGCAAATAAAAAATGATGCATGGGCTTAAGCTATGTACAGTTTATTTAATCTTGTTGTTTTCCTCCTAAAATTTTAAGAAGGCAAGCTTGCTGGAAATTATTTGACCAATGGCCTTGCTTGTCCCCTGTTGCATTAACAGTCTAAAAACGCATTTCAACGTCTACAAGATCAGAAGAAAATGTCAGAAAGCAGTGGAGAGGCAGAAAAGCTGAGAGAATATAGTAGACATTGGAGACTCAAGCTTCAAATGCAAAAAAAAAAAAAAAAAAAAAAAGACCATATTTTTGGCCACGATCATCCTCGTGGCGAGCAGTTGTCATTTGGAGGGGGACACGGAAGAGGTAAGACTGACGTTAAATTAATAGGCTATCGCAAGTATGTATTCGGTTAACCCCACTGATGGACCAGTTGTTAATGCATATTGATTTGTTGTTTTACGGTGCCAAATAAAATTTGTCCTGGAATACAGGAAGACTTTCAGATTTTCCATTCCAAAACCCTGTCTTGACGTTTAGAATCACCTGTCATTAAACTTACAACCAGCGAGTACTGCGGTTCTGAAGCTAGTGAGCTATTCTATGCCCTTTAGAGTCTGTAAGATACGTAACGTAATTTAATAAAGGAATAAGCCCCGAGAAGCAGTGATTTTATAACAGGGGAGGGGCGTTCTAAGGCACGACGTGCAGCGGAGTGCCTTAGTGCCCCTCCGCCGTTATAAAATCACTGTAACCCACTGCTTCAAGGGGCTTATTGCTTTTATAAAACGGTTACCCTACATATAGCCCATTAAATAAACACACAAGAAAAAAAATCTACAATTTATTGGTAATAGTGCAACAATAAAATTGAGAACTATTCGTTCTTCCACCAAGCAAGATCGAGTGGACAGAATGGTTGGCAAGCAACACAGATGCTAAGATTGCTTTTTCATTTAGCGCCATTATTATGTCACATCAGGCTATTTGGGCTTGTTAATGTAGATATACTATGAAAGCAGGCTATTTGGAATGTCTCCTTCGGTCTCCCAAAGGCCCCGATAAATAATTTTATCATTACAACCAGCAGCGAGAGTAGGGAACAAGATTGAATTTTATCCTCCACACTTGCCAGTGTCCAGGAAAATATGTTGAATTGTGCATTAGTTTGCTAGCCAGCTTGTCAACTAGCTAGCGTTCACTACAATGGATGTGGTTACCCTACACATAGCCCATAAAATAAACACACAAGAAAAAAAATCAACAATTTATCGCTAATACTGAAATAGCAAGCTAGTTGGCAACGTAGCTAGCAAGCTAAAGTGATATCGAAGTATATAGCTAGCTAGGTAGATAGCCAACTGGTTGGCGGGTTAAAAGGCTAAACTTCGCTAACACTGAAATAGCGAGCTAAAAGTCTTGAAACAAACGTAACCTAACGAGTCAGTTGAGCGCAGAGTAGTTGGTTGCTAGGCCAGGCGTGCAGGGATATTTTGTGCTGCGGTCTGCCTCAGAATACAGTGGGTTACACTGATTTTATATCGGCATGGAACACGGTTCAACCAATCACATTCAAGGATGGGAAGCACCCGTTTTATAAAAAAGGTTATGTATGAATCAATCCAAATAGTGCAATGGTGATACTGAAAAATTCTAAATGGCCCCAAAGTCAAATTTTTTTCTCACATTCATTCAAGTAAAAAAAATAAATAAATAAAAATAAATAATAATAATAATAATAATAATAATAATAATATTTCTGTAAAAATACTTTAGTTTATATGTTGACAATGTTATGTGTTTAACATAGGACTGCACCATTGCATTATATTTCTTTCAGGACATCTTTAGGATAAATAAGGTCTTTAATATAAATAGGATTGTTTGTTGGACGTTACCCACCCAACCCCTACCTACAGAGTAGTAAATTCACTCACATGTACATAAGTTCAACTTAATGGTGACTCGGATTATGTGTATGTTGGTGTTTCACGAAACACTTTCTACTTTCACAACACTTGGAGTGATTTGGAAGCATTAAAGTCTCATCTTTTAGAAACAATACATTACATTACAGCATTGTACTAACTTTTTCCAAGGTTTTGAGGGCAGTATCTTTTACTAAAACTGGTTTAGGGACTTGTGGGGGAGGGGGGACTTGGTGATCTGCTAACATCTGCTGAAATCACAAATGCATATAACCACTGGGTTTGTGTGTAAGATATACACAACAATTATTGTGTTGTAGAGCTAAATGGTGTTATATAAACTCAAAAACCAATAATATCAATGTTCTTTGGGATATATGGTCCAATATGATGTTAAAATGCATATGTTTTTGTCAAATAACGTGAAATTTTTTCGGCCGGTCACTACCTCCCCATCCCTGCCCCCTGGAGAGTGGGCCGGTCAGGTACGAATTCCTGGGCCACTTTTTTGCCCCAGTCTGCCCCTGAGCAAAAGGATGAAATTTCATGGGCTGATGTTTGGAAAAATGCAAGATTTTGCTCTACAAAAAAAAAAAAAAAAAAAAAAAGTAAAATAAAAATTGAGACAACTTAAAATTCTAAACTGCCTATATTACACCCCATCTCTCCTGTCCAAAATGGGATTACGGGAGAACGGTAAATGTGTAAAATGTGGTACTTGTGAAGGATCACTATTACATCTGTTATAGGAATGTGGAAAAATTAAAGAGTTATGGCTTGGCATAACCAAAGAGGTCCTGAATGTCAAAAAAATAAACATACCCCTAAACCCACAAACACGTATTCTAGGAGACCTGCATAACTACAATAAACTTCCATGTGGTTATAAAAATGTTTTTCTTTCAATATGCATGGTTACAAAAAAGATAATTGCAAATAAATGGATCGATGTAAACATACCAACTTATAAAGAATTGATCAATAATCAAACAATTGACTAGGGAGCGCAAAGTATGCCATGCTGTAATTTTACGTCAAGAATTATAGAGACATGATGTATTTTTCAAGTGGACCCCAATTTTCAGTAAACTCCATTGAAGCAATTTTTTCCATGTAAATCATGTCAAATGCTTTGTTGATCAATTCTTTATAAGTTCGTATGTTTAGAAAAAATTGGTTTAGTCTTACAAGGTAAACAAATGGAGTTTACTGAAACTTGGGGTCCACTTTAAAAATACATCATGTCTATATAATTCTTGGCATAAAATTACAGCATGGCATACTTTGCACTCCCTAGTCAATTGTTTGGTTTATTGATTAATCAATAAGTAAATTGATTAGTTAACTAACTAACTAATTAATTAATTAATTAACATTGTTAATATCGCCATTACTGTTACTACGTACTATTTTTGTATTTTTTTTTTTCCTTTTTATTCCCCTGAGCATGTTCCTACTTCTATGTCAACATACGTTAAAATATTGATGTAGCCTGAACACAAGGGGGAGGCAGGATTGTATAGAGGTGGGGGGATTGGATTGATTTAGGAGGACACCAGAGCACTGAAGTATGAAATTAGCCTAGATTATTTGTAATTGGGGCCCTTTAACTGGAAATTGTGCAGTTTACTTCCTGAAATTTTAGAACTGGAACAATATGTCTATGTTGGGAATTACATACGTGTGCTATGATGAAGGGGGTGGGAGACTGCTATGTCCTGTCTATACCTCTTTAATACGTTCGTATATGTTAGTGCATATGTCTTTATTGTGCTTTGTGGTTCTACCCTTCCAAAGCAGAAGTGCTTCATCATGTCTCATAATTACTGTAAGGTTTGTGCTCTGCACAGACGACAGGTGCACGGAGGACAGGAAGTTGAGGACTGGACTCAGGTGCAAGGATGGACTTGGTTGTTATGCTTACTGCACCGCAGAGGGCATTAACGAAGCAAAGCAAAACGAATAGGAATCGAGGTTCCTAAATAAATCCAATTTGTAATACAGACACTGAACATAGACTGCAGTAACAATGTATGACAAATAGTAAACAAACAGGAAGCGAGGTACCTTAACATAAAGAGCTGGAAAAAAAACAAACGGCACTAAGTTGGATTTAGAGTTTTATACACAAGAAATGCGGAGAATAAGTCTATATCAGACTGGAGTACAACACAGGTATATAGAGACGAGACTTTGCAATGACTTAGTGCGGAGCTCAGTCTTAAAGAGCACACTGCTACCGCACAGTGGAAATGAGAAACAGGTGCGAGAGATAACTGAATAATGCGAGAAGTGAGGTCCGGGTCTTAGTAGACTGATGAGCTGGACAGCTGGAGGCGTGGTCTTACAGTTACTATTTAAAAAAAAAAAACCGAGCTGGAAAACAGCAGTCCAAGATCAAGAAGTATTGCAACACAGCTTCAGCACCAGCGCAAACCATGCTAAACAAGAACCAAATTGCAAAAATCCTAATTGCGAACAAAATCCTTAAGATTCTCCATGAAAAGAAACATAATACTTTTAAAATGATGAAATTTTAAGTTAACAGTACCTTTAGTATTAAAGTTAGGGGCGCCTAAGACCCATTCCGTCCATCATCCAACCCATTTATTTTTGTGCTGGGTAGCAGTCCCAGACTGCAATGGGTTAGGGGCAGGGACACTGCCAGGATAGCTTACCAAACCATCACATAGACCACACACTATTCACTCACAAACTCACATCTATAGGCAATTTTGAGTTTCCAGTAACCCTGACATGCATGTCTTTAACCTGAGTGAGGAAACCTGAGTGCTCACAGGTAACCCACTGGAACACAGGGTGAACATGTAAACTCCACGCAGTAAGGCCCCAAACCCACAACCATCTGGCTGAGAGACATCCGGCCTATCCAGTGCATAGGTGCCAAACTCTTTCTGCTGCTCAAAATAGGTGCTGAAAATAGCTGGAATGCCCAACCCAGATAGCCACCACAATAAACACTGTTCTGGACACTTTCTGTGAGAATTTTTATCACTGTCACCATGTTCAGAATTTCCATTGAAACAGCCTCATGTTACGTGGATGTGTTTCAGATGTAAGCACTACTGTGTAGCCCAATCAGCTAAGTGATGTTTTAACAAAAGCCTATATGATACGTTTACACTGCTGTCATTTTAGTGCCACAGGCAATGAGCAGCGACTGATCACGGAAAAAATGAATGAATGAATGAATGAATGAATGAATAAACAAACACAGTCTTTTGGGTTTGGAAATCAAAAATTCAGCAAATGATCCAGGCCAGTACATAAAGTAAACAATGTTAGCAAAACTGTTCACATGAATATGAATAATCACAGGCTGAGTGCACAATTCGACATAAAAGTGTCTGTGAGAAGGCTCAACTAAGCCTATAACATTAATCACTCATGGAAGCGCACAGATAACCATAGAGTCAATCAACCATCAACACCTGGGTCCACACAGCAACAAAATTTTAAAAAAGGGATTTTTCACTCAACACACTAAGCGTTATTTCTACTAGAGGATTACGTTTATCCTCACAGCCAAGTGCTTGATGAATTAATCTGCGATGGTATCTAGATTTTCCTTCCCTGATGCATTCCAGTGACAGTTCAATGCAGAAACATGGTTCAGTCTCCCTTGCCCCACTGTGGGCCGCAGATAAGTTCTGATCATAAATTGCTTGGAGTTATTGATTTTCGAATGACACATTTGCCCATTTTCACAGCATTGCTTTCCAACAAAACTAACTGCCAGCCTTACACTTTCGCCATTGGACACTTTCAATTGGACAGAGTGTTGTGTGCGCTAATGTGATCAACCATGTGAAAGCAAGGACTTTCCCATGACAGTTTGGATGTCCCTGTGAGTACCCTATGGCCTATGATCCATTGTGCTTCCTTGCCACGGTTGCCTCCATCAGGCAGAAAAATAAATAAATAAATAAAACTATGCTATTTTTTGGAAGCGGGCAATGATGTATATGGGAAACACATCAATAATAAATGAAGAGTTTATGACAAGTGGGACTCTGTAAATATAATTATATCTTTTTAAATGATTAATGCCACTGAAAAATAGATCTGGAAAAGGTAAGCATACAGTTCACAAATATCTCATGAATGCAAATCAACACTATTACATCAGCAAGACGGTCCACTTCCTTCAACAGATTGCTTCACAGAGCGCATATCATGTATCATGTCTCGAACGGATTGAGGACAAGGGTAGCGCATATGGGCAGGAAGGGTGTGAGAACTACAACAGGATAATTCTGAAGGCCCTTACTGGCAGACAACCTCCAAAAATTGTGTTTTAATTGTGCCGGGATTCAGTAAGCCAGTGTGTGTAGGAGGCCAAAGTGATAACCATCCTTTCACAGATCCAAAATTCCTGGCTGCACCCCAGATCAGAGGATTGGTGAATCCTGAGACTTATTCATAGCAGAACTGATATACAATGTGTGATGCCTATGATATAGCACGAGTCACGACACATGTAGTCTGGTATGGGGCGCCAGTTGTAACATGGAGCACCCTGGAAATAACAGCAAGATTTTGCCACATTTAGCTCCAAAAAAATGTAAAAAAAAAAAAAAAAAAACTAGTGTGCATTTTGTCAGGCATTTTGACCAGATTTACAGCAATTTGTGAACTTTGTCATAATTAATTTTAATTGAAATGCTAAATTGAAATATAAATGTTAAATTATAAATGTTCAATGCTAAATCTAAATAGTAAATGTCAAATCTAAATGTTTAATGCTAAATCTAAATAATAAATGTTAAATGTAAAATGCTAATTTAAAAAAAAAAAATTATTTATCCCTTATTTAACCAGGGAAGTCCCGTTGAGATTGAAATCTCTTTTTCAAGGGAGCCCTGGGTGTTGAGGTGGGGAAAGAGAGGGCAATTTGCACAGCCAATTAGATCAGGGGATGATTAGGTGGCAGGTCGAAAGAGCCAGGTTGGGACTTTAGCCATAACACCGGGGAATCCCCTACTCTTATCGATGAGTGTCATAGGATCTTTAATGACCGTAGTGAGTCAGGACCTCGGTTTAACATCACATCCTAAAACCGGTGTCTCCTTCAGTACAGTGTCCCCGTCACTGCACTGGGGCATTGGGGATTATTCCACCAGAGGGAAGATAACAACCTACTGGCCACCAAGACCTCTTCCAGCAGCAACTTGGTTTTCCTTCGTGGTCTCCCATCCAAGTACTGACCAAGCCCACACCTGCTTAGCTTCAGTCACGCGGCTGGAGCAGATTGAATAGTGGTATGGCTGCTGGCTATTTAAATCTAAATAGTAAATGTTAATTCTAAATGTTAAATGCTAAATCTAAATGTTAAACATTACATGTAAATGTTAAATACTAAATCTAAATATTAAATGTAAAAGTTAAACACTAAATCTAAATGTGGAATGCTGAATGTAACATTTACATTTAACATTTCTAATTTAGATGAAGCATTTAACATTTAGATTTAGAATTTAAGAGTTATGTTTAACACTTAGATTTAGCATTTAACATTTACACCAAACATTTAGATTTATCATTTAACATTTTACATTTAGATTTAGCATTTAACATTTACATTACATTAAAAACATTTTTTAGAAGAAAATTAAATATGACAAAGTTCACAAATATTGCTACAAATCTAATAAAAATAAAAAGCCTCAGAAAATGCATACCAGTTTTTTTTTGTTTGTTTTTTTTTTTTACATTTTTTGGAGCCAAATGTGGCAAAATCTTGCTGTTATTTTCACTGTGCACCATTTTGCAATCAGCAGCCCATAGTCAAGCCCATCCATGTAGATTTGGACACGGAAACCATGGAAACGGTAGTGCCCCTCACAGGTGTGGCAGGTGGCGCCAGTGTAGCCAGTGCCGTCACAGGTGCAGCTGAAACTATTCCAGGTCTGTGTGCATCCGCCCCCGTGTTCGCAGTGGTTCGGCATACACCTGGGAGAAAACGAAAATAACACAGAGAGAGGGCACCGGGAGTTTAGTCACATCCAAACCTGTAAGCACCCGAGAGGTAAAATGCAGTCACACATTAGAATTTAGACCTGGCATTTATGGGTTTTTTTTTTTTTTCAACATTTTGAAGGCCTTTCTACTTTAAAGGGGACCAATTATGCTACATTTCTAAATTTATATTTTGATCTTGGACTCCCCTAGAGTACTCCTGATCATTTAAAGTCCAAGAAAGGGTCCTTATTTAGCTCATACTGCCATCCTCAAAAAACCCCATTTGTAGTCCATTGTAGTCTCTGCCTGAAATGCCTCGTTGGGGCGACTCTTCTGCTATGGCCCCCACTCCCCGTTTGCCCATTTTTTTCTTACTGGCCAGCTCTGTGGAGGGCGGATCTGGGCGGGACGAGGCAGCAGAACGCAGTTTTCCGGGTCCGGCTCCCCAGAGTGAAACTGAGACGCGTCTGCCATCTGAGAAGGAATCGATGGGCAAATTCCGCAGTCAAATGCAGTACATGTGTATAGGCCTAATGAAATGAACTTGTTCTAATAAACGCAACGGCGAAAGTGGAGGACGCAGTGCGAAAGTCTGGCAGCTCAAGCTCGAATTTGCTGTCTACCTACGGCTACTATGGTGAGACCAGCGGTTTTTCTACTTTATAGCTAGGATTGAGGGAAAGCTAGAATCCACCCCATACAGACACATTTGTAGAACTGGTCGACATACCCAAGTGTAGACCAGAGTGAAATCCGGTGGGTCTGAGTTTACAGGGAAACATGGACAGTGAGGAGCAGCAAAAGTGGACCAACAACTTATGGACTGCCGGTGTGTATTATAAGGACCTGCTGGTTCATGTGCATAACTTTGGTTTGTCGTGGAGTAATGAACAGCTTCTGCGTTGGTATATCTGAAAGCTCCAGGCTAACGGCCTTCGGAAACCTAATGGTAATGGTTTACTTATGGGCTTTTACACGGACATGAAATTAAGGCGTGACAGATTACATTCAAAGTCAATGCATTATCTTTGCCTTGTCTTTGAATGTAATCTGTGAAGAAAAAAAATTTGTTCAGCGTCGGTGTGAAGCGGCGGCTTGACGCGCCCATAACGTGGCGTGTAGTCTTTCCATTGACTTTGAATGTAATCTGTCGGCGAAAAATTAGTTTTGGTGTCGGTGTGAAAGCTGCTTCACGGGCCCATAACGCGTGTATTCGCGTCTTTGCACTGACTTTGAATGTAATCTGTCCCGCGAAAAATTTGTTTCACATCTGATGTGAAAGCAGCTTTATGGATAGTACGCGACAGCTAGAGAGAGCTCAGTTATGTTATGAACATAATACAAGTTTTACAGACCGTAAGTTCCGTTAGCGTGGACAAGTTGCTTATGTGGAGCTAGCGAATTGATCACTTCCACGGGAAAGAATTTCCTATTTAATCTCTGCCTTTTTCAGCTTTTTATTAGCCACAACAATTTCTAAAGGGGATGCAATTATGCCATGGCAATGCAGAGAAATCGTTTGTTATACCAGACACGTTAAAGCTTCTGCGTTTTGCGATTGCTTTCACGGTAGCATCAGAGAGCTAGCCCAGATATTTGTGAAGTATCCGGGTGATCCCGGTCATGGGGAAGGGAAGCGATCACAAGCAGCCATAAACAAACCCAAACAAGTATCCCAAGCTCTGCAAAACCTACGTCTGGTCTAACTGCAGCCTTTTCATCCCAAGTTTGCGGACACATACAGCACCTCTCCGGTTAGCTTCAACTGTAGTGGCTACAATCGGGCAACATTATGAAACTGCTACATTGATGCTTACCGAAGTAACACAAGCATACAGATCAGAATTACTGCATATAAGTTAACCAGGGGCATTTTTAATTAGCACTGCACGCAAACTAACATGCAGTAGCTGGTAACCGAGCGGTCATAACAACCACAGAGACAAACCCTTGCAACACAGGTTTTACAGACAGCAAGTTCCGTTACCGTGGACAGTTGTACTAAGCATCCAAATTACAAACAAGTATAAATAGTTAGCTTCAAATAAGGTTTATGTTCGCACACCTTCTGTAGAATTTCCCCTTATATTACTCTTGCATATTTAGGACACAAACATTAGCAACAGTAACTTGGCTACGTTAGCCGCAGTGCTACAGCCACAATCAACAGGCTATTACGTCAGGTTGGCTTATGCAGTAAAAGCAACTTACAGCTTCTGCGTCTGTGAGTCATGGATAGTCGCGACTGATCCAGGCTTTATCTTCAGATATTTTACAAAGCCTGCATTTGAGGCCAGTTGTTAGTGCTATCGTTAGCGGTCCTGCTAGCCACCCGTAACATGTTAGCTTCACTCACATTATTTGCTGTTGTATCATTACTTACAGCTTGTGGCTCTGAGCGCTTGATCGATGCAACTGCTTCAGGTTTGAGAAGCAGCTGAAACGCTTATCCTGTGTCGAATTATCCTTTATTGACAAAGCTGTCTTTGGTGAAATGTTGAGCACAAACAGCTAACGTTCCCTTTGGCCGTGGCTGTTTGCTGCCAGCAAATAAAAAAAGCTACCCACTGATTTCTGGTGGCATCGTCTTTTGGAAGAGAAATAGGTGCTTTTCTTCGCGTCCAAAAGTAAACGGACAAGCAGCTTTGGGAAAGATACTGACAAAACTGCACCTCAAATGATCTGCGGTTCTTCTTTTGTATTTCCAAAAGTGTAGACGATACTAAGGTATAGTATGATCTGCCGTTGTTAGAATAGTTTCCGCTGTGGGCAGGTCCAGCGCCATGATTGGCTCTGGCTAGGTCTGGATTAATTGGACGGCACAACTTGACGTCAGGTTTTGCCCAGATCTCGTGAAGATCTCGGGACGAGCTGTTCAGAGAGGAAATCACGTTCACAAAATCACGTTCTTGGATTACGGCAAAACCCCTGTATCTTATGTTTAGAAACTTTTCAGAGGTTGAGTTTGGGCATCCAACATTATGACATTACCTTTATGTATTAAAAGAAGGATCAGCATAATAGGTCCCCTTTAATTGCTTTTTTACTTAACAGGCCATCACTGTTCAAAAAGATATAAAACATATTTGTAAAACAGTACAGTGGTAGGCCTATACAGTAGCATACTGTAATTATTTAAAATACACATGATTTTAGAGGACTCCTGCAATATTTTCTCAACTTACACGTCTTTTTGTATCCTCTAAACAAATAATGACTGACTGTGTTTGTATCCTTTTAATGTAGAAATAGATAAGCACCACAAATCTCACACACACGCACACAAAAAGCAAGCTACATTTTGAATTTTCAACTTGGAAACTTTGAATTCCCAAGCATATTAAACTATGTTGGATGTGCTTTTTTTTCTTTTTATTAACAACCAACAAGTGTTTCTGCTCATATTTACTGAATAAAAATCCATATTATTGAAAAGGCAGCTGCCCACCAAATGGATTTTTATACAGTACCTTCTTAAGCAGCCAGTTTTATATGTGCATATTACTCTGAGGTGGTATGAGATTTTATTTGCAACATAAAATTAAATGTAAGTTGGTTGACAGTGTGCTCATTTAACCACTCAACCATATAATGCATTTTCACACGGCAGTGAATGGAAAGAAGAAATGAACAGGGAACAGAGGCCACTGCTTGATAGAAAAGAACAAAAAGAAAAATTTAATCTCATCAACTGAGAATTTAATGGGACTTTGACAGGCTCCCTGAGTCCTGTTTTCAGACTTGCAGTTAACGCACAGTATTAGCAAAAATGGCTCTCCATTTGCATTAACTTAAACCGTTCCAACAAAGAAACAAATGTTTGTAACAGAGTCATTACATCAGGACTGCCGAACTCTCTTCTCTCTAACCCAAACAACACCTCATTCAGCACATCATCTAATTGAGCAACTAACTGTTAGTACAATCAGGAGTAGTACATTGGGGCAGAAGTTCTGAGTCCTTGAGCCATCTTACTTCACATTGCTTTTCTGGAATTTTCAGCTGCTCATATCTAGTAGACCTTAAACAAACCAAAACAAAATGCACTGGTAAACTATGGCCATGGACAGAAAAATACTGAATAAGTGCTAAAGAATGATGATAGGCCTACTGCTTGTTTGCCTGTATACCAGTCATTTTCATAAAATACTTCATTTGACAACATAATGCATTTTTATGGAATCTTATACATACCAGTGAGTTGTCTTGTATTTTACTTTTCAGTCAATTTTATTTTTTACTTGCAGCCGTACATTAAAAAAAAAAAGGAGGACAAAACTATGTGTAGTTACAGTTGTGGGCAAAAATCTATGTGTGCTTTATTCGATTAAAAGTATTAAACAAGTAAATACCGTAAGTTTCAAACAATGAAAAGTTACAGGGGGTCTCTAAATGGATCACCGTAAGCAGAAACCAAAAAGTATCACTGAAATATATTAGGTCACAATCCAAGAGCAGAGTATTCTTCATGCCAGATGAGTCCTGTTTGAATTATGCATGCAGTCAAGCTCGAAATTTATTAATTGCTCAATTCAGAGCCTAGAGGGTGTGTATGAGGAAGAACAGTGATTGTATGCAAAAGCATTAATTGCCACTGGTAAACAAGTAGTAATGCTAAGGATAGAGGAGGGAAGCACAATACAGTATCTACGGCTTATTCCAAACCACTGTTCATTGTTTCAGAATTTCACATGGAAACTGAGGTTAACCCGTTTTTATAGTTTATGTCTTGAATATTACACTTACTGTGCATCCGAGTTACTGTTTGTCCTGAGGTTATGGATCGTCATTTATTTTGTGCTTTAGGAGCACTATTAAGTGAAAAAAAAAAACAATAAAAAGGTAATGAAACACACTTTTCATTCAAAATATGGATCTTGAACTAGCAAATGGGCTAAGAGCAAATGGGAAATGGCCTCTCAAGTTAATCCAATAAGTCACAAATGTAGCAGTACAGATGCCTTGAACTGAACTGAAGTAGCACTGGCAGCCACTAGTCATCGTCAGTGCAGTGTGTACCATTTAAGAAAACTCCTCCATTTAATTGGTCACCATTTATACCCCCATGAGTAACTGCTATTTATTGACATCAATTACCATTATTTATGCATTCATTTTATTATTCCATGACAGGTTTTCCTTCATCTCAGTCTCTGTCATCTCCTTGCCGCTATGATTTCATTAAGTTGGCCTCCTCTGACTGGTACAAATTAAACTGAGGCAGTTACAGCTATTTTGGGAATAGATATGTCCAAGCCACAGAACATTCACAGGAACGCAAGCACAGGCGGCCACCATCTGTAAAGCAGTTACACGCTCCTTTGTGCTTCGCTACATGTCTGAATGATATAATGACAACTGTTATGCAATTCAGCTATGATAAACAATGCAAAATGACATTGTAACCAGCCTAAGAGATAATATTTCTAAAAGAGACTGCTAGAAAAGAGGCACTGACCTACCTTCCCACTCTACCCATAGACTAATAGACTATACCCCATTCAGCCCCCCACCCCCACCCCAACAGCACAGGACAAAGTTTATTGTTGAGGTGGCCTCAGTCCCTGGATCTGTGAGTGTTACTACTGGAAATCAACCCCCCCCCCGCGCACACACAACACGCACACATACATACATACTGTGTGTGGTTACACAAACAATAGACCCTGCTCCTGCTGACATTACCCAGCTGACATTACTTTTGGCCCTGACTCTAAAGCACCCATAAGAATCATATATTCAGAATCTGTCATAGGCGTTAACAATAGGTTATAGGCTACATTAGCTACACATTGCTGTGATCCAGGCTATTTGATTGGAATGAGCTGGGCATGGATAACCTGCAAGGAAACATCAACTTTGCATTTTAAATAAAACAAACTCACAAACCTGTCTTAGTGTGCCAGTTTTTCAGTTCATTTCAATAATTGTACACTAAGGTAGCCTAGCAAGTATGCGAAAATATTCAGTTTACAGAAATCTTAAAACACAAAACCTTTTATTCAGGGACTTGTAGGCTATGTGTCATCTTCTAGCCTATAGTGCTAACCTTCCTCCCATTCAACTGTATCTTGTGTATGGGGGTTGAGGAAGATTTCCTGGGGCTGTTGCATCTGGGCAAAGCGGCATTTTATATTAAAGGTGCATTTCGGAAAAATACGTTTTTGTCGATTTCCGGTCATTTTTAAACATGGCCAATTATCGGAACCCCAAAGGAAACAGACTATAAATCTGTAAGAACCGCAGCTTTTCTCATCTTTATCGTACTCCAATGAAAATACGTTGTAAATCATCTTGCACTCGGACCCACCAGTCACCGATTTCATACATACTGCATGATTAATCATGTACATGCGGAACTTCAGATCAACGTGGAAGTGCGCATCCAATCTAATCCATCAGAATAGAAGGTTAGCGACTGATGTTGAAACTAGCTAGCTAAATAAAACCATTTGCAATGGGACGCATGCATCCATAACTGGTATCAACAAGACTCAAAATAGGAGTCTGTGTCACGAACAGGTCACGAAGCAGACTGTGTTTTTTGGGCTAATAACGTCGGACATCATCCTTACTCTCTAGGTGCGTTTCCATTACCCTTAGAAATGCACAAAATCTTAATAGCGAAATAAAAAACTAGTCTGGTATCACAAAATTTGCTTGCTGATCTGCAGTATTAGTCACCGAAGCCAAGGCCTAATAAGTAGACTATTGGACTTCTGCAGCAGACCAGCTAGTGTACTTGTAATTTCGCGTATTGTGGAGCACTTACATCATTATTGTCAGACGAGCAATTACAAATCTGCCGCGTGCACAACCCAGCTGACAGTGACAAGGTCGAATGCGTTGCCATTCTCATCGATGCATGAGTACCGCCGAGCTGTGATTGGCTGATGGCACGTACAATGGTACCATAGCCGATCGGTGATTGGCTGATGTACGTAATGCTACCAACCGACCTGCAGAAAAAAAATTTGCACGCAGCGAGTACAGACAGTAGCTAACTAGGGCCGTACAAAATGAATAGTAAGAGGGGGGGCCCATGTGCTGAGATTATTCTTAAAAAGTTGAAAATTGAGAAACAAACAACGAATTCATTTTAAATTGATCAAGTTGTTACAAAAATTCAAATATAAAATGAAAGTGTCCATATGTTTTATTTACAAATGTTTATAATAATAACAGTATCCTCCGTGGGGCCCCTGTGAATTCTGGGCCCCTAGAATCGTCCATGGGTGCGCCCCCCAAATGGCGCTCCTGCATGCACATATCTAACACCATCTGATCTGCAAAAGGCATCAAACGGGATAGAGTGGGGGGCCACGCTGAATTTACAAACCTAACAAGGCAAAGCTGAGCAGAGACAAAAGTAATTTTTTTTTTGCCTTTCAAGTGATTCCAGTACCAGCTCTCTGCCTGACCACAGATTCTCTGGTTGTTGCAGATGTTTTGTTGTTGTGAGAGCTCTCTCAAAGGCTGATTTAGGGACAGCTTCCACAACATTGCCAATACATATTTCAAAAATATGCCCCCACCCCCCTCCTTCTAGCTGATTACTCCTTGCTCTCATGTTTCTCCAATTAACCCCAAATATGCAGATGCCAAATAAAGCCAATCTTTACCTATGTGCGAATGACCCCTAATTAAAACTTTATAACTCAGGATTTGAGAGTCACAGGGATGAAAAAATTATTTAACCCTTTATCGGGCAAGGAACCATATTTGGTAACTTCAGACGGCATCCAAAGTGGCGCCCCCATGCCTCTCCGTGAGGCAGTAGACCCGCGTCGATTTCTCCCAGCCAATCAGAGAAAATCAGGCAATATCACAGGCAGTGACACCAGGGTGTTCGACCAATCAGCAGTGGCCTAGAGCGTCTCAAACTTCTTTTCTTCTCCAGATCTCTCACAGTGTGGTTGTGTGTCCTTACCCAGTCCCACTCACAAGGACCAAACATCATTACTCGTGAAAGAAAACTGATAAAAACTCATTAAAAAGTTGAAAAGGTTTGCTAAAAGTTGAGATAGGTGCGGTTTGTGTAGGATTTCTAGAAATTAGTGAAATTTTGCGTGAAAAACAAAAAATTTGGTGGCGACGTCATATTTGATCATACGCTCTTTTCACCTAAGTCTACAGCAAGTGATGGTAAGACTATTTATGGACATACGCCCAACGCATGGTTCTTTTTTACAGTCAACCGTGGGTATTTTAGGGTATTTTTTAGTGCACTATAAAGGGTTAAAGACACTTGAATTTGAAATTAAAACTACTGTGTAATTTTGGGACAAAAAAATTCCGCGCAAATACAAAGAAATATCATGACAACTCAGCAGTGAAGTTGTGTCGCAATGAAATACTAAGAAACAATCAATGTGGTACTATTTTTAACTGCTGGATAAGCGGTTCGTGAATGTTACCGCCTGTGGTTGTGCTACTGGCCAATTGACAGATTGATTGATTGATTGATTAGTGAGTGACACTCCAGTCTCATCACAGCATGCTAAGATTCGCTAATCCAGGGGGGCTTTCAGCTTAAGTAAAACCCAGAGCAGCTCCTTTTACTTCAGTCCACGTTCCAGATTTGAAGAGGTTCCTGGTTTTACTCAGTGCTGAAGACAGGCTTAATCACATAGCCAGCTTCGTAGTATACCGCCCTAGAGTAAAAAAATGGCTGGGAGGTAACAAAATACGTTTCCTGGAAAATAAACTTATTGATCAGAAGAGCACCACATTTGAGGGTGATACTCAGAACTACTGATTAGCTGTGAATCCAAACATAAGCTGCCTCCCAACCTCGCCAAACTTTTTTGCTTTGATGTGAATAGTAAATGATGCAATGTTTTACTACCAAGCAACTGTTTTGACACATGGTCCAAATTTATCATCAAATGCAGGTGGATGTGTTTTTTTTTCAATCTTTTTGACAGTTAAAATGAGGGAGCTTATAAAGTACCAATCCATTCAGTCTGCAAACTAAACAGAAAACAAAGTGAAAGTTTTTCACCCATGGAAGTGTAAAAAAATCATCCTTTATGATGTGTAAACCCCAAAATGAAAAATAATGCAAGCTCATCCTCACTGTTATCAATACATGCTTTTGAAATCAATCATAGTTTGGCATTATGCTACACTTCAAAGCACAGTATCAAATGTCACTCATTCTGATCAATCAACATGCAAACTGTAATGACTCCTAGTGCCCAGGGATAAAGTAAGGGCACCAGGAGAGTAAATAAAGGTGTAGGACCCAAATGCAAAGATGTGGAGTTTTATTAAATAAATAAAGTGCTCATATTAACATAAAGAATTAAACTAAACAAGGGATGAAAAACAGAATGGGAGTGCTCTAAACAAAAATGTTACTTTGTGAGGCTACCTGCCTGTGTGGGGAAAATAGCAAGTTATCAATAGCAAGGGAGATAATTGACTTTATGAAAACCAAGAGATAACATGAGCAAGGAGAAAGCAGGGGATAACTGAATAATTAAGAAAGGCAGGTGACCACAAGGAATGCTTCAAAGGGGGAGGGCATTACACCAATTAACATTCATTTTGGACGTAACAAGAGTTTGCAGTATTGCTATGGTTTAATAGATGTGACTGTGGTCATGGTGGACACCAGGCAAGATCAGCTATTCAAGCAAGAGCGACGAGTTCTTTTTTAATAATTGTATTGAACATACAAATATGGAAAATACGACCCGACTTGCAGTAGCCTACAACATACCATTTGCCTAAGTCGTACGCATCTTATCCAGGCATTATACTGTAATTACCTCCACCAAGAAGTTATGTTTTCACCCGTGATTGTCTGTTTGTCTGTCTGTAAACAGGATACCTCAAAATGTTATGAACGGATTGGCGCAAAATTTGGTAGCATGGTAGATAGTAGTCTAAGGATGAGCTGATTCAATTTTGGAAACGATCCAGACCTTTAAATATACCTGAATATAATAATTGTCTCTTATGTAATGAACAGATTTTTCATAAAATTTCAGCGTTAAATAGAATTTACATGAATGTAGAATTGATTACAGCTGCTGGTGATCTGGATAATATTCCTGTAGATCCAGAACCAATCACACTGACATATGGCATGGCGGAGGTATGCGCTCTACCGATTGCCCTTCTAGTTGCTAATGAAGTTGTACATTTCAATACTAAAAAAAAAAAAACATTTGACTGGAGGATAAAAATTTAGGGGCTAACTAGGTGACCAGTTACTGAAGCTAAAGTTATCAGTTAGCTGGCTAGCAAACTGTTTTTAGCTCCCGAGCAACATTTGGTAAAAGGTCACTTTATTTAGCTACAAAAATCAATGGTAGAAAGATCTTTGCTTTGAACATAGCATCTCGGCTAACAGTGCATTACGCTGTTTTCAGAGTAAACATTTTTTTTACCATCGATTTCAGTTTCTACCTATGTAGCTAGCTAACTAACTGGTTTTACTTTTCATCAGTTGCATTGCTACTAATAGTACATAACACTATGTTCAGAGAAAAGACCTTTTTTCCTATCAATTTTCTTTGGACTTCAAAAATAATAAGTGTTCTATTTGTAGTTGCAGTGGAAACTAGCAACTTATGCAAGTGCAAGGTTAAGTTATATCTCTCTTCTATGGTCATGCTTCAGCTCCGTACTATTCCCAAAAATAAATAAAATAAAATAAATCAGGTGACTACTTCCCTCAGAGTTGTTGTTAATAAAAGCTGTCAATCATGAGTTTGCACCCATTTTTTTTAATCAGATAACTAAATTAGACCAAACATATTAAAAAATGAGCACTTGAACATACTGTACATCAACATGGTTAGAGCTACTTGATGACAGAAACCATTTTTAGGGAAAAAAAGTATTTAACACATTCTTAAATTTTTTGGTGAGATCCATGTCCTATGAACTAACATGGAGCGAGCTGGCCAGTCACTGGGGGCGATCAAGATGTTTTCGCCTCACTTGTGGAGAGCCGTTAAATCGTCTATCTATATCTACAATCAAGGTGTGGACATTTATGGAGAGAATGGAGGACACTTTTTATTAAAAAAAAAAAGGTGCCCTTATATAGACAGTGTCGAAGTAAGTGGCAGCTATGTGAGAATGGCAACCATGCATACATGCCTGTGAAAACGAGTAAAAATGGACACTCTTGCGCACATCATCTGATATTTGATGTGAATTTCCTCATAAGTATCTCTGTGACTACCCAAGACTCTTGTTGCACCCTCATGTTAAATTAATGGTCGTTACTCTGTGATCTAATCTTCGAGAGAGCAAGTGTGGGTGTATATATCCAATTAGCCAATTCAGCCTCGGTAAGTAGTGGAAAAATAACCTGCAAACATGACAGCCTTCAAGGACTTCAATTATTCTGTTGGCAAGACCTGATATTCATGCAGCTCCAAGCAAGGATTTTGTTAGGTTGCCATGGAGTACAAAACTACAATTTAAAGTTCAATTGACACCTTAAAATATGATGAAATAACTGGAGGCAGAGCTACGTTTTGCGATGTATTAAATTGATGGCCACGCTATTCGCTGCGTAACGGCTTGCTGCAAGTAAAAAAAAGTGATTGACAGTGCCCAGTAAGCCTAATCATACTTTCCCAGAATTTTCTCATTTAAATGCAACAACCCGAGAGTCCTTTGAGAATACCCTTATTGTCAGATTAACACTTTGATGACAAGTTCACCACAATAAGATCTAAGCATCTCGTGGATTGAGTTTCCTGTGAAAAACACTCGTAACTCAAACCAGCCTCTGCATCTTTAATCAGATAATGAGTTTGGATATATAATATGAATAATAAAACCAGGCCTTCTGGATTCAACGAATAATGAGCTGACTAGACATCACCCATCACAGCGCTCAGTAAAAGAAAGGCAAGATGCCAGGCACAGCCAGAAGCTACTGTCTCTTTGAATATTCTGCCACATCTGCAGCAAAACGTTCCACTGTCACTTGTAAAAAATCACAAGAAGTAGCAGAGTTCATATATATTTATTATTTAATGATGTTAACTGACAGAAATTTGTTAAAATCTACCTGTGGAAAGGTAAGTTAGTGCCTTAAATATACTATTCAAAAAAAGTAGGGGATATTGGATTTACAAGTACCATGAAATGCAGATCATGAGGTCAGGAAGGAAACAAATGACATAAAAACATTAAGGAAACATTTGTCAATTTATTCGAAACCCTGTGTACAGTCAGTAAAGGACAGATTCTCCAGAATAAGGGTCGACACAAACACAGGGTCACACAGCAAATTTACCACCATTGTGAAACAGAGTCAGTAGCGGGTAAAAAACCCCTTGGTTGGCTAGACAAGCTCGACCCGGGCGTGGCATACTCCTAACGAGACGTCCCCGGTCATTTTGGGGAACGTTATTCCATTCCTGTTGCAATGCTGCAGCAAGTTCTTGGACATTGGCAGGAGGTTGTTGACGTTGGCGTGAAGCCGCTGTCTAAGCATGTCCCAGACATGCTCGATGGGGGAAAGGTCCGGACTGAGTGCTGGCCATGGTAATGTGGTGATATTCTGCTGCTGGAGGTAATCTGTAACGATCCTGGCCCTATGACATCTGGCATTGTCATCTTGGAGAATGAAACGGTGGCCATAACGACGTGCAAACGGCACAACATGGGGTGCCAAGATGTTGTCCCGGTAGTACTGCCCTGTGACACGTCCAGCAACAACATGCAAGTCTGTTCTGCCGGCAGCAGTGATGCCTCCCCACACCATTACAGATCCACCCCCATACGGATCATGTCTAATGACGTTAACGTCATGGGAAACGTCGTTACGCCGGCGCCAAACCCTCCTCGTCTGTCAAGGAAGTCCACAGTGAACCTCGACTCATCTGAGAACATTACGTTGTTCCATCGGGCGATTATCCCAGCGTTGATGATGACGACACCATTGAGTCTGGCCCTAATGTGACGATCCCTCAAACAGGGAATGACACGAGGACGTCGGGCGTGTAAGTGAAATCTGTGCAGACGATTCCTGATGGTCTGGCCACTCACTACCAAGCCAGTATCCCTTTGAAGTTGAGACCTTATCTGATTTGCTGTTACCATACGATTTCTCAAGACAATAGTGCGGATGAATCTGTCCTGAGTCTGAGTTGTTGCCCTTGGTCGACCGGATCGTGGTCTATCCTGAACAGACCCTGTAGCACGATGTCTGGACCATAATCTGCTGATGACAGACTGGGAAACATTCATTGCCCTTGCCACAACGACCTGTCTTGTGCCAACCTGTAGCATGCCAAGGGCACGTAACCTCTCCTCCTGTGTTAGACGGCGATGGTCTCTGTTTAATTAACGACTTCAACCACTGATAATCTGATGCTTTCTCTTCAAAATCTTCCTTTACAGTGGCTCTAACCTTCCAATTCAGAGTCATGCAAATTTGTGGCACAACCCCCTTGATCATCAATAGCATCCCGTGCAGATCGTGAGAGTGTCATTGATGTGTTTGGGTGATGAATTTCTTTGGAAATGCTTCCTCAGTAAGGAACTATACAACATGGTTTCGTATCCCTTTGTATATGTGAAAATTTTGATCTCAAAATAAAATATCCCCTACTTTTTTTGAATAGTAGAATGGAAACGTCAATGATTGTATAGTCTTTCGGGTAATCAGTCAAATGAAAGTTAAAAGTCTTCTTAAATCCGATTAGGATTACTGAAAGTTCAGCAACACTGCACTGATAAGAACATCTTTCTCTGAACATTATAATGATGCAACAAAAATAACTACTGTTGGTAACTGAAAGCAAGAGTTCTAGAAGACAAACATGGACCACTGAAGAAAAAAACAGTCAAATATAACCTTTCGTCCGTGCAATGAGAGAGAATCCCACAGCATCCTCAACTGGAATATAATGGACTTTTAATTAATGTGCACCTTAAAAAGTGCCACTGAGCTATTTTTCATCAAATACAAAAGATTTACATTGGTATCAAACAGAAAATGGCTGCCAACCCATTTTATAATACAACACACAGAGATATGTTCCTGATGAAGCACGATGAATTGAATCACAATTATTTATTTTGTGCTTGAGTGAAACAAAATAAAGTGCTCTCATCATTGTTGCTGGTTAGAACCTGGAAATAAAAAAAACATCTGGTTTGCCAATAGTTCTCAATTAGTGCAAATAGACTATTCAATTATTTGTGAGTTAATCGGAGCAGAGAAATTCATTACTGAGAAAGCCTCTATTTAGTTGCTTTGTCTGCAAAAGAAAGACATGCTTACATGCTGGCATGTGAACAGAGGATACACACAGCTGAAGGCACTTAAAGTCATTTTTAATCCACTTCGCCAAACCAGGCATGTGTTATTGATGAAGTGTAAACAAATAGACTATATGTAAAGATGGATGACACATCTCCTCTTCCCATGCTGTACAAAAATGAAGCCAAAATATCCTTCAAACAGACACTACCATCCTGCATATTTGGAGCCAGAGTCAGCAAAGTAGTGATCGGGAGGCTGACCCGAGGTATCGCCTAAACACTTGTCTAACTCAGTAACAAGCACATCCCCTGAACTGTGTCACCTGGCTGGCTTTTTCTGTGTTTGTGGTCAATGTCGCTTGATATACACAGATTAGAGACCGGGGGTGTGTTCAGCAACACCTAACAGAAGCCTAATATACTTTATGTTGTAACCAAACATTACGCCCATTGAACGCATCATTCAACATGGCTGAAATCTTGTAAAAGGGTCAGCTAGCTCAGATTTTTTTTTTTTCCGAAAACAGTGTTCAGAGGCTGAAATAGTTTTGCTGCTTTTCTGGCCCTTAGCAGCACATTACTAAGCTCCCATGCCGATGTCCCGTGCTCCTACAAGCCCGCGATGACTGCTATTGACTTTGGAAGTAAAGTCACCTCACACAACTCTACTTCAGAAAATCCGATTGAACTCTAATACAATAAATAAATACAGTCCATGGGTAAACAGACTCTTCACTATCATGCGTTCTAATGTTAGTTCTAACTACCCAGCAGGCTAGCTAGCAAACTAAGTAACCTTTTACGGAATTTCAAGTTTCAAGTTAGCTTGCTCGCAAACTGTTTTTAGCTTGTTGAAAAAAAAAGAATCAATAATAGGTCACTTTATTTAGCAACAAAAAGTGATGGTAGAAAGCTCTTTACTTTGAAAGTAAGATTGCTGCTCAGTAATTGGTTATACTTTTCAGCAATTGCATTTCTGCAAAAAGTACACGACCCTTTGTTCAAAGAAAAAACCTTTTTCCTATCAATGTTCCTTGGCCTTCAAAATTACTATGGGTTATATTCAGTTGTACAGGGACCAAGCGACTTACGCAGGTGTATCATTAAGTTTTATGGCTTTTCGATGGTCGTGCTCTAGCTCCATACAATTCCGGAAAATAAGTAAGGTGAATCCCTCCCTCAGACTTTTTGTTGATCACAGCTGTCAATTATGACTTTACACCCACTTTTAACTAAATTCAACCAAACTTGAAAAAATAAACAAGTGGTTGCATAAGTGGCTGCTATTTGAGAATGGTAACCATGCACACATGCCTGTGAAAATGCGCAAAAATTGACACACATGCCCTTATATTTGATGTGCATTTCTTGATAAGAACATCAGTGACCATCTAAGACTCTTATTGCGCTCTCATATCAAATTAAGGGTTTTATTCTGTGATCTAATTTTTGAGAGAGCTGGTGTGGGTGTATATATCCAATTAGCCAATTCAGCTGCGCTAAGTGGAAAATAACCTGCAAACACACCAGCCCTCTAGGACTTCAATTAGACTGTTGGCAAGGCCTGGTATTCATGCAGCTTCATGTGGCAAGGATACTGTTAGGTTGCTGTAGAGTGGAAAACTACAATTTTAAGTTGAATTAACACCTTAAAGCATGATGAAATAACTAGAGGCACAGCCACTTTTTGCAATGGACTAAATAGAAGGCTGCATTGTTACGGCGCATAACGGCTTACTGCAAGAAAATAATCTGACTGACGATGCTCAGTACGCCTAATTATACTTTTCCCAGAATTTTTTCATTTAAATACAACAACCCGGAGTGTTCTTACATTAATGCTTTGATGCCAAGTTCACCACAATAAGATCTAAGCATCTCATGGATTGAGTTTATGTGAAAGACACTTGAAATTCAAACCAGCCTCTGCATCTTTAATCAGATAATAAGTCTTGATATGAAATATGAATAATAAAACCAGACCTTCTGGATTCAACGAATAATGAGCTGACAAGACAACACCCATCACAGAGCTGTGTAAAAGAAAGGCAAGATGCCAGGTACATCCAGAAGCTTCTGTCTGTTCGATATTCTGCCATATCTGCAGCAAAACATTCCACTGTCACTCATAAACATTGGCAAAAAGGAGCATAATTCAGATATCATCATTATTCAGTGTTGTCAATTGGAGGGATGAGAATGACTGCAAACCACTTCTAGACTACAACACATGGAGATATGTTCTTGATAAAACACAATTAATTGGACCGAATGTATGTTTTGTGCTTGAGTGAATTAATATTGTGTTCTCATCTTTGTTTGGTGGTTATGATCAGGAAACAATGGGGGGAAAAAAAGGAAAAAAAAAAAAAACCTCTTTTGCATATGGATCCCAATAAGTGCAAATGAACTATTCAATTATTTGTGAGTTAATCGGAACAGAAAAATTCATCAGCGTGGAAGCCATTATATTGTTACTTTATCCTCAAAAGAAAGATGTGTTAACATGCTGACCTGGGAACAGAGGGTAAACAGTGCTGAAGGTACTTGGAGTCATTTTGAATCCTCTGCACCAAACCAGGCATGAGTCATTGATGAAGAAGTGTAAGCATTTATGCAGACAGGGTCATACATTTTATTAAAATAATGCCTTTATATGGACTGTGTCCTTGTGAGTGGCAGCTTTTTGAGAAAGGAAACCACGTACACATGCCTGTGAAAGTGAACAAAAATGAACTCACGCACACATCATTCAACACTGATGTGTGCATTTCTTGATAAGTATTTGAGTAACTACTAAAGACTCTTGCAGTGCCCTCTTATCAAATTACAGGTTTTATTCTGAGTTGTAATCCATGGGAGAGCTGATGTTAGTGTGCATACCCAATCAGCCAATTCAGCCAGGGTAAGTACTGGGAAAATAACGTGCAAACACACCAGCCCTCGAGGACTTCATTCACTCAGTTGACAAGGTCTGGTATTCATGCAGCTTAATGCAGCACAGATTCTGTAAGGCTGCTTTAGAGTGGAAAACCACAAGTTTAAGTTCAATTGGCAGCTTAAAAATGACGAAATAACAAAAGCTACAGCCATTTTTTTTTTTCAGCATAAAAAATTGAATGCTGCATTTTACAGCCCAAACTGGTGTGCTGCAAGAAAAGTATTCAACTGACAATGCTCTGTGCACCGGATCCGACTCTCCCAGAACTTTCCCATTTAAATGCAACAACCCGAGTGTCCCTTGAGAGGCACTTTATTATTACATTAATACTTAAATGACAAGTTCACAAAAACAGGATCTAAGCAACTTGTGGATTGAGTTTCCTGTAAACGACTTTCCTTATTCAAACAGGCCTCTACAACTTTAATCAGATAATGAGTATTGATATGAAATATGAATAATAAAACCAGGGCTTCTGGAGTCACTGAATAATGAGCTGACTAGACACCACCCATCACATAGCTGTGTAAAAGAAAGGTAAGATGCCGGGTACATCCGAAACCAATGGTCTCTTTAATATTCTGCCACATCTGTAGCAAAACATTCCACTGTCACTCATAAACACTGAGAAAAAGTAACAGAAAGATAAGATGCTGAAAATTTACAGGACTGTGTTATGATTTACATAAATCAAACAATGAAACGTAAATGATCGTACAGTCCTTCAGGTAGTCTGTCAAATGATGGTTAAAAGCCTCCAGAAATCTGTGTGGAAAAACATCTCCATTTTTTTGTCACTAACACGCCTGCAAAAATAACTACTGTTAGTAATCAAAAGCAAAAGTTCTAGAAGAGAAAAGATAGACCATTTATTCCAACAAAACCATTTCTTTAAATCAAAAGTTTCAGGACCTTCATGTTGTTCCTGCACTGAAACGGAGACGATACCACAGAATCTTAATCAGGAATTTAACAAACTTTTACTGAATGCGGCGACTTAAAAAGTGAGAGCCATTTTCATCAAACATAACAGACTAACCTTGGTATTTCACCAATTGTAGCTGCCAACCACTTTTAATATACATTGCACAGAGATATTTTCCTGATGAAGCTAAAGTAATTGTATCAAATTTATTTGTTTTTGTTTTCAAGCGCTTGAAATTAAGCCCTCTCATTATTGTTTGCTGGTTATGACCTCGAAACAATGAAAAGAAATCTGTTCAGTAAATGGTTTCCAATAAATGCAAATGAACCATTCATTTATCTGTGAGTTAATCGGGACAAAGAAATACATTAGTGTGGAAGCCCCTGTTTGGTTGCTTTATCCGCTAAAGAAAGACATGTTTACATACTGACATGGGAATAGAATGCAAACAGAACTGAAGGTACTTAGAGTCATTTTGAATCCACAACTCTAAACCAGGCGTGTATCATTAAAAATAAAGTGTAAACATTTATGCAGAGAGAGCGGGACAGTTTAAATTAAAAAAAAGGGCCTTTATTGAGACTTCGTTCGTCTGAGTGGCAGCTATTTGAAAATAGCAACCGACACATGCTTGTGAGAGCGAACACAAAGGAAAAAACATCATTCGGAATCGCGGTTATCATGCCACTATGAGGCAGACAGGCGTGCTTGCTTATTACCTTTTTCTATGCCACTTACCTAATGCGGTCATTTTAATGCTTCCGGAAGAAAAAACTGTGATTTGAAGTCAAAAGTTTCAGGACCATCACCTTGTTACCTTAAATCAATTGTTTACTTTTGCCTTAACAATCAACGTTTATTCAGCCAACTGACTGAGAATGATTAAGAAAGATAATGAGAAGCAGACGGACCTAACCAATTGAAAGAATTAATCTGAATAAAAACAGGCCTCTAAACTGAATTTTTACATATTAATTTCTTAAGAATAAACCATTTCATGATGGCCTTGGTTTTTAGCCATTTTTGCATCAAAGTGAATAACATTTTGTGATGCAGCTCGGCGTGAAAGAGAGAAATTATTTTTCAATATTGCACCAATAGACAAATACAGCGCAGACTTGGCAAACAAGTTCAGGCGAATCTGTGCCGCAAATTTTTGCATTTTTTATATGATAATTGAACAAGATTAATTTAAAATAAAATAATTCATAGCTCTTGATGAAGCGTCTACTAGCCAACAGTGAAGGTGGAAAAATTTTATCAAATTTATCACATGTTGTTAATGTATTTCAAGCGCAGTCGAATGTAAAACTAGAAATAATCAAACAAATTCAGGCAAATTCATGTTTCATGATCATTTAAAATTCAAAATGTAATAAACCAACATAGGCTATTCAAATAAATGTCTGTCTACCAATTTAAATCGTTAGTTCAGTGAATCAACTGTTTGATTGCAAATTGAAAAGCAAAATGAAGCATTCATTAGAGGATCATGATTTTGCAGACCTTAACCTTGCTTTTGTTCAGGACAAACCTGAATACATTAGTGGGATAATCTCTAGTTTTATCCGTGCTGCGTGCTAATGCAATTAAAGACAAGTCACGTTTACACTTAAACAAAATACTTTGACATGGGGAATAGAATGCAAAATAAGAACTTGAAATCTTGTTCAATTATCAAATAAAAAGTCATTTGCGTTTTTGAATCCACATTTGTCTAAAACCAGGCGTATCATACAAAAATATAAAGTGCTTAAAAAAACATTTAAAATGGTTCATTTTTAAGAAATCTGGACAGTTTAAATAAAAAAAAAGGGTCTGCCATTTATTGAGACATTCTTTCAATCTAACACAGCAGCCTGATTAGGTCTGTCTGCTTCTCATTATCTCTTCTTAATCATTATTGGCCAGATTTTGGTTTGATCAGTCAGTTGGCTGAATTTGAAAAGTTAGGCAAAACTAATTACATGCAAGGTGAAAGCTGTCCAACACAAAGCGGACTTCAAAGAGCATTTCAAATGACCACATCATCCGATATTTGATGTGCATTTCTTGATCAGAAAATGAGTGACTACCTAAGATACTTGTTTTGCCCTCATATCAAATTAAGAGTTTTATTCTGTGATCTAATCTCCGAGAAAGCTGGTGAGGGTGCATACAGTATATCCAATTAGACAATTCAGCCACTGTAAGTAGTGGGAAAGTAAACTGCACACACACCAGCCCTCCAGGACTTCAATTAGACTGTTGACAAGGCCTGGTATTCATGCAGCCTCATGTGGCAAGGATGCTGTTCGGTTGCCATGGATTGGAAAACTACAATTATTAGTTGAATTGACACCTTTAAACATGATGAAACAACAAGAGTCACAGCCTTTTTTCAATGTAAAAAACTGAAGGCCACATTGTAGAACCCCGTTTCCAAAAAAGTTGGGACATTATGTAAAATGTAAATAAAAACACAATGCAATTATTTGCAAATTATCTAAATTGTGCATTTAATTGAAAATAGTACAAAGAAAACATATCAAATGTTGAAACTGAGAAATTTTTATGTTTTTTGAAAAAATATCTGCTCATTTTGAATATGATGCCAGCAACACATTTCAAAAAAGTTGAGACGGGGACAAAAAAAGCCTGGAAGAGTTGTATGATGCGAAAAAAAATACACCTGGTGGAACACCTCCCTGCTTCTTAGGTTAATTGGCAACAGGTCAGTAGCGTGATTGGGTACAAAAAGGGCAACCCAGAGAGGCTAAATCTTTCAAAAGTAAAGATGGTCAGGGCTTCACCACTATGTGAAAAACTAAATGGGTAAATAGTCAAATAATTTAAGAAATACATTTCTTAGTGTTAAATTGCAAAGAATTTGTGGATTTCATCATCTGCGGTACATAACATTGTTAAAATATTCAGAGAATCCAGAGAGGTCTCTGTACAAAAGGGACAAGGCCGGAAACCAGTATGAAATGGCCATGATATTCAGGCCCTCAAGCAGCACAGCATTAAAAACAGACAGGATTCAGTCATGGTAATCACTGCATGGGCTCAGGAAAACATCTGAAAACCATTGTTTGTGAACATAGTTCATTGCTGCATCCACAAAAACATGTGAAAACAAGATCAAAAAATGCTGCCACCTTCTCTGGGCCCAGGCTCATTTAAGGTCAAGTGAGGCAAAGCGGGAAACTGTCCTGTGGTTTGACCAATCAAAATGTGAAATTCTTCTTGGAAAGTGGCCACAGTGGCCTTCAGGCAAAAAAGGAGAGGGACCATCCAGCTTGTTATCAGCACACAGTTCAAAAGCCAGCATCTGTGATGGTATGGGGATGCATGAGTGCATATGGCATGGGTAACTCGGACATCTGTGAGGACACCATTAATGCTGAACAATATACATAGGTTTTGTAGCAACATATACTGCCATCTAGATGTCTTATCAGGAAAGGCCTTGTTTATTTCAGCAAGACAATGCCAAACACCACATTCTGCATGTATTACAACAACATAGTTCCGAAGGACCAGAGTCTGGGTGCTAAAATGGCCTGCCTGCAGTCTAGACCTGTCTCCTTCTGAAAAGATTTGGTGTATTAGAAAACAAAAATACAACAAAGGAGGCCATGAAGTGTAGAGCAACTGAAATCCTACATCTAACAAGAATGGGGAAAAAAATTTGCTTTAAAACTACACCAACTGGTCTCCTCAATTCCCAAATGTTAAGAGTGTTGTTAAAACAAGAGGTGATGTAACAGCGGTAAACATGACCCTGTTCCAACTTTTGGAAAATGTTGCTTAGATCAAATTCAAAATGAGCATTTATTTTTCAAAAACAATAACATTTCTCAGTTTCAGCAGTTGATATGTTGTCTTCGTATTAATTTTAATTAAATATTAAATTTAAATGATTTGAAAATCACTGCATTATATTTTTATTAAAATTTCACACTCCGTCCCAACTTTTCTGGAAATGGCTTACTGCAAGAAAAGCACTCAATTGCCAATGCTCAGTGCACCGAATTATACTTCCCCAAAGTTTCCTCATTTAAACGCAACAACCCGAGTATCCCTTGAGAGAAACCTTATTGTTACATTAATACTTTGATGACAAGTGCACAAAAACAGGATCTAAGCATCTTGTGGATTGAGTTTCCTGTAGAAGACACTCATAATTCAAACCAGCCTCTGCCTCTTTAATCTGACAATGAGTCTTGAGATGAAATATGAATAATGAAACCAGGCCCTCTGGATTCAACGAATAATGAACTGACTAAACAGCACCCATCACAGAGCTGTAATGGCTGTTAAAATAGAGAGCCCAAGTGCAGCAGCCAGGGAGAGAACGAGCAGCACAGAAACAATACAAACACAGAGAATCACACAGACCACCAGAAAGTACTCACGCTTCCAAAGGACGTATAATAGTCCGAAAAAATGGAAGCAATGCAAGAGAGAGAAAAAGTAGAAAAGGGAAAATTCCTAAAGAGGAAGGAACTCCAAAAATAACTGGAAGATATAAAGTCACACAAATCTTGACTAGAGATATCTTCGGCTATAGTGCTTAGCTACAAACAGACACTCTAGCAAAGGAGGCGTGGCGGACTTCCGGCTTATAAAGAGTTCAGGGAAGCGCCGCCCCAGTTCAATCAGCCAGCTGGTTAAAGAATCCGATTGAAAAGGAATTCGATCTCGTCCCGGGACGAGAGCACCAAAGAAAAGTCCAAAATACACGCACGCCTCACAAACCATGACAAGAGCTGTGTAAAAGAAAGGCAAGATGCCAGGCACAGCCAGAAACAACAATCTTGTCAATATTCTGCCATATCTGCAGCAAAACATGCCACTGTCGCTCATGAACATTGACAAAAAAGGATTCAAATTCTGATATCTTCCTTATTTAAAGTCGATGGACAGGATTTGTGACGATTTACCCGTTAAGAGGCAAATGAGTGCCTTTGATAGAATGACATCTCCAATAATTATATGGTATTTTATGTACCCAGTCAAATGATGGTTAACCCCTTTACGCAGATGCAAAATCACACCAAGTCTTGCCTTTTGTGCATGACCTCTATTTACAACTTTATATCTCAGGATTTGAGTGTCACAGAGATTGGAAAAATGATTCCAGTGAAGCAAGAAGCTTATCTCATTTGGAGATAAAATGTATCTCCATTTATTTTTATAATTTTAGGACAGAAAAGTGCCACAAACACAAGGAAAATTGTGTTTGAAAATTCAACACTGAAGTTGTTTTGCTCTCAGATACTGAGAAACAAGAAATGAGTTGGAGGTTAAATAATGCACTTTCTGATCATAAACTCATTGAGCAGAAGCATGCTAAATCTGAGTCACACTCAAAACAATGGATTATTTGAGGAGCCAAATACAGTATAGGCTACACCCCTACCTCTCCAAACATCTTAAAGTGGAGAGATTTTTGCATTAGTGTGAATCATGTATGATGAAATTTTCCAACCACCTGTTTTGATGCACGGTACAAAATTTTGCAATAAATGCAAGAGGACATTATTTTCCAACCTTAATGACAGTCACAATGGGGGGCCTACTCATTTAGTACCAATCCAATGGTCTCCGGGATAAACAGTACACTAACTGAAAGTTATTCAGCGTTAGAAACTTAATTACATCCTTCTTTATCGTTAAACAAAGTCCCTAAAATGAAAAAAAAAAAAAAAGTAAACTCATCCTCACATGCAATACATGTGAGCAATACACACTGATAAAATCATTCACTGTTGTACACTCTGTTATTTTCCAAAATATATTATCATTAATTCCATTGCAATGGTCTGACGTTTTACAGATGTCACTGTTTCGGTTAATCAATGTGAAAATTTGCTCATTTTGGATAAACCACAACTTTGTTGTGCTGCACTGGCACTAATGATGCGGCATTGTTCATGTTGGACACCAGGGGAAATTGGCTTTTCAAGCATAAGCCCTGAGTTATCTCTTAAAATTGTAGCGACCATAAACATGGAAAATACAACACAAGAAAAATTACTTTCATCTAACTGGCAGAACAACACACCATTTACCTCAGTCTTATGTATCTTATCCAGGCTTAATGAATGGCTGCGAAATAAGGGTTAATACTTAGTTTAAATACAGAATCACTTGCTTAATGACTAAATGGCAAAGACATTTTGCATTTTTTAAACTTATCACTTTTTTCAAACTTATCACTTCTGCTTTCCGGCACATAGTAAAGGGTCGGAATAACATGCCTAAAGCAAGGTCTCTTCACGCGGTAGACTACTACTTCTCAAGGGACGAGATTATGATTAAAGCGGCACTCTTTTAAAGCGAACGTTGACTCTTGCTGGATTGATGCAGAACTTTGAAAGGGACCTCTCTACCTCTAAACTGTAAAATTGCTTAATTATACTAATACTGAATAAGAGATTTTGATTGTTCACTGACAACTCAGGAATTTAGCTTAATATTTTTTTTTTTTTTTATTCCCCAAGCAGGGTTTCACTACTGTATTTATGTTTATTGAGTATTTATGGCTTTATGTTGTTGCTATGAGGTTTGATTCATATATTGATAATCAATATGCATTATGAAATATGCCTTTGTGGCTTCTGTAGCCACATATGCCAGGCTGGTACTAAGCTTTATGGGAGATAGGATTCATATGTCATCTATTTCACAGCTTTAGACTAAAAAACTCTCATCTTTTGAATTGTTCTGAGGCACCACCTCCTCCTGAATATTCAATATACAGTTAAGCGCTCCAGGAGAAATTACAATAACAGCATGAATTTGACACCATAGGATTACTGCAAGTTCAGAAACACTCTTAGACCGTTTTTCTCTAAAAATTCTGATGCAGCTACAAAAATAACTGTTGGCGATTTAAAATAGCAGAGTTCTCCAACACAAACATCGACAACTGGAAAAAAAAAAAAAAAAAAAAAAAAAAACAGTCCAACAAAACCTTTCCCCTAAATCAAAAATTTCAGCACCTTCATGTTGTCCCTGCACTGAAACACAGACAACACCACAGAATCCGTATCAGGAATAAAATTGACTCTTACTAAATGTGGTGACTTAAAGAGTGCCATTGTGTCATTTTTTATCGAACGTAAAACACTAACCACAGTATTAAGCCTAAAATGGCTGCCAATCACTTGGTCGCTGATGACACATAATAGATTGGATCAAATTTGTTTCGTACTCAAGTGAAATAAAATGAGGTGCTGCATTGTTTGTTGGTTATGACCAGGAAAAAAATGGATCTGATTTGCAAGTGGTTCTCAGTGTAAATAGACGGGTCGATTATTTGGGAATTAATCGGAACAGAGAAATTAATCAGTGTGGAAGCCATTATATTGTTGCTTTATCCGTTAAAGAAAGATGTGTTTACATGCTAGCAAGGGAACAGAAGGTAAACAGAGCTGAAGGTACTTGGAATCATTTTGAATCCACTGCACCAAACCAAGCATGTGTCATTGATGATGAAGTATCAACATTTATGCAGACAGAATCATACATTTTATTAAAAAAGTGCCTTTATATAGACTGAGTCCACATGATTGGGAACTCTTAGAGAATTGCAACCACGAGCACGCGCCAATGAATGCGAACTCAAACGGTCATAAATCTGCCTGTTCAAGTAAACGCAATGTTGAACTGCAGCTCCATTTTAATTAGCATGAGGACCTGTTTCCACATTTTCGACTTCACGTAATGTATATTCCCCCGTGAAATTTGCGGCCTTAGTTGGAATGGCATTTCAATATCACAGGTGAAGGGGACTGCTTTTATTTTTGTTCCTTTGCAACAGGGGAACCTGACAGGAGACATCTGCTGCTGGCAGCAGGCACTCCTCAGGATTCAGCTCTCCAAATGAGCTCTCCGTTCAAGTCACTCTTATATCAGCAAATAGCTTCAGGAAGAACACCCAGAATATTTCTAACCGCAAAGCACTTTGTCCTTAAAGCAGAGGGTTTTTTAGATCCAAGCATTCCTACCCAGATTGCAAAATAAAGTGAACAGAGGTGTGGTGGATTGGGATGCAATGCTTTAGATTGCGATCATGGAAAGGCGAAGGGCGTGGACTAAGAAAGGGGGTGATTATCATTGGAGATGAATCTATAAGCGCATTTTTATCACATGATTCACAGTGTCTGCATTCAAACAGCCATAGTGCAAGAATACTTATCTTCCAATGGTATCTTTCAGATTTAAATTCATTGTACCAAAATACAAGAACAATACACAGCCTTGGCATGCAACTTCATGATTTGTTTGTTTCTGGACATCAATTAAAAAGTTCATTCTAAATACTGGCAAAATACACAAAGAAAAGTATGGTCTACCAAATAATTAGTTTGCACCTGCTCGTTGCATTTCATCACCACGCATAATCATTTGTCTCTCTGTATTAATTCCAAGTTTTTCTCTAAGACTTCAATTAAAAAAGTACTTGTTTAAAGACATAAATAGATGCTTCTAGGAACCTCTGTTATATGTGCGGCTGTACATACACACCCTTTGTTTTACCAGGAAGATCCAAAATCTCTTTCTACCCAAAATGGCAGTCATCATTGCAGAATAAACTCAAAAGATTGACAATAGAAATAGATTAGCAGAGGGAGTGCTGTAGGATGTCTTTGAAAAGTGCTTACAAAATGGATCTGTTTACCTTTCTGGACTGTAGATGAGGAAAACAAGTCACCTGTCTCTGATGGCGGATGAGGGAGGTGAGTTAGTTGTCTAAGACAGCCGATCAGCAAGGTGAGTTAGCTCTATTTGATGGCGGATGAGGATGAGGAAGGTGAGTTAGCTGCATACGATAACGAACGAGGAAGGAGAGTTCACTGTCTATGATAATGGATGAAGAAGGCGAGTTAGCTGTACATGATATCGAATGAGAAAGGTATGTGGTAAAAGGAGGCACTCTTCCACTCCCCCTTACCCATAATTCTGTCTGTACCTGGCTATTCAACCAATCCACTCCCATTGTTATCTTTTGAATGTCCCTCCAACCCCCCTCTGTTGATCATTCATTGGGTTTCTCTGCCATTTGTCCTTTTGTATCCAATCAGTTCAATCTTTACTGTAAAGAACAGCCCACCTTTTTTCAGCATAAATCTCTGAGCCTCCATCTTCAGGGCCTCTTGCCATGCTGGCACCAGACAGAGCCACAGACTTCAGCAGTTGGTTTTCATTTGTATTGTTCACCACTTATTCACAATTTTACCAGTACAATAAACTTGATAAAACACTATTGGCTTTATTCTCTCGGTTCTACGACAGGTGACTTAGCTGTATATGATCGTGGATGAAGATGGTGAGTTAGGTGTATATGGTAGTGGATGAGGAAGGTGAGTTAGCTATCTATGATAGCGGATGAGGAAGGTGAGTTTGCTGTATATAATGACAGATAAAGAAGATGACTTAAGCTGCTTATGACGGCAGGGGAGGAGGGAAAATTACCTGCTATTGATAGCACGTAAGAGAGGGAAATTACCTGTCTATAATGGCACACATGTCCAAGCTGATGTTCTCAAAAAGGCGAAGATCGTTCTGCTCCACAGAGTGTAGGTCAGCCAGCTGGTTATCCACATGGATCAGCTGCATGCAGCCCTGGAAGGAACGCTGTGATGGCGCAGACATGCCACGCCGAAAGTAACCTGCGGGGGGCAGAGGAGAGTGCATGCTGAACTAAATCCATACAGAGGAAGCTTATAGCCTTGGGCAGGGGTTCTTAACCTTATCCAACGAGAGCCGGTGTAGATGCAGATAATCATTACAATCAAGCAGTTACACCCCTGTTTCTACAGAAATAGGCCTTTTGCAAAACCTCTCAGGGCTGATTAGAATGATCAGTTGTGTAACTGCTTTTTTTTGGAATGAAGACCTGCACCCACACTGGCCCTTTCTGTTTAAGGTTGAGAACCCCAGGCCCTGCACATGTAGGCTGAGACTATGGTTACTGGTTCAAGCCCCACTTGAGCCTCAGTAAAAATGCTTTGAGGCTGACTCATAGTTGCCCTGGGGAGCTGTGCTAAGTCATATCAAGCATTGAAGTGCCAGCTAAATAACTGTGTGCAATGTGATTGTGAGGGGGGAATGGGACGGAGGCCCAGGCGCGACACAGGATAGGGTTTCTAAAAGTCACCCACGAAACGTGAGTGACCTCTGATAGGAGAAACGGTAACAGATAAAAGGAGCGTAACTCCCCGGCGATTTCGCCAACAAAAAAAAACCCAGAAAAAGTGGGCGAAAATCCTCCCAGAAAATAAGAGCTTTCTCTTAAGAGACAGAGTAACCACTCCCTCCTGCTGAAACAGGAGCGAACCGACAGAGGTCTGCGAGCAAAGACAATGCTCCAACAAACAAGATCTTCTGCGGGACAGAACATATACTCTGAAGAACAGAACGATAAATCGGACGGACAAACAATAAATAGGACAGACAAACACCAAATCCTAAACTCTTTCAAGGAGTTTCCTCTGACTACACGCTAAGGGCTTAGTAGTCCTCGCAAGAGTGACACAAAAGCACCAAACAGCGGTGGAAGAGCTTCTTCAGTAGTCTCTCCACAGCTGCAAACAATTAGCAATCAACCGCATGATCAGAGATCAGGATAGCTCTCAGGTGGCGAAGAAAATGCACAGCAGGCTGCAACCCCCCAAAACCAAGACAGTGATGTAATCTCAAGATTAATAAAATTACCGTCTTTAGTTTCTCACCCTGCCTTTACCTGAAAGTCAGGAGTGGAGTTTTTCAGGCCACTCAGTACCATATGTTGTTAAGAGATCCACTCCTCATGAACACCCCAGGGGTCCAGGGATTGGCACTCTCCCTGAGCCTTTACAAACTCCAGAGGTTACTAGGAGTATTGCAGTTAATTAAGCCTCTGTGGAATTAGATTTAAGCTGTGAAAACATACCATTTTGATAGTAAGTTTCTGTTCAAAAAAAATTCCTCACCCTGAACTTCTTGCTCTCCAGGGACACCGATGTCTATAGTTCTTTTTTTAAGCTGCACAGAAGAAGGTATAAGGTATTTTTATTGCCAGCCATTTCTCCATGTTTTGGTGCCCGGGAGCGCATATTCTGGTGCCAAAAAAGCTGTATAATCAAAGATGGCAGCCTTTATGAACTGGCCTCTAGCTGTGGAACAGCTCCATGTAATCTAAATCAAATATCTGTTTCAGATCAGACTGACATAGCATGATGAGTTGAGGGCAGGACTTTCACAGAAAAAAAAATCTAATACATTCTCTGTTGTCGGAACAGAATGAAAAAGTTAAATAAATTGGAATTCGATGCACTCAAAATAGTAAATGAAAAGTTTTGTTCGTATGATGCTGATGGGAATACGACACTGTCAGTGTAGTAAGGATCAAATAAAATTCTGTATTTACAGACTTAGTATGGGTATTCAGATGCGCCCTTGGAGTTGACATGCAGACAAAATGGAGGCATTCATGAGAGACTTTGGGGGGGGGGGGGGGGTCAATTATCAGGGTGCAATGGCAAAATGAACAGAAAATCCACAAACCTCTGGTCAGTGTAAATGAAAATTAAATTGGATGTAAAATTATGTTTTTCCTCGAATTTAACAGATATAAAATAAAAATAATAAAAAACACATTAAGATCATTTTTAAGAGCATGATATCTGGAAATCTCCCGAGCATTCAAAACATAGTATTTTTCTTACATCGCAGTGCTAAATGTTACACTTTAAAATGTGTTCTGACATCAGTTCCTAATACCTATATTAAAGAGCAAGAGAACTTTGCAAGGCTATTAATGTCATTCCACTGGCACAGCCAGCTCCTGTAGCGCCCTCAGAGCATGCTTTCCATTCTTGCCCTATATCACTTCTGTACTTGTGTGGGATAACTTCTATTAGCTGCATGCGTTTTCATGAGATGAAGCCATAATGGTGGCTAAAATTGGTCCACATTTGAGCTTGAAACCTCAAACTAGCAAGAGCAGGAACGATGCTAATTTGTTAATGTCAGTTTGCCAGGTTAAACCGTCTCCAACAGCTGTGAGTGTTTCTGTATTAGTGGCTGTCTCACTGAAGTCAGCATGAGAACTATCATTAATCCACAGCGTCCTGTAAAAATTATTTCACATCAAATCTAAGATTGACCATCTCCCCCACTGTCTGCTGTACTGAAGCGCTGTAGAAGACCTACAGTAATGAGGCGCGACACAGAAAAACTGAGCAAACTAGGAGAACAATGAAAGCACCATAAGAGCAAACACTGATATGGCTGCAATAAAACAACAGCTCAGAATAACTGATGCACTGCAAACAGGGAGGGAAGTCATTTATTAACACGTTACATATATCTTTACTAAGCCATGTATTGCCATACAGTCTCTGCTTTTTGATTAAAATGTTATTAACATATGAACATTTCAACGCTGATGTTACAGTTGAATGTGAGGAAGTACTACAACACCAACTCCTAGAATTTCTAGAACTTTGTAAAAAAAAACAAAAAACAAAAGACAATCCTCTTCAAGGAGTTGAAAGGTGCTGCTGGTCATAATAATCACCAAAATAAGCTCTGTGAAAGACTATAGTTTTTGCAGCAATCGGCCATAGACCTCCACCCCTCCTCCTAACCCCCCAGCCATTGATTCAGCCGTCTCCCTGTCTGTATGAGCTCAGTGGGAGGCAGGCAGAGACAGCGATCGGTCACTAGCTAATCGTCCCGTCTTCTCTGAGTCCTGGCACAACTGCTATCCTCAGATCGCAGCATCTGCTGAAAATGTCCAGAGGAACAGAGACGCCACCCTAAGCAGCTGACAGTGTCTGCAGATTAAGACTGGGAGAGAGCCAAGACACACAGTAATGGATGAAGACTGGCATCGCTGAGATATAAAATGCCAGTGCCAATCTGAACCTTCTGCTTCTCTGTCCTTCATTTGTAATAATACGGCGCAGTGGAAGAGTTGAATGAACACGAATACGAACCCACACATACATTCCAATATTTACATGTGCACACGCATTCTGTATATACAGTAGTGTTCAGTGATGATGACAAACCACCGCTTTTGTCTAAAAGGAGTCCTAATATAATGGAGTTTTGACAAAAATTCTGATAGGCTATGGAGTCAAGCTTGCTTAACGCAGAGGAGGTGCTACCTAATGGAGAGTCCCCTGAGTGCATTTGACTGTCATCTTACTTTGCTGTCACATGATTGCTTATCCGGTAATATGTTGGCTTATTAAGGTTTGCCTTCCCGAGTAGCTGTACCTCGGCGCGCTCGGTCAACAGACTGCTTGCATCTAAACAGATCCACCTGCTGCAAGGTGGATACAAAGTAGCATTATCCAGTTAAGGTAACAGTTCGCAAATAACACTGCATACACCTCGTGACAATAAATCCACAACAAATGCCAGCAACTGGAGTGCTCAGCAATTCTTAAAATTTGTATTAAGTGGATGAGGTTCCAACAAAAATTTCTACTAAATGCTGTGGAATGATCAGGGCTCAGAGTAGTCATTCCAGTTAGGATTGGAATTTCTGTGATCAAGCAGGTCACACTCAACCTTGTTCATAAATGAATTAATATCATATTTCCATTACCTTTCCAAATTTCCATGTTTTCCCCATAATTTGGCAGTAATGTTTTTGCATAATTGTACATGCACTAGTACCCTAGTTTGGGTAGAATTATGATTGCTGTGTGTTTGCTTGGCAAGTAAGCCTTGGGTTGCTTGCCAACATCAAGCTCATGTCCTCAAGCTGTGGCTTATCTTGCGCGTGCTCAGCAATGCCATGGTGTGGGGACATGTTGCTGATACTTCACCAATATTTACCCCACCTCAGCAAACTAGCTTGCACTTTGGTCATCTGCCAATCATTTCATTCCACATAGCTTTGCCTCTGCCTGCTCAGAATGTCCTATACCCTCTTACTGTGCTATTTGGTTAACCCAAAAGGTTACTACACATTACTGTCACTACACATAGTACACTTCATATAGTCTATTACTTTTGTATTGGCTTCAAGAGAAATTGTGCCTGCCACCGGGATGTCACTACGTGGAACACTTTACATAGTATACTTCTCTTGCATCGGCATCAAGAGAGATTGTGCCAGCTGCTGGGCTGTCACTACATATAGTGCACTTCACTTAGGATATTTCTCTTGCGTTGGCATCAAGAGAAATCGTGCCAGCCACCAGGCTGCCACTACACATTGAACACTTCATAATTTATTCTTAGTTCAAATTAGACCATGCCCGGCATGGTTCTGTTTGGGGGTTAGTAGCAGCTCCCTGCCTTCAGTTCCACGCTTGGACGGGCTGGGATCTCTCAGAACAGAGCCGTGTTGCCAAACCCAATGTATGCTTGTATGCCTGTGTGCTTTCAATAAATTTTCTCTTTTTGACAAAGTAGTCCCATCAGAAACGGAGCTTTGACATAAATTCTGAAAGGCCACACAGTCAGGCTTGCTTAATGTTGAGGAGGTGCTATCTGCTGGAGAGTCACCTGAGTGCATTTGACTGTCATCTGACTTTGCTTGTCACATGATTGCTTGGCCAGTAATATGTTGGCTTATTTAAGTTTGCCTTCCCGAGTAGCTGTACCTTGGTGCACTAGCTCAACAACCTCCTCCACCCCAGCTCCACCTGTCTTTTATAGCATGCATTGATTATGTTTTCTTGTGACTAAATTACAGTGCATGCCAGGAGAAAACCAATTCTCTGGCGGGCACTATTTTGATGGTGATGATTGCTGTAGGACTTGGGGGGGGGGGGGGTTGAGTGGGTGGATAGTTGCTTTCTATTTTGTTGAGCGGGGGCACATCCTTTTCTTCAGCAGGGGGCATGGAACTAATATTGCAAAAATTCCGCATCTTCCAGTACTTTTAATTTTACTCTTTTTTTTTTTGGCAAACACGAACGTGAGAATGCGATATAGAAAATCCCGTTGGGGAGGAATCAATTTGTGGCCCGCCACACAATGGTCTATGTGTGGGAAACACTGGTATCTGCTAGCACTAAGCCACCTACTCCATTCTTCACCTGCCCTGGTGTCCTGTCCAGTCCTTGGCCTGTAGACTGCCTTTAGTATGTTGCAAAGAGTATAGCGTATTGTCCATACATGTATTTTATTTTGATAACCTCACAACTGTATCAGTTACCATGGTTACCAGTACAAGTACCAAGCTTAAAAAGGCAGATTTGCTTTAACTACTGCTTCCAAGCCAAAATCCATCCATCCTCACACAGTCCCAAAATGTAGTAAATTTAAAATAACCAAAATGTTAAGAGAGTACTCTAGAAAATCATTTAGTTCAGATACATTGAGATGAGAGGTAAAGAGACCTCTGAATTTTTTTTTAATGGTAATAAAACTTTGTACATACCAAAAAACACATAACTTTTCAAATTTACTATGTTATTAATGTCATTCTTTCTAAAAGATACACGATTTGATATACTTATATAGCTGGTCTTCTGGTTCAGCGTTGTGTTGCGTGTAATGAATAATAAAGCGAAGACCACTCCTCTCTTGCCAGCCAACAGATTTTTTTTCTGCGTGCAACGCATTATTATCAGTAGAGCAACTTTGCATGTCACGTTTCTACATACACAGCTCTCCACAGCAGAGCTTAATACTAACTGAGTATACAGCATATCATAACATTTTCCACTTAACGGGACTGAAAACATAACCTCTTTCTACCTTAGATGGCGGTGGTAATTTTGAAACGGGGAGCTCACGTACCTGCATGCAAAGCATTAATGTCAGTACAGCAACTTTGTCATGTTTCTACAAGCACACCTTTAAATTAGAGATGGAAGAAACGGCGAGCCGCACGAGAAACCACCTAATGCTCCATTAGCCTGGACTTACGATAGGTAAATTAGCATGCTTCACAAAAGTCCTGTACACGATGAAATAAAAATGTATGAACTCCAAAGTAATCATCGAAGCAATAATGAACAAAATCTTTGACCTCTACAAAGAAGTATCTTCGCCTCCGTTCAGCATTTTACTGCGTTTTAAAAAACCATTGAAGAGCACTTATTTCATCTTACCTCTCCAATGCAGAGCTGACTACTGAGGAGAATACCGCGAATTTGGAGGAAGTTACGTCGCCAAAATTTCAAAGATCAAATAGCATTAATATAAAAATTCTCCTGAACTAAAGAAAACTCCCCAAAACAATACATGCATAAATAAGAGGAAAAGAATAATAATGTGCAAACAGAAATTGATTTTTGGTGAAATGTAACACTGCATGTTCCTACGGGTTACACTTAAGATACCACGAACAAAACCTGAATGAGAAAGACATTGAATTTTTTTTTTCCTCTCTGAATTTTTTTACCGAGGTCCAAGATTGCTAGTTATGGCTATGATGATGGGTCGGATATGCCTGAACTGAATATGAGATGCTTCCTCACAGCTGGCACTGGTTGCCTCGATCTGAGAGAATGTTGCGGTTGCTAGTTTTGATTATGACATTGTCGTCATCGTCATGGTCGTTACCGGGGTAGGAGAAATGGGCTAACGCTTGGATTAAATAGTGGTGCGCCCGTGAAGTGACTGACGGGCGGGTTAAATCGCGCCCGTGAGGACGACTTGGCGGGTGTTTACGAGCGCCAGTGCGATCGCGCCCGTCTCGTGGCATGCACTGAAATTACCATTCAAAAACAATGTCTCTTCCTTTTGAGGTAATTGTTGCTGTAGGCTCTGTTCTATGGAGGGGGGCTTAGTAGCAGCTCCCTGCCTTTGGTTCCAGGCTTGGACGGGCTGGGATCTCTCAGAACAGAGCCATGTCGCCAAACCCAATGTATGCCTGTATGCCTGTGTGCTATCAGTAAATTTTCTCTTTTTGATAAAGTGGTCCTATCAGAATTACTTATCTATAATTTTTTTTTATAATTATCCATTATTTCGCTATCTCACTTAGCTGAGTTGAACCGAGAGCATCTATATTATACCAAATATAACTTTTAGCAAGCTAGGCTAGCGAACTAACATTAGCTAGGTAGAAAGCCTTTTTTTCCAACTTGGCTAGTCATATTTGAGGCATGTAAATGCTAGCTAGCTAACTAAATGGCGAAGTTCACTGCTATCCATTGATTTCTGTTCATTCACATTTAAGGCGGTAATTGCAAGTGAACCCTTTGTGCTGGTGTAAAAACCTTAAGCAAACCCCTCGCTGTGTTGTGAAAACCATAAAACAAAATACTCCAGCCGGTCTCGCTCAGGTCAAAAATAATAAAAACTGTTCTAGTTGGCGCTCCCCATAGCGGCTTGGAGTACATTCGATGTGTTGATGTTTAAATGCTGCGTTTTTCTCATGCATTTGCGGTTTCGGGATGTTTTAGGCCGTTGTTGCGCGTTTGTGTTGACGTGGATACGCAGCATTTTTCTCTTCCATTTGCTTTTGAGGTTTGTGTGTTTTTGAATTTGCATCGTTTTTGTTTTTGCAGCGCATTATTCCAATTGGAGATGTTTTGGGCTGTTGCACTGCGTTTGCCCCTATCGGCCACTGTGAAGTGGAGATAAGTTTGACAATAAAGGGAAAAAAAAACAGCATCAACAACAACAAAAATCAATAATGGAGCCTTTTTCCAAGGCAAACCTTGCTGGTGCTATTTTTTTTTTTTTTTAATTGCTGCTTCTGTTTAGTCAGTTTTGTATAGTTTCTGTTTTTCTTTGCCAAGATGACAGTTGTACCCAGTGAATTCTACAATAATTGTTCCACAATAATTAATATCCAAATAGAATTCACTGTATTAAGAGATGGACCTTATTTGCTTGCTGATAGAAGCAAAATGTTCCGCTAAGTAGTGCCATGAAATCCAACTGAGTTGCTGTATTTAATATTTTCCCATAAAGAGCAAAATCAATTATGTTCTTGCAGAGTCATTATGGCATTAGTTAGCTTCAGTATCAAGCGCCAAACCAAAAAAAAATTGGATTTCCATGGAAACAAACAGGAAAATCTGCTGCACTTTATGAAATTGGGTGGTAAAACAAAATGGCACACTTAATAATGGGGGGGGGGTCATTGATTGAATCTGTTAACACCCCATTAAAGGGAAAAAATTGCATTTTTTGAAGAGTGCAGAAAAACCTGTCAAATTTTTTGCCACTGAATCAGTTGAAAATTTCAGAACAAATATTACAGAAAAGCAGTTTGTTCATGCTTGTAAAGCTCTCAACAAGAGCAGAGAAACTTTGATAGAGGCTTCTAACAATTACAGCCCTGTGAAAAGTATTTGCTCCCAACCAATTTGTCTGTTTCTTCTTTGTCACACTTCAGTGTTTCAGATCATGAAAGCAATTTTAATATTCGACAAACACGCAGTCTTTAAATGATGATTTGAAGGAAGCGTGATGGTCTAGTGGTTAGTGGATGGGACTCCACTAACCACTAGTGGACCGTGCAATCACGTTGCGTCCTTAGGCAAAATACTTTATTCTCAGTGCTTCTCTTCACCCAGATGTATAAATGGGTACCAGCATTGCTGGGGTAAAATTGGGATAGGAGTAGTGCCCACCCTTACCGCTGTGGTAGAAGCTTAGAAAAAGGAGCCCTTCTGTTGCCTTCGACTTCGGTCGACAAACTTGACTTTACTTACTAAATGACGAATTCATTTATTGACGGAAAAAAGCAACACAACCCTATATCCTAGTTTCTAAATCAACCAATGAAACATATTTGATTGATTTAATTGATGGGTTCAGTTTCACTAGACACACCCAGGTGCGATTACTCCCAGTAGTGATTACTCCCAACTCAAACTTCTGAAACTCCTGAAACGGGGTTGTTTTGGGTACTGTCTCTTCAAGGCTGCCTCCCTTAAAGCCAACTCAATTGTGATTGGCCAACAGCCTGGTTCACGAAGCAGTCTTTGGCTATACAAAAGCAGCATAATGAAAGGTACTGCTGAGAAATAGTGGTAAAAATTAATTTTAACCACTGATTCTTCACTGCATCCTGCTTTTGAAGTTCATATGAAGAGCACTTACTTTCACACTGAAGAAAACAGCATCTTCTCAACATCCTGATATGAGCTGACCAAATTCTTCCCGGCCGCCACTCTGCCTTGCTTTGTTTGACGGCGTACCAAGTCAGCTGCTTGGCGGGCATTACTCAAATGGATTGCATCATGATATAGACAAGTTACGGAAGAAGAGGTCACACTACAAATGATGTATTTCAGGCAGTTCAAGAGCTGTGTTTTCTGTCAGAGAGAGTAACTCCCTTTGGTGAGGATTTTGGGATTTGCAATTGTCAAATGCTTCACATCCATGAAAAGCTATATAACACACTAAAGAAGAGGGAAAAATTCAAAAAGCATCATTTCATTATCCTTTTTCTACCGGTGCCGACTGTATTTTTACTTTCAGCACCCATACATTTAGACATCCCCTCATGTAATGTTGTAGATGCTGAAATGTCCAGGAGAGGCAGCTCACATGGGGAAGGATTGTGGATTATGAGTCCTTCATAAGTCACTGTTCAAACATGAAAGTTAAAATTAAGGAAGGAGTGTGGGGGGGAAGTGTACATTTCAATTACTGGTCTGAGAAAAGAACAACCACTCACTCTGTGACAAATGAGTAAGTTGAAATATTGAACTTTTTGGCTTGTATGCATGATATCAATACAAATGTAAACAAATAAGTTAATGCAGTCTTAAATCTTCACTATTTCACAATTATTTCACAATTTTGCACAATTGTGTTCGATGTGTTCCCGTAAGAAACAACTTAATTTATGTTGCTGTCTGTAGTTAGGATTTCCGTGGAAACTAACAATTACAAAAATGGCAGTTCCACCCACAGAATGATCAGGGGAAACACATTCTATTTCCGCCATCAACTTGCATGACCTCACATTAAGGCGCATACAGTAATTGAATGTGTTGTCACCCAGGGAGGGGCGGTTTGAGGCAAAAGGACAATGCATTCCTGGTATTTAGCAGTCACTCGAATCCAGGGAAACTTGTCAACATTTTAGAATAGCATCCATGTACCACCTTATACACTCACTAGTCATTTTATTTGGTACACCTTTCCTATACTGCCTTTGCACCTGAAAGAGCCTGATTTTTTGTGGCATAGATTCAGCAAGGTACTGGAAACATTCCTTAGATTCTGGCAAGTGTCCAATTGCTACAGAATTGTCCGCTCAACATTCATGCTGTAAATCTCCTTTTTTTTTTACCACATCTCAAAAGTACTCTGTTAGAATGAGATCTGCTGACTGTGGAGGTCATTGGAATGCTCTGCCATCGTACTCATTTTCATGCAAGTGGATCAGTTTGAGATGATGTGTGTTCTGCCCCATGACGTGTTACCTTGTTGAATGTTAGGTTAACGTAGAAGATGAGGGTATAAAATGATGCACATGGTCAGCAACAGTTCTCAGGTTGGGTGTATAATTTAAATGATGCTCACAAGGCATTAAGGAGCATAATGTGTGCCAAGAAAATATTTCTTACGCGCATTAAATCATCCCCACCAGCTTGAACCACTGGTACGAGGCAAGACTGATCAGAGGATTCATGCTGTTTATGCCAAATTCTAACCCCACCATCAGTATGTCACAGCAGAATCATGGTTTATAAGGCCAGGCACCATTTTTCCAATCCTCTACTGTCCAGTTTTGGTGAGGCTTTGTTTACTCTGTCATTATTTTCTTGTTCTTAGCTGAAATAAGAGGGACCTGGGACCGCTTTTACAAAGACCTCGCAAATTTTGCGGGCACACAAAGTCCTCTATTTGCTAATTTTGCAATTCACGAAGACCACGCAATGCTCTCAGATCGCAATGAGCTTGCTGAAATCGGTAAATTGCAATCATATCTCTAACCAATGTTTGGTTTCGGTTTTGATACGATTTCACAAATGCTTTGTCAAATTTGGGCAAGTGCAATCAGATCACTATCCCTTCATGAACTGGTCATTTTTAGCTGAGCACCTGACTGCTCTTAAAGTGTAGATAGGTTTACAGAATGGCGTTGTTTCTCGAGCTTGGACAGGAAGCTCATTGTGTTTTCAGCCGAGAAAGAGTTATCCCTGATAGGATCAACCCGATAGCCAGCAGCCATACCAAAATTTGATCTGCTCCAGCCGCGTGGCTGAAGCTAAGCAGGTGTGGGCTTGGTTAGTACTTGGATGGGAGACCACCTGGGAAAACCAAGTTGCTGCTGGAAGAGGTTAAACCGAGGTCCTGACTCACTGTGGCCACTAAAGATCCTATGACACTTATCGATAAGAGTAGGGGGTTCCCCGGTGTCATGGCTAAAGTCCCAAACTGGCTCTTTTGACCTGACACCTAATCATCCCCTGATCTAATTGGCTGTGAAAATTGGCCTCTCCCTCCCCACCTCAACCCCCAGGGTTTCCTCGAAAAAGAGATTTCAATCTCAACGGTACTTCCCGGGTTAAATAAAAATAAATAAATCAATAAAAGAGTCTCTAAAGCGAAACACTTGTGCATAGTTAGCAAAGGCTTTTGTGAATCCCTCGCTTTGCTAAAGTTGCTTGGTTACCATCGCTTTGCTATGCCCTCGCATCAAAAATTTTTTTTTCGAATTCATTGTGAAACTGGTTCCTGGTTTGGTTTTCTGCTGCTCAGTCCGCTCACTTCAAGGTTTGACTTGTTGTGCATTCAGAGATACAGTACTTTTCTGCAGTTAGTTGAGTTACCACCACCTTCCTGTCAGCTTGAACAAGCCTGGCGATTCTACTCTGATGCCTCTTACTAATAAGGCATTTCAACTTCAGAACTGCCGCTCACTGAATGTATATTGTTTTTTCGTACCATTCTTTGTGAACTTAAGAGACCATTTTGTGTGAAGGCCCCAGATCGACAGTTTCTGAGATTCTAAAAAAAAAAAAAAAAAAAACACCCATCTTGGACCCACAGTCATTCCATGGTTGAAGTCGCTTAGATAACATTTCTTCCCAATTCTAACTGGTCTGAACAGCAGCTGAACCTCTTGACCATATCTGCATGCTTTTAAGCACAAACTCACTGCTGCATGTCAGGCTGATTAGATATTTGCACTAGCGAGCAGGTGAACAGATTGCACCTAATAAAGTAACCATTAAGCATTGCTACCACAGCAGAGTCGTCCCTATTGAAACGGCAGTCCTTAGCTCAGGGGTGTCAAACTGACCCGTAAAAGGGCCAAGAGGCTGCAGGTTTTCAATCCTACCAAGTAGAAGCACACCTGAACCCACTGATTTAATCAACTGATCTAGGCCTGCACAACTGATTAGTTGAAGGAGAGAGCCCTACACAGAAAGAGTTGTGACATTTGGGTTCTTGAAAATCTTGTAATGGAGCAAATTTGTTTCCGTCATGTTATCAGGCAATGTCTCAAAGTGAACGAGTTCTTTTTTCCCTATTTGCTCTTTCCTTATGTCTGAACAGTTGCAGCTCTAATGCCAGTCGAAACCATTGCTAGCTGGTTTATTGTTTTTTTTTTTCCCCCAAAATTAATATGTTTTCCTTCCAAGAAAAGAACAAAAAAAAAAAAAAATTCAATGATTTGCATTGTATGCAATGGCTTTGTTTTGCACAATGGAAACACAGTAGCTCCTATGGGAGGCTTTATGGTAGTATCACTAGTGATGTCAATGATGGTCACTGACCACCGCCAGTACGCTGGTGGCAAAAATGTCAACATTGCAGCAAATGAGGCATGGTAAACATTCCAGGTTCTTATCAGTATTTTGTCTATTTGCATGTTTTACGAAGACCAACCAAATAAGGTTGAATCTAATGTTGCTGTGGGATGTATTAGCCGCTTTCTCGATGGATTATTCAAATTTCATCACATCCCAAAAGTAAAAAAAAGAAGAGGGCTGTGGCTGAATGCAATAAAATCGAAAGACTGCAAACCAACTGACTATGCCAGTGTTGGTGGCATGCATTTTGCGTAAGGTAGGACTGTATTCATTTATTTATGACAAAATTAACATTGAATGCAGGCCAGGTACTGTTTACCTGGGACTGGATACTCGTGCAGGTTTAGGTGTATCAGTATGGCCTATGACAGTGGTTTTCAAACTTGGTCCTAGTACCCTGTGTATGCTGGTTTTTGTTCCAATCACAGTTGCAATTCAAAAATTTTAATCAACTGTTAATTTTTCTTAATTAGGTGCAAGTAGTGACTTACCATCTTACGCCATGTTTTGACTGAAATAACCATGTGGATAACGAGGAGTCAGGATATGCAATTCATTAGTTTGAGTCAAACAGTGTTTTGGGTGGAAATATTAGTAGTTAGCAAACAATACTAACAACAACATACAGTTCATGTTTTTATTTGTAACTTAGCTACCTAGCTAGTTTACTGGGTCATGCTAACCAACTTTTACGGTAACATTAGGTAGACTACGATGCATTTCCCTGTTCGCATATCAAACTAAGTAGCTAACAGGTCTCTTTCTCCAACGTGGAATAACCGATGCTATCTTTGCGTTTGTTTAACCAAATTGTTTTTTATTGTGTTTGTTTAACTAAGTTCTTGAGGTAAAAAAAAGAAACAGTCGTTTACAGATGTATAGATGCTAAACCAACACAGCTTATTTCTGAATGTTGTAACGTTAGTATGTTTAAATTTTTCCGTTGCTCAGTGCCACACGTTTCATCACTGATTGATTGTTCGTCAATCCAATTACATCCAGAGGTATTTTAGTCAGCGTTCATTGATCCACCCCTTGGAAATCAAAAATGAACTGAAGGGCTCCAGACTAATTTGCATTTGGTCTGATAAAGTCAACCTCGAGGGCTGACTGCAATAAACAGTTATGTCCAATATATAACATCTGGACATAACTGATTATTGCAGTCAGCCCTCGACCTATTCTTCAGACACACACATTCTGTGCACATTTGACAAATTTGAAGCAACTCGACCCAAAGGAATGAATGGGATTTCAAAATAAAAGTAGAGAGCAGAAAACCACAGAAGCATCTTTGAAAGCATTGTCTGAGAATACATTTTAACACGAACATTTTACCCTAAAAGCACTTGATATAGACCTGGGAGCAAGTAAACTGCCAAAGTAATGGTCCATTAACTTTTTTAAAACATTTTTATAAAAATAGACATTTCCTTTCTTTTCCGTCAGCTCTGCTCGTGATTAATAATAGCAAAGCCGTCATGTGTGCATGAGCATGCAGAGCTTTGAAAGTTTGTGCATTAGCATGCTGACATACACAGCACTAGAAGAAACATTTGGCATCAGAAGTACCTCCAAAATAGTATGTGCCTCCTGTCTTTATCTGGATGGGGGTGTTGGTCCGGACAGCAGAAGCTTCGTCCCCGTCGATGGTCAGCATGGTGAAATTCTCTTTGGCCAGGAAACGCACATCATGCCACTGACCATTGTTCAGTCCGGAGCCTGCCAAGATAAACACAAAAAAAAAACAAAACACAATATTCAATGAATTGTGTGTGTGTGTGTGTGTGTGTGTGTATATATATATATATATTTATTTATTTATATTTATTTTTTTTTTTTTTACCTTGCACAACACAGCACAGTCATTCCTGCATTTGACCCAACCAAATCCCTGAAAATTTACTCTCTGCATAGATAGAACCAGCTCATTAAAAATTCATAACATATCAAACTCATATTCCATGGTGTATTCCTTGTAGAGTCAGGATTAGGCCTTTTCAACAAGCATAGTTATCACACCTCTCAACTCAGGGTAATCACAGGTTGGCATTGTGAAGGTTCATAGGCGGACTGCCTTTTCCTTTATAAAGGTTATAAAATTCAAAGATGCGGGCCACCTAAATCTCAATGGACAATCATCAAAATAGCAGGAGGCTTAGCCTCAAAAATACCCCCCCCCCCCCAAAAAAAATAAATAAATACATATGACCAGAAATTACTGTATGAATGCTGGCTTTGACATGCTCTCTTAAAAACATGGGATCAATAGGATTACCCTTTGACCACCTAGTCTATAGTTTCTAAAGCGGCAACATCTTACAATTGCTTTATAGTTAGAGAGAGAGAGAGAGAGAGAGAGAGAGAGAGAGAGAGAGAGAGAGAGAGAGAATGCATTAAGTGCAGAGTGAATAATGGAGGGAGTGTTTTTGTTAGTCATCAAACAAGACTGTAATTATTACGAACAGTAATTCCTGTGATGATACGAGACGAAAATTGAAGAAAATGGGATCAAATTAAAGGGAAGCAACGCAGAGTGGTGTGCCACAATTTAGTGAAAAAAAAATGTAACCCCATATATACGTTGCCGTAACATATGGGCAATGTAATGAGAATGCGCAGGGACGATCTATTATTTACATCGTTTGCTCATTGCCCCTGCATTGCTGAGACGTCGCAGCTGGACTTTGTCGAAACATCGGGCAGGGACGTCTCGGCAACGTTGGGGCAAAGAGCAAATGATGTAAATAATATATCTTCCCTACCCATTTTAATTACATCATGGCAACACCTGTGCGCTTACACGAACAACACACACAATGCTGTTTTGAATTTTACCATCAGACAGCCATGCTGTTTAAAAAAAGGACAGAAGTTGGATGCAATGGTAGTGTAAAGTTTGTATTTCACATTATAACCACATTATTACCTTGCCCTTAAAACCTCTACTACATACGCACATGCTTTAAAATCTGTGCACCTGACAAAACCATGTGACGTTTGTCATAGGTCAGTTTTGAATTGGACATCACTTTGTGTTTTCTGCTCGTGCTGCTTTGGAGCAGAGCTGTCGATAGTTTTTGGAGAGTAATGACTCCATGAATTTCCTTCAGACGGTGAAGTAATTTGCCAAGGAGCAAAGGCTCAGGTTAGCAGTTCTCCCATCACTCCTTTTTTGACAACAAAGATCAATAAGTCCACAGACACATATAATATTTACTTTTCTGACCGCACAAAGGGAGAGATACATTCAATAGCAAGAGTTCAGCTGGGTTCAGAAGCACACTGTCAGGGTATTCTACTTCATAATGTGTTTTATTTTCTTACTGAGGTGAACTACTATAGTTACTGCAGTGCAGTAAGTGCAGAGGTTTGACATGGTCAATGAACTAATTAAAACAAACAAGTTGAACCTGTATTAGTTCTGTAAAGTTTCCTGTGCAATGAAAAGAAATAACTAACAACATACACGCTATTTATGTAGGCCTTGATGAATGCCACCCTTCACTTTCGCAAAAGATTGCCCAGATATACTGCATGCCATGAGATAATAATTCTAAGCAAAACCCTCACTGCTTTTAGGTCAGTGGCGGCTGCTGAGCTGAAAATAGAGGAGGCAAATAATCCCTTTAAACTGCTGATAAGTCATGACCTATTTTCATTTTTCTTTATTCCCAAGCTTTCCAATGATTAGAACAATCCATTGTCAGGTGAACAGACAGCTTCACTCTAAATGCAATGTAAGAATATTACAAATAAACATAATTCAGAAAAGTAGCTGTTTTATGGATAAAATGTACTATATGAAGGAAGTTAAACAGCTTGTTTATTTTCCACATTACCTGGGGGCATATCCTGCAATGCAGGCTACCCAACCTATGCTTGTTTGTATGAATTAAAACAATTATTTGCTACATGTATCCACAACATTGAGTATATTTAGCCCTATCATGCTCGCAAATAAAGAATTCAGTATTTTACAAAACAAGGACGACTGCCTACACCAGATGGGGTTGAATGCTCTCAGAGTTAACGCATTGTTTTTCAAGGGAAATAATCGAATGCTGGACTAATCATTAGTGAAAAGAAATTTTTTGCACCTCCTCTATTTTCAGCTCAGCAGCCACCACTATTCAAGGAATGACATATTTATATAGCTGAGATTAACTTCACACATTTAAAGTAGTGCCACAACTCTCCTGTACATTCCCCTCATTCCTCCTCTCATCCAGCAAATTGCGCGTCTTTTACCTATATTGTCTATTTTGATTGGTTTGACGTTTTGCATGCCTCTCCCACCAGTTGTGATGCATTTGTTTTCCCCATTCCCTCATGTGTTTGCAGCATATAAAACCTATTGCTTTGAGTGTGCTGATTGCTGCATTTTCACTTGCTATATGCCCTTAAGCAACCAGTCAGAATCTTCCTAGTTTAGAGTTTATCATCTTCAGAAATTATTTGTCATCTTTAATGATAGTAAATTACAGAATTTATTAGACTAAGTAAAAGGAACAAGCTCCCAAGCCTTTCTCTTGGCCTCCAGAATTTGGACCACATTCCTGTTAACCAGTCTTCAGTCTTTTCCTCTGCCCAGTTTATTAAAAACACCTTTCAAGCCTGCTATTGGATTGTACTCTGTCCCTGCAGCTCGTTCCTTGTCCGGATCCTAACAGTGTTGTATGAAGCAGCACAACTTAAGTGCCATGCGTGTAGCTACGGTGACACTAAATTACCAGGGAATGCAATCCTTATACACAAATTCTTATTTCCTCTTCTTAGCTCAGCGCTGGGTCCTCGATATACAAGAAACTAAACGGGCGCTAATTTGCACCAGAGGCAAGAATAACTTTGTGGGAAGTTTCTTTTTATTTTTATTATTTATTTATTTATTTTTAACAGAGTGCCTGTTCGAAACAAAATATAACTCTCCAGCCTGGGAGTACATCAGTAAATTAAACATTTATTTGCAATTATTTATTCACTCGGCCAAAGATGAGAAAAACTTTTAATTAAGTCCAGGCAAGAATTTCTGAATGAGAATGCTGCAGCCCTTTGGGATATCAGGGCAGTTATGTAATGCTGGTCAGTGGAATAATTCTAGAGAGACCAGCAGTCAAAAAAGCAATCAGAGCAAAACAAAACTTCCTCATTCTCAATTTATAAAGGCAAGTCACTCTCATATCCACACACTCTGGGCAAGGGGGAGAGATTTTCCACGGCTGCATTCACCGGCCCTCATCATATCCAGCAAATTTTCATCACAGTGAGCAAATTTTGGCCACAGTCAAATACACAGCATTTAGCAAAATAATCAGCCCAAAATCAGCCTTCAATCAGCGGTCAATGTACTGCAAAAATATAAGGAAAAACAACCTAACTGAATCTGTCTGAGCCATTCCAAAACTAATTATGGGCTTTTGATATGAGTACATTTGCCGGCATAAACTGGTTCTGAAATGCTGCAGCGAATCTTGTAAAAATATAGTTCTTTAGTTCTTTTTGCAAAAAAAAAAAAAAAAGTCTGTCTCCTTTTCAAAGTTCAGAAAATTAGGGGCAAGGGTGACTCATACGCCCAATTAGGAAAGTACAAACATTCATGAGAAAGAAAAGCTTTTCTGCTGAGCGTATTGACCAGCCTTACAGTTGGCTTTTACCGAGTATAGCAGCTTCTTTGTCACCACTGCTGTCTGTGTTGATGGCTTATGGCCTCTGTGTTTGCGGTGCAAAGTTTCCACACAGTTTCCAATGCAGTTTCTATCCAGTATTCAATCCAAATTTGTCCTTCACGTCAGCCTTACAGTAAGTGCAGGCATTAGACTTCTTCTGTTATAACTCAACAAAGCAAACTAGAGTTAATTTTTTCAACTTGCCAAACTATGTTATGATCAAAAAATAAAATAAATTCAAGCAAAGAAAATTCATATACAGTATGTGCCAAATTGCTGAAAAATGAAGACAAAAGAGTCATGTTTCATGGAAAGATTGTAAATTAATACAGACTTTATGAAGTGTACAGTTTTGGGGATACCGTACACTATTTTCAGTATGTCCCTTAATATGCCACCCTCTGACAGAGTTCAACGGATTTATATTGCTTAGAGCAATGTTTTTAAAATGGGTCAGGACCCAAAAAAGGGTATGTAATCACAGAAGTCTGTATGTCCATTACATTCTAGTACATATGCATAAGGCCATACAATCAGTGGTGGTTAATTTCTAATTTGGGTCCTGATATCAAAACATTTAAGACCCCATAAGTCAGAGTATGTGTTTATGACTGTTTTTTTTTTTTTAAATTATGTCAGCCTTACAATGCTCAGTCGAGAACATTCTAATCACAATTGTCCTAGTCAACAGTCAATAGTCTTTATCGTAGTTTTACAGCTAAAAGCACATTGAAGCTTGTTTGTGGATAAAAAAATAAACAATTCATCGGATAAACTAATTTCGCCAGGTCAGATCTGAACAACATTGAGCTGAGTGCAACTTTTTAATCATTATAAGAAACAAATTCCTCAGATATACTGAATCTATAGAAGGACAGAAGGAAATAGGCTATCAGTTGTTTTAGAACAGCAAGGAGGATGGCTTCTAGAGAGTGCTTATGTGTAAGGTTTTGTTATACTTTACTACAATTTAGCTCGATGCACAATCTCAGCATGAAAAGATGTGCCTCATATAAAATCCAAAAAACAAATCGGGGAAACTGGCTAAGAGAAATTTCAGGTCCCTCTAAGGTCGATTAAAGTGCATGAAAAACTTCTGCTCTCGAAATACAAAAGAGAAACAACACATGCTACGTCTTAAAATGCATTCAGAAGCAGAGAATAAATAGCAATTCTTGGAGGATAACACAGAGTCCGGCTAGCATTGCTAAATGCAGCTCAAAGAAAACCTTTTAAAAAAAACCACAAAAAAAAACATCCCATTAACCATCATCTCCCACATCCTGTCTTTTATGGAAACTTGTTTTCATTGAACCGGTCCAAGTGTGTTTCCCTCCTCAGGTAAATGACTGAAGCTTGGTCACCGGCAGTGCCATAATGAATGGGGAATTGAAGCAAAACAGGACCAGTGACAGAGCGGAGAAAATCACAAGGATTGCTGTCTGTTTTTATCTCTGACAGTTTTGATTACCCCATGCAGTGCCCCCTACTGGCGGGTCACACAGTCAGTTGAAAATGACAGGCAGTCACATCTTCCCGCCCCCAGATCAGAGGCGTTAGATGAGCCAGTGCAGGGCACCACTGGGATAATTCCAGCTTCCGTTTTTTAACAGCTGAACACCAGCTCACAACTCAGACGGCCTCCTGGTTGGAGTGTGGCTTTTCATGTCCACGTAGTTGTTAATGTCAGACACAGTTATTGAGCTCTGCGTGTGCGTTCATGTAAACTCAAGCCCCAGTAGCAATTAAGACACAACAAATATATGCTGTTCAGAGTCTCTCCACCAGCCCAGAATTTGAATTCCTACACATTACAACTCATGACAACAGACCTTATAAAGAATGCAGTGCTCAGTCTACAATGAAGTATTAAGTCCTCAAATAAATCATGCCGACATGAAAATAGTTTCACCAAGAAATTTCTCTTCAAAGTTCATTCACAGATTTTCAAGGTATCACTTGGCTCTTATGGGCTTGAGGACAAAATTATGCTGGCGATCAATATTCAGATATTGCCAGGAAGTGAACTCTAGCATTTTATTCTCAGTGGATAAGGTTTTAAAAATGCATAAATTGATTGCATACATACAGCAACCAACTTCAGACGACATTATTAAATTATAATTCAAAAAGAAACACAAGATGTGAAGAAAAAAATCCCAGAGGAGGGTCTAGAGTAATTAAATATTCCAATAAATAACAATGCTATAACAACAAACTGCTTATGAAGGCAATTTCTTGCATGTAACTTAAAAAATTATTCAAGAGTACTAAATTAAACATGCTATGAATTACAATTTCTGAAATACCTTTTAAATTGCCTTGCATTTTTATTGACTCTTATTGAGTATAAAGGCATTCTGAAATTGATATTAATATTTCAAAACTGTCTTTGACTGTTTAAAGGTGATTGGGGAAACCTTGAAAGACCATTTTGAATGGACATACCAGCCAATACATGGTGCGGAGCTGATCTTAAAGTAATTTTGCAAAAGGCAAACTGCACATCTCTGGGATTTGCATAAAAATTACGAAAAAATAAATGCAAGAAAAAATTAAAATCATAAATATAATTTTTTAAAAATTGCAGTTATGTTGTTGAACAATTGATTGGTATCTATACTGAAAAATCGGGTTATATTTTTACAATTATGAGACTGAATGGTGGTGAGTTGAAATCTATAAAACAACATTAATTAACATGACTTTTGCTGATTCATCCTGCTGCATGGCTCGGGCTGATTATGTACAATCCATGTGCAAAGCTAGGGATTTATCGAAGAAATACAGACAGAACACCTTGATCCATTGTAAAATATAAGAATCCCAGCATGGAATCTGTTACGACCAGCCCAATTACTGATTGCAACAGAAAATGGGGGGGCAACATGACAAAATAAATCATATAATTAAAAAAAAAAAAAAAAAAAAATACATTAGCCGACAAATAATTGGCCTAAAAAGGCAATAAGAGCTGCAGTAGAGTGAGACTGCTGTTCCCCTTTGGACTTCACTAAACTCCTTTTGAAGGGTACTGCAATCAAACACAACACTAGACACACAAAAAAAAAAAAAGGTCTCCCGGCCACTGATGGCAGCAGAGATCTCCAGGGTCATAACACCCCCTCCCATATATGGGGACTCCAGTCATCAAACAATAGCCCAAATGGTCCAAGGAGAGACACTCAGCGACTTCTGGGCAGCGCCAAACACAAAGAACCCTCCCGGGTAGCGCCAAACACGAAGGACCCTTAAAGGCAGTGCCAAACACTGAGGCCCCTCCCTGGCAGCGCCAGCCCTCTCTGGAAGTGTCAAACATAGAGGACCCTCCCGGGTAGTGCCAAACAAACAGGAATCTCCCAGGCAGCGCCAAACACAAAGGGCCCTCTCAGGCAGCACCAAACACAAAGGGCCCTCTCCGGCAGCACCAAACACAAAGGGCCCTCTCCGGCAGCACCAAACACAAAGGGCCCTCTCCGGCAGCACCAAACACAAAGGGCCCTCTCCGGCAGCACCAAACACAAAGGGCCCTCTCCGGCAGCACCAAACACAAAGCAACTTCTTGGGCAGTGCAATACACCAAAGACGCTCCTGCAGAGCCCAACACTAAAGACACCCCTGCAGAGTCCAGGCACAGAGGAGCACACAAACATATAGAGATGCCTTGAGACAGGATAGGAAACCAGCACCAGTGCACAACACTAAACACTGGAAAACCACACAGCCACCGCACTTTAGCAAATTTTGATAAATCACATTCTGTTAATGGCAGATAATACATCACTCCACTCACTAAGCAATATTAGAAGAAACACTCAAGAAATGTAGCATCTAAATGTTCTCCAGAAGGTAAAGGCAAGGCCACAAAAGCCATCATCATTCCCCTCCACAGGGAAGTACAGCTGCAATCAATTAGTCTGAGGACCAAACAAAAAAAAAAAAAAAAAAAAAAAAAAAGGTCTCGATACCAAAATCCAACCCACTATTCCAGTACCTGAAACAAATATACCATTGCGCAAACATAGCACCACCAACATTTGACTATCAAAAAAAACACCAAATTTTAAACAGTCGCTATGAATGGGAGTACATTTTTCACCTCGATCAGCCCAAACTCCAACACAGGGGATGAAGGAATTACAGCAGCCTGGTATTTCTAACAGGCAGTTACAAAAGTGCGAACCCCTCCCCCCCACACCAGATCCTGTTTAACAACACAATGCCATGCACTTAACTACCTGTGCTAGTCTTCAGTGTTCCTTCTAAGCTAAAGGCAACTACAAAGGCTGAACTTGTGAGTACAGTCAGAGAACCAATTGTCTATTTAACCAGTTACCCCCACCCAGAATTTCTACCAGAGACAAAAAAGGCAAAATAACAAATTTACATGCAGTAAAGGCCTTGCCTGATGATTTACTAACCAGGAAAAGGCACCATGATGCCCATAACAACAATGCTCAAATGGACCAACTCACCATACATATATACAGAAAACTTTATTAGGGCTTAGGGCTTAAGAAGCCTGGATTGTATCACCTGGACGTACTCCCAATCTGTAATGACCATCCCACTGACTGATTGTAACATAAAATGGGGAGTAAACATGGTTATAAAAAACATGAATCAATTAACTACAAAATGCACATTAGCAGACAAATAATTGGCCTGATAATTGGCCTGAAACTGTAATTAGAGCTGGTTAATGAAGAATGAGCTTGCTGTGCCCCTTTGAACATCATCAACTCCATTGGAAGGGTACTGCCAGGTGTCACCAATCCTGCAATCAAAATAACACAAGACTCACAAAGAAAAACGCAGCCCCTGCCACATGAGGCAGCAGAGATGTCCAGGGTCATAACAAATTAAACAGACTGAAAATGCTCACATCCTTTCCCTAAATACTGTACTATCCTGCCACCATAAATCTTCACGAGCAGTTCAATCTTAGAACTACTTGAGGACTTAGTCTGTTCATGAATGTTGTTTGTTAAATGTTATATCTCAACAACATGAAAAAATCAGAGCAGTGAACTCAGTAGAACGCCCATATATGCGGCATTAAACTTATCAGTACTGACACCAGTGTAAGTGAACATGAGCTGAGCAAAATTGAAACCATCAAAATGCCAGCAAAAAAGGAAGGAGATAAAATATAATACATGTACAGTTGTAATATTGGAACCAAAATTAAATGAATATTCAAACAGCCATTTTGAGCAGCAAAGAGCTGACCCAGTTTGGTCTACACTGTTATAAATTTACTGAATTTAACAGTTAAATGAATGCACTGTTTCCTTTTTATTTTAACTGTAAGTAGAGTCTGGCGTGCATTTGACTGTGGTATACAGTAAACATACACAGAACCACAAAATTGGCACGTCACTGCAGTGGTCCAGGCTTTGCAAACAGCCGAGGCTGATGGGGTACGGCCACACCAGGCTGGTCCGCAGGGTATTTATGCAGTTTTGACCCCTCTCAAGGAGGAGTGCGAGGATTTGAGTTGCCATTTTCACTCCGTTGTAAACTGATTGTAAATCTACACTTAAAATAACTGGCAAAAGAGGTGCCAATTAAAGTAACTGGCAGAAAAGAGGCCAGTTTCTAACGGTGTACTTCCACCAGACTTTGGCCAGGAATAATAAGAAATGATGGGTTACATATCAGTCCTGATCTGATAGCTTAGCAGAGAGGCAGGAAAAAAAAATCTCATGACACTGCTCTCAGAAGCATGAATCAACAGGTTAGAGGCCTTATATACTAGTCTTATTCTCTGTGATGCTTTTTTCCTCAGTAATATTAGCAACCAACTCACAGTTGAATGAACTGAGTAGTCAGCAACTTTAATACACCAATTAAATGCTGAATAGAGACATACTGGCAGGTCCTGTGGCGTTCTGTAGAATAAGAACCCCAATCTATGATGTGTTGCACTCTGACCTTCCCTCAAGACATTTCAACAGCGTGGTTTCAATTAAAATTCAACTACTGAACTTTGAAAGCATTATCAGAGATAATCAAAAGCAAACTAAAAAGAGAATCAATGAAAAAATTATGCACAAAAATGATATGACAGCATAAATACCCCTTGCAGCATTTAAACTCCCAATTCCATGCATTTCTGAGTTTAATTACACCCATGCTAGGACCATTTGAGGTGTATGTACATTTGCAAATGTGACAGCATTGGGCAAAAACTGAGTGACAGCATTAAAAAAACATGATGCCAACATGGGAAGTGAAAGTGAGTGGAGTTATACTAACATAGACTTTGACTGGGAGGAAGGGAGTAGAAGCAATTTAGAAAATCAATAATATAGATGCAAAATGCTAGGAAATTTGCCTTATTTATTAATGCCAAACAGCATTAAATATGAATTTTTGGAATGACTGGTCCTTCTGACACAGACCTCAGGCCTGAAATAGACCTATGAGCCATGAATAAGCACATGTGCTTGAAGGACACCTGAATCTGAGTGACTTACAGCTATGACATTCCTCTGGGAGCACTTGTGGTCGAGTATTCAAATCCAAGTCACGCCATTTCCGGCTATGATTGCAAGTCTGCATGGGAAAGGCAACAATTGGCTGAGCTTCACTGGGGATAATAGGGGTTAAGAAAGGTAAATGTGTTATGCTGGCTTTACACCCCATGACTTCTGAAGTAATTTCTCTATCTCAGATAAATTTCCAATGTAGATATAAAATCAGCTTTGAGTTTGAGTTTCGCTCAGGTTGGGGCGTGCTCCTGTCTTTTGATCATTTGGCGAAAGGAGGTCATAAAACTCAATCTGGCCCGGTGTTTTTCTCACCTCGACACTCCGATAAAATCAAATGTTTAATATTATCAGAAGTCTTTAGTCTTGGCTCATGCAAACAGTGAAGTTCAGTGATGTGAACACTGTCAGCAACCAATAAGTGTGCTCTGCAACATCTCCAGTCCTCGCAAAATCTCTCATAATCGGTGAGTAAAAACTCTGTGACTTTGTGAAACTTTGGCCCAATTCCAATCCGCCCCCTGAAGACTCAAGCCCTGAACCCTCACTGACTTAATTGACGTCAGCTGTAAGGGACTGAGTCTGAGAGACTGAGAGGGCTCCACATCCTATAAACTGGAATGGAACAGCGCTTACCCCCTTTCACGTTGCCAAACTACACGCAGTTGTGGCAATCAATGTTAATACTTACACGTAAACTTTTTCTTTCTTGCTCCTTCCATTGCCTCGATCGGACCGCTCTTTGGTTTATTTACCGTTTTTTTTTTTAAATTTACATTTCCGGTATTCCGACGTCATCCCCCGACTTTGATTCACAACGCTATGAACTGGCGGTAATTTCCTTACCCAAAGTCAGCATCGGTGCTGACTTATGGTAAGGGGGCAGTAAGGGCTCATTCACGGACTCACTGACTTGATGATCTGACAATGGAACAACCCTCACACACTCACGGACTTCCCGTGAACGCGCCTCTAAATCAGTGAGTCCGTAAGGGGTCGGATTGGAATTGGGCCATTGTCTTCAGATGTGTAATGCTGTCAGAAATGGACGAGCTTAGCGCTAAAAGTGCTTAAGTCACAAAATCTCCTATTTTGGGAAAATTGACAAAATCATCTTAGGAGACAACAAAATACATTTTCCCATCCTTACCACATAATGTGTGAGAATGTGACTTAAGTACTTTTAGCACTAGGCTCTTCAATTAGTCATATGAAAGTCTTTTCAAATTCTTTCCAAAGTCTTCCACAATATGGTAGGCATTAGTTATGACCTATCCTATTCTGCATCTGATTGGCAGGTCTTTTCCAGTCATAGTGCAATCTTTGGGCTTCAGGAGACTCAGATTATGCTGCAGGAGCAGCATGGAGTAATTTTATGGTCATTTTAGTCACTTTTTTAGGCTCGAAAGAACTGAAGAACAAGTCCCCATTTACTTCAGTAGTTTTAGAGAAGGCTGCTACTGAGTTATGCTGGCATCCTTCCTCCCAGTTGTCTGTAGTAGAACAATTTTCACCTGTGTATCAACTGGCATGGGGGCAGGTAAATAAAGACAGATTTTAATCTTGAAGTGATCTTGCAGTGAATTTAAATACAAAATAGAGGAGAAATTTGGATGTTCTGCATTTAGATTTGGATTTATATGTTAATGAAACAATATGTAAATATCCACAGGTTGCAAAAAGTAAGTTTTGCTGATTTTTCCCCCCTCCTTAATAGCACATGATTCATATTGTGGAACTTAAATGTATTTATTTATTTATGCTAGCTTATCACTTAGTATAATTCATGCTTGATTCCTCAAATCTGACTGACAGGAGGCTCAAGACATAACAGCTGATTTAATCAAAGTTGCTGTCGCCAAAAAAAAAAAAAAAAAAAAAAAAAAAAGGCACAGGGTCAATGAGTTCAGTTATCCTAGCAGCAGAAATGCAGATTTGTTTTCCTAATACTGACTTCTCCTACGGAAAGTTATTACCGCTATTACGGCTTGGAATCCCCCAGAAAGGTTCATCATTAAAGCTGAAATACTACACCTACTTAAGACTCAGCACTCAGCACTTGGCTGGCTATCTTTTAGCCACTGATAGCATATCCACTACACCAAACCTACTTAGATTTCAACCTTTTAACACTTCTGTTAAACTAAATAATTTTCAGTGGACTCAGATAGAAAATGATGACGTCATATTTAATATTGAATTCTCCACTATTAATTGAGTGTGTTATTAATCTACCTCCAGCACAAGCTCTGGCATTCGTACCAGCAGGTCACCCATGCAAAGCAGAAATACAGCTTGCAAGCCACTTCCTTTGTTGCCTATGCAAAGTAGTGATATAATATTCCAACTTAATGAGCAGGAGAGCTTAACAAGTACACACCAGTCCCTTTGGGAAGACCACCTAATAAAGAAGACGCACCACACCTACTTGAGTCCTGCAGGGTTATTTACAATCAGCATTTGATCCATCCTACTTTCTTGAGAGCAGCGGGTAGCCACAGAACACAGCCAAGGGACCAACATGGTCAAGGTTACTGGCAGTCATATTTCTATGATACATGTCCTTCGGGGCAGGAGGAAACTGGAGTTCTGAGAGGAAACCGATAGGAACACTGGGAGAATATTCAGAACTCCATGCAGAGGGGACCCAGCAAGCAAGGGCCTGAACCAGGAACCACCAGAACTACTGACCACCATAATATGCAACACACTGAGAGCATCATAAAATATTGTCACTCAAACCTGCACAGCCTACTGACTGCAAAAAAGGTATTTATTCCCTCAGAATGAAAGAATGAGCAAAAGAGAAATCTACTGATGACAGGAAGAGGAAAAATTCAGAGGAAAAAAGGAACAAGTCATGATCACTTGTCAAACATGGTGTTGGTGTTGTGGCTGGGGCATGTATGGCTGGCAGCTCGTGTGCATTGATTATTCCATTACTGTCAGTAGCAGAAAGATGAATGCAGAGAAATATAGAAACATCATATCTGTTCAGATCCTGGTGGATCCATGAGAACTTATTGGATGAAGTTGAGCATGCAGTGTTTGCAGAAAAAGAATAATAAAATAAATTAATTGGTGAATTTCCAAGGTCAATGAATGAAAGCTTAAATTAAACGAGAATCTGGCTCCATTAGAAGCTGTACTAGAAGACCATCCCCTCACAGGCACTCTCACGGTAAACTAGCGGGAGGCAAAAATAATGATCATTCCAGGAAGAAAAAAAAGAGAGAGAGAAAAACAATGACAGACATTAGGAAAATAGATACCACATTCCTCTAGGCAATACCAACAAAGAACACACTAAATTACAACCTACTTATCTTGAAAATCCCTGCAACAGGGAGTTCAAGCCTGGACCTGAATACATTCAAAGCAAAAAGCAGAATCCACTCTATGCAACAGAGTAGACAAAACAAATCGACTAATAACTATTCGGTGCAAACTTCTCGACAGCATTATCCAGCTTCATTGCACTCTTTGGAATTGAGATACGAGACCCACTCAATCAGCCAGCAATACTGAAATGGTAACCCTCCATCAGATATTCTCTGGAGACATCTTTCAATTGAAATAAACATCCTCAATAATATATAACAGGGAGAATTACAAGAAATTTATTTTTGATCAAAATCCTGGCACGTAATTTAAAAAATTTTGACAGTTATTGTAAATCAAATTTTTTTCCTTTAAAAGGCAGTTTTGTGCGTTTATTATTTTCAATACTATGTGTGCAATATTACCTCAATCCATGTTAGATAAATAATGATCTGTGAAGATAAGAGATATGTAGGAACTTTCGATGGAACATCCATGAATTCTGGAGTTAGTGGTCAGTGTGCATGCGCTCGTGCCTGTGTCATTTCTGTCGAATGGAGAGGCTCTGTTTTTTTGGTATATTTTAACTAATATTTGTGTATTGAAAGCCGTGTGTGAAGTGTATCAACCACAGCTGTCATGTGTATTCATATATTCATCCCAAGTGTATTCATTCGTTCATTCAGGCGCACTGTCAGGGAAATAAAAAAAACATGACGGAGCTAGAGTCGAACCTGAGGATATGTCGATGCGCGTGGTCTTCTTTTGCGTGACATTGATGTGAATGTTGACTCTGCCCTCGGTCAGAACGACCTCGACCATCCCATCCGCCAGGGCACTGTACAGGAGCAGTCCGTTGGGGTTCCACGTCCTGAACTGGAAACTGATGGAGATGACCTCGTAGTCCATCCGACCAGGAAGCTGCAGGTAGCTGGTGGCGTTGAAGAAGACGGGGAACGTGCGGGGTTCCACGCAGGTAAAAGTGAGGTTACGCTAGATATCCCAACAGAAATCAGAGAGAAAGAGAGACAAAGATGATTATTGTTTATCTTCTGTCATTCTTGATGCTGCTGTTATTATTATTATTGTCTTATGTAAATGCTTGCTTTGGCAGTACGATGCAGATGCGCGGTCATTATAAAGCTGATTTGAATATAAATTTGAATGAGAGATAGAGAGGAAGAGAGAGAGAGAGAGTGTGAAATAGAAAGGATTTATGCATTTTTTTTATTTTGAGGGTGCATAATTTTGCATTTCAATTGTTTTCCATTTTCCACCGTTAGCGCAGAGATCCATCATAAGCTAGCAATAAACATTCTCAAATTCTCGCTTCAAAAAGGCAATAACAAGCTTAAAATGATGCACTTGCATAAGTAGTATTGTTTTCCCTAGTCCTAATAGACAAGCATTATAGTTCCGCAACAGTGTAATCATAAGTCTAATTGTCGTCAGATCCTGGTTCCACTTCCTGAAGATTAAAAAGAATCTTTTCCTCTGTATCTGCTCAGAGACCATCTGTCAGCTAAATTCCTCTGTGTCTGGGCCTCGGCAAGAGCACTGAAAACACGTTTGGCGCCAGATATGGGTGGACTTTTTCACCTAATTGTCTGATAAAAGGTTCCCAGTCAAACCTTTGATGAACGCTGCTAAATTGCTCCCAAAAGAAAACTTTGAGAGGTCTTCATAATGTGGTATTAAATGCAGCAACATAGCACAGTACATTGTCATGAAGATTTTTACAGCACTGTTGAACAATATTTGAGATGTTGTTGAGAAGTGCTACTTTACTGCAACAGAACTACGCACTGTTGGCTGAATTCTCGATGCACCAGACACAGTAAACACAATGATTTAATTTAATACATTACATCCACTGTAATCAAATTGTAATGGCTAAAATGGGTTTGGGTTCCAAAACAGTAGGGAATAAAGCTTTATATTTCAGTATAATTTGTACCTCAATCTAATTATGACTTCCATCATCTTTTCTAACTGGTGTACATTATAAATTCTCTCTACAGAAAGTGTGCCATATTCCCATTAGCAAAAATGGTGAAGCGAAGAGAATTTACACTCAGCACTTTTATCAATTTAAATCCCATTGGGATGTGTAACTCCATAAATGCAGCTATTGATTTTCATTTGGTTCTTTCTCTTCATCCATTTCTGCATTATTTGAAGCACATTTTCCTCTCCATTGTCATCCCACAAAATGTCACACCCTGTCGCAGACACCGGGATACCTCTGAGACGGGATGAGTTTCCATGTTTTTGGTTCCAAACTAATATGCCAAAGGTGGAATATAGCAGATGTCTAGAGGTGTGAAAATTTATATCGAGAGATGTTTCGACACAAATAGATCAGCTTATGCATCATATAGATCAAGTTCTTCCAGGAAACAGCCGGGGTACATCCTGGATAGTTGGAAACTTTCACTTTTCCACCAAATACTGATAAGTTTTTACTCTTAGGAATCCCTAGAAGTCCCGTCACCAACTGTTCACTAGATTTTCAGTTCATACAGTGATGTATCTTTCTAACAGCCAAAAGGACATGTCCAGACAAAACCCTCTTCATTTCCTTTCCAGTTCCTAGTCTCATCTCTGATTTCTCATCCCTCAACGTAAGTCAATATATGTAAATGGCATGGTGTATTGATAACAGTGGTATATTTCCCTTGTGTACTCTCTGCACTTCTGATGTACAAACTCAAACTACACCATCAACACTGGTTCACTTACTCCAGTGATCTGTCTTGCCCTTGCCTTAGCTGTCAGCACTGTCAATATTGCATCTGTTATTCCCCCACTGAACTGAAAACTTCTTCTGTGGATACATACTTTTCTAAAGGACAAGCAAAGGGCAAATTCAGAGGGTTTTCTGCATTTCCAGTAGAATCTGTTTCCAATTAAAGCAGATGGTCACCGCAGTGTCTTCATACAAGACCATCACTGACCTGGCCCTTAGTGATATCACTTTTATCATAAATCTGCAATTCTGATTAAAAAGTTGTTAAAAGAGAGCATGACTCCTGCTCACATTATTCATACTACTAATAATAGAGATCTGAGCTGTCTTTGCTACACAGCTTACACGCAACGTGTAATCCTTTTAATTTGCCGAACACAAATGAAATATGAATCAAACTAAATGAATACAGTCAGGTTTATATACATTTGGACATTGACAACCTTTTTGATTTTCTAGCTGTTGACCATAATGCAGCAAGAACAAGATCATCTCTGAATCGTTCAAAAGAAACAAAATTAAGATATGAGGGACCTAGTCAAATTCCTGACTTTATAAAGAAGCAAAGGTGGGACCTTAACAGACAATTTAAACTTGAGAGCTGTCCAAGGAGGCTAGACCAAGGCAATTTAGCGATAAATTAAACATTCAGTTTAAAACTGCATTACTTTTTCCCAGCAATGTATTTTCTAAAGTACAAGTTTGCGGCCTTACAAAGCTGGAGATGTCAAGCTTTCTCCTCCGGACGAGGTCCGTGATGTTGTCGCCGTTGTAGTGGATGCTCTCCATGCAGCCAATGAAATTCTTCCGGCCTCCCGAGCTCGGCTTCCCAGAGAATGGCATGCCCCCAAAGCTAAGCTAAAGAATCAGTCAGAAAAAAAGGATATTATGAGAAAAAGCCACTTTCAGGACTGTTCCTTCAGTCTTCAAATTCAATTTTCATAACTTAGAAAACATAGCTGTACTTTTTATTATGAAAAAAGTATCACTTTAAACACATAACTCTGAACATTACTGAAGACTTGAATCAAAAGAAAAGAAACAACACATCAAAACACCTCTCCCTCTGTGAAGCAGAACTGGAGAAACCAAGTTCAAAAAGCAACAGTATTTTTTTCTAAATTCCTGCAAATTATTCATTAGCCAGAAGATAGAACTAATTAGTAAAATCAGCTGCCTGAGTTCAGGAGTGGAAGAAATACATAGCAGGACTTAACTTTCTGACGTCTGAACTCTTTACCTCTGCAAATTACGGCCTATAGTCTATTGTACCCATCTTGTGTGAGTGGGTTTGCATATTTAACAACGCTTAGACCATGGAATTCTGCAACATACTGCGCCCGTAGTGCGGTGGGTTCATCCACCAAGACTGATAAATTGTGTATTTCAACCATCTTTTTGAAGTCCAGAGAGGTGCTTAAAATATTTACTCTTAATTGCATGAGCTTTTCACACAGTGCGTCTCCATTTCCACGTTGCCAGTCTCGCAGCCTTTTTCCTTCACTGGGATCATAGATGTGTAGTGCTTACTGTGATGAGTGAGTCTTGCATGCAGCAAACGGAGTATCACCTTACACTGCAAACTGATACTAGGGTCTATGACATGCCGAAGGCTGTAATAAGCTGCAACTACAGCTAAGCCCTCACCTATCAGTCTGTCCATTACCAAACTCACTTATTCCTGATCAGTGTCGCTAGGGATGAGTGTGGGCTGGAGCCTATCCGAGCATGCAATGGGAGTGAGGGAGGAACTCGCCTCGGACGATATGCTAGTCCATCTCAGTGATGCTACACCTCCGATGGTGCTTAATATATGAGGTTGTAATGTTCCAGTATTTGCATACTGGAAGACTTCTTTGCATTACATTAGGAGTACTCTCTTTATAGGTTTTTTGTAGTTCATTCAATAATCAATCTCTGCCTGCAGGGTTTATCCGCTCTGTGAAACCACTATGCAAAAAACTGAACTCTCTCACTATACTGTACTCACTCCGCAACCACCTCCTCTCACCGTGTCTAACTGAGTGTATGTGTGCGTGTATGTGCGCGTGATTGCCCGCGCGCGCGCGTGTGTGTGTGTGTGCGCGAGTTTGGGTGTGCATGTATGTGTGTGGGTGTGTGTTTGTGTGTGTGTGTGTGTGTGTGTGTGTAAGAACGGGACTGAAGGTGAGTTCAAGGAACACTGCCTCTCCTACAGTGAATAGTGAAGAGGGCGTGGCAGGGCTGAGGGTCCTCCTTCATGCTGGGAGAATTTCACACTTATTGGCTCGGAGGTCCTCTCTAAATGGGAGAAGGCTAAAGGGTCACATGGCCAGAATCTTTTGGCACCTTTAGAATTTATGGGCCATTGGTCAGGAACCAATCAGAGACCACAGAATGCCGGACAGTGAATCAAAGAGAGTGTAGCAAACTGGATTGACAAGGTGCAAATTTGCCAAACATGTAAATCTGAAACTGATATTTGTACTTGGATTGCAGTATTTAAGATAAATTATAGCTCCAGTCTGTATGATAGAGTGCATGTCTTCCCTGTATTGCCTGAGCTCTCATGGATTGACTAACAGGCTGGCACAGTCCAGAATGCTCTGTAGCCACCACCTCAAGCAGAGCTGTTCTGTTTAACCATCGCCCAGGTCCTGCTGCAGCCTGCCATGTTTAGAAAGCCCAACAGCATGTATATCCATCCATCCATCCATCACAGCACCATCCATCCTTCTATCCATCCATCCAGCATCACCCATCCATCCATCCATTATAAGCCATTTAGTCCTGATAGCTCGACCTTATCCCAGCAGGTACTTAGTTTAAATCAGGAGTAATCCTGAGCACACACACACACACATACATTTTCCTCACACATTCAAATCTGCAGGAAATTTTAGAATCTCAGATATCACTGTGGGAAGAAACCAGAACACAAGTGGGCACAGAGAGGGCCGGCAAACTCCATGCAGAACGGCCCTGGGACAACAAGGCAGTCACTGCCTCATATTCTCCAACTAAAAAATCCCATGGAATTGTAACGGAGTGGAAATTTGAGGAGACTAATTGCCACTATGAATCTAATCTAACAGCTGGTGCTAAGAAACAAGCAGCCACGCAGGTCTCGATAAAGACAGAGGAATAACGACAAGAGAAATACTTCTACGGGAATAACCCTCCCAAGCCTCACCAAAATCGGAAGAACCGAAAAGGAAGAAACTATGGAGAATAACTACTGCAAAGTTTGTTATAATCCTTTCTCAAAGTAAATGCAAAGACCTCGCAAACAAACCAAAAGCTCATACCCTCTAGCCGTTACCGGCTCTCATGTATAGATGACAATCAAGCAGGAAGAGAGTGACACTTCCACATATACATCATATAGACTGAACGCATGTGCCGCAAATCATCAATCAACCAGCTCTGGTAAGGCTTACACTTGGAAAGGAATTTGATAGCTGAGTGGCTAAAAGCAACTGGTAACACCAAAACGAGTGAAATAGAAGTGCACACCTCACAGATCAAAGAAATAAAACAATCTCCCCAAAATCATGACAGGACTTTCCCCCTCTGAGAAATGGTTCCCAACGTTCCCCCAGGACCCTGTCTACAAAACTCAGAAATTATTTTTGGGTCAGGAATATCCCTGGATGGAACCCAGCACCACTCCTCCGGGCCATAACCTTCCCAATCGCCCAAAAACTGCACCCCTCTTCCCACATGTCTTTCAGCCAAAATGCGATGCACAGTATACATCGGGGCCCCCCAACCATCCGTGGTGGCGGTGGTGGTTTATCATCGAGTGCCAGAACGCGTGTGCTCACAGGCTTTAGTTTGGAGACGTGAAAGGTAGCGTGAATCTTCAAAGAGCGAGGGAGTAATAACCAAACTGTATATGGGTTAATCTTCCAAATTATTTTAAAAGCACTAATAAATCAAGGGGCTAACTTCCCTTACCCCACTTTCAACAGAAGATCCCGTGTTGAAAGCCACAGATTTTGGCAAACCCAATATGATGGTGCTTGACAGCTCCTCTTATCGGCTGCTTACTTCTGCCTCCTTAAGGAATGTAAAAGGAAGAACGGACCCTTCTCCACACGGACCGGCATCCGTGAAGAAAGTGACTAAAGGATGGAACATCAAAATCCTTCTCTAATTCCGGGAAAAGAGGAGACTGATAGCCCAGCTGAGCCTCAAAAGGTGAAAGGCCCATGGAAGAATTAGGCAATGAATTGTGGGAGCGTTCAGTCCGAGCAAGAAAACGGCTCCAAGAATTTGGGTTATTAGCCGCTACACAACGAAGCATATTTTCCAAAGACTGATTTGTTCCTTCCGTCTGCCATTTAGTTTCAGGGTGAAACCCAGATGAAAGACTCAGAGACGCCCCCAGTTGCTGGCAAAAGGCTCGCCAAAACCATGTTGCAAACTGAGGTCTCCGATCTGAGACCACATCCTATGACAACCCGTGCAGCTTGAAAACATGTTCAGTCATGAGCTGAGCAGTCTTCTGTGCTGATGGCAGTTTTGGCAATGCAATAAAGTGGGCTGCTTTAAAAAGCAATCAACTAAATAACTGAGTTGCCGTCAGAGACCGGAAGGCTGAAAATAAAGTCCTGTGCAATGTGGTGTCAAGGGTGCTTGTGGCTGGGTAATGGCTACAGTAAACCAGAGGGTGGGACATGAGAGCCCTTGTTCCGGGCACACACACAGCATGCTGCCACAAAGTCCCAAGTGTCTTTCCCCATGCTAAGCCACCAAAAGCGTTGGGCTAAAAACTGTTTAGTGTGATGGCAACACCTGAGACCGTGCTGCCAAGGGAACAAACAAACGTCCAGAAGGTTCCCCACTTGAACCAGGATCAGGGTGCGGTGCCTTCTGCACCACAGCCTCAATATCGCGCTGTATTGAAGCCATAATCTGAGCCTCTGGGATGAGGCTCAGGCACCGGATCACTGTCCGAATGGTCATAGATGTGAGAGAGCGCATTCGGCCTCTTTCTTAGAGCCCAGGCAATACGTTAATGTGAAGTTGAATCTATTAAAAAACATCACCCAACACACTTGCCACTCGCTTCTCTTGGCTTATTGAATACACTGGAGATTTTTTATGGTCAGTCCAAACCACAAAAGGGTGCTCAGCTCCATTAAGCCAATGACGCCACTCTTCCAGCGCCAGCTTAACTGCCAACAACTCTCGTTCGCCAGTGTCATAATTTCTCTTGGCTGAGGACAGTGATTGAGAGAAATAAGTACAAGGGTGTAATTTTTTTATCCTGCTGCGAGAGTTGAGAATGAATGGCACCCACTCTGTTCTCTGAGGTGTCAACTTCTACCACAAAAAGGAAAGATTGGTTGGGCATGATCAGAATGGGTTGTATGGTAAACCTCTTCTTTAATTCTTTGAAAACTCTCCCCACTGCAGGATTCCACACAAAGTGAGAAGTAGCATTCTTCCTCATCAACGCAATGATCGGAGCAGCAACTGTGCAAAAATTACGAATGAATCGCCAATAGAAATTGTCAAAACTCAAAACCTACTGGACCTCCTTGACAGACTGCGGGACAGGCTAATTCCTGATTGTCAAGACCTGGGTCCATGTGGACTGACCCTTCAGACACGATGAACCCTTGAAAGGAGACCATCTTAGTATGAAAAAGGCACTTTTCAGCCTTCACAAAGAGCTTAGCCTCAAGAGGAGCCGTAAGAAATTGATGCCCATGCTTCTTGTGGTCAGAAAGATTCAAGGAGAAAATCACAATGTCTGGATAGATGAAGAACTTCTCTAACACCTCTCTTAACACATCATTAACTCACGCTTGGAAAACAGGGGGCGTTAGTTAGGCCAAATGGCATCACTAAATATTCAAAGTATCCATCATGCATATTAAACATCGTTTTCCATTCTTGCCCTTGAGAATACAAATTAGATTATAGTTGTTACAAAGGTCCAATTTTATTAGAAAATGATGCCCCTTGAAGTCATTCGAACACAAAATTCATCAGTGGAAGCAAATAACGATTCTTAATCGTAATTTAGTTTAATCCTCTGTAATCAACGCATAGTCCTAGTCCTCCATCATTTTTACAAACAAAGAAAAAGCCCCATTCCTGCTGGAGATGTAAAGGGTCTAATGAATCCACAGGGTAGCGCATTCTGAATGCACTCTCTCATTCCCTTGCGGTCTGGGATGGATAGAGAGTATAATGAACCTCTAGGAGGGACTGTCTCAGGGTAAAGCTCTATAGCGCAATCATAAGAGCGATGTGGCAGCAGAGATGTGGCCCTTTGCTTACTGAAGACCTCAGCAAGATCTGCATGGTCAGACGGAACATTAGGAGGTAAATAAAAGTCGAATGTAGCCCCTAGTCTACAATCCTCTGCGTCATTAGGAGTCTCTGCTACAGACTCAGCATCCAAGTTGAAAGCATGCTCTGACTATACATCACCAACTGGCACCTTCCAATCAAATAGAGGCCGCCAAACTAAGATTTCCTCTCCCTTTTCAGTGAGGTTGGGTTGGCTATGAAAAAAATCCGCCTCATCCTCACTACAGGCATCCGTCTTTGCCTGCAGTTGGTGCCTGGGACGATGTGCCACTGCCTGCCTGCAATGGGCTTCACAGTTGGAACCTCAGTGAATTATGGGTTGATCTCTGCCACCCCAATCAATGTGTGGCTTAGGCTCAACTAGCCAAGCATGCCTAAACACAATGAGAAAAATTGAATCCTTTCAGAATGGCCGCCAAACTGGATAAACATTAAAATAAAATTGGTAACCTCCGTTACCAACCTGGTTCCCAATGGATGGCCATCCAGGGCAGTAATAGGAAGTGGTTGGTAAAGTTAAACTGACAAAACTTGCCTCCTAGCCCATTTGGCATCAACAAAACAGTCCACTGCCCCCAAGTCCAAAAAGGCCTCAGTTTGTATTTTCTGAGAATCCCAAAAAATTTTTACCCAAATGAAAGTCTGAGAAGGAGGTGGAATCAGTCCCTCTAGCGCCTCCCGTTCAGCTAGAGGGACTTCCTGTCTTCTTTTCAGAACTGGCCAACATGCCCGGATGTGCCCAGGCTTTTTACACTTAAAACAAATTATTAGCTTTTGTTCCAGTTTGCCAACATGACAAATGAATTATCTGCCTGCAATGGCTCGTTATGACTGGGTACGTCTAAAGTGGGCGCTTGAGCCCCATGCAAACTCTGAGACAAAACCAGACCATTGCCAGAGGAAGTCTTTACAACTTGTTTTTCTTTATCATGCTCACAGACCCAATTAATCCTGACAGCTGTTCTAACTAAGGCATCTAAAGAAACAGGAGGTTCCAAAGTTGCTAAAGCGTCTTTAACAGGTTCTGATAGCACATGAATAAATATAGTCATAAGAGGAGCTTCTTGCCACCCTGTCTCACTAGCCAAAGAGCGGAATAATATTGAAAACTCGACCACGCTATTCTCTCCCTGGCGTATATGCATCAAACGGGTAGCCGCATCATGGCCTGTAATATGATCAAACACCGAGATCATTTCCTGCATTAGGTTATCTGCAGTGCTAATAATAGGCAATTTAGACCAAATATGTGGTCCCGCCCACACTAAAGCAATTCCTGACAACAACGACAAAATAAACTTAACTTGTGAAGGCTGAGCTCTGAAAAATATCTGACACTGAGCCAAAACAATCCCTGCATCTGCCAGCTTCACCCTCATAGAGAGGTGGTAGTTGCAATTTTGATTCAAGGATGGTAATCGGGGCTTGTGATTGTGTTTGGGTGAGATTAAGTTGTGCTTGTGGAACTGGCTTAGACAGAGGACCTGTCAGTACCCCAAGACTTTCAGTCAACCCTGACAGGCGGTCTTTCAGACGCCAAAGAGCTTCCCCTTGAATGCACATACGTTCAATTAAATCTGCTTGCCATTGATTTAAATTCCCAATTCCTCTGCTGTGGCTGACTAAGATCACTTACTGCAAAGCTACAACTTGATCAGGAGGCGTAGTCGCTGGAATCTCCACACTGGCTTAATTGCACTGTAACGGAGTGGAAATTAGAGCAGACCAATTGCCACTACGAATCAAAAAGTTGGTGCTAAGAAACAACCACCCACTAAGGTCTCGATAGAGACTGAGGAATAATGAAAACAGGAGAAATACTCCTATGGGAATAAACCTCCCAATCATTACCAAAATAGAGTGCCCGAAAAGGGAGAAACTAAGGAGAATAACTAATGCAAAGTTTCTTATAATCCTTTCTCAAAATAAATGCAAAGACCTCGCAAACAAACCCAGAGCTAATATCCTCCAGCTGTTACCGGCTCTCATGTATAGATGACAATCAAGCAGGGAGCGAGTTCCACTTCTACATATACAGTATATAGACTGAACACAGATTATACGAATCATCAAGTAACCAGCTCTGGTGAAGCAGACACCTGGAAAGGAATTTATTTAGCTGAGAGGCCAAAACCAATCTGTAACACCAAAGACGATTAAAAATTGAAGTGCAATCCTCACGGAACAAAAAACAAACAATCTCTCCAAAATCATGACAGGAATCAAGAACGGGAGAACAGTACACCTACTTGAGGCAAAAAAATAACACTGAGTGCTTCCTCCTGAGCACAGTATGCTGCACGTAAGTAGATTCAGGTCCACACTCCTGGCTAGTCAGTCATTAGATTTTTGTGTGAGGTCCCCATGCACAAGTGGAGATGTAGAGCGTGTAGCACATCACTGAGGAGAGCCTGCTTTACACATTTAACAGGGAGGAGCCCTGCTGATCCAGCCCAAGGGGCCATAGCTGGGCTCATGGGGGCTTTGCATTCATTACATAAATAAAACACATCTTGACCCATTCCTTTGGAGGCCAGATAATTATGTAACGCCAATAAAACCCTGAACAGAATCAGTTATTCTTCAACATGTGAAATTGAATCTTGTGTGTAATAACTGAAAACATTGATTTTTAATTTATCTATTTTTTTCACCTGTGCTATGCAAGGCTCAAGCAAATAGTCACAGTCAAACAACCGCAAAGTATTTTATTCAGCTGCTACAGTTAATATTCTCAATATTTTGCAAGGGATTTCCGTCCATATTAATTGGCATTTAATTACATCGAAAACATCCTTTCGTAAATCCGGGGCGCTATCGTGGGGAGGGCAAAGTAATTTCCTGCGATACCAGCTGCAGAGAAAAACAGAGGAAACAAATCTGGAGGGCAAACGAAGATAATCACAGCAGGCCGGATACATGAAAAGAGAATCGGTTTAACATTATGACTTCTGAACAAGCTTTGGCTTGCATTAACATGCGTTTCCCTTCTTGTACACTCCTTGGGAGCTGACTCCGGAGATTTTGGCTGGAAAAATCCAAGGCTAATTAACAAATCTCTCCCATTCGCTTTTCTAAGAAGTAGCGGGGACGGTTGCAATGGGGAGCACCTTCAAGAGGTCAAACAGTATGTAACCGTCGTGTATTTACAAAGACAAGATCATACAAAAAAAGCTGGGCTGTAAACACTTGATCTGTCAAGTGTGTACTATGTTTGCTGCTTCTGCAGCTAACAGAATGACTAGGAATGATTTATGCGCTAAATTGAAAGATGAAGACGTGCTCTTGTTATAGACACCACTTTGCGCCAGATTCACAAACACGGGCTAAGCCTAGTATAAGATAAAATTTACATTTCAAGAGGTGGTTTTATGTATAAAACTCGATTTAGTCGAGGATGCGCCTCAATCTGTGTCTGTGACAGTGTTCCTTCAACAGTTGTGTTATCTTCGTTACCTCATAATCCAGGTCCAGATGATCAAATTCCCCATTGGTGCGGAAGTGCTGTGTATGGCGGTCCAGGGTAAAGTTGACATTACGCCGATAGCGCTCAATGACCACCGAATGCCAGTGGTTATCATCCAGCAGACTTCCACTTGTCACTGATGTATGCCCCATGATAGAGCCATACTGGTTGCTACCTGCAGTCACAGAGAGTTAAAGCACTATATTTAGCTCTTGTTTTGAAAAAAAAAAAAAAGAAGAGAAACAAATCCCATTCTTGATTTCTCATCCTGACGAGGGCTTTCCTCATTAACCCAAATGAGAAGAAATTAAGATTGAAACAATGGCTCAATATTGCAGCTAAATTGTTAAATGTTCCGTGAATCGAAGTTAGAGTTACCATGGTTACGGCAGTCCCAATCAGACAAAAGGCTTCCTAGCTTGTACACTTGGGTATTACGATTTTTCCTTTTCCTCCTTTCCAAAAAATAATAATTTTTCAAATGTTATGCCAGGTAGGCATCAAGCCTCATCTTGATGTGAGAAAAGGCAGCTTCTCACCAGAAAAAAAAAATTTAATTTTAATTTTATTTCTTTTACCACAAAGGCCTTTTAACTCTGAGTTCAGAAGAATGAGTCGACAGCCAGAGCCTCCATCTGATTTTTGATGGACGCGTGCACAGACGTCTAAATGAAGCGCGAGGGCAGAGGCCTACCCAGGTTTATCAGGAGCACCAGCTTGGCTCGCCGGAGCTCCAGGGTGATGTAGTCGCCCTGCTGCCCTTCGCCGTGTAAGATGATGCCGTCGCTCTCCGAGGTTTTGAACTTCAAGGCGATCACGTCTTTCAGGATCTTCATTTTTTTCATCTTGAAGCGGTAGGAGATCACCCCCTGGCCATCAAAGCTGATTGCGTCAGCCCCTGGAGTAAAAAGAAAGAAAAAAATATATATTGAAATGTTTCAGCAGTCTGTGCAGCATGTGTATGTGTCTGGAAGCACGCGCAGCTGTCGCTCAAAAAAAAAGTTTAGTGTGGGAGCGTGTGGGTACATAAAAGTGAAATAATCTTATCCTATGGACCAATCTAGAAACAAGTCAAAATGACTTAAAATCAGAGGCAGAATTTCTTTTTCTAAGAAAAAAAAGGTAATAGAAATAAGTGTTTAAGTCTAAATACAAGATTAAAATGCTTGGTAAGATTTTGTTTTTTAGCAGCTTAAAAGATGCAAGGTGCTGGATAGAAGGAGACACTAAATAGATTCACATGAGGGTTGTGACTGTCAGTCCTGCGCTATTCATTTAGTTTGGATTTATACACTCTCAAATTGAATCTGAAATTCTGCACTTCAAACTCATATTCATTATGCTATGGTATGCAGCTAAGATGAATATGTATGGACCAGACAGTACATGCAAAATAGCTTTGCTAATGCTCAGAGTAGCGAGGTCTAAAGAGAGCATGATTATACAAGCCGACAGGCCCCATTTAGGAAGTCAGTGCATGTGGTAACAAATGATGACATTCTGAAATGTGAAATTCTAGAGCCACAACACTGAGGCTTAATCCCCATTGACAAATTTCAAAAAAAGAAAATTAAAGTTACAAGTTTTACTCAAGAAACAAGACCTTAAACTTTATTATTAGTCCCTCTACCCGACATAAAAATGATGAAAATGGCGTCGTGACACAACATGGAATATAGGTTATTAAAATAAATGGCAAGTCTGAAAAAAGTTTCAACCGTTTGCGTTCTTGAAAGATTATTGACCCACAGCAAGATGCATTAAAACATGCTGAACCAGCAACTTCTGATTTTATATGTTTTTTTACACAGATGCTCATAAATTTGCAAGTTCATTTGATCAGAAACCTCAAGTTCAGGGGCATTTGGACGATGGATCATTCATCCCAGGAAATGCGTTTGATCATGTGACTCTGTTCCAAGCCAAAAGTTTCTCAGAGGGATGGAATACTTGCTGAATTAGAGGTTATATTTCAGCATATCCACGTGAACTCAAGTTGATATACAGTCCAGTGCTATCTGGAATGTGTTTGGTCTTTCAATAATAAAATACAAAGTAATATAAAATAAGTCATAAGAGGGGATTAGCTTAAATGTGGTACTCAATGAGGTACAGTGCAGTTCAGTACCCTGGAGACAAAATTTTACCATTATGAAGGAGATATTCTATCAAGTTGGGTGGGTTTTCATGTTAAGTGCAGCCTATGGCATATTAAAATTTTCTATCTGTCCATCCAATTACAAACGCACTTATTCCTAGTCAGGGTCATGGCGGGTCGATGCCAATCCCAGGATTGGTACACTGGCTGAGAGGAAGGGACATATCCAGGGCAGTTCGCCAGCCTATCGCACGACACACACCATTCGTCCGCACTGTAATACCAGTGGGCAATTTAGAGTTTCCAATTAGCGTAAAGTATTACCATTATAAATGTATAAAATATGATGGGTGTACAGTATAAGAACCAAATGTAATAAGAAAGTGATTAAAAAAAAAGAACCTGGAACAGATAATAAATATGGTGTCCTGTTGAGAGGGGCGAGAGACGGCACTTAATCAAACTTAATCATGTTGATGAAGTTCTCCAAGAACACAGGCTTTACACTGGAAGTCATGATTGCACGCGTGATGTGCAAATGAGATTTCACCCACACATAGTATTGCATTATCAATTAGACCAACGTCCAATTAGATATACGTAAATTAGATATCCCCAATCTATTTCCTTGCCAGATTTCAGCTGGCTCAAATTTAGAGGTGAGGAGATTATTTTCGCCCAGTAGACCCCATTACAGACAGCGAAGAGACAACTGATAGCGATTCCTCATGCCCAGCTGTGATTCTCCCACATCTTTGAGATTAAAGCATATTTTGGCTAGGGCTCAAATAGCATCATTCTTTTTTACTGTTGCTCACCACCATAAGGGTGTTAAACTAAGTTTCATAGTTTTTAACCCATTGAAACCTAATTTTTCAGTGAAAGGGAATGGCTACATTCATCTGAAGTGAACGGTAACCGCATGAACTGGCCCTGAGGTATTAAAAAAAAATATGTTTTCTGTAATTTTACAACAAAGCTGAAAAGAATACTTAAATATTCAAAGACAAACACTCATAGAATCTGCCATTTTCCTTTTCACAGTGACGAATAGCTCTTTAACGGTAAAAGATAAAAATAACAAGCTATGTTCGTGGAACACTGATGCCCCCAGCGGCAGGTTAAAGTATTGCAGGATATTTTTTTCCCCTGCTGCAGACAGACAGACAGATGGACGGACAGATGCAAAACAATCTGTTGTCTGCTTTCCTGCAAATGCTCTGACTCCCAACAGTCGAACACACCGGCAATTTAATAAAGATTCAAATCCACCAATGCAACAGATGCTCTGGTATGTGACCAAACTAATGCAATTTTAGTGTGAATCAGCATTGGATAAAGTTACTTTTTAAAGTAATTTGTTAAGTTACAAATTTACTGCCATTAAAAACTAACTAATTAGTTAGATTACTGCATTACCTGCTGCTGAAGATAATGTGTCAGATTACTTTTGCGTCGTGTTAAAACCCCTTTTCCGTTTCTGTGCCAATTATCCAATGAACCTTTTAATATATTGACTCAGCCATAATTGCATAGCCTAGTCTGCGGCCCATAATCATTAGTTCTGCAGGCTAATAACAGGAATGGCATACACAATATCCCCTTACTGCTCTTTATTAACAATTATTTAATTGTAATTAAACACACTGAGGCATAATCCCCATTGACAAATTTCAAAAAAAGAAAATTCAAGTTACAAGTTTTACTCGAGAAACCCGACATAAAAATGATGAAAATGGCGTTCCGGAGCTCAGTGCATATGCTGTATATAACAAGGTAGGCTATAAGCGAGAACAACACGTTGGCTAAAACATGTTAAAGTGCCCCTATCAGACATATCCTGACATTTTGTGTTAATACCCAATGCCCTGCCATCGTATTCATACCATTATTTGTAGGAAAAGTGCCTTGGATCGCTTATTTGATGACCTTTTAAGCATCACAGAAAGGCAGTCTGAGAAGACGGGCGAGTTCCTTCGTGAATGTCCGGCTTTTAAATGAGCTTCGCACTGATTGGATAGTTCAGCTACATTCATGAATATTCAATATGTAAACAGCCCCAACGCCATACTGGCCCAGAGCCGAGCTAGCTACAACCATAGACGGTGAAAGACAACAGATTTTACAGGTAGCATAGTAAGACTTCAGCGAAGCAATGGCTACACAACGTTCACAATATTGCCTTATGTATATATATGACCCCGAAACTGAATAGGAGGCCGAGGCAATGCTGGAAATGCCATCAACACGTCTAACAATGGATGTTTTATAGTGGTAATTTTACTAGCCTGTCCAACAAATGAGACGAAATGTCTCACAGCCCTCTCGATTGCAGAGCTGTCAACTCCAACGCATTCGGCTCAAGTCTCACGCTTTTCCGTGGCATTCGCGTTCCTATGCTGTAGTCAGCAATTATTCAATGCGCATTGAAGAGAGTCATAATCGCTTTCCGTGTTACTAGTGGCGAAATCCACCGCCATGCTAGTGAAACTGAAACTGCCATGCACAAGGACTTCAATTACGCTTAAGAATCTCATTAATATACTGCGCTGCGCTGACATTCCGCGCTCAGTGGAACATGAAGACGGAGCAAAATAGCGTCGCTCGCGCTATGCTGCAGATACGCGCCTGGTGGAATCTAGCACTGATTGGCCGTACACACACAGACACACACACACACGCATGCACGCACACAGAGTCCACTCGGCTATCATATTATAGATAATAATAATAACAATAATCAACATCAATCCCTTACCTTCTATCCTGAAAGATTAGATTGGCTGCTCTCTTCCACTCTGATGATTACGATTACGCATGTAGATGATTATTCATTCAGCATGTATGAAATTGGTTACTGGTTGATCCTTTGCATTGGCATCATTTTTATGCATTTTTTGCATTTTTATAAGAATACGATAAAGATGAGAAAAGCTGCGGTTCTTAGATTTATTGCCTGTTTTCTTCGGGGTTCCAATAATGAGCCAGCGGTCAGTTGAATAGTATTTTGTCCATTGCAGCAGATGTTCAAAATACTGAATCAGAAAGTCACTAGTAACGTCTCCCCAATAATATACTCCAGTGACGAGCATGTGCTTATCAGCTCAATGCCTCAACTCGGAGCCTTTGTCATGAGCAGTCTATATCGTCACAAAGCAGACTGTGGTTTTTGGGCTAATAACATCCAACATCATCCTCACTTTCTGATGTCAGACCTGTTGCAAATTAATCTAATTAGTAGTGAGACGTTCCACCAGGTGCATATTTTTTTTTTTCATCATGGAACATGTCCAATCTTTTGTTGCCCCCGTCCCAACTTTTTTGGAACATGTTGTCGGCATCAATTTAAAATGATCAAACATTTTTCTATAAACAAAACATTTCTCAGTTTCAACATTTGTTATATTGTCTTTGAACCATTTTCAATTAAATATAGGTTTTAAATGATGTGAAAATCATTGCATTCTGTTTTTATTTACATTTTACACAGCATCCCGACTTTTCTGGAAATGGGTTTGTACTATATATGTACCTGCCATCACCATATACCAATAAAATATGTTTAAATGGAAATTTACCAATTATATGTACAGTAATAATCACCGACTCATTATATCTTACAAATGTAATTGTTTCATTCAGTAACTATCTGTGTTTATGTATGATTATATAAGTGCAGTATATAACCATTGAAGTTTCCAGCACTGTTTATTATATATGTTATAACTTAATCACGCATGTAATGTATATGTAGGGAGAGGGCTATGTAAGCGCGTTACTTTGGCCCATTCTCATCGTCACTTTAGACAATAAAATATGTGTAAAGTGATATTTGATAGCTTGTCAAAGGTTACAGGAGTCCAGATGAGCAACAGTGCCTGGTGCACTATTCTTTTTTTTATTTAGTTGCATTTTTCTGATTTGAAGCATTGCACAGTTTCGCAAGAAAAAAAAAAAAAACACACACACACACAAAAGAAAAAAATCCAAGGTGGGTGCACAGATTCCTGAGTGAATTTTTTAAAAATATACTCAAAGGCAATGAAAACGCAACACTCTAAATTTTGGTTTATTTTTGCTCAGGACCTGAGTAGTCCAGTTTGAGTTCTTAAGTGACCATTGAGGTCACAATGTGTACCTCGTTACACATGAATGATCATCATGTAACTCAACAGTGTGAGTTGGACTCTCATCAATCCATATTGAGTACAACATATGGGATTAGGAGTTGTGCAAGTACAGTGGTTGAAATGAAGGAGGGGTTGTCTTCCCTATTTAAAGGCATGATAAAAGCCACACAAAAAACATTTTTAAGTGCCATAATGCCACATCTGTTGACTGAACAACGGAACAGGGCCCTGGGTATGCTAGAGGCGGGAGTAAGTGCCCGGCAAGTGGCTCACCGTTTTGGGTGTAGTACGTCCAGCATCAGTACGTTTAGGGTGTAGTACGTCCAACTGGGACGAGCTCTTTCATCAAGAGTACCCAGACCTCAAACCAGGCAGCAACTCCAGAATGCACTACAGGCAGAGTGGCGACAACTTTCCCAAGACAACCTAAGACGCTTAGTCAGGTCCATGAGGAGACGTTGTACTGCCTGTGTGGATGTTCGTGGGGGTCACACCCGATACTGACTGTTCTTTTGAGTTCATTTTTAAATGTGTGTTCCGTTCAGTCTTGTAGTGATTTTTCATTTTCAACTTGTGCTCATTACGTTTAATGCATCTGTTTATTATTGTCCAAATCGGCCCATTAACACATTTAATTCATCAAAGTCAACCAACGCAACATATTTGAATTGTTAAAATAAGAAAATAAATTTGAGTCACAAAATTATTTGAATCCAAACTGGAGTTGCATTTTCATTGCCTCTGAGTATATAATGATTTTTCAAGTAACAATGTGATCATTCAGCTTCAGGAGACTTGGGTTATGCTGTGCCAGCTGTATGGAGTAACTTCATTGTCATTTTTGGCTGTTTCCTGCAAATGACTGAGTCGACATTGATTTCAGTCGTTTTGGAGATGTCTGCTATGATGTATTGATAGTATACTCAAAATCTGTCTAATGGATTAACAAAATTCACTTGCGTTTCAGCTGGCATGGAGGTGAGTGGCTAGTGACAGACTTCATTGTTGGGTGAACTATTCCTTTAACATTGGTTTTGTGCGAAGGCTGTCTTTCACTAAGTTTTCCCGTGAGCAGATTCAAAGTAAAAAAAAAAAAAGCGTGAAGTTGCAGCTCTTCACTGAATCTACATCACACTAATATATATATATTATATATTTTTTTTTTTTTTTTTATTTGGCATCTCCAATCCCACCCGAATCTGGAGTGCCCAATTGGTGAACTATGTACAAAGTTTGCTCGTATGCGACCCCTTGCTGCCAACTCAGGAGAGCAAAGACAGTTCACGGCTCTCCTCTGAAGCACGTGCCTGTCAGTCACTGCTTCTTACACACTCATTGGTTGAATCTTCGCAAGTTCAGAATGAGGGCGGAGGATACCCGGACATGAACAGACTTAGAATCTTCCTGACGAGCGCCCGTCTGGCCAACAGGAGGCGCTTGAGCAATGAACAAAGCTATTTATTTATTTCCCTTTCCCGGCAGTCCCTTCCCAATTTGAAACCCTGTAGCGCGATAGTCAATTGTGCGCTACTCTGAAAAAGCTGCCGACCACTGCCAGTTGGTACGACTGGGGCTCGAACCCGCAACGTGATAGTCACTTCTGCACTGCAACGCAGTGCCTTAACCGAGTGAACTATCCGGCAGCTCATTGATAGATATATTTAAACCCAGAATGCCATGTATTTATGGCCACAGCATTACATCAAAATAAAAATACCAAGATTTTGGAAATCAATTTATATACATTTCCTTGTAATTCAGAAGGACATATTTTGGATCTTTGGAAACCTTGGGATCTACACTAGACTTTAAAATAGGCCTGAAGTTTTGGATGCATGTTTGAATACAGCAGCTGCATTTGATTGACCCATACATGGATTTGTTGGTTTTATAGGGTTAGCTGCAGGCATGACAGGGGAGACCCAACTGAATGTTCACAATCAGAATTCCCAAGTTCATGTGAAGATTTCGGAACCCTACCTACTGTTTTGTTTTTGTATCAGTGAAGGGGGCCAGGGTTCAAGTCTCGGTTAGGAGTGTTAGATGGCGCGAGCCCACCATATTTCATATAGTGTCCAAGGTACTGGCCTTGGGTTTATATCGTCCTAGTCAGCATTCTGGAGTTAATACGGAGAGCTCTGTGAAGCAAAGTTGGCGTCCCTGAACCAGAAATAAATGGAATGATCCATTTTCTATCTTCTGCGCTGGAATTTGAAATATTGGAACATTTTTTTCCCCATGGTATTGTGCGAATGAATGCACTATGTATCGCCTCTCAATGTCAAGTGCATTTTGCTGCTGTCATTATCAATGGACATTTTCTGGTCATCCTGATACTTTTAGTTCGTATGTGTGGTGTCTGTCTCTCTGTCACTCTGCCAGTCAACAAGATGAAAATGAAACTTTATGGAGTGAGAATGACAGCTGGATGCTGAGATTTCAGTCTTTGATTTCAATGTCTCTGCACACTTCACAGGAGGTGAGTGCACTCACTGGAACTGCTGTTCCAGGAAACGAAGAGGGTGTTTGAAACTGGTTCAAAACTAAGCCATCCATGAAGTAGCATTAAGTTAAGGGTAGTGCAAGCACCACGTATTCCTCAAAAATACAGCCACTAATTAAGTGTATTATCTATAGCTTTATAAATGTTGTGACATAACTTTAATAGTTTTCTATTCTCTGTCCTGTCAATCTTGGAGGCAGACAATATGGAAGGATCTCCTTGTTTTCTGAGGTGATGAGAAATCCATTCAAACTATGGGCAACAAGAGGGACTTTAATTGTGTGATTTAAGAATACTTCACTCGTCATAGCATTGCAAAACACACTGGCTGAATGGCGAGTCATGCTACCTTTCTGGCAGATGACTGACTTAGTCTTTAGACACCAAGAAAATGAAACAAAAGCACTGGATAACATGAAAATTATACTTTTGAAAAACAGTTTATGTTCAATCAGAGTGACACAATAAGAAGACACATTTCCTCTACTTGTTTAAACAACTTGCAAAGTGCCCATTCAAAACATGGCTGTTTGGAATGGGCCAATTGCTTGGCTTACGGTATTGCCACATGCAGCTTTCTTGTGAAACACTCAGCCAAACAAAATCTCACTCAACACAGCACTTCCTTGAATCCTCAGCAAGACACCCGCCAAGCGTGAAGTTGATCGATGTCGAGAAAATGGTGGGGCATGCCAACATACATACAGTACATACATGCTGACAGAGACTCCTTCTGTTTTAGTTAGATGAATTAACTGGTGATGCATGTCTTCAAAATTAGTCAATCAAGCACATTTTTAGGAAGTGCGCCACAGTAACAAAGCTAAGACAATATAGCTTCACGTGTTTTGGCGGATGTTAAAGGTAGCCAATTCGTTCCCTTAATTTCTACCCTTTTATTGCATAATTTGCCAGCCTGTTCCAATAAAAAGATTTGTGTTTAAGTTTTAATGTTGTCCTCGACCCCTAACAAGGATAAACTCCGAAGAAAACCAATCACTCAACCGTTACGATCAGCCACTGCGGCTGCTGGAATGCTTAAAATGCATGAGCGATTCGCATGAAAAGTCACGTCAGATCAGTCATCAGATTCGACTGCTAGTAAATAAGTTACATTTATGTATTAGAAATTCATTACAATAAATATGTCTAGTAACAATTATCCGACGGTTTCAAGTACATTAACGATCTGAAAGTGCTAGGAAACAGGGAAATCGGGCATCAAGTTTACTTTTGTATCCAGCAAAAGTTTGACAACAACTTCATTGGAAATATCTCCAAACTTGGCTTTAAAAGTTTGCCAGCGATCACTTTGGCCTTTTATATCTATCCTGGTCTTCAATTGATCTTCTTCCTGGCCTTTTTTTTTTGCTCTTTTATGGGCTGAATCAGTTTGATATTTCTTTGGCTTCGGCATGTTGCTGTTGGCCAACTTCTCTTCATTTTTGCGTCCACCGCGCACATCCGCTTTTGCGTGACATCATTGTGGAAACAATTTAGAATTGATTTACTTGCTTATTTGGTTATTAAATGTTTATCCTTGCTTGCTCTTGATTTAGTATTGATTTACTTGTTTATTCAGTCATTAAGTGTTTATCCTTGCTTGTTCTCGAGTGGCCTAGGTCAGTTAGGCCATGTGTGATTGCAACTTTTATAATATAGCTTGTTCGTATGTAGAAGTGTCATAAAGTGTGTTTACTGAAACAGTGTGTTCCTTCTGAAGCCTGGAGTGTTCTAGATAAGACCCCAGGAAACGTAAATTTCTGTGGGGGGAGAAACTTTTTAGGATTACTGGAGCCAGATTTACGTGGGATGCGCACGCACGCAGCTGACGCAGAGGGCGTACATCATGACTACATCATCATACATATATCAAAGCAAAGGAGGAATTTCCTTTGTCTTTGTTCTTGCATGTAACGAAGACCCTATTTGCAAATAGTAAACTGGATCCTATTTACTCTCTGTGTCTCAGTCTGATTTCTTGCAGGAATACAATATCAAAATTCCTACAACAATCATATTTGCATACTCATGAATGCTAATGAGGAATTTTTAAAAGTGGCGCGAGGCACATTCAATATTTGGGGGTTGCAAGCATTCTCGGAGAAAACATTTATTTATTCCCGTATGTTTCGGTCATTTCTATTAAATTATATTAAAAAAAACTGAAAAGATTGGCTATGTTTAAGTAGGAGGAGGACCACTGTATCTGTGCAAGGGTGAGGAGAAATGTGATTTTCATCATATGGGGCCTTTGAAACGCACAGTGAGCTGATCACAGCGTTAGCAGAGGTGTCATGCAAAGCTGCACACTTACAATAAGGGCAGCCGTAGACCTCGATCCGCAGCCCGATGCGCCCCTCCTCGCTCCACACCAGGGGAACCATGCGCAGGAAGCGTGCGACGATGGGGTGCTGCAGGTCGTGCCGAACCACGCTCTCCGTGTTTGAGTTTCCGGAAAACGTCTGGCCAGACAGGGGGAGATGAAGCATGTCAATAACAAATCACCCTGGACTACAGCACTGGAAAGCGAAGAACTGAGTTCAGTTTAAATATAATTAATTTTAGACCATTTCATTGACATTGATTAAAACTATTCCAAGATTTGATTCATTTTGGAATGAAGATTCCCTATTAAACTATGCCTTTAGTCTGGGATTAATCCTATATTTGCGTCAGTGAAAGTAATCTAGAATGTTTTAGTTAAACAAACAATTTAATTTTACAAACAGTAAATAATCTCCCCCCCTCCCCTTTTTTTTATTCCTGATGGCAGGCTGTGATTTGTCTTTTGCCCCTAAATTACTAAAAGCTTCAATTTAAAGCCATTTAGTACACACAAAACTGCCCACGCAGGCAGGGATTTGTAAAACAAATAACCTACCTAATCATAAGGGTTTGCATGTACTAAAGTGTTATGGAGATGGAAGAAGGTCACAGTAAATCTGACTATAATTGTGAACAGTACTGTTGGTATGACAATAAAACAAAAAAGAATTATAAAATGATACTTGAATTAACGTTAGAGTGTTAGCCATGTGGAATTATACAAAATGTTTTACAGTAACTTCCATGCAATAATTTTGTGAAATATGGAATTCCACTGAGTTTTCCCTTATGTCTTTAAGAAAAAGTAGAGAATGTTCTGTTCTTTCAAATTCGTCATTCCTAATGGCAGCAGTATCTCCCTCAAGCAACAATTACAGCAGCCATGTCAGCATCCTCCTGCTCGACAGAACATTTAGGCCTGCTTTCTCCTGGCTGTGGAAACTCGTCCACAATTATAAATCACACAAAGCAGTTCATGAGCACTATCTGCACACTGTCCTCCCAATTCTTGACATGCCTTCCACAGAACTAGAAAAAAAAAAAAAAAAAAAAAAAATCATGTCCATAGAAGAAGACCATTGAAATTCAGCGTATTTAGCTCTGATCATTTTACAAGATGAGTAGCGAACAGGCCATTTTGAAAAATTGGACCTCAGATCAATTTAGTACTGTATTATGGCAACAAAGCACGGCTGTCAATGAATAAACTGACTGTAGGACAGGAAAGACAAAAAGCAAGCTTCTAATGAAATACATATAATAAAAAAGGCACCCATTCTTTCAGTTCAATTTCCAATTTAAGTTTCCATCTTTTTTTTTTTCAATTATCTCCCTGTCAACTAACAGAACTGATTTCTGAAGTAGGAGAATGAATACTGCATTTTACACATCAACTCTGCACTGTACTTCACTGACACCTTGTCAAGTAAGGAGACAGCCATCTCTGAATGAACCAGAATCTGGATCCAGCCTGGCAAAATCAACTGCTTCTTTTTTGTCTGATATTGAATAACCCACAATTATGGAAGCTTTCCACCTCAGGAGTGGAAAGCTGCCTTGAGATTAGCAATCCAAATTACAGAGAGAGAGAGAGAGAGAGAGAGGGAGAGAGAGAGTGAGAAAGAGTGAGAGAGAAGGAGAGTAATGAAATTAAGCATTTTCACATTTAGCCTGGGTTGCCTTCACGCTTCACAATGAAATGCGCTTCACATCACAGGCCTTACTCATGCAGCACATACAGATGAAACAAAAGGTATGGACCTGAAAAAAGAGACAGCCAAACAGGTCCATCTCACGTTTACAAGGCATTTATATAAACAGTATATTGAATTACAGCACTACATACATTTACAAAATTATTTTTTTTGTTTTGTTTTGAGAACTGTCTAAAATGAAGAAAACCTGGCCTTTAAATGCAGACCAGAGGAACTGGTTTTTTTTTCATATGGTCCTCTTAGACAGTCTAAGTGCTGTCTCGGCCTGATCATTTATTTGATCATCAAGGCGTGTCACAGAATAAATGGGAAGAACCCTTAAGAACCAATTTTTCAGAAGTTCAGACAGTCAGAATTATTGATCCCCCTAGATTTGGCTGATATTTTATTTTTGAGATGGGTATGGTACCCAAACCTCAAATCCCAAACCGTTCCTCTGTCGACCCCTTCTGTCCTGAGCTTCAGCGACCCCCCTTTTTTTTGGCCCTTTTTGGCCAATTTAACAAAATTGCAAGTTCCCACCCTCTATAATCCTGAACTTCAATGGTGTCCCAGCTCAAAGGAATCTTTTAGTTGGAAGGACCTTCATTCAAATCTAGTGTTACATTTGTGACTTCAAGGTTGTACCACAGAAGTAATAGTAGGTTTGAATTAAGGTCCTTCCAACCAAAATATTCTTGCAAAAAGGCAACTGGGATGCCTTCGAAGTTTAGAGAAAATCTGTGACAAACTTAAGAAAAAAAATGGTTTGGAGCATTTTGAGCCCCCCCTATTGGCAAACTTCAAGGGTGCCTCAGGTGGATAACTACATTCTCTGCCCTCCCTGTAGCCTCACTTTCAATAAACTTTGAGCTGGGACACCATTGACGTTCAGAATTATAGAGGGTGGAAACTTGCAATTTTGTTAAATTGGCCAAAAAGGGCCAAAAAAAGGGGTTGCTGTAGCTCGGCACAGAAAAAGTTGACAGAGGAGCGGTTTGGGTTTTGAGGTATGGGTACTATGCCCATCTCAAAAATAATAAATCAGTCAAATGCAGGGGGGTCAACAATCCAGTGTGTCTGATTTTGTCTGAATTTCTCAAAAATTGGCTCTTAAATGGCACCGTAATAGCCCAGTTATTTAGTTATTACATCCAGGAGGTGGAGGCCCCATTGTTTTCATCAGTCCGGTCATGTAGAGAACACTCAAATATCTTTAATAAACATTGTCTCAGGCGTCACTCCGTATAAAATCAACCAATTCTGAGAAAAAAAGTTAACTCCTTCAGAATGAGCTGATTTTTTAGTATATTCAAATTTAATATTTTTAGTATATTTACTAAAGCCATAAAAAATTAAAATACAAGAGATTTCACATGGAATTTCCAGGGATGAAAAACACACTTGAGCTTATTTAAAAACTGCAACCAAATCAATTTTACATCCACTCCAAGTGTCATCCCCTCCCCACCCACAGAGTTAAATAGTTGATGTATGACTGCATGTTTGAATTAGCAGCTAAAAAGAAGTGATTACAATTGATTGTCATCCAAACCATTATAAAAGCAGTGTTACCAGTTCTGGGTTATTCTGCTGGATTATTCCCACCCTAAGTAAGGCAATTAAATGGAACCGCTTCAGCTAAACATCCACTTGTATAAATGGATTGTATATACTGCACGTACGCCCACAGTGAAATTTGCTCTGGAAAACAGCTTTGGTAAATGGTGAAAATGAAATGTAAACTGAAAGAGTACCATCACCTCCTCTTTGTACAGCTTCCATCCCCACCCTGAAATATCCACATTAGTGAAACAAATACAGAACCATGAAATTAGAAAAATTGATGCCTCCTGTCAGCTAAAAAGATCTTACTAATGATTGTGCAAAAGAATAAAAGCACCTTGAAAAAAAAAAAAAAAAAAAAAACACCTCAGGGCTTTGCTGAGAACTCTCTGGTGGTTAGCAGTGAGCCAGGCCACAATCGCAGCCATTTTTGCACCCAAAACATCATCAAATAGGCTTCAGTTTACAGCGAGCCTAAACAAAGACCTGGAAAACATCATGCAGTGGGCTGATCCCTGGAAGATCACCTTCGAGCCCAGCAAGTGTAAGGCAACGATCCTGTCCAGGAAGAGGAATCCATCAAGTCCTGACCTCTCGTTTGGGAGCGCTACATTCAAGCTCAGGGAGCAGATGGAAGTTCTGAGACTGTGTATTGACAGAACACTCCGGTGGACCAGCTATCTCTCGAACATCTGCAAATGTGCTGGACAACTTCTTGGGGCATTGCGGAAGTTAGAGACCAACTTGATCCTCGAGGTAGAGCCAACGTCTACAAAACCCAGGTCAGGAGCATCATGGAGTATCCTGCCTCGCCTGGATGAATGCCTCGCAAACCACTCTTAGGCAGCTGGGCGTTGTCCAGAAAAAGGCACTAAAGATCATTGACGTAGATGAGGACCATGCCCTAAAGAACCATGCCATCACTAAGCTGATTCATCGCAGGATTGTTGCAGCAACAAATGTTCTTTTCAAAATGCACAGCCCCAACTGTCCCACTGACTTGAAAGCACTGCTACCCTCAGCCCACATCCCAGGTCAAACCACCCGGAGGTTACCACCAAACCATACCTAGTCGCTCCCCAGGGCTAACATCAAAAGCCTTGACAGCAGCTTCCTCCACTCCGCTGTAACAACACAGGACAGCCTTCTCCCTGCTGTTGCTGGGGACATCACAGCAAGCAGAGTTCATATCTTCAAGAAGAGACTGAATGAACACTCCCTCAGCATGTGACTTCAGTCCTACAGTTCAACAACTTTGCAAACATCCACATACAGTATCTGCCTCATAAATTTTCTGAGTAAGTGAAGATCACTGATATGCTCTGAAAATGGTATTCATGAAGCTTTTATTTGCATATTAATATTATTATTAATAATAATAATAATAATAATAATAATAATAATAATAAAAGGCCTGGATTAAACCTGCAGAGGTCACGGCTGGGTGCACAGCATTGATGGCTTCACCCAAGAAACCTGCTGAGATGAGTTAGCTTGTGTAAACACCTGCTTTAATTTATCAATAAAGCACTGAGGAAAAAACAAAACAAAAAAAAAAAAACACGCAGACACTGCAGCCCTCCTGGACCAGAGTTGGCTATCACTGCAGTCACTTCTCTAATGAGAGGAAACTGTCTCAATGTATTTCCACAGGGCTACAGTTCGGACCTGACTTTGTTGCCAGCCATTCACATATCTTTGGCATAGCATGTAGGGCAGATCATGGTTTACGCTGCCATTATGGAAACAAACTGATTCTGATCGCTGTAACTTCTATAAATGCTTTGCGATCTGTTGGACGGGAGCAGTCAGTTTGTCCGGCGATTAATCTCCCGCATTTTTTGGGAAGCCATGTGAATTCTTTCAGGTTTAGATGGGCGATATGAATCAAAATAACCAATCGCACCTCTCTCGTCAGCTGCCAAATTAGAGGAGAGTGAGGTTACCAGAGTTAATCAGGTTCGTTTGACGACAGATGGTGTCAGCAAAGCATTTGTCGAGGCTGTAATGAACAGGCGCGCTCTCCTGGATAAATGAAAAGAGGGAACAGCAAAGCAGAATGAGGAAAGGAAGGGAGAATGTCAGCGAAACTCCAGCATCTGGTGAGGAAGTTTGACATCTGTCAACACCTGCTATTTGGATCGCTGAAAAACAGCTGCTTACATGCAGTTCACAGACAAACACCTTATTGTACATCATGACTGTACAGCTGGATATTAGCTAAACCTCATGGCTGGATGGTTTTATGACAGAATACAAATAGAACAGGCTGACAGCATTTGATTTGGGTTTGGGCTCTCCTTGCTTTGTTCAGCTGGAGTGTTATCTGAGGGAAATTTCTTGCCTTTAGTTTGATGCCTTTGTCAAGGCTACTGCTTCTCAAAGCACAAGATTCGAACTCATACAAGTGCATTAAGGCACAAAAAAATTGCAATTTTACCTCTCCTTTTTCTCTGACTCGCTCATACAAGCATCATTTGATTCACATTCATTATGATAATTTTCTGCCCTACAAAGGCTAAGTGCAGTAACTACAAAATAATTTGAACAGTAAAAATATCTTCGGTGTTTGTTTGCTGTCCCAACAAATGAATAGATAGCATATCTCTGATACATTATGGTTAACTGACTTCCCATGGCATAATTTCTTTCCAAATAAATCCTAACCTCCATTTCAGGCCAAAAACTGCATAACTTTCATTTTACCCAATATGTAGTTACTGCACTTTGGCTTTGTAGGGCAGTTTTGATCCTGCCATATGAACAGACATATGTCTAAATACCATGCATAAACTTATTTGGCATGAATAAATACACTTTCGCGCTAAAATATTTTTGCTCCACAATATTACAGGTTGGCACTTCTTAACTTAGTTTTCCCAATGAAAATGACTTAGTCCTTATGTGTGAAAATAAATGCTAGATATATTAAAGGCAATACATTTATAGTGACAGCAATAGCAGAGTGAATCTCTTTCAAGCGCAGAAAACATGTCTCTGATGCAGAGTAAAATAAGATGAGATACCCTCTGTGATTTCCTTGTGACAGTGAATTGTATGATAGCCACTCTCTACGACACTTAATCCACCAATTACATCATTTCATATCGAACTCAAACTGAAATAATTATCAGCTGCTCCTCAATAACTTTATTGCATGTGATGTGAACTCAATAGTCTGAAATGAAATTGTAGAAAGTCATTCCTAAGAAAGATAAAAGGTACAGTACTAATTATCGGATAAGGTGCAGAGGACTGAACAGTTCTTTAGAAGATGTGAAAAGGGCCATTCAGGATAAGTAATGTGTCAGAAACACATGCCTGAACTGTTATTTCAGTGTCTCAGCCCAAGCGACAGAAACTGTAGGCAAAGACAATATGAGATTAATGGTATCAATTACCATTCAATGCACATTCATGGGTCATTAGTTGTGTCTGTTTCAGGATGGACTAAAATAATTTACATTACCATAATGACAGGCAGTTCAAGGTAATATATGTGCATATTAATTTGGAAAAAGGTGCAGCTTAGACTGGGGTGTTAACCTGAAAGTACAATTAAAAGACCAAACTCACTGTCATTGAAGAAAGGTGAGGGTCCTGAGCAGCATTTATCCTGATGCAGACGCTGCTTACCGCTAATTAAAGACCCATGAATACCACTAAATGGCGATGAGCTTTCATCGAATAAGTTTGCTGAGCATTTTAGGATTGGAACTCAATTACAATTAATGCAAAGTGGAGGGCAGTGCGCACTAAAGAATACTAACAATATAAAATTCATGTTGAATTATTAGGACTTTAGTCTGGAGTTTCATCACTACAAACTCAATTGGACAATAATGGATCAAAGTGAAAAAACAAAACTTGCTAACTTTTCATCACTGTATGAAGAGCTGATTGGCTGACAAGTATGGATCAATTCGATAATGACTTCTCGTAATGAAGTTTAGCAATCACTCTTGACAGACAATTAATCCTTGCAGGGTATTAAATAGTAGTGTATGTAGATGTTAAAAAATCCAAATTTTGGTGTATTGAAGCTGGTGTGTTTGAGTGAATAAACCTTTTCATCCTGTTATTCTACCACTCAAACTGACCGATGTATATTCTCCGCCACCCCTTTCCCTTCTACCCTCCTGGGGCCAGGGAATTTGGGTTCCCACACCAACACATTCTCATTCGACTTGTAAGATAGTAAGACTTTCTGACCAAACATCAATACATGGCACAAAGGCAGTTTTTTTTTGGCATTTTAACTTGACAGAATTGCTAACAAGTTTTTTTTTTTTTTTTTTTTTTTTGGCATTTTAACTTGACAGAATTGCTAATAAGTTTGCTTTTAGTCACCACAACTACTTTGTTCGGTTTCAAAACCAAAACTACTTGGTTAGTTTTAGGCACCAAAACTACCTGGTTAGGTTTGGGCACCAAGTCACTTGGTAAGGTTTAGGCACCAGAACTACTTGGTTAGGTTTATGCACTGAAACTACTTGAATAAGCTCAGGCACGAAAACTACTTGGTTAGCTTTCGACACCAGAACGACTTGGTTAGGTAGAGGCACCAAAATGACTAGGTTAAGGAAAACATCATGGTTTCAGTTAAAATTCATAATTTTTGAAAGGCTTACAACTTTTTAGAGCGGTTTCTGAGAAGGATGTGCAGTTGTGCACTTGGCGTGGTTGCGTCCCAGGGACAGAATTCTGGATCCAAGCAGTACATGTTTTTTATGTTTACCATTTCTGTCAAATACAGACACTATCTGCTTTATATTGAAGATATGTGGATGCCAATGGCATCCAAAAGTGACACGAAAGGACTCCTTTTCATTGACTGGTGACGAGCAATTATATGTAAATGATGTCAAGGGAGTGCAAATGGGTTCCCTCTAAACCATATTTTATCAAAGAGATACAGTTAGTTATTACTTTTTGTCAATAATCAGTACATTGGTTTGCCAGATTTGAATAGCTCTCATTCCTTTGTAATCCACTCTTTGGTAATAGTATAAGGGTGTGTTTACCGAGGGATATGGAGAGAGAGAGAGAACAGTTGCTCGCACAAAGAATACATGTGGCCATGGCAGAGATCTGCAACCGTTTGCCTCATTTCATAATTTTGTTGATTAAATACATTCAGTCTTAATACTGAGTTGTTGCTTTTACACTGGAAAATTCCATGATACCAGGCACTGCATGAATTCATTTGATTAAACAAATGCAAATTGCAATGCAAACACTGTTTTATAAAAATGTGTTTAAGTTATTAAAAATGGACAAAAAGTTGGATTTCTTGTTTCCCTCTGGTTGCTCATTCATTCTTGTTTTTCCAACAGTTCTAAAGGCTAGCTGTCCCCTCTGGTGAGCAGTTAATCAAGTTGTTCTTTTTAGTATGCAAGCTGAAAATCACCCAGCAGTTTTCTGGCTCTGCCAATACTCCTAATTAAACATGCTGCTTTTTGTATTGCATTCAAAAATTGAGCTGAATTATATTTACTAAATTACTTTTAGATGAAATTTGAAAGTGTCTACATACAATGTGAATGGGCAATAACATTTTTTTGTGAACTGTTAAGATATCTGCAGCATTCATTTGTCAGGAAATCAGCCATTGATATTGCTGTTTAGTAGTAGTTGCAGTAGTAATAATAATGGCACTTCTGCCTCGTCGCAAGACGGATGTGGGTTTGAATCCAACCTAGGGGATTTCCGTGTGGAGTTTGCGTGTTCTCCTCGCGTCCGTGACCTTCGGGTACTCCGGTCTCCTCTAGCAGTCCGAGGTGCATGGTAGATTAATTGGAAACTGTAAAATCCCCACAGTTATGAGTATGTGAGTTAATGGTTTGTGAGCCCTGTGATGGATTGGCGACCTGTCCAGGGTGTGTGCCTACCTTTCACCCATAGATACTTGGGACAAGTGTTAGGTACGGTTCTGGAACCAGACGCGAGAGACGAGCAGTGAAGAAGGAATGGGATTTTATTGGAAAGGGGGGGGCGAACCCCCGCAGAGCAGGAGGCGACAGTACAAAGTCCACAATCCAAAATCAAAATCCAAAGGGCGAAATCCAAATCGTAACCAGGGCAGCAAACACAATAATCGTGGTCAGGCAAAATGGGTATGGTACACAGATGCAGGCAGAATATCCAAATCAGAAGCAAAAATCAATAATCAGGGACGGTCCAGTCAGAAGAGAATCACAATAGAGTACAAGGCGAAAACAAGCATGGCACAAAGGAAACGTTCTGACGGGGAACTGCTGTGAAAAGACTGCTTAAATACACAAGGGAAGTCACATGCTATGATTAGGGACAGGTGAATGGGATCAGACTAATTACGTGGGAGCAAACACGAGGGAGAACCTAACCAAATGAAATTGGCAAAAAGCCAAAACGCGGACAGGGAACACGACAGCCTATGACAAAACATGCAGCTCCGGTTAGGGAGTTCTAACGTGCACAGATAATGAGAGGCAGGACAGAGTAGAGCAGGTGCGGAGGATCCGCTGAATTTGCAGCAAAGACTAAGAGAAGGCAAGAGGCGGAGACTAGAACAGGGCGAGTGCTGAGAGCTTGTTAATCAATTAGTAAGTGCAGCTATACAATCCCTGGTGCTCATTAGTAAGTTAGTATTATATACAATGTTAGTCTTGGTTAGTAACTTTACAAAATAACAAACTGTTAGTATGGGTTAGTACAAAAGTAGAATAGAAAAGCAAGGTGAAGGAAGCAAACGAGATTAGAAGGAATGTTTGAAACCCAGAAACCATGAAATGACCTAAACATGTGACACGCAGGACTTGGGGAGAAGCTGTAACTTAAAAGACCAGACAGGGGAGACAAAGTGAAATGAAGGGCATGGGCAAAGACATGGACCGGAATCTAACAGAAATGTGGATCTGGCATGGCAAAAACAAAAACATGGCAAAGAACTGAAACTAGGCAGAACATGGCAAAACAGAACAGGCATGGCAGAAACATAACGGGGCATGGCAAAAAACAGAACAGACATGGCAGAAACATGATAGACATGGCAGAATCATAACAACAAGCTCCTGCTCCCCCATGACACTTGTGAGGAAGAATGTGTTTAGATAATGGATGGATGGATTATAATGATTATTTACCCAGAATAGGTGTGTTAGATGATGGGCTGATGGATGGGTATTAATATTTATTTAATTCTTTATTTTGTTGTGAACAGATCGTATGATTGGTTTCATATGGCTGGAAATTTTAAGTTCAAGACTTCCTAAAATGCATTTACCTGCTTTCCTGTACCAAAGTCCTAGTCCTAGTCATGATTCAGGAAAGACAGAATATGTCTCTAAGTTCTAACCATCCCCGTCACAACCCAAGGTCCAAACTGCATATCTACCTTGTTTCCTAGGAGAAGGCCTGCATGCTATTTGAAAGCTTCACCTTGAGCAATGATGACGGAGAAAACAGTTATTGTACTACCGCCATAGAAAAAGCACACAAAATCAAAATTATATGAAGCAACATAAAAATAGCATCTCCCTCTTCAGGTCTTCTCATTTTCTCTGAGGTGCAGATTCTGATTGTCTTTTTGATCGCTCTTCTGTAAATAAGACACTTGTGAGCGAAGGATATAGCAGTCACTCCTTTAATATTGAACAGATAACTCTGAATTTAATTTCAGAGCAGACAGGAGCACTATTTCAACCTGAAATATGAACAGTCAGTCTATCAACTTCAGACTCGTGAATGCGTATTACATTACCAAGTCTATCTGAGATGTTTCTACATGAAATCAGCATGAATCTGCTGCATGACAATGAGAAAGAACTTGAATCATTGAACACAAGAAAAACTCAAAAAGAAAAAGGTGTGACATCAGTACCTTAACATTTTCATGCAAATTATTTTAAAAATAAAAATTTTTACATTTCAAGACAAAATGGTGTTACTGTAAATTGCTTTCAATAGCATATGTCACTCCTTTTCTGCTAAGACCCAAGGAGTGAGAATTGTTTAATAGTACACACAAGTATTCTTCATGGGCTTGGTGTTCTCAAGTGGGTTTCATTTATTTATTTATTTTTTAACATTGGGGAAATATCAGGCAAACTAATCGGAAGGAGACCCCGCTGTGTAAAAATGTGGTCAAAACGGATTTGTCTCTGAGATAGTAAATGTACATTTTTGCTTCATAATTCTGTCTGGCTTGGCCAACGTTAGAATGTATTCAGACGAAAGCAAAACAGTTTTCTTTTCCTTTTTTTTTTTTGGCAGGAATGGCTCTGCACAACAAGCTCTACTGCCAACCATGCTGGTAGTGGCTGAGGAAAATCACCAAACACCCATCCACCCAGACGAGCTATACAGGGAATGGATCCAGCAGCTCAACACATAACACATCTATCATTTTAAAGTCAGGACAGGATAGATAGATTGCATGTCTCGAATGGGAAAAAAAAAAAAAAAAAAACATAAATCTGAGAAGAAGCCCATGCAGACATGGGGAGAACATGCAAACTCCACACTGAGGGGAGCCGTTGGTGTTTTTAATTATCAGCAGCAAACATGTCTTAGAGTGGAGCAGGTTCAGAATGCCATTGTGCAACAGTTCTCATGCAGGACGAGCAGTTAGGGCTGGGCGATGTGGACAAAATTTACTTTCTCAATTTTTGAGACCGAATACCTTGACATCGATATTTTGCTGATATTATCGGGACAAATGCTGGTGCTTTCATAAAATATTTACACAATGATGTTTTTGATAACTATTTATTAGTAATATTGACATAACAACCAAATAGGTGCAGGCAACAGTTGCAACAGTCTAGTAAGCGCAGATAAAGGCAACCCTTTACTGTAAAGCAGCTTTGAAAACCAGAAAAGCCAGAACTTCTCATATCTCGATATTACGATATCCAAAATCCGTGATGATATTTTACTTTGCATCAAGATGTCGATATAATATCGATATATTGCCCAGCCCTACATGCAGTAAACATGTGTCAGAGTGGAGCAGATTAAGAGTGGCAGTCTACAGCAGCTCTCATGCAGGACATACAGCCAAGTGTGTAGCGAGAGGCCATTAAATTAGGCCAGCGTGTCATGGGAATGGACTGTGATTGGCAAATCATCTCTCAGCTGGGCAGTCAGCCTGACTTCTGTGTCCTGCCAGAACTTATAAATTAGGTTGCAGGTTATCAAAAATTTAAAAGACTGACTGCGGCAAGATATTTTCTCAGTATTTGTCTTAACAAGGACCATTTAATTGCCCTAGAGCCTAGATTCCATGTAAATGTGACAAAATAAAAATAGACCTAGAATTTACACTGCAGTTTTAGTGCAGGCCATTGCAAATCTGTGAATAGGATAAGTTCACTTAAAACCTTATTTATGCTTAGGAATTCTACAACTAAATTGGGGATAAATTTAGGTCCAGCCGTGGCAAGAAATAATTGTGGTTGTCTGGAACGAAAATAGTTTTTAGCTGGCATAATTATGAATGCTTGGATTTAGATTTAGGTCTTGCACCATATTGCCATATCTGGAGTGTTAAATATGTGCTAGATTTTATGCACGTTACTTTAGCATAGCGTTCAAATCAAAATAAGTCTAAGGAATGGGGCTACAGCTTTCAGTACTGCATAAGTGAACTTTGGTGGGCTTGATCCTCCGATTTCTTGTGTGATTTCAAGCTCACTTTTCAAACAATCATAAACAGCATCATCCGCAATCGTTTTTATAGTTTTCTGCTTAAGTGCAGACAACCTCATCTCCAAAAAATTGGGACACTGTGTAAAAGGTAAAATGGAATGCAATGATTTGAGCATCATTTAAAATGTTTATCTAATTGTAAAAAAACAACAAAGACAACAAATCAGATGTAAAAACTGCGATTGTTTTTTGTTTTTTGAAAAATACACGCTCATTTTGAATTTGATTCTCACAACGTTTCAAAAAAGTTGGAACAGGGGCATGTTCACCACTGTGTTGTGTCACTTCTTTCATTAGCAACACTCTGTAAGTGTTTGGGAACTGAGAAGACCAACTGCTGTAATTTTGAACGCAATTTGTTTTCACATTCTTGCTTGATGTAGGATTACAGCTGCTCAACACTTCACAGCCTTCTTTTTCATATTTTTCGTTTCATTATGCGTCATATATTTTTAGTGGGTGACTGTTTGGCACCCAGACTCTTACTATGTAGGCTTGTTATTGTTTTATGTGCAGAGTGTGGTATTTGGCATCATCTTGCAGGAATAAGGAAGTCTTTCCCTGTCAAAGATGTTTAGATGGCTCCATATGTTGCTGCAAAACCTGCATACTGCGTATTGTTCAGAATTAATGATGTCTTCACAGAAATGTAAGTTACTCATGTAATGCACATGTGCTGTAATGCACCCCCATAGTGTCATGGATGCTGGCTTTTGAACTGTGCGCTTATAACAAGCTGGATGGGCCCTCTCCATGATTTCTTAAAAGAATTTCATATTATAAATATAGCCACAAGCGGCAATTCCGGGGTTCAAGCCAAGAAAGACTATTAGTAGTTGAAAGCTTTAACAGCTTAATTAACAAGTGTTGCCACTAAACGTGGCCATGTCCCCCGCCAGGTGACGGAAATCGACTGGGGTCGGCGTATCACACAAATACACATTGTAGCCAAAGATGAATAAAATCTGTCAAAGTGTTCTTGAGATTTCGCGTTCACAACAAACAGGATGTGATGGACGGACGGATGGACTGATGGAGCTGAATTCTATGTCCCCCGGCCCTAATACACCTTGACACCAAAGATGAATGGAATCGGTCAAACCGTTCTTGAGATATCATGTTGACAAGGTATTTGTAAGTGGTAAAATGGTTGTAATGATCTTGAGAATAATGCCAAGGTCACGTTAATCGAGTGGGCTGTGAGCACCCCCCAATACACCTTGACACCAAAGAAGAATGGAATCGGTCAAACCATTCTTGAGATATTGCGTTCACAACAAACAGGACATGACGAACGGACGGAGCTGAATACTATGTCCCTATCGGTCAATTTGGATGCAATTTTCATGGTATGTTTCAGGTACTTATATGAATGGAAGTCTATGCGTCACATCCTCAGGTCCTGCTTGTCCATGTGCCTTGTCACGGCACTGATCTTGTCACGGCGCTGATCTATTATTCTGTGATAACCATGCAAATGTAACTACTCACAAATTATTCCGTATATCTCCGTTTTTGCGTGTAGTATCCAGTTGTGATTGTATGTTTTCATCCGCCTACATTTCGAGCAAGCATTGAATTTCTTTGTTTGAATGGAGCGTTGAGATCAATCAACATGTAAGGAGATCAAGTGAACTCGCTTCCTGAACTTGAAGCGATTCAGGCAGCATTATTTTTTCCCAACAAGACCGTGGAAATCTCTGGCGGATGGAGGGACCGCATTTGAAAAATGATGCTGTTCTATATGGCTAACTTGAGAATTTCACGTTGGGCTTTGTGCGGAGCTGATTCCGGAGCCCTTTCTCAGTCATAGCTGATTAAGCCGAGCATTAACGGAGTTGGCTACCCAGTGCCTGAAGAGGGATTTCAGAACTCGGATCCAGAAAGGAGACAGACTGGCTACCTGCATGAACTGGACTCTCCAACATGTGCTACAGATGTGACACAATTGTGATCGTAGTTCACGGTACATCTTGCCCTTTCATGGTCTAAATACAAATTTTGTCTCATCTCGTGATACACTCAGGAAAGCAAGCATACATTGTTCGCATGTTCTGAACTGAACGATCCGGCCTTTGCAGCGCTCCGGTCTTTGTTGTCTTATTATTTGTCTTTTTCTTTTTCTTTGAAGAGTAAATAATTATGTTTTTAAACATTGTGTTTTAGGTTTAGTCTTCACTGAACATAACTAAAAATGTTAAACATTTCACTTAGATGTAGGTTGGATTCCCTGGAAGTTAGCCTAGCCTGCTGGTTGGCTTTATTTCTTTCACTGAAATTCAAGCAGCTCGTGCAGTAAATCGAAAAGCTGATTTATTTTTTGGGTGTGCTTTGAGTGATTTTAATTGTATTGAACTTGCATGCCGATTTGTTGTTGTCTTAGTAAAGTTACAGATTTTTAATTGTACATTTTTCTGGTCTGGAGGTAAAGAGAAGTTTGACTTGAATGGGCACACAACACCAGGTTATGGTTTTATTTAAACTCTAATTCCTGGGTATCGTATTGCAAATATTTCAAATATTGTTTGGTCTGTTTATTACATATTCTCAGCTTTCTTGCTGAAATCATGCCTCCAAAGAAAAACAATCCCGAGGATGAATTTGTATCACTGTATGTATTACATGACCTTCTTGACCAACAAATTTTTTTTATAAAGACCTATTAGAACAACAGGAAAAATCCTACAAATCATTTGTTCAGATGATAATGGAGCCCACTAATAAACTAATTGATAGCTTAAGTAATGAAGTCGGAAAGATTACTCAGAGCCTGGAATATTCACAGGCTGAAATTGAAGATTTGAAGGCGGGATACAGTAACTCATTGGAATGCTGTAAATCAGTTAGTTATGATCTGGCTAATATTCAATCTACTATAAACGATCTGACCTCCAAAATGGACTATCTGGATAATCAGTCCAGACGTAATAATCTCTTATTTGATGGTATCCCAGACTCCAAATCTGAAACTTGGCAAGAATCTGCGACTAAGGTTAAAAAACTTTTGTCAGAGCATCTAAGGTTGGATCCTATGCTCATTGAGCTGGAGCGGGCCCACAGATCTGGGAAGTTTGAGGCCGAAGGACGACCCAGATCTGTGGTGGTTAAACTCCTCAGGTACAAAGATAAAGAAGAAATACTCAAAAAAGCAAAAAACCTGAAAGGCACCAAATTCTATATCAACGAGGATTACTCAGAAAAAATACATCTTAAAAGGAAAAATCTTCTTCCCCAACTCAGAGAAGCACGGAAACAAGGAAACATAGCGTACCTAAAATATTACCAGTTGGTTGTGCATCCTCCCCGCCCTGCTCTATCTGATAAATAGATCATTTGTGTGCTAAGTTAAGTGTATTTTGATCTTTTACTGCTCTAAATTATGGACTCAGGTACTTCTTGTTATCAAGAGTTTAAAAGTACTGGTTTGTCTCTGGATTATAAGTATTTTCTGCCATTTTGTAATTCTGATCCTGATTTAAACTTCACTGATTTTAAACACGGTCCAATTCCCTGTAATTACTTTTCTGAAGACTCCTTTAAGTCTCTTTGTGTGGATAGAAAGATTCCTAATGTCAACTGTTTCTCGCTGTTTCACCTTAATACTCGTAGTCTTCCAAAACAGTTTGATAATCTTCTTGAGTACTTTACCATGCTCCCTATAAGTTTTTCGGTGATTGGTTTGACTGAAACTTGGCTGAATAGCCCGAAAGTGTCTTTGTTTTCTATCAATGGTTATAATCACTATTCTTGCTTTAGATCAAATCGTAGTGGAGGTGGGGTGTCTCTTTTTGTTCAGACGAACATTCAGTCTTGTATTCGCAGTGATCTTGTTGCTTTAGTTGGAGATGAAGCCGAGGCTGTTTTTCTGGAGCTTGTTGAGTCATTCTCTAACAGGAAGGTTATTGTTGGCTGTATTTATAGACCACCAAATTCCAATATAAATTGCTTCACAGATTGTTTTTATCACACTTTAGGCAAGATTTTGGATGAGAAAAAACCCTGCTATAATATAGGTGATTTTAATATTAACCTTCTAAATAGCCAATCATCCCAATTTATTGACCATCTTAATGCCTTGTCTTTCTTCCCGCTTATAACTAGGGCTACAAGAATAACTGCCAAAAATGGTTCACTAATTGATAATATATTAACAAATTCTTATTGTGTTGCTGGAGTTTCTGGTATTTTGTTCTGCGACTTATCAGACCGTCTTCCTATATTTTATTTGGCGCCCCAAATTGCCAAAGTTAGTTCAGTTAATGAGGTTTTTGTCTGAAATTTTAATTACGGAAATGTTAATAAATTCATTAACAGATTGGCTACAGTTTCTTGGTCTGTGGTCTAAGACAAATATGATACCCAATTTGCACATGACACTTTTCATCATTTATTTTTTAAGATCTTTGATGAGGCTTTTCCATATCAAAGAAAAAAAGCCCCCAGCTCATGCAAATCTTGGCTAACCAATGGTTTGAAGCACTCTATTGCCAGAAGAATAAATTGTATAGGGATTACCATACTTATCCTTGTCCATTATTTCTGAACCGATATAAAATGTACAAAAATAAATCGAATCATTTGTTGCGATCATCTAAACAGAAGTTCTATGAGAAGAAATTTTGTGATGCTCAAAAAGATATTAAAACTACATGGAAGATCATTAATGAAATTATGAATAAAAATGCTGCTTGCACTAACATTCAAAGAGAATTCAAGGAGGGTAAAAAAAAAAAAAAAAAAATCTGATCCTTTTGAAATAGCTAATGAATTTAATAATTTCTTTATGAACATTGGTCCATTGCTCACAGACAAAATACCACAGACTCCTTTGTCTCTCTCTGGTTTGAAGAGACCTTCTTCTCCTTTTTTATTTTCAACTATTAGTGAGCTTGAATTCGTGGACGCGGTTAATAAACTAAAATCATCTGCACCAGGTCTTGATGAGTTAAAATCTGAAATTCTTAAAAAATGCCTTCCATACATCTCCAAACCACTCCTTCATATTTTCAATCTCTCCCTTAAAACTGGTGTATTTCCTGATCAGTTAAAATGGGCTAGAGTTATTCCATTCTTTAAATCCGATGATCCATCCCTATTTTCCAATTACAGACCAATCTCTATTCTTTCATGCTTTTCAAAAATACTAGAAAAACTTGTTTATAACCGCTTGTTTAAATATGTTAATGAAAATAATATTCTTTATACCCATTAATATGGATTCAGAGAAAATCATTCAACTTCAATGGCCCTTACCCAGTTCTTTGACAATATTACTAGAGCCCTTGATAATAAAGAAATTACACTTGGAGTGTTTGTTGATTTATCAAAGGCATTCGAAACAGTAAATCATGATATTTTATTACGAAAACTTTCTATTTATGGTTTAGGTGGTACAAATTTATTATGGTTTAAAAGCTACTTGTCAAACAGAAAGCAATTTGTTTCTTGGAATAATACATTATCATGAAAAGAAATAGTAAAGGTCCAAGGACTGATCCTTGTGGATCATTATCATGTGGTGTTCCACAAGGATAAGTCCTTGGACCTTTACTATTTCTTATTTATATCAACGATTTATATTTGACTTCATCCGAAGCATTTTTCATTCAGTTCGCTGATGATTCTAATATTTTTCTGTCTGATAGGGATGGGAAAAAATTAGTATCTAAAATGAATACTAAATTAAGTAAAGTTGATACCTGGTTTAAGGCAAATAAATTATCAATTAACATAAAAAAAAGTTCACACATGATGTTTACTCCTAGAAATTTGCAAATTCAAAAAACTCTTCCGAACATACATATTGCCAATAATAATTTAGAGAGAGTCACAGTCACTAAATTTCTTGGAATCCTCATTGATCAAAATCTCACCTGGAAAACTCACATAACGTTTATTTCTGGCAAAATAGCAAAAAAATATTGGAGGTAGTAGTAGAATTAGGCATTTGGTATCAAGAAAAATTCTTCAATCTTTATTATACAATGATTTATCCATATATTTCCTATTGTAACATTGTTTGGGCTAGTAACTTTAACAGTAATCTCAACTGTATTTTTTTACTGCAAACATTTTTCATTAGAATGATCACATTCTCCAACAGATTCATAAGTTCTACTCCTTTGTTTCAGTCTCTTCGTATACTTCCTATTTTTGATGTAAATAAGTATCAACTCTGTTTTTTTGTTTTTAAATCTATTAACAATTTGCTCCCACTCTGTTTTCAAAATGTATTTCTGTTTAATTCTCAAATTCATCAATACAATACTCGGTCTGCAAATAATCTTCATCCAGTCTTTTTCAGGTCAACTTTCTCTCAATTTTCCATTAGATTCCGTGGTCCTCAGTGCTGGAATAATTTACCTAGTCATATTAAAAACTGTATAAGTATTAACTTATTCAAGGAACAAACTATACAGTTTTTGTTAGACCAATTAAGCAGTGAATCATAATTATTCTGTGCCATAATTTATTTGTTCTATTTATTTTTCTCATACTTCATTTTTATACCTTAATGTTTTTCTCTTTAGCTGTGTTATGTGGGTTTGTACTATTTTAATTGTTTATTTCTTGTGTCAATGAATTTAGGAGGGCCTCTCGATAAGCCCTTATGGGTTTTTTTTGGCTTCTCAAGCACATCTTTTTTTTTTCTTTATGCTGTTTATTTTTTGAATTTTCATGAACACATAATCTTTTTGGTTTTAATGACATGTTATTGTCTTTGCTACGTGCAATAAACAATACAATACAATACAATATATCCGGTGAGTTTTATGGCCATAGGACAAACAATTGCTGATTTATAGTCTGATTTGTGTTATACCACGCTGCTTTGTTTTGCATTTATAGCGCCCCCTATCAGTCAATTTGAATTAAATTTTCAGGGTATGTTTCAGGTACTTTATATGACTATATCCTGTGAGTTTTATGGCTATAGGACAAACAATTGCTGATTTATAGTCTGATTTGTGTCATGCCATGCCCATTTTTTGCATTTATAGCCCTCTTTATCAGCCGATTTGCATGAAACTGTGAAGGTATGTTCCTGGTATTTATAAGGACATATCCTGCGAGTTACGTGATGATTGGCTCAATAGATGTTGACTTTTATCAATTTATGTGCTAAGCCACGCCCCTGCTGAAGTTCATTGGTCAATATCTTGAAAATGAAACGAGATTTCAACTAGCCTTACGCAAATTTCGATAAGCTTGGTCCAATGATGATCCATAGCAAATTTTGAAGGAATCGGACCTACGGCCTAGGAGTAGATCTCAACAACGTGTTTTTCAAAAAATGCAATATTGCGGAAAATCTAATAGAGCGGACCTTAAGGGCCCTAAAGAAAGTTGTAGAGTTTAGACTAAGGAATGTATGTACCAAGTTTCGTGTAAATCGGACTTACAGCGTAGGAGTTATGACCTTTAAAGTGAAAAACTGTTTTTCTTGAATTACAGCGCCCCCATCAAGCCGATTGAGTTAAAAATGCCTTGGGCAGCACTGACACAAAACTTCCAACCAATGTGCGAAATTTCAGCTCTCTATTATTTACCATTACACAGGAATTTGCGAAAACATTTCTGAAGAAGAAAAGAAATAATAATAATAATAATAATAATAATAATAAAAAGCACAAAAACAATAGGGTTTCAGCCCTACGGGCTTGAGCCCCTAATAATAATACTAATAAACCAGCACAAAAACAATAGGGTTTCTGCCCTACGGGCTTGAACTCCTAATGAGTCAAACCACAGGACAGTTCTCCACTTTGCCTCAGTCCATTTTAAATGAGCGTGGGCGCAGAGAAGGCGGCAGCATTTTGTAGATCTTGGTTCTATTTAATTTAATCTTTACATGGCAGATTTTTAACTTACATTTATGGATGCAGCGACAAACTGTCTCCACTGACAATGGTTTACTAAAGCGTTCCTGAGCCCATCCAGCAATTTCCACAACAGAATTCAATCTGTTTTAAATGCAGTGCTGCCTGAGGGCCTGAAGATCACTGACAATCAATATTGGTCTTTGGCCTTATTCCTTGCTAACAGGGATTTCTCCCGATTTTCTGAACCTTATTATGATATGAGCCACAGAGGATGAAATCCCCAAAATCTTTGCAATTCTACCTTTAGAAATGTTATGCTTAAATTGTTGAACAATTTCTCCATGTTGTCTTTCACAGAGTGTTGAAGCCCTCAACATCTTTACTTCAGAAAGACTTGTTATACCCAATCATGTTATAGAGCTGTTGCAAGTTAACCTATTTAGCTGTTAGTTGTTCCATCAAGTGTATTTTTTAGCATTATAAAACTTTTATGTTCTTTTGTTGCCCCTGTCCCAGCCTTTTTTAAATTCGTTGCTGGCATAAAATTCAAAATGAGCAGATAATTTTATTTTGAAAAGTCTCTGTTTCAACATTTGATTAGTTGTCTTTGTTCTGTTTTGAATTAATTTTATGGTTAAAGTGATTTGCAAATCATTGCATTCTGTTTTTATTTACATTTTACACAGCATCCCACATTTTTTTGGAAATGGGGTTGTAGAAACCCTGCAATAATTTGTAAATATACTCTGAGTTAAAACCAAAATAAAATAAATAAAACGTGCATGAGGTAGTCATCGAAATAACACCAATTTTCAACCATGAATGCATTTATGTTAAATAAATCAAATTTTTAATCACAAACAAAAACTTGGCAGGTTGATACCTAAATTACTAATACCCCTGTCACACCGGACAGAGTTCCAACGGAGTTGTCACCGCGATCTGAAACTTATCAGAACTCCGTGGGATCGCAGAGAAATTTGGAAATCGTTTTGCAAATTATTTGAAATTTACACAAGCTGGAGATCTCAGGGTGTTCTCACGGCGATTGTGGCGTTCGTACGGAGTTGCCGTGGTGTGCTGATCCATTCCCACAGTGTTCTAGTTTGGGATCGATGGCGTTGTCATGGAGTTCTCGTTACGTGTCTACTGTGAGCTAGGCGTTTTCACTGCACGCCCACTGCATGCACGCTGAGTTCACTGCGTCCCCAAAGTGTCCATACTGCGTTTTCCCAGATGATATAAAAGCCCTGACATCTCAATGGACTCCGTGAAGTCTCCGAGCGAATGCTGTCACTATTAGCTGCGTTCGTGCGGCGTTCATATGCGACCTTGACCATAGCGCTCCCGTGGCGCTGTAGGAGACCTCAATGAGCTGCTACAATTATCTTACGGACTTCCAACAGCGTTCAAATCAGAACGCAGAGCCACGCCGTTTGTTTTGTGCATGCATTCTGAGAGACCCCACGGCGTTTAGTGGAGATGCCACAGAGATGCCACCGCACTCTTGGAGATCCCACTGTGCTCACCCCGGCGTTCTACAATTTTTGTTAACGCCGCACCAACTCCGTGAGAACGTAACTCTGGCGTGACAGGGGGTTAAGATGTGAAGCCAAAAAACCTCAACCAGGACTATATTCATATAGTATATCATCCACAATAAAGATTTTTTTGTTTGTTTTAAATTGAAAACCTACATTACTGTATACCATTCATTTTGAAAGCTCACCCTCAGAATGCTCTGTGTGTGTGTGTGTGTGTGTGTGTGTGTGTGGGTGTGCCACATGTTTCTATCTGGACAGTGTGCTTCGCTCACAAACAGCTGCTGTTGCAGATGGTTGGACAGTTCTAATAAGGGAGGAAATTGACTCGATGCATCTAAAATTTGTGCAGCATTATCATAAATAATAAATAACAAACAACCAAAATGGAAAAAAGGAAACTGTTCAGACTCCAGAGGAATGAGGAGATGATTGTGTAAGAAAAGGAGTTATGAAAAGTTTGAGTCAGGCTTTCCAGAGGGGAGATTTTGAAAAGTAGACAAAGCAGTGTGTGCAGACAGGATGAAGGTACTCCATCTGGGCCCACCTGTGGGTCTGTCATTCTAAAGCTAGCGATTCTGCTCAGTAGCCGCACAGGTATTGGTTACAGTGAGTGAAATACATGTTTCCCTGAGCTGATTTGTATTGAACAATCTGCTTTGAATGCTTCCCATGAGGTTTTGAGGAATCCTGATATGCAAGTGAAAACTTCCTCTGCATGAAGAAAAATGTACTGGGCAAACTTATAGTTTCTGGACCAAGATGATTATTGAGTTCCAAATTATAAGAAATAAACACAAAGAAACAAACAAAAAAACTTATATTCACTCCAGTTAGATTTTATTTGCATTTTTCATAATGCACCAGCTTTATTAGAGTTGTATAATAATAATAATAATAATAATAATAATAATAATAATAATAATAACAATAATAATAATAATAGTTATTATTATTATTATTATTATTATTAATAATAATAATAATAATAATAATAATAATAATAATTATTATTATTATTATTATTATTATTATTATTATATGCAAAGGCTGGGTATGACCTCGGTAATGGAGGCTGAGTAATAAACCATATGCTGTTTATGTATGACCGGAAGGTCAATGGAAAGAATTAGGCCCAGGTTGACACGCTTGTCCAGACCGTTGGAGCATTCAGTGATGACGTGTATGGAATTTGGAGTATCGAAATGTGCGATGTTAGTCACGAAGAGAGGGAAACCTGCATCGTGTGAAGGCATCATGTTACCCGAAAACAAGTGTGTGAGGCCGTTGAATGAGGAGGATGATGGCTATAAGTACCTTGGAATGTTAGAGATTGATGACATGAGATATGGTGCAATGAAAGAGACTGTGCAAAAGGAATACTATTGGTGGATCAGGAAGAGCCTCAAGTCAAAGTTATGTGCCAGCAACATCATAAATACCATAAACCCTAGGGCTGCCTCACTCGTGCGTTAGGGGGCAAGGCTGGTTGAATGGAGGATGGAAGAGTTAAGGGAAATGGACAGGAAAACCGGAAAGCTCTTGACGATTCACCGGGCGCTGCATCCCCAAGCAGATGCAAACAGACTGTATCTAAGCAAGGTCTGAGGGAGGAAGAGGCCTAATGTCCGTTGAGGATTGTGTGGCAATTGAAATAAACAGCCTGAGCAAGTAAATTGGTGAAAGTGAAGGGAAGCCACGCCATGCAGTTAGTCAAGAAGGGTTCCTGAAAGTGAAAGATTCTGAGAAGGGCAAGGAGGCTCTCAGGGAGCAAAGGTACCGCAGGTTCATGGTACCTCCACAGTCAGTTTTTTGGGGCCTCAGAGCAAGACAGGGATGAGAACTTATGGGATTGGTTAAAGAAAGGTGAAGTGAAGAAAGAGACAGAGGGCTTAATTTCAGCAGCCCAGGACCTAGCACTGAGAACAAACGGCATGAAACATCGAGTTAGCAAGCTGGACATCTCACCAGCATGCAGGATGTGTGGGGAGAGGGAAGAAACAATGGGACATATTGTGGCTGAATGCAAGATACTGGCACATAAATACTACGAGAATTGCAGGTACGACAAAGTAGCCCAGGTCATACACTAGAAGCTTTGCGGAAGGTTTGGCTTGGAAAGAGGAGAGAGGTGGTACAGCCATTTACCTAAACCTGTACTTGAATCAGAGAGGTGCAAGATCGTCTGGGACCTCCCCATTCAAACAGACCAACAAATTGAAGCCAACAAACTGGATACAGTATTGCTAGACAAAGAGACCAGAAAATCATTGATAATTGATGCTGGTTGCTTGCTTCATACCAGGGTCAGTGATAAGGGGAGGGAGAAGATCGAAAAGTATCAGGATTTGAAGAGAGAAATAACAAGAGTTTGGAAATGTCAGGACGTGAAGATAGTGGCAGTTATGATAGGAGCCCTTAACATGCCGCCTAGAGGTCTGAGGAAATGGCTGGGTGATATAGATATGTGGAAGGATGTGGATTTGCTATAGAAGGCATGTCTACTGGGATCGGCCAGAAGTTTAAGAAGAGTCCCAGATTTGCATCAATAGTCCTGGTTATTGTGGAATAGGGTGCCCAAGGCCATGGGAAGTGGCTCGATGCCCTTGCAGACTTCCAGCCCAAGTCTGAGTTTTCTAAATAATAATAATAATAATAATAATAATAATAATAATAATATAAAAACTAGAAAAGTGCAGTTTCTGAGGAAACAACATCGGCAAGCTGGCGGCCTCTGAAAATACTCAGATGGCATTACATCACTTGGCCATGTAGGGAGAACTATTGCATATGTGCACAACTGTGAATGAATACTCTTTTATCCTGTTGGCTATATGTACGATATCTAGTGGTTAAGTGTAGAACTTCAAGGACATGATTTGAATATTTCAATTTCAATTTAAAGGGCGGGTTTTTGACTTTTTCAACTCAAAAGGATTAACCAAGCAAAAAACATTTCTTTTGATCAAGAATTGTATGACTGAAGGGTAACAGTGAATTATTTGAACATACTGTAATGTAACCTCTGAACTAATACAGTCATTTCTTGATGTACTCTAAGAGACAATGGCCAAATCAAAAAATATATTTTGTATCATATGAAACCTGTCAATGTGCTATCCAAACCGCTAAATGGTCTTATAAAATAGCAGAGACACATAACTATACACATAAACGTGTCTACATGTAAAATAAGGATATTCTGAGTGGCTTTAAATAATATTGGGTCTTGGCATAAAAACCCTCGGCTGTCTGTCTGGGACAGTCTGAATATCCTGATATAATGTTATCTAGAGCCTGTACCTTAATGAACAATATCAACGTCAAAGACAGACTGCCTTCACAGCAGCTCAGCTTCGTTAGCCATGTGTTTGAAAACTAGCGCTGATTTGAACTTACTGATGTGAACTTGCACCCTATACAGCCTGTAATTGTAAATTTACAGCTGAATTTCAACATAAGTTTAATACCGAGCCTACAGCTTGCATTAGAAAAGCCACCACCATACTTGAACACTAATGCCCGAATTCATTAAGGGTGATGATCACCCGATTATTTTAGTCCCGTACAACGACTGTACGGTGGCTAAAATAGAGAAGTACGCGTGTGGATAAACTCCTGTGTCTAGCGCAATTCAGGTGGAACATAATCGGGTGTTTACCCATCCGTGTACAAATCCCTGCTTAGCCGATGTGTAGTGGTGTCATGTGACACTGCATGGTATGAAGTGGTTTTTCCTGGCACATATTGCCTCGGTAACACAACGAACTACTAGACAGCAGGTAGCCTGTGATACACCACACGTGTCACCAACAACCATTTGGAATGCACCACATGCATAAAAGCGCAGGGCAATACATAGTTGGTGTACTGGAAGAAGGGCATGGTTTCGTCTTGTGGGATGGTCAATGTCTGCTTCGATTAGGTCTAGAATATAACGGTATGATTCTTTGGAAATTCTGTAACGCTTGACAAATTTCGTGTCGCTATACTCTTCTAAAGGATTCGTCCTGTCCTTGAAAACCCTCAATTTGGCACCTTGCCATTGGTCAGCCATCTCTTCCTGTGCTATTTCAATCATGCGCAAGAGATCCATAGTCATACGTCCAGCCACACAAGCAAGCCAACAGAGAATTGGTAGCTTGTACACGAGATAAACAAGCCCCTCGGGACGATTAGAATTTCTTTTGTTACTTAGACAGGTGTGACTAACCATGTATGTTGGATAAACAGCAGCTGATCTGATCTCTCTTTATGAATTCGGGCCTAAATTTGTCCGCTCGATCATTACCTGTTTATACACTGTTTAGCCAAGTTAACCTTGATCAAGGGAAAAACACCCTTTATGAATTCGGGGGTATATCATCAGCTAGCACTGGGTGTACTGCTTATAATAAAAACCAACAACGCCACACACTGGAACAATGCAAAACTGATAAAACATACTTTGTTACTTTACAGGTTGTGATCCTCAATCCTCAGGAGAACCTGCGTCCGGAGCATAGAGGTCCACTATTCAGCATTGTAGCTTACAGTCAACTACCCACCGTGCCTGGCACACCTTGCAAATTTCTGCTTCTACGTCAAACAGTGTATCTTGAATCTACTAAATCAAGATACCAGGAAAGAGAGAGGACTCTGCAGAGCAAAGTGAGTGAAAACGTCAAGCATACTGCCAAACAAGGGAGAACAGGAGCAAATTTAAAATTGGGTACTTTTCTGAAAATCTTCTGAATTTTGTGGTCTCTGTTAGCAGTGGTTGGTTAGTGCTCATGTACATTCTAGGCTCATGGAGCCAAACGTGTACGTCTGTTTGCCTTCGTGGTTACGTATCTGCAATCAGCACAAATTTTCCCATGTTTTGATGGATGATTATGCATGAGGAGTGAAAATTGTGGGAATGAGGGCAAGTTTAAAAAAATATTTTTGCATGTTTCAGCTGCTCTCCTCTCTGTGACATTGCCTATTCTAAAACCAATCATGACTTCTCATAGACTTTCATTGATATATATTATTATGATATTTTACATATTTTATATTTTTTGCATATTTTTTTCAGTACTTTGTTTCTAAGATCAGTTTGAATTTTCGATTCATCATTTCTCCACAACGTGAAAATGTGACTCTGATTTTTCCCATTGTGGTCTTCACATATATATGTTATTAATTGCTTATTTCCGTATTGCCTTGTTATTGGCCTGAGGGTGGCCGTATTGGCCAATACCAAGGCAATGCAAAAATAAGCAATTTATAATATTTTTATTAATTGGTTAAGTTTGTTGTGCTATCATGATAATATTATGACTATGACTTCTGAAGTACGCAACTTCAAGACTCAATAAAGAGCTAAATGCTAGGTTTCCGGCTGTCGTCTGCTTCTTTGAAGAGAGCGAATGCCACAGTTGCCAGTGGTTACTTGTGCACATGCTGAACTCGGCCAATACAACTCGGCCAATACAGGTCGGCCAAAACAAGATATATTGTATCTATATTTACTATATATATATATATATATATATATATATTATATTGTATTATATTTACTGTATGCGGGCAATAATATACATAACCAATTAATTTATTTATTTTTATATATATATATATATATATATATATATATATATATATATATATATATGTATCAGAGGTCGCGTTACACTTTCTGATTGTCCGTGTTTGTGACGGACAGGGGCATAAAAATTCCGTCATAATCAATTATTATCCGTCATTGTAATTTTATTTTTTAAAATGATAATCGTTTATTTTTTTAATAAAATAAACAGAATAATTTATAGATTACGCATTAGCTGATGCCGACAGTGATTCACGTAGACACACATTGTGCACTGTGTTAAATAGAGCACTGCGTGGATTTTCGAACTTACTGCTGTATGAACTTTATAAAACATCATAAATGACTTCTCCCCCCACACAGTAACAGTGCGCAAATGAACAATGCTTTCAGTTATTGCTGGGCTTCACTAAGCATCACAACCGCAGTCTTGCTAAGCGGTCCTACGAAGCTGCTTATCAACTTGTTATGTCAACCGCGGCTTTCCCCACCTAGATATCTGTATGTTCACTTAACAGAGACAGCGTTCGTAGCATATGACCAATCGTATACTGGCTGCAGAGCAGCATATTTTACAAATGAAGAGTAAATGATCATATTATAAAAATATGAGGAATACAGGATCATACTAGAGATGCCAAGTCTGACGCATTCGGCTTGAGTCTCTCGCCTCTTAGTTGCATTCACGTTCCTGTGCCGTAGTCAGCAATTATTCAATCAACGCGAACTGAAGAAATTCACTCGCGGAATTCAAGTCATTGCACATTAACTTAATCAGTTTCACATGCATTAAGGTGGATTTCCCCACTAGTCATACGGAAATTGATGACTCGGGAATTCTCACGCTTGTCTTTACTGAAGGATTGAAAGGAATGGAATTGCATAAAGATGTTTCAAATGGTCTTATTTCATTTAAACAATTTAAACGAACATGAAAGACATGCATTGTTTCCAATCCCTGAGTAAAGAGAAGCACGAGAAGTTCGGAGTCATAATCGCTTTCCATAGTGAGGTCCACCTTCACGCAAGTGAAACTGAAACTTCAATGCACAAGGATTTTAATTCCGCGTGAGAATCTCATTAATAAGCGTTCATTGAATAATTGCGGATTACGGTGAATAAGCCTAAAAAAAGCGTGAGACCTACGCCGAATGCGTGAGACTTGGCATCTCTGTCATACAGATCAAAGACAATGCTCAAGACAATATGACACCCGCCACCAATTGGACGGGGATGTGAATTACATTCTGTCAAAACGATGGACGGCCTTCAAAATATTCCGTCATTATAAAAAAAAATCCGTCAATGACGGAAAATACTCGGTTAACGCGACCCCTGATATATATATATATATATATATATATATATAAATAAAAATATATATATAAAAAAAAAAAAAAAAAAAACATAAAAATTCCTATAGGTAAGGAAGGTAAAAAAAAATTATAAATAAATTACCTGGGAAGTAGCATATTATGTACTTGGAATGACGCTTCTAACTGAACGTTGAATTTAACTGAATTTTCAGCATGCCGTCCCATAGTTTCCAATTGGGGAAAACAAAATAAATGAATTGGGAGAAATAAAAAGTATACGATATTTCAAAAACTTTAAATGAAATTCAAATGACAAAGTAGTCAGGTGACACAAAGCATGGAGAAGAAAGAAAGAAATAAATAGTGGGGACTTTGCCCTCTATTAAAAGAAAGGAAAAAGATTTTTTTCCCCTCCATGAACATGGCAGCAAAGAAATGACTTGAGAAAATTAAAAAAAAAAGGATTCAGTTGGACTCACCCATATGTTGCCATCTTGGTGATATGGTTTCCAGTTCCTTCCAGTTTCACTGTAAAGAAGTCTGTACTGCTTCGTCCAATCAGAGCTGCTGTATCTTCCCTGTGTTGCAATGGCTGTGACTTGCTTCCTGTTCCCAAGATCGACCTGCAGCCACTGGTAATTGTCATTTTCCGCCGGTGACCATCCTCCTGCCCCTAGAAGCAATGGAATGGCATGTGTCAACTGGACAGTAGAGCTGAGTGGAATTTCATAGACCTGGATCGGTAAAGCCACTTTCGCACTGGACGCGAAAAATTCGTTTCGCGTCCGGAGTGAAAGCTGTGTAAGTCATGTGGGTAAGAGTGTCAAGTAAAACAAGGAAAAGCTGTTTTTACATCAGTCCCTGTTGCAGTTTTGCTGGGGTTCCCAAGTGTTATTTCATGAATTTATCTAGCTCCCCCTCCCCGTTGTACTTTTAGCTAGTTCATTGCTGGACTTATAGCTGCTATCATGGTGGAGTCCAGTGTTTGAAGAACTGCTGTCCTTTTGATACAAAAATGACCTCATTGTGCCCCGGTGGCTCATCGGCCTAAGCGTGCGCACCATAAAGGCTGTGTCCTTCCCGCAGTGACCCGGGTTCGATTCCGGCTTGGGTCATTTGCTGCATGTCTTCCCCCATTCTTCTCCCCAACTTTCCTGTCTCTCTACACTGTATAACTGTCAAATAAAGGAAAAATTCCCAAAAAATAATCTTAAAAAAAAAAAAAAAATGACCTCATTAACACTACAGATGAGCAAAAAAAAAAAAAAAAACTACTTCCTGTTGTTTTTCGTTTGATTGTTGCTGTACTTTTGCCATGGCGCCCAAACCACCCCTGTTATCCATGTGTTGCAAAGTGCGGTCACTCACTTACCCTCTCACCCATGTACGGTTAGTAGGGACAGTGAGTAGGGACGTTTAGTGGAACGCAGGCACATTACATACTGTACATCCACATGTTGCTTGTTGGTGTCATTGCTGTGGAAAGTATTTCACCTTTGTCAAGTAAATTACTGGCATATATAGAGGCTATGATCTTGAGTGTTTTTTCTTAAAGTGCAATCACAGAAACCACCAGCGCCTAAACAATGAAATGTTTTTAAACAGTTAAAGAAAAATGTGCTCTGAATTTTGTTTGAATATTGATATATTTCCTTGTGCTATTTTTTTTCCTCTTATGAATTGTACATTATTTCCTGTGGCTTCTTTCATATGCAAATAAATGCAAGTTTAATCGCACTTACAGATGTTGTATTTATGCTTTGAGGCTCAGAACTCTAACAAGTGAAAAATATCTTATTCTCCAGTGGATTCTTTCACCAAGGGTTCAACATGATTCATGTCTGGAAGAAAAAGGCTCTGCCACCATTATAATGGGGAATCTTAGGTCCAGAAGACTTGTCTCATCTTTAAGCACCCAACACTGAATATCAGCGGGGTGTTCAAAAGGCATATTTTAACAGAAATGAGAATTCATTAGCAGCAGATCCCCAGACATGGCCCAAAATAATCACCCAAACAGAAAAAAAGCTTGAATTTCACCCTCTCACGTGAAAATCAAAATTTCACCATAGAATTTTAATATCTCCATGTGTTAATTAAAACATTGACACATGACAATCATGTGTCAACTTTTTTTCCCGACAAACGGTTTGATTTTTTTTCAAATGTACCCACTTTATGCCTTAGAGGTGATTCAGCAGAGCACCTTCATTGGCAGGTTGATCCCACCAAAATGTAAGACTGAAAGAAATCGAAAGTCTTTCCTGCCAGCTGCCATCAGGGTCTTTAACGTGCAATAAGTGTAAATCTTTTGTATGGATATGGGTGTGTGTGTGTGTGTGTGTGTGTGTGTGTGTGTGTATGTATGTATGTATGTGTGTGTGTGTGTGTGTGTGTGTGTGTGTGTGTGTGTGTGTGTGTGTGTATGTATGTATGTGTGTGTGTGTGTGTGTGTGTGTGTGTGTGTGTGTGTGTGTGTGTGTGTGTGTGTGTGTGTGTACATATGTACAGTATGATAATATACACATGTATGCATGTTTGGTTCATAAATGTATGTGCATATATACGTATATATCAGTCGTGGCTGGTGAACTGGCGATAGGGGAGGCTCAAAACAATCCCTTAAAATTAATGATTGGTCACAATCTGTTTTCAATCATTCATTCAAATTACCATTACAGAAACTCCAAAAACTCTCAACATTATCAGGTGTGGCCAGTTTTCATTTATAATGCATTTAATTCAATTCAATTCAATTCTTTATTATCATTGTCATATTAAATATAACAACAAAATTTCGTTCAGAGCAGTCATACACTGCGTAGCAAAATAAAGTGCAAAAACCCTTTCCCCCAGTCCCTTAACCGCCCACTGTGTAAAATTAGCACACTGTACTCACATGTCATATGCGATAAATAGTTCAGTGCAGGCACAGATGTAATAAACAGTAACCGTGGTACTGCAGCATATAGAGGGCATGTTGACACACAGAGGGAACATAGTTATGTGAGTGATGTTTCGATTAATTCAACAGTGTAAAGACCAGTTCACAGGAGCCCAGTCTCATCCTGGACTCGTCATATATTGACGCTACCTGACCAAGCGTCGATATACGAGGCAAAAGGTCGCTTTTAGCGTCCTTTATTGACGCCAGTGTAAAACGAACCCTACCCCTAACCCCTAACCCGAACCCTAACCCTAACCCTCAAATAATGACGCCAAAAGCTTCCTTCTGCCTCATATATCGACGTTTGGTCAGGCAGCGTCAATATATGACGAGTCGGGGTTGACAATGTGTTGTTATAGCTATTATGACGATGGGGTATGGTCAGTGTTTCTGGATGGGGCGGAGGAAGGAGGGGGTTTAGCGGCCTCACTGCCTGAGGATACAGGCTGTGGGCCAGTGTGGTGGTTCGGGCTCCTATAGACCTGTACCTTCTACCTGAGGGCAGCAGGTGGAACAGGTGGTGCGCCGGGTGGTGTTGATCACGTATGATGTTGTCCACTATCCTCAGACAGCGGGTGGTGTAGATGGTGCTGATCTCTGGAAGAGTAGCCCGAATGATCCTCCTGCTGTTTTTACGACCCGCTGGGGTGCCTGCTGATCAGCCTTAGTGCAGCTGGAAAACCACACTAAAAATACATATGCTAAAACACTGCTGATGGCACAGTTGTGAAAGTTCACCATCAGCTGCTTTGGGATTTGGGCGCTCCTCAACTTCCTTAGGTAGTACAGGCGTTGCTATGCTTTCCCCACAGCTGAGGAGGTGTAAACGCTCCAGAACAGGTCCTCTGATATGTTTACTCCCGGGTATTTAAAGTTAGACACTCTCTCCACCCCCTCACTGCTAATGAAAAGTGGAGAGTGGTTTTGTTGTCCGTTTCTGTGGAAATCCACAATAATTTCCTTGGTCTTCTTGATGTTAAGAACCAATTTATTGTCATCGCACCATGATGTAAAATGTCGCACCTCAGTCCTGTATGGTGTCTCACTGTTATTGTTGATAAGGCTGAGCACTGTGGTGTCGTCGGTGAATTTGACAATGAGATTCGAAGGAGAGGAGGCGGAGCAGTTATGTGTGTACAGGGTGAAGAGCAGTGAGCTGAGCACGCATGACTCTGATCCAGAGTCTTATCACCTCTAGATGCACACTTCACGTTTCGATGGAATGTGTGAAGAACTGTTTTTAAATCAGCGTGATTACACTCCCCAGCTGCAACAAAAACACTGTCCGAGTGTGCTACTACGCTGTTGTTAATGCTGTCATAGACCTGTGCTAGTGCTAGCTTAGCATTAGTGTCCGGTGGAATATACACAGCACAGATGTAAACAGCTGTGAACTCCCTCAGGAGATAAAACGGCCGGCACTTTAACAGCATGATTTCTGCATATGAACTGCACAGCTTATCCACTGTGACGTCCGTGCACCAGGAGTTATTGATATAGATGCACAGTCCCCCGCCAGTTTTCTTACCGGAGTCCGCTGTCATGTCGGCTTGGTAGGCGGTGTGTCCTGCTAGCTCTATCGCCGCGTCCGGAGTGGTGCTGTCCAGCCAGGTCTCAGAGAAGATCATGCAGCAACAGTTGTAAATGGTCCTCTGCGTGGTCATCAGTAGTCGTATTTCATCCATCTTGTTATGAATTGATCGGGCATTAGAGAGGAAGATGGTAGGAAGCGGAGGCTTAAAAGGGTTAGCCTTTAGCCTGGCCCAGACACCAGCCCGCTTGCCTCTCTTTTGTCTCCGCTCACAGCGTCTCCTCCTCCGGCCCGCTGCTGCTGCGAAGGTCCCGGGAGATAGCCTGGTGATCTCCGGAGGGATAAAATACTCCCGTGACAGGTGGTGTACGCCCATGTTGAGCTGAAGGAGTTCAGTACGATTGTACTGTAGTGCCACTGCATTAAAACAATGTGGAATAATACACAGTGCCACCAAAAGAGTGCGAAAACTGCGCCAGCAGTAAGAGCTCCGAGCCGCTGTGTCTATGCACGCTGCCATGTAAATGCATACCTGTCAACGCATTCAGTGTGAGTTTAAGTGGCATATTTACATTCCTCTGCTGTAGTCTGAATGAAGTCCTTGTGCACTGGAGGGGTCGCAAGCAATAGAATTGCATAAAGACGTTTCAAATGATCTTATTTCATTTAAACGATCATGAAACACATGCATTGCTTCCAATCCCTGAATAAAGAAAAGCGTGAGAAGTCCGGAGGCGTCATCGGTATGCGTTATAAATGAAAACTGGCCACATCTGATAATGTTGAGTTACGGGAGTTTCTGTAGTGGTTAATTTAAATGAATGATTGAAAACAGATTGTGACCAATCATTAATTTTAAGGGATTGTTTTGAGCCTCCCTGATCGCCAGTTCACCAGCCGCCACTGATATATCTGCTCCTTAAAGTGCAATTATGGTTCTATTTTAGTACTTTTTAACACTAGCACTTTGTATTCTATCATGATTCATTATTTATTTACGTTTGTATGTTTTAGTAATAGTATAGGGTAATAGTCTATTTATTGATTAATTTTATCTTTTTACTAATATAGTTATGAATCAGGACTGATTTATTTATTTGTTTATTTTTTATTTTTTCTCTTTTATCTGTGTGTGATGGCTGAATGAGATTTTTTTTTGCTGCTGTAACAATGTAATTTCCTGTGAAGGATCAATAAAGTATCTATCATCATCATCAAATTAAAGAAAATATTTGACCAAGGAAAGCTTGATAAAATCACATAATTTTTTGGCTCCATGGCTCTGACCTCCATTTGCCAGCCTGACTTTGTCTTGCCTGTCCCACTCGCCGTTTTTTTTTTTCTTTTTTTCTGCTGTGCCCATGACTTAGACTGCCCTCAGACCTCAAAGCACTTTATTCCCATTGCTCTGATTGCTGGCTCTAACTTGTAACTCTTGACTTTTCTGTTTCTGAGTTTGTGAGTGGCTCCTGTTATGCTCAGCCCTGACAGATTTGCGATAGAATAGGTTTCCTTTTCCCCCTTTCATTGAAAAAGAGGGAGAATTTTTTATAGTTCACTTGAATAACCTTCACAGATTGAGTTCTAACATTTGGTTTGAGAATACTCTTTTTTATTTTTTTTTCCAAAATGGCACAAATAGGCAGCTGCACTGGTGCTGAGCTGCCAGCGGCAAATCGCATCGCTCTCTATCACCATCCTCGCTAATAAAAAGAAGCTTATAAACACAAATAGGAATTCCCCACTGCCATTTTGTGGCAGAACAAATGACCCAAAGCGTTTAGGGACTGCGTCACCATCAGAACAACCAAGTATCTAATCCAATTAAAGGGTCATTAAATTACTATTACTATTGAGCTTCAGGCCACACCAGATAAACACAACAGAAGATCAATATTTCTAAACCTCAGCTGTGACGAACTCTGTGTGTGTATGTGTGTGTGTTTGCATTTGCTCGTGTGTGCATGCACGCGTGTACTTGTTTGTGTGCGTGCGTGCGTGCGTGTGTGTGCGCCAGGTGGGAATGGGGGTGTGTTCATGGGGGGAAGTGACTAATGGTTCATTCTTGTAATCCTGACTGAGTACAAAAGCTGCTGAACACTGGCCACCACAACAATATCTTAATATAATTAAAATTTTTTATTTGTAATTGCAATTCCAGTGGAATTGGGACAGTATGCAAAATGAAAAAAAAAAGAATGCAGTGATTAGTAAATTCTCATTTACCAATACTAATCGAAAATTTCACGAAGAGAAAAATTATTTAAAGTTTAGCCATATCAACTGTTTCAATTTTAGTAAATTCAAAATTTTATGCAAGCAACACATCAAAACAATTTGGACAGCAAATGGAAAGACTGGAAAGTTGAGGAATCTTCATTCAAAAAAAAAAAAAAAAAAAAACGGGGTTGTTTAGAACATCCCATTAGTGAATGTATTGATCACTTTATAAAATTATAATTGGGTACATGTAATTCCCTCCCCTTTGGCATTCTAATGCCCGGCTACCTGCCCTTACCTAATCATCCAATTATCCTCACTTCTTATCAGTTATTAGTCACCTGTTTGAGTAAATTAACATTAACATCTATTTAAAGCTTAATTTCTCCCTTCGCGGGCAGGTAGTCATAGTCGGTTCCTCCTTTTGTTTGGTACACTCCCTTTCTGTTCTCCTTCTGGTTTTGTATTTGTTTATGTTACTCCTCTCTTTAATTATTTAATAAAATCCATGTCCCTGCACTTGGGCCCTTCAGCATCACCCCTTGCCCTGGCGCCCATTTAACACCTGTGGGTGCCAGGGCATGCCATAATAAGCATTCACAAAAGTAGGGCCGTTTACCCGTAAAATGGTTCAAGGTTCGTCACTTTGCAAAAAAAATGCGTGAACACATATTTAAAAAAACAATGTTTCTCAATGCGTGATTGCATGGAATTTAGGGGTTGCACCATTGACTGTGCATAATATAGTGAATAGATCCTGTGAAACCGGGGCAATCACCGTAAATTAAAGGTGAGGCCAAATACTGATACTCGATGCGCCTGACCTTGGGGCCCTAAGACAGCACTGCATTAAGAGCTAGCATGCTTTTGTTGTAGATATACCCAAATGCGCTCGTAAAAACTTCAGAAGACCTGTGTCAGTGAACTTTTGTCATGGGATCATCAGATGCAAATTAAGACTCAACACTATGCAATACAGAATCCATATATCAACACCATCCAGAAGCACAACTGACTTCTCTGGGCTCAAGGTTGTCTGAAATGGATTGACCCAACGTGGGAAGGAGTGCTGCAGTGTAAAAAGTCCACCTTTCAAATTGTTTTGGAAAAAAATGGACATTGTGTCCTGGGGCCTAAAGGCGAGAAGGACCATCCTGACGGTTCTCACAGACATGTTCAAAAGCCAGTAACAGTCATGCTCTGGAGCTGCATTTGTGCATAATGCAACCTGTACATCTATGAAGGCACACTTGCTGCAATACTGTATGCACACATTTTGGAACAACAAATGCTACCCTCCAGATGTCACCTTAAGAGGGACCCCCTGGTTTATTTCTCTTTCTTTATGGCTTCAAAGGCACAGAGTGTGGACCATGACGTTCCATTCCCCAAAGGTAACTGTATTCAGTGAAATTCAAGAAAATGAAATTAGTAGTGAAAAAAGCACTCCATAAAAACCTAGTCTTCAAAGGGTTAAGCAGGATGCTCAGAGAAAACAAAGACATTACAGACTGACTAAGAAAGCAAGAGGGCAGGAAAAGGTCATGTTCGCTGACATACAGTAACACTGATATTTTATCTACGGTAAGACAATAAAGACCTGAAGAGAACGTGAGATGCATTTTCAGTAGCACCTGAGAGTTTGCCGGGGAACTGCAGGTGCCAGAACTGAACTGCTGCCAGAAGTGGAATCAATCAAACAAAAGAATGTTAGATGCATTCTAATTCTGCAGTGTCATGCAGTCAGTGTCACTGCATTCTGACTTGTGAATATCAGATGCATTCTAATGCTAGAATACTGGTGGAATGCCAGGTGCTTTCTAATGCTCTCCAGATACCTTGATGGCATCAAAAACTTACTGAAAGTCACTTACATGAAGGTTCTCTCTTATAACCAAAGATATATCAATTGCAAATTTTTTGGAAAATTACATGCAAAAGGACAATGACACCTAATATTTAAAAAAAAAAAAAAAAAACTTTTCAGCAAATGTGTAAATTGAAAGGCATTAAAGCAGCCACCTTGGATAGTAGTTACTGCTGACCAGGGGGAGTGCGCACTTGCACATATTTGCACATTTTATGTGAGTGCAGGAAGGCTACATGAGAAAATTTTGCAGGTAACTTCAAGAACAAATAAATAAATAAATAAATAGATAAAACTGAGCTGCCAACATACCGCGTAAAGAAAATACTTTCCACTAATGAGTTTTTTGAGCAAGTTGCAATGAGTTCTATTTTTATACCTGTCAATCAAACAGCTGTAAAACTGCTGGCATAAAACAGGCAGAAGGAGCAAAGATCAGGAATGAAAGGCCCCTGTGATGTGCATCTCCCCCTCAGATGATTCTTCTCCCTGTGTCGCCTCTGTAAGCTCCACAAGCTGTTACCTTCAACAATACTGATCATCAGTTTCCCCAATGGTTTCCGAGACCCTTCGTGATCCGAGTACCGTGCCTAAATGAGACACATCTGATCTTTATATTTTTTTTTAAACCCCGCAAATTTTGCGTCTCAGCCACAGTGAAGCGCAGTTCTTACAACTGTGTGTTCATACCTGAGCAGGTGAATTAGTCTTGAGCTCAGGCAGCTTTGGCGGCGTAAAACAGGGTCGACAGGAGAACTGCAATGAAAAAGAGCACCGCTTTTCTTCCGCACTCAAACACCGACAAAGCTGAGTCCCATGAGCTGTGACCCCCACTTCAGACAGTGACAGATCATCGTGGGGAATTCAACAAGGAGTAGAGATAATCATTAGACGACAGCATTCGTGTCTGCGGTGCTGTTGTTGCGGTTAAAAGGGTAAGTTACAGTATTTGGATGAAGGACAGCAATTTGGTGTCTTGATAATAAAAAAAAAACAAGAAAGTTTTTATGTCAAGCTTCCAGGAGGCGATACACCTATTAGCTGTTGTTCAGTAGCATCCCAAGAGGGTGATGTAATATGACTTAGCATTGGTAGCATCACACTGAAATCTGTGCTTATACATGACAGATCCCCTCTGGTGATGTTGTCCACTGACAGAGAACAGTATTTGGCATTCCAGTAAGCCAAGCTCGCTCGCTAATGTATGTATTTGCATAATATTATTTCAAGTTTTATGGTAACTTCATAAATGGGCTATGATTACACAAAAACTTTGCACTTTGCAGTTCCTCAATGAAGGGAAAATGAGGGCTTTCATTCTGCTGAGTAATTAATGGAATGCAAAGGATCGCCAGGGAGAAAACAGGTGGAATAAAAATAAAACAGTAAACAAGAGGCAGGTAAGGAGGCAGGGACACAGCTTATTAGCTGGTGGATGACTTTGGCACATTGGTATTCTGCTGGCTGTAAGACACGGGGATAAAAGCTTCAGAGCTCGTCTGTGCTCGGCTGTGTCCTGTCTCTCTCTCTGTAAATTTCCTCCCGGACCTTTAGTTTTATCCCCGGCTCTCATTAGCTTCCCGCTGTGATCCCAGCCTCCCTCTCACCCTCCCGCTTCCTTCTTACAGCAGCAGCACTCAGCTTCATACACAAGTGCTTGTGGCTCCTGTGTGTGGCTGGATCACCACTGGTCTGCCTGCCTTAAAGATCTGCCCCATTACAGATGGGGAAGGGGCCAGTGTAAAAAAAAGAGGGAGTCAAGTGGAGAAAGAGGTGGGAAAGTCAGGGGTAGAGGTGGGGAACAGTAAAGCACTGAAACTATAGGTAAAATTTTCTCAGGCAGCAGGGTTGTCTGATCGGGCTGTGAGACAGTCATTCGTCAGATCCCAGGTCCACTGAGAAAAACAAAAGTTTGAAGAGTCCTTAAAGCAAGACACGTAAAGCCTCTTCTTGCCCCCAGCGATTTGGCTGGTGCCTTCCATGGTCACTGCTTCTGATTAGATTTAATTTTATGATGAGATTGTGCTGCTGTTCTAACAAAGTACTATATAAATGTGGTTAATTTACCATTCAGGACTACTATAAAGGAAAAAAATAATAGTTTTCAACCTTGTTCCTCAAGTTTAGTTTTATAGATTTTTATTTCAACGGCTTAACATCACATTCTAGTAATTAGCGGCTTCTTGATATCCCTCGCTGTTGCATGTTTTGGACTGAAAAACTGCAGGGAGGTGGATCTCCAGAAACCAGGTTGGAGAACAGAGAGGTGAGGAAGGAAACAGCAAGCTAGGTGAGGAGTTGAACATGACACATCATGTAATTTATATACTTTCAAGCAAAGCAAAGCTCATTCATGGAGGTTAAATAACCAACTGAAGCAAGTGGCAAGTCAGCAGGGATCCCTATGCATAGAGGATATCGCTCCATAAACCCACAACTCAACATCAGGGCCAAAGTCACAACATGGGGGATTGAGGACCAAGTGCCTTAAGAAGCAGACGAGTATGAGGATATTGATAGATTTAGCACTACCATGGCTAATAAATCCTTAATGTTACTACACTAACCCCAGGGAAAGCCCCACATAAGCCCAGCCTGTGGTTATATGCCTCTATAAAAACCGGTCTGCATGACCTCTCCATATTGCCCTAGTGCACGATTGAATCCAGAGCGCAGAGATATGACCTCATTGGCGAAGGGCTGTCAGTCTGTTCATTTCACTGCCTTTCTAAAACACTCTCAGACATTCTGCTGGCATATTTCTCCTACTCAATACAGTGGTCACATTCTCTACTGGAAAAAGGATCAAATGCTTTCACTTGAAAAGAAATGCAACACAGAAATCAACACTGTTTCTGTTGACTCTCACCTGTCACAGCTTGAGAATGAGGGAAACTGTTTTTAAATGCCATGTCTCTCGTAACATAGCTGGAGCCTGTTGCGTCTTAATCTACTTTGAACTGCAGTTCATGGCTTTCTTTTATCGGCATCTGCCTGGTAGAAATTCTTATCTGAAAAGGCAAACAGCAGAATATATCACTTACATGTTGTGCACTTCTGTGGCTTTTTTTTTTTTTTTTTTTTTCTTTCAATTCAGGTAGTTGAAGTCAAGCATCTTGCTCAGGGACTCAGTGGAACATGGTATTTGAAAAAACGCTTCTCTGGTTGCAAGCTGGACTCTTTCATTCTAAATACAAAGTTACAATATTGAAATTAGAAAAAAAAAACTTTAATTTGATGAAAAAAATAAAACAATGTTGAAGCTGGGTTGTTCAGGACGAATTAGGCTGTAAATTCACAATCAAAACGTAGTTTTTGATATACAAATGCTAACAGTATTGCAGATCAAAACTGGGCATGTCTAACTTCATTCCAGTAAGTTTGTAACACCTGGCTGTAGCGTATTTGTGGCACTGTTGTCATATGGGTTGGCCTAAGATGAATTAGTTACCTGCGGGGGTGGTGGGGGTTTGGTTCTATAAACTTCTTAAGGCCCAGCACCCTCTGGTGTTAACGTGGGCATGACTGGATTTAACAAAAGTCAATAAAGTTTATGACTTACTACTAAATGATTAGTTAAACACCACTATTACCACACAGAATCATTTCAAGGAATCCATTCTTGATAACCAAGACATTGTAATCAAAACATTTATCCACAGCATTCGCTCATCTATTTATATCTATTGCAGGCGCCGCCTCTCCCTAATGCACGCCCTGGTAAATGCTCCAGGATCATAACAATCCACAAAGCTTGGCTTAGAGAGAAATTAAGCAATTGTGCTTCAAGAAAAACCATCTGAATTTTTAATTTATTCCCATTAAATTTTTTGTACAATTTTCTGCAAGCAACCGCAGGGCAAAAGACACTGAAGATAATGCATCAATTTTCCTTGTAGTATAAACCCTCTCTACTGCAATCAAGAACTTCATTAGTTGACATTTTGTCACTTGAAAAGTCATAACTGGTGATTTTCATGAAAAGCCATGGCTTATTCAGTGCATTTACTCAACTCATAAGAACTCTAGCCAATCCAATTATATCCACAGTAGTGGAAGTGTCTTCCCATATGTCATCAGTGTTTTTCACCACTTGTCACACAGCCAAATCACTTGTAGTGGACCCAGTGTAATCAATATTACATCTTGGTTTGTTTTCTCTGGAAGGCATGATGCATTTGGATGCATTTTAGTGGCCATTTAAACACCAGAATTTCATGCTTCCAAATTTTTGGTCTTTATTTTGAATGTTTTTCAGTTTTACTAGCCTGCTACATTCGCTTTTGCTTTTGTACAGGCAAGGGTATGTTATAATCCTTGTTTGATGGGTATTCATTTGATCCTTTGGCCAAACCTCCAGGGACCATAACGAGAAGCTGTCCTGTTTCATTTGGTTAGATGCCTAATAACATGACCGATTGGTGATTTCAAAAAGTTACATTACAATATGTTTTACCATACTAATGTGCTTTATTTATGCCAAATGCTTTGTGCATGGGCTGGAAGTATCATTTATAATCAATCCAGTGCAATGTTGGATATAACTAAGACATTTAAAAATGGTGTTGGGAGGCTTGAACTATAAATATTAGACATCTGTTTATTTAGCCACTAGTAAATGTATCATCTGTCATACTATTAATTCACTGGAGCATTGAGGTAACTATTATTTTGAAAATATGCTTTATCATTCAATGTAAAGGGACTGTGGTAACCAAACCATAAGGAGTTTGCATAGATTGCATGAAAAGTAGACTACCCAATCTCTATGATTGGAAATATATTCAGTTAATATGGACCATTTTGTGGTAAAGGTGAACTTCCCCAGCCTTAAAAAAGCATTACACCATGTTCCTGGCCAGTACAGTGTTTGAGATACCGGGCTTTATACGATACTAGATGAAAAAAAAAATTTTCAATGATTTTTATAAACTGCTCCAAAATTTGAATGGTTAAAGATTTCTACTTGATTTTTTTTTTTTTTAGAAAAAAAAAGGAAAGGACATGCTTGCACCCCAGATTGATGTCATTTCCTCCATACCTGCTGTTGCTCATCAACAACAAATCTCCAAAATTTGAGCTTGATTTTCAATAATAGATTTTTAGACATTCTCCATACATGGATGAAAAGTGGATAAAATTTAGTATTAGATACTGGACATTGGTGGAAAATGACTATTCATGGTCATAAAGGTGCACCTCTCCAGTTTTTAACCTCTCCAGTTTAAAAAAAGATATTTCACAAATTTATAGTTTTTGAGATACAAAGCTTTTTGTAACAAAAGTTAAAACAAGCAGAATTTCAAATGTTTTCCCCTTAGGCGGTAAGAGGTTAAGACCAATCAGATCACCTGCTTTCATCCCTTTTTAAACTTTTGCACTAATGCCTCAGTGAACTGGCAATTTCATTAGGGCAGGTCAGTTGATTACAAATACCTAATTTTTACAGGGTCCACCAAGGACTCTACTCTCAAGAGCAAACAGATCTATTTTTTATTCAAGTAGAAAAAGTAGAAAAGTGTTAACCAGGTAATATGTCTTTTAATGACCCATATAATTTCATAGAACTGTATAAAACATGGTACTCATACTCCTGCCCCCCCCCCCAAAAAAAAAAAAAACACACCCCCACTCAGAAAATTCACGTGTGAAAATTCTCTCTCCCCCCCCGCCCAATCACCATTTTATTGGTATTACTTATAGGGTACATAACGAAACTGAAAATTACAAAGGGAATGAAAACAATATATGTGTTTCTTTGCAAACAACTGTGCTGGCTATGATTTGGTCCCATACAGCTACCATGGAGTGGCAGCATTTGCGTGAAAAGGTGATCTTGGTGAGTGAAAGCACAAACAAGTTCTTTGACACAAAACTTGCATGCCGCCAGCTGTTTTCATTAACCCACGCTCTAATGTGCCTTTAAACCCACTGTGGCATAAATATCTTTATTGAAGACCAAGAAAGTACCTGGGCTAAGGTGGTGAAGACACCTTTTGCGTGGGACAAAACTGTAAAATAATGCTACTGATGAATGCGATTCCACTTGCAAATTACAAAAATTGAGCCTGATGTGTACTTAGGATACAGGTTGTGAGTCTTTGAATCCCCAAAAGAGTGTCTGCTGGAAGTTGTACACTAATGATTCGAGAATCAAATTATTTGAATATAATAATATGTGTTTGTATTTGTGTTTGCATGTGTGAGAGAGTCAGAGGCGTATTAATCACAACACAAATTTCAAATTGATGACCTATCCTCAAGTACCATGCACTTCCTGCTTTTTATGGGTTCTCCCTTTGAAAAAAGTCACTTTGGTCTACATCTAAATTAAACACACCTCCTCTTCCAGAGAGTGAAGCATAAAAAAGAATGGTAGATGGTGCGGACGAGATAGTGATAAAGCTGTGGTAGAGGTGTTGAAAGCCTGTGATTTAAGAGGGATACTGAAACAAAGAGGAGTTCCATGGCTAGTGCTGATAGGAATAATCAGTTTATCCACCCAAAGCTGTTGAAAATTCTACGAAATCAAACACGTGGCGTACTGATTTATGTTAACTATTGAGATGTGCTATTTAGTGAGCAGTTCCAACACATGTAGACCCAGAATCTCGGGACTGTTTCCACGCTCATATCTTGAATATCTTCAAAGATCTTAAGAATATATTTTTTCTGTATAAATATTTGTATGATCACTCCAGCTTTGCTGGGAAATGTAGCTAACTGTTAGACCTTAGAGGATAATGGCATGGTGCATGTTACCGTCAAATGTAACTTGCTCGTAATATGTGGGTATGTTATAACAAGCTAACAAATATCAAAGTTGCCAGTATAGACTGATTCATATTTTAAAGGTGCACTATGCAAGTTTGTTTACTTCACTTCTGTTGACATTCGAATTCAAACAAAACAGAGGTAGCCCGCCCCTCCCTCCCATAGTTCCCTCCTTCCCATGCTTCCATAACTGTCAACTCTTGTCGGTGATTGGCTGCAACGGTTTGTTATGTTATGGGGCACAGCCTGTGCCCCTTGTGTTTATTTGCAGTTTGTGATGCCGGTGCGGTCTCCAGAGCCCGGTTTTTTTTTTTAACAGTGAATTTAGGGGCAGGCAGCAAGCGGATCGTGGAGAGACGTTGGCGAATTGAGACAAAAATATAATCGCGCAGAAAGTAAACAAACTTTCATAGTGTACCTTTAAGGCCAAAACAAAGACTCTGCAGTCATTTTGCATAGCGGTTGCATTTTCAAACTTGGCAGCATAATTTGTTTGAATACCGGCCAGCGTAGGGAGTTGAAAACCTGTCCCGGCATGCATTGGGAATACTACCATGACGCCACCTGGCATGAATGAGTGCAGTATTTGTGGATGGGTCTGTGGTAAATAATGTAAATTTTCCTCTGGTTTTAAGTAATTCAGCTTACCAGTATAAAAATCCACTCTGCTAATCCTGCGCTATTTGCTCTCCCCGTCAGATGATAAATTGATTTTTTAAATGAATTATTTTTATATATAAGTTTGGTTTTCAGTGATAATACTCACCTAAGTGCAGGAAATGATAAAATTTTCACCGCCTGGTCGCCATGGAGACTGGCCACCCCAGAAAAAGTGAAGCCGTTTTTCTGATGGGCAGGTGGAGTCTCTCAACTGAAACTATAGTTGGACTGAAATGCCCACCATTATCCAATAAAATTCCTCTCACAGCACACCATAGGGTTCGATCTAATAAAAACCATGTTTATCCTGCTTAGAACACAGTTTAACTGTGCTTTTGCTCAAAAACAAACCGGAAATTATGTTTTTTGTTCAAGAAGGCTTAAAATAAATACCCGCAAGGGGGTGACATTGGTGGTATTCCCTGAATGGCTTCTCATAATAGTAATATCAATATGGACTGGTAATGGAGACTATAAATAAACAGCAGAAATGTGTGCTTAGGGGAACAAAGATGAAACGTGTGTGGAGTCGAAAGCAATGGTGACAATGATGTTTGACCGTCTTCCACAATGTATTTGTTTAGTATAAGCAGAAAGAGCACCTTTTCAGTTCCATTTTCATTGGGGCTGGGGATACTTGAATTTATAAATTAGGAGGACAGTGCTTTGAAGTTTTCTTCCTTAGGTCAGAACAGGTACAATTCATAAAGCCGCCTGAAATTGTGGAGAGGGAACTGCGGTTCGGGCCTTTTTTTGCCATTTAATTTGCATTTTCACAAACAGCGCCTTGCAGACAAGGTAGGGGCCAAAGCCACCAATCCCCTGGTAATGTGCAGCTAAGAGACTGACTACAGCATTGATCTAATTGTGCGCTGGGTGCAGAATCATCAACCTTCTCAGGCCCACCCAGGCACCTCAGACAACAGCATATAATAGGACAGAGGCCAACACTCATTTCAGAGCCGCTAATATGTTTCTCGGATAAAAAGGCCTTTGCAGGCATTAGAGATACTAATCTGATTGAAATAACGTGCCTGGAACTGGGGAATAGCAAATAATTGTGCTGTCCCTGATGCTTAAAAGTCCCCACAAGATTTGTTTAAAGAAATGTGACATTTCCAGGCAAGCGCTGCATGCATTTTTACTGTGGTGCTGGAAATAATGAAGCACAGAGCCGAATGTGATTGGGTGGATCAGAGCTTGGGCTTTGGGTGGTAGTGATATGAAAAATAAACTAATCTGGATGGATGTGTGCACTTTATGGAAAAGACATATCTGTGAATATGATGTACCCACAACAGCCCATGTGGAGAGGGAAGACAATTCAGCTCAATTCAATTTTATTTGCGCCAGGCTTTTTTTTTTTTTTTTTTTTTTTAACAGAGACACTCTCAAAAATCCACTATGTTTCACAAAAACAGGGCATGTGACAAAAAAAAGAGGAATATTGCCATTTATTCAATTTTATGTTTGCCTTTTGTGTTATATAAGTGTGTAAAAGCAATATTGTTATGTGTCCAGGTAAATTAAGCATTCATGTACCAGAAAATACAATCACTTTTATTTTACTGTCTAACTATGGAGAATGCAGACAGGTTTTGCTTCAGAAAGATATAGCCGTTCATATATGATATGATACTATTCATATGACAAGTATTTGTAGCAGATCAGAACAACATACAGCATGAATTAAGCACTAAAAAGCAAAATTTCTCAAAAACTTGAAATAATTTGACGTTTACTCCACATGTGGCTGGTCTTTGAACACACATTGGCCCTCATTTATCAAATTTGCGTCGGATCTGGTGTAGATTCTGGTGTAAATATCAGTGTTCTGCAGGTGTCAAGTCTGATTTACTAAAAGTGTGTACGTCGCTGATTTCGGTGTAGAACTGGCGTGGTGTTGATAAATCTGGCGGCTGAAACCATCTTAATTTACATGACACGCCCCTATAAATGCTCTGGAAGGCATAGTCCTGCCCACTTTACGACATGGACTCTCAAAAGACGGCAAAGAAAAAGAACTTCACTGAGGAGGAAATATCGTCGGCCTGCTGATAAAACCTCGTATCTACAATTTGACAAGAAACAAAAACTCGTATGTCCACGATAACATAAACATTGCAAAATACAAAATTTTATTGATTGGATACATTCTTGGAAGAAAAATAGTCATCCTACCCGAACACAGCTCTACTGCATTCTTACATGCAAAATTAAACTTTTTTTTTTGCTCTCCTGTAGTTTATCATTTTGAAGATACAAGATTTTATCAGCAGGCCGACGATATAAATTATCACGTCCGAGATGGAGAAAAACGAAATAATTTTATTTGGAAACCTTAAGAGTGGCATAAAGGGAGCCCAGAAGGCTGCAGTTTGAAAAACTATTGCTGCTGCGGTAAACACCGTTGGGGTGGAAAATCGGAGTGCAGCAGAGGTTTGATTTAATCCATTAATAAATCGAAGTGACTATACGCACTTATTTAAGTGCGTCCAACCGCAAAAATTGACCGAAATTCTTGTTAGACGCACTTATCAGCGTGGCCAAGATGCACATTTCTCCATTGCCCACTCTAATTTTAAGTGTGTCCAAAGCTAAAAATTTTTTCTTGGCCAAACTTATTTTAAGAGATACTTTCTAAGCGGCACTGGAATGGTCATCAACTGGCGCACTTATAAGTGTGGCCAAGAAAAAAATTCAGCATTGGCCACACGTATAAGTGCGAATAATATCGGCCTAAATAAATTCAATTTATAGATCCATGATATTTCATGTTATATAGCCTACATAATTGACAATCCAAATGCTTTCCATGAAGGTAAAAAAAAAAGTGGTCCGATTTTAAGATCGCCACCAAAAAACAGGTTGCAGCGCTCAGGCGCAGCAGCGCACGGACCGGTGGAGGCCAACCAGACTCGAACCTCCAGCTGTCACCGTTCGTGGAGCACGTAGCAGCAGGGCTCCCCCTCCATCGTGGGAATACGAGGCGGTGGGGATACGGATGAGTCCCCACCGCCTCCATCGGAGCTGCATGAGGGTAATTGTTAAAATACAGTCTGCAGAGATCACTCTTCATTGTACTTTTATTAGTATTACTCCATGACATTTTATTGGGTGCCACACAAAACAAGCAGCCACTCGTCACTTTCCCGGAGGAGATCTTCTCTGTGCCAAAAGTTACTCTCACTCCGGACAGAAGCTTATTCCTCTAATAACAGAAGATCTGCCATTGTAAAAATGTGATCACGGTCAAAGTGTCCGTAAGCATATATATACTGAGCAACAAACTCTCCTTGCGGGAGTTTTGGCTTACACTCATTTTTTTTGGTGTACGTACGTTTGATAAATGAGGGACATTGTATGCACCTTTTCAATATACCATACTTACATTATACTTTCTTTTTTTTCCCTTTCACTGAATTGCCCTTGGCGCTCCTTAATATAATTGTAATATACTGGTCGCTACTTCATTTTCTCTGATGGTACTGGGTACAAATGGGACAAAGAATATTTGAATGAACCTAACACTAGCATACACTAGCTTATATTTATTTATAGAATTTGATTTGAGGGATAATGTGAAGTGTGGGCCCATTAAGTCAAAGGTATGGCCCCATAAGTGACATTCACTGAAGATAATTGGATTTGCTATTTTTGTACCGTAAAACTCACAGATCCTATCTTGTTTAATTTTCCACATCCCTCTTAACCTATTCATGCACACTGCATGGCATTACTCATTCAACTATGCGATTTTAAAATGTGAAAGTTGGTCTCAAAAGCGGTATTGGATGCGAATTGTAACCACTAATGAGAAGGATTCTGAGATGTAATCCAACATTGTAAAAATGCATTAAACACAGTCAAACTTATTGTACAAAGACATTACTTTGCATTGTATTATGCCATTAGGGCCTTTCCTACTTACATGGCAAAGGTCATGCACAACAACCAGCAGTGCCCTGCAAATCTGAGTCCCTCATAAGAGGAGGGCCCTCAACAAACAATTATTATTATTATTATTTTAGTTTCTATAATTACCATCATTGTTGTAATAGTGCCATGGATTGTTTAAAAATATTTTGCGTGATAAGCAAGCGAGTCAAGTGCCGTACTCACCCAATCAGGTGGTGAGAATATGTCATGTGAATGAACTTCAGTAGGCTTAGACGAATAGAAAAGACGTATGGAAATCAGATGGATGCTCGGGTTGTTGTAAGTATTGGCCAGAGACAGTTGAGCGCCGCAGCATGGCTGGTTATCAGATCCTGATCAGCATGTAATATGGCAATGTTAATGGCCTATTTTTAATCTCTCTCAAACACAGCCTTATTATTGGCTAATGTCTACTCAAACCAGAAGAATTTACACACAATGTGACATTGCTTTGGTTACAGAAAGCCTGCGCCACAGTGTGGGAGACAGTTTTAGAGAGACGGAATGAGGATGAGACAATGAAAGGAAGACGTTACATAGATTTACATTTTAACTTCTGAATGAAAGTATGAATCCATGATCAGAATACTCAAGTCAAAGGTGGCTTATTAGCAAGGCCTTTCAAGTTAATTAACCCCTTTTTCACCCTCTGCCACAAGCAAAGCAAACAAGCAAAGTTTACTTATATAGCACCTTTCATAGACACCAGTCACAAAGTGCTTCACTGGCAAGGACATAAAATCAAATACAAATCGAACAAGGGTAAAACACCAAATAAAGCTACATAAGGATACAGCCCTAGACTAGATAAAATTCAGATAATAATAATTTTTTTTTAAAAAATGTTTTTTAAAGCACAGGCAGCAGACATGAATGCATTAGCAAAACAAGTCAACACATTTAATATCCCAACAAGGTCTAGATAGCTGACATGATGATGTGCGTGTGTGTGCAATTCAGTGCACCCCCGCGTCCATGTGTGGATCATGATGTGTGCGTGAAGCGAATTGACTTGAGTGATTATGACACTGCGACAGGGCAGCGATAATGAGGCCAAGGGCTTGCATAAGTGCCTGAACAGTTCTTTTTTTTCAGTTTTCTGCGCTTCTGCATTTAACCGAATTGTTATGTCACCTTGATTTAACTGTATTGTCATGTGTGAAATGCATTTCACTGTGGGGTCAGCTCAGTAAAACTTTATGTTCTCTATGGATTGATATGGATGGGAGGTGGGGCAATGCCTGTATGCCAGTGCCCACAGTTCTCTCCATAACTGATTTCACTTTGAGCCATTAAATGTATGACCTCATAGCGAAGTAAAACATATTTAACGGTCCTGGGTCCACCCGTGTGCAAAGGAATTACGGCCGAGTGTCTGTGAAATTGAAGTACGTCAGATGCCTTTCCAGCCAACAGTGTTTATCAGAGTGTGTAATTAAAGAGAACGTATCAGAACGGGAAACGTTGAGGCTCATCTCCTGTTTCTCACATTAGAGCTGGATGAACATCAGGTCCTCACCTGGTTGTGTTCTTGGTTCACAAGTGGGTTTAAAATATGGGCAGGCGATGAAGACATTGTTTCTTTCACAATTCATACCTTCATATTTAATCAAATTCAAGGATATATCAAGGCTGAATCCAAGCTAAAGGGTAACTCATGAAATGTACTATTGAAAAATGAACTAGAGGCACTCCTAGAGTGCAAACCTCCGCCAAAGCAGCACAGTCCAAATCTTGGTGAGTGGGAGCAAAGTTCAGTTATCGCGTGTCATACGATTTCAATATGGCTGCCGTGGCGGCCATATTGTTTGACTGATCGGGGTCAAAATCAAAAGGGTCCATCCCTGATGTAATAGCGACCCACCAACAAAATTTCAGAGATATCCGTTCATTACTTTTTGAGTTATCTTGTTCACAAACAAACAAACGGCATCAATCACATAACCTCCTGCCAACTTCGTTTGGCGGAGGTAATTATATATCTCTGGTTGATTGGCAAAAATAATTTAAATTATATCCATACAGTTTGCCTACAGTCGCACCAGATGACTATTTGCTTTTGTTCAAAAGGTCCATCAACTGATTCTATATGAGTATTTGTCATCACCATGAACTTCCATCCTCTCTGTTAAAATGGCACCCATTGGGTGATGCGTTAATTAGCAGGAGAGCTGTGTAAAAAAATGACGTGAGATTTTTAATTGGAGCTTTTAGCACAGCTTTACACTCAGAGTGCAGTGACTCTCAGTACAGCCGGGGCTTTTGATGACGCGTGGAGATTTTAGGTTCTTACCCCCTCTCCTGTTCAGCTTGGCGTATCCTGGCCCATAGCCGCTGGAGAAGGTGGAGGAGCTGGTGAAGGCGCTGTGGGGGAGAGGAGCTGCTAGCGCCTCATCACATTTCTCTGGAAAACAGGAGTGAAACAGTTATGAGGATTCAGAAGGATCAGCTGCATTCTCAGAAATAAAGGCGCACTTGTTGGTCTTCAAGGAAAATATTTTACAAAAAGTCTAGCTGGATAGAGGTGTAATTTCATGAACCTAAACGGCACCTCCACAGTCAGTGGTGTTTGTACATTTTAATCATTTTTATGACATGTTTTTTTTTTCCAGAGAGTTTAGAAAATGAGGTACAACCATTAAGTTAGAGAAGAGTATGTGATAGCTAGAGAGTCCTACATGAAATACTGTGTAAAATTGATCAAGTTTAATTAAATTTGCTAGTTCCTTTCATGTCACAGAAGGGCATCATTTTCCATTTTTTGTCAAAAAGGGTCCCAAGGAATGTCATTGTTATGTTTCAAAGTGTGAGTGCGAGTGTGCGTGCATGTGTGTGTGTGTGTGGGTTTGCATTTGTGTATGAGTGCGTAAATCCTGTTTTTTATGTCTCACAATAAAACATTTTACAAAGATAAATGCTTTGTGGGGACCTGAGTGAGCCAGTGTCTCTCCGCCCACTGTATCTAAAAGCATTTGGCTCCTGAGGAATGGGGTCATACAGCACTTTATCACAGCCAATTGAGCCCTGAAGCTAAATTATCACAAAAGAAAATTAACTGGAATAAATTTGAAAGGCAGAGATTCTCAGATTGGAATGTCCTTGTGGTCATAACTTCAGCCTAGCAGGCTTCTATCACAGAGAAAATAGAGACTGCAAAGCACTTCGAAAAGTAATTTTTCAGACCATTGCTTGTCATAAAAAAGGAACAACCAAAATATGAATTTGGAAATACTGTATATCGTACGTTACTTTACAACGCAGTGCCTAGTTGATTTATGGCAAAATCATTGATCTGACTGAGGAATTGGAACGTGAACAATCAGCATTTATTGACCCAAATAGGCACATGACGGTGCTCACATAATAGGGTCTTGAGAAGTTCAGACATCCATCAACAAATATTATAAGTATCTTGTTATAAGCAGTGTACACTTTCTTAAAGTTCGGAGGCAGTTCTTTAGTTGGAATTAAAAGTAGAACTCATTAAGGGCCCACAAAGTTTAAAAATGCAAAAAACTGTCTTGTTTTATTACACCATTTAGGGGCCAAATGTTTCGCATGCTGTAAAATCCAACGACAGTGTCCTCGGCACTTTTGTTACTGTGGTGACATGGTAACTAATGAATTATTGTCAGCTAGTCTGTCAGTTTGACCTTGAGCTTATGCTATCGTAACTGAACCACTCTTGACCAGATTTATACAGCTGGAAACAAGCACTGATCTGCCATTGACCTGTCATGAACAGCTAAAAGTTGAAAGTTGGGGGGAGCTTAAATCAGCTTTGAACAACAGCTGGTCTTCACTGGGATTCGCACCAGCCATGTGTTGAGAACAACTGCTGTGACTGTGACTACACCGCTCTGCCTGCCAAAGACATTTCCATGAAATCGGAACATCCAGTAAGGCAAAAGGAAACGTGATACAATCATAAACCTTGCAATATCTTCATGCTGTACGTGCATCCGACATCCAGACCCTCTGCTATGAAGTCTCGTCATTCATAAACCCTAAATCAGTATTTTCACATTGAAACAATGCCCTCAATCACCAACCAATAAATAATTTAGTGAATAAAGGCTTTTTTTTCCACTTCACAGTTCTAAGACACAGTACTGCTTCTCTCTGCAGGACTGAGTAAATATGTGGAGCGTAACATTCATTATGACTTCTGGTTTCATAATGGCAATGCGAAAGAAGACCAATAAGACAGTATCTTACCGTAATAGTGAACTACATTTATACAATATATATATCTGTGTATAAAGGGGGTCATTACCCATTTTCAAAAGCCAGGGTTGCTCAAGCAGGTCAAGTAAAATGTGGCAATGAAAATATGTCATTCCAACTGAGGGTAGGGTTCTTAACCCTGAGGATAGCAAGAAGGTCAGTACCAAGATAAGGGCATAACTTAGAACAGATGTCCTCAAGATGATTTTGTGGATATGAACAAATTCTCTTCTTAATCATTTTCAGTTCCAAGAACCTGGAGTTGCGCATTTGGTGTTGCACATGAGGTCACGTGAGCCTTCCATACTCAGTAGTAAAGTAAAACAGCTCAATTAATATGGCACTGCGTCTCAACAAATTGACCCCCTGGATTCAGTGATATCTTTCAATTTTGCTCGAGGACTACGAAAGTAATTTTGTAATGGAACGTTACTGGAATATCAGACGTTTCACTGTCTAGCGCATATCCCCTTTGATGACTTGTCACTTTTACAAATATGGGAGATTGTGTACTTTGCATGAACATAACAACATAGCATATGCTAGTGAATGAAGTCTGTGAAATACTGTGATTCAGACAACAGAACAAACAGGGAACAGGTCACTGAGGTTGGTGGAACTGTCGAACAATATCTGTTATCTTTGCTGCAAAGTAGTTTACTTGGTCAAATTCCCCAGTCAAATCTCTGGGCAGCCTGAATGCATTGAGGTTAACAGCACAGCAAGAAAACAGTCGTACCTATGTTTTTTTTTCCCTCTCAAATACTATTTATACAATAGCTGCGGAAATGACAATACAACCCTCTGTACACATCTCACTGAGCTAAAAGCTTTCCAGTTTCATTACTCTTTTTTTTGTACACAGTTATGCTCAAGCACAATAGGATACATTATATGCACACATTATATGCAACCACACACACACACACACACACACACACACACACACACACACACACACACACACAGATGTATTTTTATTTTTACTTTTTTTTTTTTTTTCGAACCCATCCACTATACTGGACTGTGGGTGTATTCCTCAATGATGCGCTGCCAGGCTTTCACTGCAGCTGATTGCAGTTTTGCCTTTAGTTTTGTCTTAAGCAAGTAAAATGTGAGCTCAACTGGATTCATGACAAATGACTGACTTGTCTTGACTATTCCGCTTTTCCGTCATGAAAAGTATTGGGCTGTTTTTGCATATGAAGAGTTTGTTTCCAAAACGCAATATATGCCAAAATTACAAAAACTGAGATAGTGACATAAAGCAATAGCCCTGTGCTTCTTATACATGGTGCAAAAATCCATTTTTAGACTTTCATACTATAAGGTGTATTTTTTCATGGTCAAAATTTGTGTTTTTCTATAAAATGCAATAGGCATCAACATAGAAAAACCTGATATACTCAAAATGAGTAAAATGGATATATTGCATTTTGGAAACACACTCTTCATATGTTCCCAGGTCATTGCTCATCTGCACTGTGAAACATTGCACAATGAGTTCTGAAGCATTTTGCTGAATACAGGCAAATAATCTTGCTGTATTGTTATGATCCAGACAAGCGTTGTGGTTTCCCATTCAAACATGCATTCAGTATTACTCATCGCAAGCAACCAAGGTTTATTGATAGTAATGCGGTTATGACTGTATGGGGTGGAGCCCAGAGTAGAGAGGCACAGTTAAGTTCAGACAGTAGCGGGCATGGGTGCAGGGCATGTCCACACTCAACCAGCGGCAACTCCAAGGCACTGGCCAGCTGGAGATCACCCTCACCAGAGCAGAACTGCCAGATGGCAGGTTTGGAGAGTTCAGCAGGAAAGCAGTCCTGATATTGATAACTGCACAAAGCTCGGGCAGTGTTCCTAATAAACTGGGCTGAGAGACATACTGAAGATTGGTTAAAAGGAATGCAGTCCCAATCCTGGAGTCCAAGAGAAAGGCTTTGGAGCATGCTCTTATTAATAAGAGAGCACTTTCGTATTTAACTATCATTGAAAGTTATGTTGAAACAATCAAAAGAAACAATATACAGTATCTAAAAGACATGCAAATTGCTGGATGGGAGGAGGAACAAAGGGAATTCGCACGAGAGTGGCGCCCACCAGGGTGCAGAAAACCTTTTAAAGCGACTGGCAAATTTAGGCCCACTGTCGAAGGCCATCGCCTGAAGTACACCGTAGAGGCAGACCATATGGTGTAATAGGAGCTTGGCAGTCTCCTTAGCTCTCGGCAGCTTAGCCAATGACACAGAATAGGCTGCCTTGGAGGACTGGTCAATGATGGAGAGGATGATTGTGAACCCATCCAAGAGAGGCAACCCAGTGACAAAATCCATGGCCATACTAGCCCATGGCGGGCTCGAGCAGACCACTGGGACGTTGGTCACTTGATTTGGAGTGGGGGCAGACAATAAAGGCTGTGAAAAGCTCTGAGATATCCTGGTAGATGGTGGGCCACCAGAAGTGTCGATGAATGAGAGCGAGGACATGAGATACCGAGATGGCATGCTGGCTAAGAGGCTTGAGCTCAAGAAAGGACATAATACCTTCATCTCTTGGGGACGAAGAGGTGATTGAGTGGACTGTCCGATGGTGGGGTACATGACCACGACGCCTCTTGAGCATGGTGGCTGACAAGACATTTCCACGGGATGATGGGGTCAGGAGGATCTTTGGGCAATGGATAGTAAAGGCGAGACAGGGAAACAGCCTTGATATCCTTTGAATCAGGAAGGTAAGTCACCGCAAAGTTAAACCTTGTGAAGAGGAGGGACTAATGCTTAGCTGGGGTTCAGTCTCTTAGCGGTTGAGCCGTACTCCAGGTGGTGGTGATCTGTCCAGATGTAGAGGGGAAGACTGGAGCCCTCCAGCCAATGTCTCCACATTTCAAGGGCAAGTTTCAACAGTTCCCATTTCCCAGTGGAGTACTTCCTTTCAGCAGCGGTAAGCTGACGAGAGACATAGGCTTATAGATGTAGCTTGTCATCGGTAATCGCTGGGAGAGGACAGCCCCAGCACCCTCATCATAGGCATCAAGTTAAATGATGAATTGGTGCTGGGGGTCAGGGAGCATGATGATGGAAGCGGTGGTGAATAATTATTTGAGATGGTTAAGTGCCACCTGGAGGGTCCAGGCAAAGGTAGTGTTTTAACGTGTGTGTATCGTTCTCTCCCCCGTGATACTGTTGGACATTCCGATCATTCCATGATTCATCTTGCACCTTCTTACAAGCAAAAACTGAAGTGCATCAAACCCACGGTCTGAACTGTAAAGCAGTGTATTATTGCCACAGTTGATGAACTGTGAGAATGAGTGTAAAAATGGGTTGTTTAAGGATTTGGCCTCTGGCATTCATACAAATTGTCGAGATTGTATGTAATCACATCTTTTTGTGAGGGAGCGTGCATTCCACCAAAGGATGACAGAAGCTATGGAAATAATAAACCATGATTTAACATTGATACAAGACAGAGACTGCTTGAAAAACGAGATATTTCACAGTGGTGACACAGAGCGTTACAGGAAGGTCAAGTACGATCTGTGGAAATCCATTAAAAGGGCAAGAGCCAGTTACCGCCAGTGACTTGTGGAGGATCTTGCCGCTGACAACCCTCAGGCAGTATAGCAGGGTGTCCAGCAAATGGCGGACTACAAGCAACCTCCGAGGGAGGAGGACACTGACGATGCCACTCAGCCGGACAATCTTTATGACTTCTTCGCTTGTTTTAATAAATTTAACCTCTGTGCCCCCCCTACATGCCGGACCCACGAGGTGGCAGAGCTTTGTCCTTTATTATTCAGGACTCTGATGTTAAGTCTGTTTCCCAGCGCTTGAACAGTTGCAAGGCTGCTGGCCTAGATAATATCACACCAGGTCTTTTAAAACTGTTTTGTAGTCTGTGTTCAAGTGTTTCCTCAGGCATCTTAACATGCCTCTGAGTCAGTGCCAAGTGCCAAAGTGTTTTGAAAAGTCAACTTTTATTCCAGTGCCCAAGAGGGGTAAAGTGCTGTGTCATAATTATCAACGAGTAGCCTTAACCAGATGAAATCCCTTGAACGATTGGTTTTGCACTTCCTTATATCCTTCAAACTCTGGGATACTATAGGAAATGCTCAACTGGGAAACCCTTTGGGAATTCAAGTGACATCAGATAGATGGAGCTTGTTTAGCAGCACAAGGGGGACCTTTACTATATTAAGCAGATGGCTTTAATCTTGTGGCTGAAGAGACAGAAACAGTGTCACTTTATAAGGTACAGCTTCCAATACTAGGCACCTCACTAAAATTGTAGCCAATTCTCTTCAAGGCGCAACGTGATATGCATTTAGACATGCTGCTCAGCACCTCTGCATTGCATGTATGTAATGCGTAGTTATTTCACCGAATCCTTCTCACCAGTTTGAATCCGCGAGACTGGCCATTCTCCCCTGACCTCTCGCATTAATAAAGCACTTTCAACAGCAGAACGGCTGCCCACCATGTTTTTGTGTTTTGTTTTTTACATCATGCCTTGCAAGCTCTAGAGACTGTTGCATGTGAAATTCCCTGGAGAGCCACAATTAATGAGACATTCATTTCACCCTGTCTGGCACAAACAATCATTCCGCGGTCAAAGGCTCTTAGATCGCATCTTCCCACTTCTGATGGTTGGTCTGAACAACAACTGAACCACTTGATCATATCTGCATTCTGTTAAGCACAGTGTTAGAAATTCTTGTTAACAGCTGCTTGAAAAATAGCTTTTTCTGATTTGGCAAGCTGTCCCTAGACATAAGGAGAACTTTTTTGCCCAACATTTTCCAATGCTTTTCCATTTACAGAACAATATTCTTCTTACTGGCTATATTCTCAGAAAGTGCAACATGTTGAGGCTGAAATTTAAATCTTTTGTGTACGACTGAGCCTGCAGATTATCAAAATGGTGACTATATGCAGGTAAATTTTCACTGTTCATTCGCACCCAACTGAATACCCTGCACTTTTCAGTAACGCAAAGGCCTTCTCTTCGGATTCACTTGTTAAGTCAAGCAGAGCTGACTCAGGCCCAGTTTCACACCTTTTGAGGAGTCTGCTTATGCGTAAATGCTGGGGTCATGGTTGACTAGTGACGTGTTCAATACTGACTTAATTGCTATAGGCCTCAGCCATGGATGCCTATACTGCTCTTCACACTCTTCTGAGCTTATGCACAATTTTTCGGCCTTGTGCGGGGCTGGATGTGTACTCTGTCTTGTATTTGTTGATAGCTTTTTACAGGAAGCACAATACTTTAGTTCATTAGAGAGCGACACCTCTTTTGTTATTTTAGTCCAGTTAACCAATTCAATCACAAGATGTGAATCTAATTTAACGTGCATTGTACACGTTGCAGAGGGGACTGAGGGCACAAAGTCCTGGCTGCAGTGCAGGCCTGGCAGAGCATCACCAGGGAAGATAACGAGAGTCTGGTGATGTCTGTGTGTCACAGACTTCAAGCTGTCATTGCATGCTAACAATATACAACTAAATGTTACGAACGCTAACTTTATTTCACATTAAGTCAGCTCTCTATTATTATGATTATTATTATTACTACTACTACTACTACTACTACTACTACTATTTTTATATACCTAAAACTGGGCAGACTATGTACAAAAGGAGTGGCTCTAAGTGTTTCATCTACTATGGATTGAAACACCCTCAAATTAAAACTGACAGTCTGCACTTCAACATTATTGGCATTGCGTCCTTTTAAAAAGGTATAGTGCCTCAATAAAATTGTGTATTTGTCCAATGAATTATGCAGCTCACTGAATGTTCCAAATGACAAAATTAACAATGTACAGTCACAATTTCTCATGCAGAGCAAGCCAATATACTCCTGAGGTCCCCATGAAAACTCTCGCCTTGTGTGGCTCTTTGTCACAAATCACACAGATGTACTGAAGTATCATTAATCAAACAGTGAGTTGACCTCATTTTCCAATCCCAAATTCAATGATCATAACTCGTAGAGGGAATTGCTGGTTAAAAAAAAAAAAAATCTGCTGTTGAAGAGGCTGCGGATGTAAATTAAGGATCCTCTACATTACATGTTCACGCTCTCATTATTCAGTTAACATTCATTTATCACTAAAATAAAGAGGTCTGCGTCAGTGAATTGCCTCTCACATCCCTTTGAAACCGAGGCAAATCATTTGCACATGCTTGCATTTCTAAAACTGGCATTGGCTGATCCCAAAATAATGCAGAGCTTTCAAATAAATGCAGCAACCAAGTGCAATTCGTTGCTTCAGGGTGAGAAATTAAGCACAAAATATTCAACATAATATGGTACAAGTCACGCATCAACATAGGCCTACACACATCATGCACAAATAAAGGAGCTGGCGGCTGGGCAGGGACAAGAAAAGCAATACAGTCTTTCACTGCAGTTTTCCATTAGAAACAATGATCACATTTCCAGATAATTTCCACCATAATTTCTTAATATGGACTGTATAAATGTTGATTAATGTCATTTAGGATCATTAGATCTGAAAAAAAAAAAAAAAAAAACATTATTGATTCTTATTTTCAGAAATAATGGACTGTTAAAATCTATAAAACTGCATGAAAATTAAGATAAATATGGGGAAAATATTAAAAAAAAAATGGCCTAAAAAATGAAATGATAGCTTTTTCTCAAAATGTAAATTGGTTTCTACCGCGGCAGTCGGTTTTCACTGCGGGAGTCCTCCAGACACACACACACACACACACACACACACACACATCCTTGTGCTTCTATCCTTGTGAGGTCATGACGTTGACTTCCATTCATTCTTTGTATGTCTTTACAACCTTTCCCTAATTTTGACAATAGGCAATGCATGCCAAACTCAAACCCTTACCCAAACCTTAACCCGTCCCTAATTCCAAAACTGACCCCTAACCTTAACTTATAAGGCTATATAACAGCATTTGCCTTTGTATTTGTGAGGACAGGCAAAAATGTCCTTGCCTCCCAATAATGTCCCCACTTCCCGGGGGAAAAAAAAATGTTTTTTGGTTCTCACGTTGTAGCAAGTACAAGAACACATACACAAACACCACGCACCCCAAAGTATAGTAATGTTCACTGTTTACAAACAATGACGTCAAAGTTGTACATGCACAGTTTGACGGTTGGCAGAAAGCATTATCAGGACATAAATAACATGGCAAGTCACCTCTTTGGTTCTTTGTTTAAAATCCTCAAAAACGTGATTCCTGAACATTTAGCGAACCTGTTGGTGCAACCGATAGCACAATAATTGACTGGCATCGCTATTTTAGATGTTTTATTAAGTACATATAGAGACGGAGATCTACTAGTGCAAGATGAGCCTTTTTGCCAACAATGTATCAAAACATTGACGTCATCGTGAACATCGCTATTAACTGCCAAGGACAGCAAACCAAACCAGACGTTCATTCCCAGTCATCCATCATTATTACTAACAACAGCACTGTTTCATTAATGAGGGCGTACATAAAAGTTAAAAAAAAAAAGCAAAAAATACCTCTGGCTTTTCCCCACATTTAAGAATGAAAGAATGATATTTTATGTCTCTCAGTTGTATGCTGAAATACAGCCAAACAGTTCTGCAGTGAACACTGTAAATTCACGGACACTTTCTCCAAGTTTTGGCTGAGAAATACTGGGCTAGATTTTTTGCATTGTTTACTCCATGCTGCATACTGCACCAGTGTATACTGGATTCTACAAGCCACTCTCCATCGAAACATACACCAGGGTAACCAGTATGTGAACTCACCATTGACCGTGTTGCCGGATGGGAAACAGAACACCACAAAGACAGCTCCAGCTGCATACTGTGAAATTTGGCCAGTGTAGAACATCATCCAGGTATCTTTGGTAAAGTGGAGAATTTCACATTGCCCCATGCATCATACTACGAGCTACTTTTGGCCATGGTCAGTTATGGCGCACTAAGTAGTGGGAAAATCCAAACGCGGTATAGGTCAAGGCCTGGGCTGACTAACCCTGTTCCTTAAGATCTACCAACCTGTTGGCTTCTGCTACAACCTGAAGAATGCACACACTAACTCAGTAAATGGAGCACAAAAGCACTCAGCTGCTCATTAGTTGAATCAGCTGTGGCCAATTAGGGGTGAAATGATAACCTACACAATGAGAAGTCTCCTGTGTTTGGCACTCTGGTCAAGGGTTTGTCAGTCACTGACTAAGAACAAAGACTCTGCAGTGCTGGTTTGTGTGGGTTAGTCTCAGCCAAGATTTCTCAAGGGCCCTTCAGCTACTGAATGCTGTTATTCTTTGCTTTAAAGTTCCAAAATAGTCTGTACTTTATTGGTGAATATTTGCGAAGGGCAATATGCTTGACTGCTGTACTCTGCTGCTGACTGTTAAGTAGTGCTGCCGCCTCTGTGTGATTGGAGATATGAAATCATAAAACAAATATGGGGAAAGTTATGAATTTTAGCTGTGGGTAGTTTTCTGTGAGCTTTTACAGAATGGAATGGGCTCTGTAAATGTTGAAAGGCACTGAATTCTTAAGGTAAGCAGGATGAAAAGAAGAAGTCTTTGAAAAATTTCCAAAATGAAGAGAGGTATATTTGCTTTGTTCCTACTGCCATAGCTGAACCAGCATACAGCAGAATATTATGGAGGTATAAGGTAGGGTTCATTTTCACATGTTCAACAATACTGCTGTAGAAGGGGTAGAACATTATTTAAATCAGTGTTTCCGGACCCTTTTCCCAGAGTACCCCTACCCTGCATATTTCAGATGTATCCCTGATCTAACTCACCGGAATCAGCTGATCAACTCATTAGTAGGGCCCTTCATGAGCTGAACTGGGTGTTTAGATCAGGAAAACCTCCAAAATAAGCAGGGCAGGGGTACTTCAGGAGCCAGGTCAAGAAACTCTGATTTAAATCGTAGCTGCTGCCAGAGACCATGGCATCCATCCGTTTGTCCATCCATCCATCCGTCCGTCCGTCCGTCCGTCCTTCCATCCATACATTTCTGACCCACTTATTCCAGGTTAGGGTCATACACTCTCAGAAAAACAAGTACCTATTGGTACCTTTAGGGGTAAAAGGCTTGTTACTGGGGCGGTGCCCTCAAAGGTACTGCTGTTATACCCTCAGAAGTGGGTACTTATTTGCTTTGGAACATAAAAGTACCTTTTAGACCCTAAAAAGGTTCACACAGGTACCTTGAAGGTCCTATAATTAGCCCTAGGGGGTACATAAGTGCTGAATGTACCTTGGGGAACAGAAATGGACTCCTGCTGTACCCCTATTTCTGACAGTGTATGGGTGCTTGACCCTTTACCAGCATGCATCGGGCAAGAGACACAAAAACAACATGGATGATCCGTCACAAGGCACACACACACACACACACACACACACACACACACACACACACACACACACACACACACTCACTCAAACTTCCAGTTTAAGGGTCGCCAGAGGAAAGTGAATGAAAGCCATGCTGAGAGATAAAATGAGAGACCTGCAGGTCTATATATATGAGTTTATACTAGTTTGTGTAATTGTTTAGAATATGTAATTTAAAGGGATACTCCACTCATTTATCATATTTGAAAAGGCATAATTATTGGCTAGATTATCATAATCTCTACCAATCCTGAAATTTTTGTTGATTTCCGAGGTTGTTTACCATTTTAAATCGATTTTTATTGGCGTGGATCTGCATTTATGATGAGTGCGGCCATTTTTACCAAGTCACATGATTCTGCAAAGGGAAGTGACGCCAACAGTGCTATAAACAACCGGCCAGGGCAACAAATAATCGGCTAAACTGTTAGAATCGCAAGAAATCAAAACGCGTATTGCATGATTTCATATTGTAACACTGCCATGTTAGTCACAAAACACTGTCGCTATTGCACTTACTCCCCAAGAGACGTCATTTTCACCCTGCTGGCTTAGATTTTATCTAGTTTCTATTCAGGATCCAGCAGTATAGTAAAAATGCAGTAGTACCATCTGCACTTCGTTCTACTGCCTGTGAGTCAGAGACTGTGCACCAGATAATCAGATCTAAAATGCATCAACGGACAGTTTTTGGTGAATAAACAGAAAATTCTGGGTCCAGGCAACATTGATGAAAGTTAATCATGGCTTATTAGCATACACTGTCCACATTGTAATAATACAATGCTGGTTGAAAATCGATAAAGTATCCCTTAGAGCAGTGGTTTCCAAAGTCGGTCCTGGGGACCCACTGCGTATGTCGGTTTTTGCTCCAACCACAATTACGATCCCAGAGTTTTAACAAGCTGTTCATTTTTAATTAGCAGTTGCTTGTCAGATCGAGGACATTTTACCCCCTTAAACCACATTATGACAGAAATGGCTACGCATTCCATGAAATTTCAAAGCCCAACATTCATATTTTTTATTTTGATGTATTCCACGTAAGCACGACAATCAAAGGTGGCAGTATGTTTCATGTGATCAAATGCAAGACTGCAATCAGTCAGTAATCTGGTGATTAGGGTTCTGAATGCAGGTGCTCAGGTTCTTTCCTGAAACCAATCAAGTGACATTTAACAGGTTTGACTCATCGTTTGCTTTGTCTTTGAATTCTTAATTGCCTAATAATTGTTAGCTTTAATGACCTTGGGTCCACAATTTTATCTACTAGAAGCCCATTTATAGATTCATGTCATCAGTTGCAAATTTCCATTTTTTTATGTTAGAGAAGTAATTTCCAATTTAGCACACTATGAAATGATTTTCATCATGGCCATTTTTGACATGTGGTTTAAAAGGATAAATAATCAGCGTGAACAAGAATAGTGCAATCAAGAGCAATGAGCAACTCATTAGCATTCTAAGATTGGAGCTGTGGTTGACACAAAAACCTGCGTACACAGTGGGTCCCCAGGACCGAGTTTGGGAACCACTGCCTTAGAGAAGCTTTCTCATGCGGTGCGTTTCCCAAGAGCATGTTAGCTCATTACATTACCAACCTACATAATTTGTCCGTTCAGTCAATGATTCCAGCTATGTAAGTCAGTGCTTTCAGGAAACGCACCTCAGTCTGCTGCAAACCCGAGCTTGCTTATCATTCCCTCCGACCAGTATTCTGTCAATTTCTGCTACCTGTCAAGATATGTTACCTTGCGGTTTTGCGCACGTACAAACCCATTATCTTGGGCTCTATTTCCTCCCTCGCATCTTAAATATCATATAAAATCTTGAAAATACAGTTTTTTTCAGTGCGCTTTCCGACTTATTGGCAAATAATTGCATGTATGCACTGGCTTTTCCTGAAAATGCCGAAATTAGACGATAGCGGCATGCATCATGCTGTCTTTAAATCAAACTTATGCAACTCATTATAACATCTACGTATGTTATAATAAGCAAAGAAATCACAAAGTTGCTACTGTAGGCTGATTCGTATTGCAATATTAAAGCGAAAACTAAGATTTTACGAGATCGCCCTGCAGGAAGCATTTTTGCTCCTGGATAAGCAAAGCTGAGGAAGGAGTGTTGTGATGAGACTCGAGCATCACTCACTAGTCAATCAATTAATCAATCAATTTGCCTTCAGCACGACCACGAGCGGTAAGATAAATATGATCTTGGCACGGATGACCGGTCTCTAATTCACAAACAGCTTAAACAGAAGTTAACAATAGTGTCACTTTGATTAGGAAAGGCAGCACAAATTGTCAGAACACCGGCAACATTTTGCAAGCCACTGGCTTGGTCTTGACGCCTTCGATTGAATTTTACAAAAATGATAATTCTTGGGGTGGTTCGCATCTGAGACACGATAGTGCTTCGCCACACAATAGGGCACTGGCCGTGGTAAATCGACACAATAATAACAAACATTTTTTTTTTTTCCTGAGCGAGAATTTGCATTATACTACCAGATATAGACTGTTGAAACTTTCCAGCAAGAAGAAATTGCAATTTCGATGCAAAGTTATTCAGCACTATTTAATGCACAACATTGGCTTGTCTTTTAGCTGTTTTAACCAGTTGTCATTTTCTGTTCGGATTTATAAGCAAACATTCCCAGTATCTAATGGAAGAATATAACATAATGATTTTGCAGGGGTCGGTACCTATAATTTGTGCAAAGTCAATGCAGTCTCTTAATTTCTTCCAGAGATTGGGTACCATTCGTGCAGAGGGAATTGCAGCTCGATAAAACACAAGTCAATAAACAAAAATACAATATTCTAATGGCACTGGCGCATATTGCATTTCTTGACATTTACAGATATTGCAATTGATGGCACAGCAATAGCCAGGATTTAACACACAATTAGCCTGCTGCTTGATACAAACCCCAGTCTGGCAGGCTTGTTTTATACTGAGCTGTCAGCAACGATGTTGGCCATCCAGAACTGCTCCCCAATTTCCAACAGGAAACCAAAAAGTCCATTTTAATCAATGCTTCACCTAACCGCCTGCTCTACTCTCTGTCATGTGGACAGGCGGCATGCAAGGTCTGATATATTTGCCCATATCCATTTAACTGCTCCCCTCCAACAACCCGGAAACCTCATCTCTTTGGATTTTTACATTGTGTTGAGATATCAAGTATGTCAGGTTGAATTTAATGAAAGAGAAATGCACAAAAACGGTGCCACTTTACAATTCAGCTCTACGGGAAAATGCATTGCAAAAGCATTCAATCACAGCAGGAAAAGGCTGGATCTTCACAAATAAAACTGGACACGATCGAATACAAATAAGCAAAAATGCCATATGTCCCCCTCGGTGAACTATCACACTTGTGATAAAGAGATTGAGAAACACTCCAGGTAACTGAAGGCCAGGCAACATTCTTGGCAGCATTTTTCATGACCCATTTGGCTGATATGAAAGCTTGCAAGGGACTACAATAAAATGATTACATAAACTTGAAGATGAAAATGTAATTCCACTATAGCTTTATTAGTCTCCACAACTGTGTTATTTAAGACATAACCCACTGTACGGTGGACAATATTCTAATGTAAATTTAAATTTGAAAATTAGACTGAAACTAAGGGCCCGATTTCCCCCATTTGCGGTACACACACAGACCATTCCAACCACAACCATGATTCGTCAATGGGAGTGGTTCTTCCGTGTATATTTAAACAAATGCATGCATTAGGCGATAGCTATGAGTAAGCCTGATATGAAGACCAGCAATCCATCAAAAGAGGCTGGTTCAACTTCAATAACAAGACTGCAACCCTGTTTCAGGGTCCTAGTGTATGGACCAGGGAAGGCTTACGCAAAGGCTAATTGACTTTGCTGACTTTTGTTGAGGAAATTGCTTTCATGTTATGGGCATTAACAAAACACTTTTTAATTGCATTATGTATTATAAAAAAAGAAACTTCTTTGGTACATTACTGTCATTAAAAAATGCATGTTGGATTTTCATTAAAAGAGAAGTACCGTTTTTACAGTTTTGACATTATTTGTGGCATAAAATACAATCATTTACTCACCTATATAACTTTCGTGTCACTAGAAGTCCTTCGGAAGATATTAAGATCCAAAGAGAGCCGTGCATATCCGTATAATGGGAGTGAAGGGGGCACTGAGAGCGCAGCCTCTAATGCCGCATTATCTGTCGCGAAACTCATTCATTTCACCCAATATTTTGTTATGATTCGCTAGTGTTGTTCCCCTTTTGAGTCCGGGGTTGCCTGTTATCGTCATCCGGCGTCTGTAGCTTGACCTACTAACCTCTGATCAATGTGCACAGATTACTGTATAGCCTAATCACATCATTACACAAAGCTTCATTAGAAACTAGCACTCTGCCCGTGGGGATCCATGGGTTCTATTTTATGTAATTTCGTCTTTATATTATAGTGAAAAATGCACCATTATGATGTCATCACATGCACCTCTATGATGTCATCACGTTGCTATGGTGTTTCCATAAACACCAAGGTGGCTGTCACGCGATCAATGTTTTTATAGTAACTAAAACTAAGTAACCATCAAGGGGAATACGCTGCGCTGACATTCCGCGCTCAGTGGAACTCGAAGTCGCCTGCAAGACGGAGCAAAATAGCGTTGCTCACATTATGCTGCAGATTACGCGTTACTTTCTCTTGCGGTCTGGCATCTGTTTTTTGGGATTCGGGACTCCTGTGGATGAATTGGCTTGGGTTCAAAAGGGGGAATCCCCAGGAGAGGATATACAGGAGAATCCCCAGGAGAGGGGGATATGGGGAGATTCCCCCTCTCCTGTGGATGAATTGGCTTGGGTTCAAAAGGGGGAATGCCCAGGAGAGGTCCCCCCGTATGTCTATATTATAATAGCGTCGCTCACGTTGTGCTGCAGATACGCGCCCGGCGGAGTCTAGCACTGATTGGCCGGACACAGTCGCCTGCAAGACGGAGCCAAACAGTGTCGCTCCCGCTATGCTGCAGATACGCGCCCGGTGGAATCTAGCACTGATACGCGCCCGGCAGAGTCTAGCACTGATTGGCCGGACACAGTCGCCTGCAAGACGGAGCCAAATAGTGGCGCTAATGTTATGCTGCAGATACGCGCCCGGCGGAATCTAGATTGGCTGGACATGCACGCACGCACACACACACACAGAGGCCACTCGGCTATTATAATATAGATGCATTACCTCCATTGTGTCTGTTGTGCCCGCTGCAACCATCGGGATGGCATTCTTCCTCAGATTCAGGCGTTGCACTTTCTGGCCCTCTTTTTGTGGCCTTGCGGGAAAAAAGTCTTCCGTAGCGAAGTGAGCACTGCAAACCCGAAGATCCGCATGCCTCAATGCTTCCACTTGAGTATTCGGGTCAATTTCTAGCGCAACTAGCCAGAGCTTTAGCAATTCCAAATTGCGTAAAGGTAGCCTATGGAAGCTAAACATTGTCCAACTGGTCATTTTGTTGTAACAACTTGGAAAAACGCAAACAAGAACCATGATGTTGTACCAGCACGTAAAGCAGCCGACCGTCGCTGGTGAAATGAATGAGTTTCACGACAGATAATGCGGCATTAGAGGCTGCGCTCTCGGTGCCCCGTTCACTCCCATTATACGGATATATGTGGCTCTTTTTGGATCTAAATATCTTCCGAAGGACTTCTAGTAACACGAAACTTATATGGGTGAGTAAATGATCGTATTTTATGCCACAAATAATGTCAAAACTGTAAAAATGGCATTTCTCCTTTAAGGCAACAACAGCCGTGTTTGAAATTGCATTGACATCTTGTTAGGTACTCTGCCAGTGTTTAGGTCTACTGGATACCATCTGCATCTCAACATAGTAGTTTACAGTGTATTAGCCAGCATACAACAATAACCATATCCTGCTCTACACAGTCACATGACCACCAAGTTATCATGGTCACCTGAGACTTGGCATGATGTTACGATCGATTATGTTAAATGGTGGAATACAGTACATTTCAAAGCTCTGGGTATGGGCTGTAACAAAATGAAAATGTATGATGATATTTATAAATTGCTGAATGATTATCATATTTTTACTTCAATTTTTACTCAAAGATCTGATAAATTCATCATCCATTATCTAAACTGTTTCTTCCTCATCCGGGTCACTGGGAGCTGGAGCCTTTGTCAATCAACAATGGGCGAAATGCAGCAACACATCCAGGACAGCTCACCAACCCATCCCGGGGCACACACAGCTCTCACTCATACATTCATATCTAAAGGCAATTTACAGTCTCCATTTAGCCTGACATGCACGTATTTGGACTATGGGAAGAGATCAGAGTAAGGGGAAGAAAGCAGCCGAAACGTGCTGAACATGCAAATTCGAACCCACGACCTTCTTACTGTGGGGCAAGTTTTCATCATAATTTTGATATTGTCCCCCACAGCCTTCACCAGGCTGATGAGCAGAACTACATATGTATGGCTTGAAAAACAGGAAACAATTGAAAATAACAATAAGAAGAAACCTATCTGGTAAAAAGGTTACCCCTTATTTTCCCTCAGGAAATTTCACTAATTAGTGAATCACCAGTTTTAACTACCAAATATGAAACCAAAGTTGACATTTCACAAATAGAAGACAATGCATGTCATGATGGAAATAAATTTGAGGAAAGGCCGACTGCTGCATATTAACATGATCAGTTGTCAGTAATGTAAAAAAGGGAGTTGTGAAAATTAGCAAGCACAGTGTGCTGAAACAATATCTTGATCTTATGGAAAAAAGGGCCAGTTTTCTAATGTAGGCACAGTACGATTATAAAGTTCCTCAAAACATGATTTGTATTTTCATTTGTGAAATCATTGCTATGTATTGATTCTGAGCATAGTAGCCATTTTCTCAAATTTACTTCTTCGTCTATAATACATAAAAAATAAATAACTTTACTAAGTAGAACAAAGGTGACAGCAATAGCTGTTTGCCAGTTCCAGAGTCTGCTGGACACTGATACAGAATCCGTAAATCTAAATGCATTCTAGATGGCTGAAGCTAAGCTAAAGACTGCAGTATATTGCCTAATGAGAAGTTCACACAATGGGCATTGAGCAGAGTCTTTTTATGGATAATGAGCTCCGGCTGCCAGGGCCTTGGATTAACCATCGCTCTCATCCATTTATAGACCGCAAAGTATGCTACAAGAGCTTAGCATGTTGTTTGAAGGTGTTTTGTTTACCACAATTAAATGTATATTTGTGATGGGGAACTGGACTCCCGTTGACTTGAACCAGCCCCAGTAATTTCACCCTGTGGCCCCATCACTCAGGAGATACTTAAAGAAACAATAATAAGCTACTGCACAATATTCAGTCCATCTTAGAACAAATGCTTTTAATTTGCATAAAACCTTGTCATCTTTTCACTCCAGAATGATAAAATCTATAGAATTGAAGGCACTCAGTCAGAGGTGTGGCCAGGAGTTTTAGGCCCTTGGAGTAAAATTACAGAGGAGTCCCATTTTTCAGTTGACATGCGCACCCTCCCAGCTGTGGCTAAACCCAAGAATGATCACTTCCTTTCACCCAGCTATAGTAATGGCAGTCAGGTTGACTCAATGTACACTACAGGCCAAAAGTTTGGGGCCACCCTCAGATAAAAAAAAAAATCACACATCAACTGTTCTTTCCTTAATTTTTGCACATGAAATGACTTCAGTGCATAAATTATAGAAAGCAAATAGGTTTTGGGTGAATTCCAGACCTCAGATCACATTTTAAAGCTGTCTTGACTGATTGATCACTGACCACAATGTTTTATAATTGAGTTCCAATGCCTTTGTGATACATGATTTTATGTCACTGGGACGTGAACAATTTTATGTAACAAGAAGGCATGCTGTATAAATGCCTTCCCCAAAACCAAGGGGTCACATTGCACTTGGTGCACCATTAAAAATCTGAGGGTGGCCCCAAACTTTTGGCCTGTAGTGTACATGGAGGAACTTCAACTAATAATTTCATGACATGATTTCATGTTGATATATTAATAGTCTGGTAACACTTTATGAAGGTAGCGTTTAGCAGAGGGAAAACTTAGTCAGTTGGATAATACTTTGAAATAATTAGAACAGCATTTACAACCCCAATTCCAAAATAGTTGGGACGAAGTGTAAATTGTGAATAAAATCAAAATGCAATGACTTTCAGACCACATGAGCCAATATGTTATTTACAATAGAACATAGATAACATTTGAAATGTTGAAACTGAGACATTTTACATTTTTATCCTCAAAATGAGCTAATTTTAAATTTTCTGGCTGCAACATGTCTCAAAAAAGTTGGGACACAGGCAAAAGAAGGGCTGAAAAGGCAATTAATATATAAGAGAATCAGCTGAAAGAACATTTAGCAAGTAATTATTTTAACTGGCATCAGGTGTGTAACATGATTGGCTATAAAAGGGATGTCTTAGAGAGGCTGAGTCTCTCAGAAGTAAAGATGGCCAGAGGCTCTCCAACCTGTGAAGGCTTGCGTAAAAAAAGCTGTGGAATACTTCAAAAACAATGTTCCTCAACGTCAAATTGCAAAGGCTTTGAAGGTCTCATCATCGACAGTGCATAACATCATCAAAAGATTCAGAGAAACTGGAAAAATCTCTGTGCATAAGGGACAAGGAAGAAGACCTTTACTAGACGCCACTGCATCACTCGCCAGCATGATTCTGTCATTGACATTAGTAAATAGGCCCAGGAATACTTCAAGAAACGACTGTTTGTAAACACAGTCCACTGTGCCATCCACAGATGCCACCTAAAACTCTATCATGCAAAAAGGAAGCCATTGTTGAGCATGATCCAGAAGCGCCGCTGTGTTCTGTGGGCCAAGACTCATTTAAAATGGACTGCAGCAAAGTGGAAAAGTGTTCTGTGGTCAGACGAGTCTAAATTTGACATTCTTTTTGAAAATCATGGGCGTCGTGTCCTCCGGGCTAAAGAGGAGAAAGACCACCCCTCCTGTTATCAGCGTTCAGTTCAAAAGCCTGCATCTCTGATGGTATGGGGATGCATTAGTGCATATGGTGTGGGACACTTGCATGTTTTAAAAAGCACCATGAATGATGAAAGGTATATAAAGTTTTTAGAGCAACATATGCTTCCCTCCAGATGACATCTATTCCAGGGAAGGCCTTGTGTATTTCAGCAGGACAATGCAAAACCACATACTGCAGCTATTACAACAGCATGGCTTCGTAGTAGAAGAGTCTGTGTGCTGAGCTGGCCTGCCTGCAGTCCTGATCTTTCTTCGATTGAGAACATTTGGTGCATAATTAAATGAAAAGTCCGTCAAAAGAGACCCAAAACTCTCCAGCAGCTGGAAGCCTGTATTAAACAAGAATGGGATCAAATTCCAATGGCTAAACTCAAGAAACTTGTCTCCTAAATGCCCAGACGCCTCCACTCTGTGTTAAAAAGAAGAGGGGATGCTACACCATGGTAAACAGGCCCCTCTCCCAACTTTTTTGAGACCTGTAGCAGCAATCAAATTTTAAATGAGCTCCTTTTGTGGATAAAATTGAAAAATTTCTCAGTTTCAACATTTGCTATGTTATCTCTGTTCTATTGTGAATAAAAATACTGGCTGGTGTGATTTAAAAGTCATTGCGTTTTGATTTTATTCACAATTTACACTTTGTCCCAACTATTTCGGAATTGGGGTTGTACTCTACAGAGAACTATCAATTAGAATTATCAAGAGATAACTTGGAAAATGGATACAGGAGCCAACAAAGATGTTGCTCTTGTTGCTTTCAATACCAGGATCATTCTACATTTTCTACCGGGAGATTGATGAGATTATACTGTACCCTGGAAATTAGAATTTCAGTTCAGTATAATTTGATGATCACTTATTTGACTGTATAACCATACAGGCTAATCAAGTATCGTTGCCTGATTTTTGAATTTAAAAAGATAACTGATCAAATTATGATCGTAAATTTTCACATAAACAAAAATTCATAAATGCCCATATTATTACGTGAATTACATGTAAAAACTTATCAGAATGGCTGGAAACAATAAGGTAAATGACTGCAAAGAAGTTTTGTTGAGGTTGATGCTCTCAATTATTGCCAAGTAAAGCATTATTTTCATTATTCTACAGTGATTTAAAAAAAAATCAATTCCCTCCATCTTATACTCGTAGAGTACGTCAATGATATATATGTGTATCATTGGTGTCAACTCAAAATTAAAACGTCACCTGTAGAGCACAATTTAAGATCTAAGGGCCCAAAATGAATTACAAGAAATTGAAAGTATTGCACCTTATATGCTAATTTTTTCGTCACAGGACTTATACTGGACAGTGCAGTGTCATTTTTCTGCACCGAAGCAAAGATTATGGTAATAACTGTGTTGATGTAAAGCAGCAATAGAGCTGGAATACACTCAGTCGGTGGCATGTATGAATCCATTTTTCATGAGAGATGAGGTGGGTGTGTGGCTGAATCACTGAAGTATCTGCAGTAAATAAAGAACGAGACAAGGCCACAATATGTCCACTGTGAGCACGTCAGTGCTTTAGCATTTTGACACTAGTCACGGTCAGACTACTCAAAACTATGTTAAGTTTACTTCTCAATCACTTCCCGAAGTTTCAAGTGCACGATCACATAACCAACAAACTTCTTAAAGTTTGGGCAATGCCAAACTAATCGTAGTTTGGGCCACTACTGCACATGCTCAGCAATGGCAGAAACCGCGCCAATCCTCGGCTGTCATGGAAATAATGCAGCAAATCTGATATACAGGAAATGCAATGCTAATTAATACGCTTGCAGCCTTGGCACGACCTGTCACACCAACCCATGCAGGATATTTTCATTTGATTTTATAAAATTCTTTTTTTTTTTTTTTTTTGGTTGCTGTCTTCTCCCTTCAAATAAGTCAGAACAAGGAATTCTGAAAATAGGACGGATTTTCTATTCAGCTATTCGGCAGGAGATCAAACATCACCGACGATGCGAAAAACATGAGACAGAGAAGACAGTTCGGCTATATTTGTTGTAAGCAAAATGACCTGACAATAATGATATGCGTGTTTCTAGTTATGTGTCCACAAGCAACGGTGCCTCGATCGATACGGTCATTACCTAAGTCCTTGCATTGGTGGAACACAATTGTTTTCGCTTGGAATGATGATTTGTGGCTCGAAAATTTCAGGTTTGTTTGGATCAGGGACCCTATTGTGGGATTAACATGCTTGAGAAACTCATCAAATTCATCGGAAAACGGGCATGTAATCCTGCCGCGGCCACTCCGTCTCTTATCGTCCACCGCTTTATCTTAAGCTGCTTTCAATAGTTTCATTTTATTTTCAATTTGTTTCGGGGTGCTCGAAAATCCCGCCTCATCCATCCATTCGCGATAATGCTGTACGCAGTTTTGTTTTTTGTAGTAATGCTAGTCGTTTCTTTGAATACAGCATCTTTATGCCACAAACTGATTAGCAATTTAGTCTCCCAGTTGCCTTTGTTCTCCATGGATCGCAAACAAGTGAACAATTTCAATTTTAATTAACTTAAATCATTATCTCTGTATGTCTCGCCGTACCTCTCTTCAAGGTTTAGTCGGTGAAATCACGGCGCTACTTACAGCATGCAGGCTAGCTTGATGAGTAGAACGTACACACAAAGACTGTGCAAAAAAAATGCAAACAGACAGCATAGCAGGAGATTGTATTAAACACGTGACGGACTACAAGTAATTTCAAGATGGCCTGGCCAGACTACTGAAAACTTTGAGAGGTTTTGTGGGAAGCCAGAAACTTGTCAAGTTGGAGTGGGAAGTTTTGGGAGAAGTTTCGCAAGTAAATTTTGGAGAAGTTTGCAGTTAAACTATCCAAATGACGAGAAGTAAAATACCTGGAAGTGAAACTGCGCATAGTTCTGTGTTGTCTTACTGCAGCTAATGTAAGACTGGAACACTGTAGCATCTGCAGCATGAAACATCTGCAGTCTTTTTTGCCCTCTAACATTTCTTCACAGAATAAGGTAAGCCCCCTAATCTTCCTTAGATCAGACTACACAATGTTTATGTCTGTTCTAAAGATCGCTATGTCAGATTAAGCGATTACAGAGTTATAAATTCTTTCTGTGACGGGGCCGAGAGAAGTGGGATACTACACAAAGCTCCATGACTAAGTGTCATTTGCAGTCCGTCACGACGTGCGCCGTATTTTTCAAGGAATGACGTGTAACCTTCCCCATAATACCTTAAAAACTATGGCCAACCGAAGAGAATCCGTCCAATTGTGGCAAAATTCAGTCATTACTAAATGAAACTTGCAGTCATGGAGAAAGGGCGAGAGTTGAGAGGATCCAATATGTACATTAACGACCAATTTCCGCAGGAGATTCTCAGGAGGCGAAGGCTACTGCATCCGATAATGGTCAAAGCCAAGAAATCGCATAAAAAAGTTCGGCTAACGCTTGATAAATTGTTTATTGATGGAGTTCACTACAGGAACTCTGAAATAACAACATGGCTAAGGGCGGGAATAACTCAAGCTTATGAGTTAAAGTTTATACCAAACTTGTGATGGAATATTTGTCGCAGCCACAGGCTATGGATGCAGTAGTAAACACTGGCACTTAAAGATCGCGTCATCACTTGCGCCAGCTCTGGGAGTATATCTCCAGACAGAATACACTGAATTTAATTTTCAACTTTAGGTAAAATGCGGTACTGGAAAGGGCCTAACCCGATGGTATCGATGGTCTTGCTTTGTTATAAAATTGTTGTCAAAAATGTTTTCATTTTTTTCTTTATCTTTATGTTGTTTTCTTTCATTTTGTCTATGTTGAACTTGGATGAGGGTGGGGGGAGGTGAAATGGTCAAAGGAGAAGGGAATCTGTGGGGAAATTATTGGAAAATATTCGAAACTGCACTTGCCGAATATCACAGTTTTCAAAACCGAAGGGTGGGGAAAAAAAGGCAAACAAATCAAAGCTTAAAACCTGTTTTTGGAATGTAAATGGTGTTAATAATCAAGTTAAGCGAGGCAAGATTCTAAAACATTTAAAGCAGTTCACACCAGACATTGTTTTTCTTCAAGAAACGCACTTGAAAACAGTGAATTTGCATCATTTAAAAAGGGACTGGGTAGGTGAGGTACATGGAGCAGGGGAATCATCAAAACAAGCCAGTGTAGCAATATTGTTTGGCAAGAAACTACCATTTCAAATTCATGAAATCATTACAGACCCTATGGGCAGATACATATTTATCAACGGGACTCTGGAGTCAAAAAGCATAACCTTTGTGAATATATATGCACCCAATGAGGATAATCCATCCTTTTTCAATGCAATAGAGGGTAATTTAAGTGAATTCCATAACTCAATTATAATTTTAGGTGGAGACTTCAACTTGACTTTGAACCCCCAATTAGACAGAAGTGGGTCCACGCTAAAACCCAAAAAATCTACATTTGCCTTGTTGAAATTAATGCAGACATTCAATCTGCAAGATGTATGGCGGATCTTACAACCAAACACAAGAGATTACACATTTTACTAAAACAGACACCAAACATTTTGTCATGGTTTGTTAGGTGTGCGTGTTGTTTGGACCTTTCTTTGCAGCTCTCGTCCCGGGACAACATCGAATTCCTGGGCCATCGAATTCTTTGCCCAGCTGGTTGATTGAGCTGGGGCGGCGCTTCCCCAGAATCTATATAAGCAGGATGTCCGGCACGCCTCCCTTCGCTAGAGTGCCTGTGTTTAGCTTTGCACTGTAGCCGAAGGTATCTGTAGTCAGGTTTTGTATGACTTTCTATCTTCTTATTGTTGGAGTTTCTTCTCCCTTTTTCTATCTTGCTTTGCTTCCGTGGTTCGGACTATTATACGTCCTTTGGAAGTGCGAGTACTTGCGTTTGGTCTATATTATTCTCTGTGTTTGTACTGTGTTCGTGGTACTCTCTTTCCTTCTGTCATTGCGCTTGGCCTTTGTATACTACCGGCCATTACAGAACATTCTAGCCAGCATGGAGTCGTCAGCAACGGCTGCGTTAGAGAAAGTTGTGGCTAACCAACAAGCTGCTCTCTCCGATTATGGCAAGGGTCTTGTTAGCCTGAACAATCAACAGGCAGAGTTGGCGGAAAGAGTCCTGCCATGGAGAGACAGGAGAACGTTCTGTTAACTCTCACTGAGAGTATTAGAGCCCTGTCCACGCAAATCATGCAAAATGTTGCACAAGCACAGTCCGTACATCTTCCCCGAGAGCCAAAGCTTCAATTACCCAAAAGATATGGAGGCGAGGCAGGAAGATGTAAAGATTTCATTGCCCAGTGTGAGATATTTTTTAAAGCGCAGCCTTCACGGTTAGTGAATGAAGAGTGTCGGGTTTCATTTATTTTATCCCTGTTAGCCGACACAGCACTCACTTGGGTTGGCCCACTTATTTGATTTAGTTCACCGTTAGTGAATACTGTGGAGAATCTCGTTAGAGAAATGGTATCGGTGTTTGATCAGAATGTTTGTGGCCAGGACGCGGCTACGCATTTAATGGATCTACGGCAGGGCTCTGAGAGTGTCGCTGCATTTTCAATCACATTTCGCTCTTTGGCTACAGAGACAGGCTGGCCAGAAGTGCCTCTTATGACAGTGTTTGTTCACGCTTGGGCAGAGGAGGTTAAGGATGCTCTGGCTATATTGGAGCCTTGTTTGTCTCTGGATTCGTTGGTTTGCACTGCGTTGTGAATTGATAATCGCATCCGCGAACATAACAGGGAGAAATGTACTGCATTGGCTCTTGCTGGCAACGGGGCTAATCCTACTATCAACATGCTTAAAGTTCCCATTCCGCCCACTGAAAATTCCACTCCTGGTGAGCCTATGCAGGTTGATGGCTCATATGAGAGCCGGGCTCGTAAGCCCGTTTGCAGATGTATAATCTGCTATAATTGTGACAAACCGGGACATATCCATCCACGCTGAGCTTCAGGGAACGGGAAGTCCCTCTAGCGGTATGGGGGGCGCTAGAGGGACAGACCCAATTTCCCTTCTGAACTTTAAAGCCGATTGAGGGTGAGCGCAAGTATCGTTTGACGCCGTCTATGTGAGCAACACATGCGTGCACACGGGCCCTACGGAAAACCCAGTTTTTGCCCATTTACGCATGGCTGCCCTTACCGTGGTCAGTCAGCGACAGTCCCTGTTTTCCATTCTCAGACAGAAACAGGGAAATAAAGTGCCAAAAAATGACACAGAGGTTGGTGCCCACAGTCAGATGTGAAAAGTTCCTACTCCTGTTGATGGGCAAAAAATGGGTTTTCTGTAGGGGCTGTGTGCACGCATGTTTTAATTACGTAGACGGCGTCAAACGGTACTTGCGCTCACCCTCAATCGTCTCGGACCCCTCATCTCATGATCAGTTTGGGTTGCTGTCCGGAATCTGTCACGTACAGGCTGTAACCAGATGTGGCGCTCTTGAGCTGCCATCGTCACTTGTGGCTGCCCTAAGTGGGGTCGGCCAGTGACAGTGCCTGTGTTCCACTCTCGGACAGACAGCCGCCTAATTGTTGAACGGTGACGCTGCAAATGACGCACCACCTCTCGGCGGCTGAGACCTGCCCGTAACATGCCAAAGGCTCTTTTTCTCTCTCCTATGCCACAAGCCGTTCCATTTTCTTGATGCAGTAGCATTTTGCATTTTTTTGTTGGCTTTATGTAGGCTATTGACCACACCAAAAAGAACAAGTCAAGTATCACTGTACACATCACGAACAGCTCAATGTCTGTTATTACTGAAGTGCTTAGCGCGTGCACGTGGTGTGCGTCAGGATTACAATACCACGCGCTTTTCTTTATTTCCTCTCGTGCCTCACTGGAAAAGCAATAAAAATCAATCGATTCTTCAGTTAGCCGCAAATACAGTACATACCTCACCCGTGCATTTTTAATGGAGCTAAGTATACATAAGTTGGAAAGCTTACTTTTTTGCTTGAACTCAAGAGATAAAACATCAATTTCATTATTTTATGCTTTGCTGAATGAAACCTCTGATAAACTGTTCAAAAATTGTGCCTTAAAATGGGCAAGAGATCTTGGTAAGCAAGAGGATGAAATTTCCTGGACCAATGTCTGGAAATTGCAAGCTATCCATTTCGCTCCACAAAAAACAAATTGAGACAATTTAAAATCCTGAACCGTCTGTATTGTACCCCATCTCTCCTGTCCAAAATGAGATTACGGGAGAACGGTAAATGTGTAAAATGTGGTACTTGCGAAGGATCACTATTGCATTTGATATGGGAATGAGAAAAAATTAAAGAAGTATGGCTTGGCTTAACCAAACAGGTCCTGGATATCAAAAAATAGATATACCTTTAAGCCCACAAACATGTATTTTAGGAGACCTGCATAACTACAAAAAACTTTCATCTAATGATGGAAATGTTTTTCTTTCAATATGCATGGTAACAAAAACTATAATTGCAAATAACTGGATTGATGTAAACATACCAACTCATAAAGAATGGATTAATGAAGCAATTGATATGATAAATATGGAAAAAATTGCTTCAAACTTGCAAGGGAAACAAAAGGATTTTGCTGAAATCTGGGGTCCATTGGAGGAATAGATCATGACTTTATAATACTCGATGTAAATTACAGCATGGCACACTTTATTTCCTCGACCAATTGTTTCATCAGTAATTAATTTGATTTGTAAACTTACTGGCTACGGGATTGATTAACATTATGATTATTGCTGTTACTGTCACCACTCATTATTTATGCGCTTATTTGTATTACAGATTTACTTATTTATTTTATTTTGTTATTTTTCTTTCTCTTTTTCATTCTTGTCTCAAATTTTTTTATCTCTTTCTTTTTTTCTTTCTTCTTTCTCAAACATGATTACTTACAGTGCAAAATCTTGATGTAGTCTGAAGATCGGGGGAGGGTGGGATTATATGGAGGTGGGGGGGTGGGATGGGTTGACCTGAATGAACTCAAGAAAAGTTTTGTCTTGTCAGGGCCTCCTCACTATGTCTATGTATGTTAGTGTGTGTGTTTCTTTTGTACAACGTTCTTGTTTTGTTGTACCCCTTCTCAGCGGAGGTGCTTCATTATGTGTCATAATAATTTACAGCAATGAAATAAAGCTGACCTCCAAAGAGGGGGGGTGGTGGAGGGAAAAAAAAAAAACTATGCATTTTCAGAGCGTGTATAGACAGTAGTAACCGGGGTAAGGTATAAACATGCCAAAATATTTCCGTTATTATTGGCGTAATCCAGCTATCTAATTAGGGTTTATCATAATCAGAAAAAGGGCTTAATTGGTTAATGTTGCTTACATGAGTCACTGCATTACCAGAGTACTTCAATACCCCCATCAGAAACCGAAATATTGAGGACACGAACCTAAACGTCATCACTGAGTTGCCAGCTTAATGCTACTGGCATTACTAATGCTACTGTTGCCGTACGACTTCCAGATCGTGGTAATATCAGGCTGAAATCATGTAGTCTGATCCCGGCATTAGATGTAGAGGCAGTGTTTGTTTTTTGTTTATATACTGTATATATATATATGTATATATATATATATATATATATATATATATATACATATATATATATATATATATTTAGTGAACCATTTTTCATGATAGTTTTTTTTTTAATCAATTCTTTTGCATATGTTATGAGGAGACTTCAAAGTACAGCACACATTTATTTTTTTATTTTTTCCTCAACATTTACCACATTGTGGCTGTATAAATGTCATCAAGGTCTAGGAGGGACACTGTGGAAAAATTGTCCAGTGTATGAAGTCTCAGAAAGGCCATATCTCCCATATTACCCAGCACAATGAGCAGCTGCTTATTCAATTACTGAAACACACTCTCCACTCCTGAGTGGCTTCAAGCAACTCACTGCTCCGCACTCACTATTTGATCTGGGCATGAAGGGTTGCTGCCAGACAGTTTATAAAATCTGAAAGGCAGATGCAATGCTGTCTAGACTCCCTAATTTTCCTGATTTTTTTTTATTTTTTATTTTATATATTTTTTTTCCGCACAAGTAAAGTTCAATACATTTTCAAAAGATATTAAGATATTTCATATTTCACCTTTTCATTCACATTGCTTTGTAATAATCTGAGCAGGAACTCATAGAATTCATACAATATGTCTCTTACACACTAATATTTTCCAGACAGTTCTCTGAACAATTGACGCTAAATCAGTACCCATGTTGCATGCTGAACTCGGCCTTGTCTCTTCTGGAAGTATTCTCTCTGGCGATCACTTCTTACATAGCCAGGGAATTATTTAATCCTCAGTGAAAACTTTTGCTCCTTCACTCTGAGCAATTGAAAACTTTTTTTGCATGTCTTCATTTCAGAGCACTGCTGAATAGTGAGTCTTGAATGCTGTGATTATTACCATTCAAATCAAAATTCAATATATGCCCTGGAATTAGAAACAAAACAAGGCAGGAGCGTGTGTGGTTATAAGAGTTATCAATGGCACCTACATTTCCCTTCAAATGCAATAAAATGGGTGCGATCAATGGTTACCATGCAACCAAATGTATGCAATCATACTTTTTCTTTGATTGAAGAATATTATCACAGAATGTTGTGCTGAAAATAAAACTGACACCAACACCGTTTCTCCCAATCTGGATTCTAGGCCATATAACACAAAAATGATTCAAGGCCATTATAATTATATACAGTTTTACAAAACTGCATATTCATATTCTGTATGGGGTATAATATCCTGCTATCCAATCACGTTAATTTTTAAATTTTCTTTTAAAAGAAATATAACTGCAACACATGCTAAGTTGAGTTTTTTTAATTTAATGAAACAAAACCTTGAATTTATGGGCACATTTTGGATTCCTGCCTATATTTGAGCCTGTCCTCCAACAAAATACGCCCAAAAAGGTCATTTGTCAAGCAGCTTATTACGACCTAAAGTTACGTTTAGGAGTTAAGCGACCTCTACTGGTCATTTAAATAACTACAATCTGGTTTCCATCGTCAGCGTCGCCGTCAGTAAATCCGTAACCTAATCCTAATTCTAACCCTTACCCTAACCCTAGCCCCAACCCTAATCCTACCCAAACCGTTATTTTAAGTGTAAATATGACTGAAACTGTATCTGGAACTGAAACTTTAACTGTAACAGTACCTTCCTGCTGCCAGTGGGGGCGCGATTTTAGGAAACGCTCCTATGGGTCGTAAATCAGAGTAAATGAGAATCATCAACCTATTTGAGCGTATGGTTGGAGGACAGGTTGCTAAATTTACAATAGAAATTATTTTATTATATATTATGGGGTTTGACAGCAAAATGTGATAATCGCCATTTTGGGACTTCAGCACATGCTGGTGTCATCTACTTTAAACTGGCGCAAAATTACCCTCAAAAAAAAATTCACCTCAAAACGCAAAGTAACCCATTAACCAGCCATCCAGATTTAAATTTCCTCCACAAAATGCTAGAAACAATCTGTTTGTTTCATTGAAAACGCGATAGCCAGTACATTCCAGCCAACTCCATTTCATATGGTGTACGTCTTGCGTTTTTTGTGGCATATCACATTCTCACGCCTTGCATCAGCAATCTCACGTGTAAAAACAAAAATGAGGATTGAAAACTTAAATTCAGCAAACAAAATCATATTACATTTCCCAGCCTCAGTTTTTAATCGATGAACACTGTACCAAGAGTGATAGGTGATATTTCATTGGTACACTGAAAAGTTTTTATTCTCAATCAACCCATAGCAAAAGAAATTCTTGTGCGGAATTGTTAACCACGTGTAGCAGTGAAAGCGATAATGATTCTGAACTTCTGACACTTAAGTTTTCACAGAGGTTGGAAGCTGTGCAATGAGAACTTTGCCTCATGTTTGAAGTTGTTCAAAACTGTGGCACATTGGATTGGAACGAACACCTTGGTTTTTAGGGTCAAAACTGACATTTGCTTTAACTCTGCTTTAAAGTTACCTTTGCTTTGAATGATGGAAGAACAGGAGGGGGGAAGAGCGGCAGTCAACATAAGCTGCATGCCAAATAGTACCTCCAGTCCCTCACACTGCCTAGACAAAACTAAACTAATCCATCTGCTAGTCTTCAAAGGTTTTCCGGGCAGGGGGTGGCTTTTAAACATTTAACTCCCAAACGCTCAATCCACAAGTGAAGATTGAGAGAACGAATAGTGTACCCCCCAACTAAAACAAGTTTCCACCCAGTATCACCTTCTAAAATAGTAAAGGTAAAAGACAGATAGTCAGATACATGAACCGAGGTCAAACACAGCAGGGAATTCACTGAGCAACGAGACCGAAGGGCAAAGAAAAAAATCAAAGTCAAATAGGACAAGATCAGGGTCAACCACAAAAATCAAATCAAACCAAGAGAAGGGCAAAGTGAAATCGTAAATCAGAGGGAAACTGGTCCAACACCAAAGGCAACAAAATACATAAAGTCCACAGATGCTAAGCGCGAGGTTGAAGCGCTAGTCTCAAACTTGGAATTGCAAGCAGCGACCTTGAAAAGTGCCGCACCCAGAAGTGGACACTTTCAATTAGGAACAAGGCAGAATTCTTTCAAGACAGTCATACCCAGAGCAAAGATCTGTAACCACATGGAAATATGTCAGGGATTGTAACAAGGGTCTGAGCTCATGCACAGGCAGTAATTCAGTTCAGAGCCTTTATTCAAAACCGTGGTCGTAAAGCCTAGGTCAAACACAAGCGTTGTGAATGCCGCACAAAAGCGAAAATCCAGAATCGTAATGAGTGCAAAGTCCAAAAGCCGAAAACCAGGAAGTCGGTACACTAATGCCTAAACAGGAGACAGATCGGAAATCAAAAGCCAAACAAGAAATCAAACACGGGTATCAATCGCACAAAAGGGACTTAGCAGAATTGTAAATCGAGAAACAAACCAGAACTGTAACCAGGAGACTCAGGAATCAAAAACCGCTTGTAAGTAACACAGAAGAGACTCACTATCTGCTTATTGCACTGAGGTTTTTAAATAGAGCAAACCAAAGAGCAGATTTAATGGGGATCAGGTGAGCGGAGCTGGAGAGTGTGCATGGAAGTGGCTACTAGTGGAAAACTATAAAAGATCAGGCCACAAGGGGCAGTGTGCATGGGGAAATGAAAACATAAAGCACATGGAGGAATGACAGATACAATGAATAGGCTATACTGATACATAGGGCAGCTAAAATAGACAATGGAGTGAGAAGAAATGACAAACACCAAACAAAATACAAGATAAACATGAAAATACAGGCTCAGACACTGACAGGTGGCTTTGTTCTTTGAGTTCCCTTCAGACTAGGGCCAAATAAAAAAAAAAAAAAAAGGTTTGTTTCTGGTTTCCCGACCCTACCTATGTCATTGGGGCCAACCCTAAACATTTTTATACATTTAAAATTTAAAATAAAAAGAAATAGCTGCAGGGTTAGCTCACTCGGTTAAGGTGCCACATTGCAGAGCAGTAGTGACAACCACAGCGGGGGTTTGATCCCCAGTCGTACCAGCCGGCAGTGGCCAGCAGCTTTTTTCAGAGCAGCGCGCATTTGGCCTTGCGCTGCAGAGATGCAAATTGGGAAGGGACTGCCAGGTAGGGATATTAATAATAGTTGCTTTGTTTGTTGCTCAAGCAACTCCTGCTGGCAGGCCGGGCACTCGTCAGTAAGATATTAAGCTTGCTCACGCTCGGGTATCCTCCTTCTGAACTTTTCTGAAAGTTTCGACCTATGAGTGTAAAGAAGCAGTAGTTGGCGGGTGCGTACTTTGGAGGAGAGCCATGAACCATCCCTCTCTCCCGAGTTGACAACATGGGATCGCATACGAGCAAGCTTGTACATAGGTCTCGAATTGGGCATTCCAGATTCTGGTGGGATTGGAGATGCTAAATTTAAAATAAATAATTAATTTATTAATTAAATAAAAAGAAAAAGAAATGAAGCCCACCCCCCATGTCTGGCATGACGTCATTAATTGCTCTCACACTTTTTTTTCTTGTTCGCTGATTTAGCTGTTTTGCAGTCCGCAGTTGCCAGCTACCTAGCTACGAAGCTGCAGGATAACCATGGCATTGTAAACCGTGGCGTTATAAGGCTTTCATTGAATCGCTATTAATTTTAAAGTGCAAGATAGCTTAGTTTACACAGAAGCAGATAGAAGCAACTTGCAGTTAGAGTACCCAACTTCCTACGATGCAGTGCATGATTGCAATCAAAAAAATGTGACCGGACTTCACTGATTCAACCAAACTTTCATCAGCACAAATATATCTGCGAATGTGCAACGCAAGATAGCAATACTCCACTTAAGTCCCATAGCGTCCAGCGTGTGTATCATGCAATGGGTGAATATATGAGAAGTGCAAAGGTGTTGTCAGTATTGTCCAGAGACCATATGGCAAATGTCACAGAGACAAATGATTTGACTTGCCAAGATAAAAACATTGTCACTTAGTGGTTTGGTTTTTCGAGTTAAAAGTTGAAGTTCTGCTTGAGTCATGGATTCTTGTATTAAGAATGTTTTTTTTTTTTTTTGTCACTAGTTTAGCTGGATCAACCTGCAGTTGGAACTGCTGCATGTGCGATGAAACACGTTTGGACATCAAGTGGTCACAGATTCCTGCAGTCCTCCACTTGGTAATGCAAACTGCATCACAGACAAAAACTGCAATATTCTGTTGAACATAGTTGTCTTAGTCTAGCTCAGTGCTATTCAAATGCACAGTGCTTGTGCAGTATCTTGAAAACTTTTTATGATAACTTTTATTGTTCTTCCAGTTTATTAAAGTTTTGTACAAGTATGTCAGTGGTTGCATATTTGTATGTTGCATGCAACATTCACCAAAATCATTTACTGGTAGCATGACTCTCTAAGGTTTGGCATATGCCGTACATATTGCTATGGTGGAAAAAAAAAAAGACTAATCACCTACTTTCTCTAAAAATTTTATAGAAAAACTTTCAGCACAAAAAGAAAATGCCTCTTACCTTACATATTTTTTAAATCAGTGTAAAAGGAAACAAACGTGTTATTTTATTTGGCCTAGCGCATTACATGGTAGCCCAGGCAGAGACAACCAGACCAAGGTACACAGTGTTGACCAGTTTGAAGCCACTGCCCCCACCCAATGAATAAATAAATAAATGAAGAAATAAATAATTAACTCAACCAACCTTTATGAAAATTTATGGAAAATTATGGTTTTAGATGCAATATTTGTCTGTGTGAATACAAAGAGTTCAGAAACTGAGCTTTCATCATCGTAGGCCAGCATTTGTAAAAGAACTCATGGAAATATTTCATTTTTGTTTCCATGAGTTTGATTCCAAAACGCAATAAGTGCCAAAATAGCAAAAAGTGAGATAATACCATAGAGCGATAGACCTATGCTTCTTAAACATGGTGCAAAAATCAATTTTCAGAAATTCATACTATACGGTGTATTTTTTCATGGTCAAAGTTTGTGTTTTTCTACAAAATGAAATAGGTGCCAACATAGAAAAAGCTGATTTACTCAAAATGAATAAAATTGGTATTTGGCATTTTGGAAACAAACTCTTCATTTGTTTTTTTTTTAAATCAAATTTCATTGTGTTTCCAGGCAACACACGGAGTCTACAGTTTTCACAATTTATATAAAGCCTTATCTATACCTGCTAGAACAATGCATTGCCTAAATAAAAACACAACAGCAGTGTCAATGAATATTAATGTTCAGTATGCTTCATTGCTACAATTACAACAATATTTCCTGGCCTAATTTTTTTTTTTTGAAGAAATACAAGTTTTTTTTTATTGCGTCGATGGCTCCTCTGCCTCTCTCATCACTTTCTCTCTCTTTCTAGATAAAACTCTTCCCCTCAACACTGTGGGATGATGTGAGAGCTAATACCGCTACAGACATAAGTCTTCACCATGGCCGAAGGTTACTCATTCACTCAACAGTGGCTAATCCGAATTTGATGTGCGGCACAGTTGGGTAAAGCCATCCTAAAGGAGAGAAATTGCTTCAGTATGTGTTGTGTGGATGGGAGTGCTGGGTAATATTGACAGAGAGTGGGCGGAGAGAGAATGGGCCTCATTTACCACATTTAAGAGCACTGTATAGAGCTGATGCTGACAGCAATTAGTAGTTTATTAGCTAGTGACCTTAATCTCCTTTGACCTATGAATGGAGAAAGGGTGGATTTTATTTGCTGTGTGAAAGGATCAAACATGCATTAGAAGGCAGTTGGAGTAAGGGGACAATTCTAAAATTGTAGAGAGAGGGGAGAGAGAGAGAGAGAGATTAACAAACTGGGCTCCCTATCACTTAAATTGTCTCTTATTATCTTTCTAGTACATTTTAATGAATCTTTCATTGAATTTTGTCAAATGTGAATTGCTCCTGTATTATAAGTGGATTTTTGCATAATTTTCTTATGAATATGTGGCATGGCTCTGATTACTGTCCAAAATTGTACGGGCAGGCACCATTGCCTCACAGCAAGAAGGTTGTGGATTTGGATCCAGCCTGGGGCCTTACTGTGTGAAGTGTGCATGTTCTCCCCATGTTCACATGAGTTTCCACTGGGTGCTCTGGTTCACTCCCACAGCCCAAAGGCATGCATGTCAGGCTTATTAGAGACTCTAAATCACCCATAGGAATGAGTGTGTGAGTGAATGGTGCATGAATAGTGTGTGCTCCCTGAGATGGATTGGTAAGCTTTACAGAGAGTGTCCCTGCCTTTTGCCTATGGTTTGCTGATATAGGATGCAGCTCTCCTGTGACCCAAGTGAGGAGGAAGTCATTTAGATGATGGGCGGATGGATTTAACTGTCACATATTACTTGCATATGCCAAACTAATGCAAGAAATCGTTGCCATGCAAAATGAGATGGCATAAGATTAAACTGTCTTTGGCTGAACTTTGCTGCTATCACTTAAAGGGAACAGCCACTGTTTCTGAGTCAGCATAATGACTTAAAGGTGGGAAAAATGATTTTTAATAACATGGCAAATTAAAATTGTGGTTAACTTCAAGGCGCACAGTATTTACTGATTATTTATTTATTCATTCATTTTTGAATATTGCGTGTATCAAATTCTTGCTTTCAAACATCTTCTTATTAAGGGGAAAGTAATCCATCAGAGGTCAAAGCTTGTGTACACTTTAACATTCATGAACTGCTGATTTTTTTTTTTTTTTTGTAATGATAAATACAGCCAAAACAAATGGATCTATCTGAAGAATAATTGGGTATGATACTGTACATATTAATTCTGTGCCAATTCATGTGCTGGAGTAAATGATTTCCGCTGCTGAAAATATTCATTCTGTTCAAAATAGAGTGTATTGTATCAATTTTATTTATCTATCATGGAAAGTGATTCCTTTTAAAATGTTCCTTTTTAGGCTACTTTTTTAGGGTTAGCTCACTCGGTTAAGGTGCTGCATTGCAGAGCAATAGTGACCACCACGACCTCGGTTCGAACCCTGGTCGTACCAGCTGGCAGTGGTAGGTAGCCTTTTCAGAGCAGCGCACAATTGGCTTCGCGCTGCAAGGAAATAAATTTGGAGGGACTGTCGGAAAGGGATTGTTGAATTACAGCATTGTTTGTCGCTCAAGTATCTCCTGTTGGCCAGCCGGGCGCTCGTCAGTAAGATTCTAAGCTTGTTCATGTTCAGGTATCCTCCGCCCTCGTTCTGAACTTGCGAAGTCTTGAGCTATGAGTTTAAATAGAAGCAGCGGCTGACAAATGCGCGCTTGGGAGGAGAGCCGCCAGCTGTCTCGCTCTTCTGAGATGGCAACATGGGGTCACATACAAGCAGGCTTGTGTACATAGTTCGCTAATGGTGTATTCCAGATTTGGGTGGGATTGGAGATGCCAAATTTAAAAGAAATAAATAAATAATAATTTTAAATAAGTTTTTTTTTTTCCCTCCCAGATTTCGGGCCAACGGCTCCATAGTGCAAAGCCATCTTGCATTTAGACACAAAATGTCAAAATGAGCCCATTTCCAGGTTTCCCCTAAAAAATACTGAAGGATGCATTTTCATTTTTCCCCACCACCTGGAGAAATGCAGAAAAATTGGCACAAACTTGCTTTGGAATGGAATGGCAGCTATGATTCTGACATCTTTTGAATCAATCATGACTCAAAAACAGCTGGTAACGGTCAGTTTTATGAATGCCAGCAGAGCAAGGGTGGGGATTCATGAACGAATGAATGTTTGAGTCTTTGGGAGAAAGAATAAAATGAAATTTGGAATGTCAGTCCAACCTTTAACACTGAAAAATGTCCATCTTTTTCATTCATGGTGTTTCCTTTTTTTTTAGCAGAGACGGGATGAATTCACATTCAGCCAATAATTTATAAAGACAGACAGATTTAAGGGATTTGTGTTCTCTGGAGAATATCATGCTCTTTGTTATAAGAGCCAAAGGCTCCATAATAATCTGTGTGTTGCCGTCCGTAAGGTACTCATTATGACCTTATATCAGTGGTTGTTTTTTTCAGTTTGACAGGAATGAAGAACACCTGCAAGCCATGCACCACGGCATCAAAAGCAGCTCAGGGCCCATTCTGAGTTTCAGCCTTCCCCCCTGATGTCTCAAGTGCTAAGGCAGTTCAGCTCGCTACTTCCAGTCAACACAAGATCGGGCTGGTGACTAATGCCAACCATACACCATAAAAACTCGAAGAGACGACGAAAATACTATAAAAGACTAACATCTGACATCTAAAGATAATGTGTCTTAAAGTAGCAGAGTTTTTTTTATACTCACGGAATATAAAATTTTGCAAAGACTGGGGATTTCGCAGAGCGCGCCGGCTGGCTGATGACGAGGTTCATGTCATTGAACTTCACTATCTGCATGAGCCAAGACTTAAGACTTCTGATAACATTAAACATGCTTGAATTCATTGGAATCTCAAGGAGAGAAAACCACCTTACACCAAACGATCGAGATGACGGGAGTGCGCCGCAACTCAGGCAAAACTTTCAAGATCTTATTCTGACATAGAAAATTTGCCCACGACAGAGAAATTACTTGAAGTCGGCATGACACAACTAATGGCTAAGGTGTTGTGTGGAATCTCCAACCAAGTTCTGCGCCTTTAGAGAAAATACTGCATCATCATCCATCCCGCACTGACAGCGAGGTGAACGCATCTGCCAACTAAGGCCAAAGCCACTTATCAACAAGGTGCAGGTATTGCTGGTCTTTGAATACTGCTCAAGCAGAAATGGTTAATTCTCAGCTTCACAGAACCCCATTCAGCATACACATGGTTGTAATATTATAAACTTGCTGCAGAAATAAGATAATTTACTTAGCAGTCTCTGCCCACCATGATAGAGTAGATCAGCAATGGAAATCCAGAGAGATACATTAACAGAAAATACATAAGTAAAAAAAAAAAAAAAAAACATAAACATTGAGTTTTGTGATTTCAAAAAAGATATAATGCCAGTTCCATTATGTAGTTGTCATTAAAATCCGCCGAGGAAATAGCCTGCCTTATATTGTAAAATAAATAAATAAAAAACACAAAAACTTCAATTGTGGAAATGTTGGCACATTATGGAGAGTGCAATTAATTCAAAATGGAGTCATATGAAGAACTATATCGGATTCCATATGATGACACATTATTTGATGTTTTAACTTGTGAATTCAATTATACATTAAAAATATATTATTATCTCAGATTTGGTGACTATCAGATTTGGTGACTGTAACAGACTCAGAAAATGTTGTCATTGGGGCAATTTAATTCTTATTGTGATTATAATGATGTGAAAGTTAGCAATAATCAGGCATTGTGAAACAGGTTTAGTATAAAGTAGCGCCCCCCCGACCACCACCACCACCACCACCACCACCACCACAATGATGATGATGATGATATTATTATATTTTGATTTTGCCAAAAATGCTGTGTGCTTTGTCTGACTTGGTGACTGGGAACAGGAGCAAACATGCTCAATAGAAAGAAAATAACTTTATTTCCCTTAACAAACCTGCAGGGGACCTTTCCATTATCAAAACGCTGAGACACTCACAATATAACATCTTATCAGTTCACTGCATTTTTTTCTCTCAAAATTCATCTGAAAAGTAAAATAACTGCCATGTCACTGGAATATAGAATCACTTAGAGGTTGGAATTATCTATCTTTCCTCAGACAAACAGGATAAAACAGCTTCCTTCCTGCAGGTAAGGAAAACAAATGGCTTCTGAAGCCCAAATGGACTGTGTGGGACAGACGCCAAAGTACCATACATTACACCTGAGTGAGAGTCTTTCTCTTGACCCAGAATGGAGAATTTACACTGTGAAAGATCCAGGGTATATACTTGTCCTTGCTATATCTCATCCGCCCCTGACAGGCTTAGCTATTGCTGGTCATTTCCTATTATAACAGCGCAGTGCCTGCAGTAAGTTTAGTGCTGTGACCCTTGCCAACCTCATGGCACCAAACAGGAAGTGATTAATTTGTCTAGCTAAAGACCAAAACCTTCCAGTCTGGAGAGCTAAACACACTTTAGCTGAAGTTGACAGAGGTGATGTCACCTCGCACAATAGGTGTTCACACATTAACTTGTGGTGTCTCACAATACTGACAATGAGGATAATTTCCCACTTTTTCTCACTTTGCAGATCTTCAGTAAATGTTCTGGGGATGCTGTGCTATGGATTTATGCACCATTGCAAGGACTCTGAAGATGAGCAGGTTCTGGTTGAGGTAACATACAGTACTGTGCAAAAGTCTTAGGCACATTTAAGGCAATTTCAAAGGGCAATTATTGCTTGCAAAAATGATGAAATTTAAAGTTTCTAATCACTGAAAAATGTACGAACAGAGCTGTTAAAAATAGTTAAAAATGATATCAAACCAATATTTGGTGTAACTACCTTTTGCCAAAAAATCTGGGACACTGTCCTGTTGTGCTGTAGTTTATAAGGTGATTGGCTTTTTGCTTGTTTCAAGCAGAGGAGAAAACTTGCTTCCATACTCCTGCAGACTGACTGTCTCACTTGCATCTGTCCCTCCAAGTAACTGCAGACAGCCTTGATGATGTTGACATCAGGGCGCTGTCAAGGCGGTATGATCTGTATTGGCTGTTTTTTTTTTAATGAAATACAAGCATTTATTTAAAAAAACTTTTCTTTAAATTAGCATTTGGAATTTCAAATTTACTCTAATGTGGAAAACAAAAAGTTAACATCTAATACAGATTCAAATTTTAAAAAGGGCAGGGTGCCTAAGACTTTCGCACAGTACTGCACATTTAATAACTTGTCTCCATATCCTGCATGTTAAGTCGACAAAGAACATCAAGAATCTGTGATATGTATCCTGTATCCTGATATGTGACATTAATCCTTGACAACACTGAGAGACTAATCCACTGAGGAGCACATACATCCTGATGCCTTATCTGTCTGCCTTCTGAAAGTACATTCAACTCTGATGTATCGTTTAGCAGTGCAGACGGTTGAATGGAGGCCATGAGAGAATGTGTCCACCACATGCAAGCTAATCAGTCTCTGAAATTTCTCGCTCATTTATTCCCTGTGTCAGGCTACAGCTATGTTTCTTTTGCTTTTTTTGAGAAGAGGATTAATAATAATAATAATGATAATAATAATTATTATTATTTTCTTTTTTAAATTCCGGCAGTGTTCAAGGACTTCAAAGCGTTCTGCTAGTCTACTTCTCTACTCCCGCTATTTACCAGCAGTGATTGTAAATCAGCATTGGAGTTAAGTAAATAACATTTTTGTATGTAATTGTATATTTATGCTAATATACCTTAAAAGGCCAACATGTTTGTTATTATGAATGAAAGTATCTGCTCAGCAGTAGGCACAAAAGACAAATAATTATTACCACTTTATCATTCTTGTACTTTACAAATGATTCTCTGGTATCGTTCTTACATTAGTGAGTGTGATGTGAATAACAAAAAAATGGAAATGTACGAAAGGATATCTCAGATTTTAAAATCTCTGCTGTGCTGTCAGACCAAATTTTTTTTTTTTGCCCAAATCCACACCACTGTGGGCAGTATTAACCCACTGAATCCAACCAAAGTTTTTTTTTTTTGAATTTCCTTTCTTTTGATGCGCCCAAATATTCTCTTTTTAAATCCAGATATTGCAGTGATTATCATATTATTGTTATCAAGTTGCTGCCAAAATATCACTGTGCTATTACAAATAGTTTTGCCTCATTGCTACCTTCAAATATTTCTCACTAATATTACCCTTTGTTTTTCGCCTCTTAACAACCTTGTTTAAGTTCAGCCTCATATTACCTAGATGCCAGTATTATTACCAAGCTATTACCTGGTTATTACAGTAGTGGTATTACTTTTATGGTATTACTGAATTGTTACATCACTATTACACCACTATTACCATGTTATTGCCCAAGCTTTCACCTGGTTATTACATTGGTAATTACATGGAGTTACTCAATTATAACTTCTTCATAATCAAAGTTTTACCCAAGTATTACCATGTTATTACGGAGCTGTAACGTAAAGTGCTACCTTAATTCAATGAAGCTGAAAAAAAATTAACCGTTGTCAGTATTAAGGCTGTACTTGCGTAGTATTTACTTCTGCAACTTTTACCAAAGCATGACTTGGAGGTCAAATTTCATACAGAATCGGATACCAAATGAACCATTTAATACGTTTGTGACTCCTATTGTGGCACACAGATCCTCCTGTTTTTGTGTATGGAAGCCGGAGAGGTCATTGGAGCAATTCTGTTTTGCCTTTTCCTCTCACTGTGGATTTAGCAAGAAAATAGGTAGGGGGAAATAGTCTGGTATCAGTGTCATGGGGCATTATAAATTCAGCCCAGTGAAAGAAATAATCATTAAAAAAATGCATTGAAAGAAGCTGCAATGAAATAATTCAGTTTGTTGACTATACAAATTCACACACTGAATATTGTACATTGAATATTCTAACATTGCTTGAAATAGGTATTTGGGCAAAAAAGCATCTGACATAGTTGTAAAGGTAACACATCCACACATTCCAGATTTTTGATTCATAGGATGTGCTCTCTCTCATAATGTTGTCATCACAACATTGGAACACATGATATTGCTGTCATTGCAATTGTTGAAATTGCTTGTATTTGTCTCGGTTTAATGCTGTTGTATAAAAAGATGAAGTAAAACTTTCCTCCTTACATAAACTGCAGAGCGTGAGATGGAAGAGGACCCATTTGCGGACGTAAGACATTTATCAGCACATCTTTCATGGTAGACCTTTAAAACACTATTAAGGTTCATTTATTTCACTTGGTAGTTGTTTCTAAGTAATTAAACATCTAACAAAGTAGTAAATTGCATCCATTTGTTTGCCCAGCTTTTTTACTAGAGTGAAAAAAATGTGTTTAATTCAGGTGGGAGTGATTTACCACCTGTAGCTACAGTGTAGAGCAAATGTTAAGACTTGGGGGGATGGGGGTGGGGAGATATTGATGTAGGGGTACCCAGCAGTTTCAACAGTCGTGAGTGGTGAAATGCTGGCACACATTTAAAGAAGAAGCTCCCACAGAATGCAGAGGGACCACCACGTTGATGTCCGCCCCAATCCACTTAGAGCTGAGTTGGAATGGCTATAAAACCCTGCGTTGGGAGGTCTGCATAGATCTGGATCCTCTCTCTCAAACAGAAATCAGGACCATTTGAACCACTGGATGCATCTATCACAAGCCATGGTGACGACTCTTTCCATTTTCCAGTGGATAGTGGCATGGATGTTCCAAAGTTAGTATCTGTATTCATACTTCTCAGCTGGGAAGGAGACTCCATCCATTCTCTGTACCGCTTCTTCCTCACTGGGGTTACAGGAGAGCTGGAGCCTACCCCAGCTGACGATGGGCGAAAGGCAGGGACCCACCCAGGACAGCTCGCCAATCCATGGCACGGCGCACACACAATTCTGTCATACACAGTCATACCTACAGGAAATTTAGCATCTCCAATTAGCCTGAAGTGCATGTCTTTGGACTGTGGGAGGAAACTGGAGTACCCAGAGGAAACCCACACTAACACGGGAAGAACATGCAAACTCCACACAGAAAGGCCCCACGCTGGATTCGAACCAATGCCCACTGCACCACAGAGAAACTTTTTAGAGAAGCACAAGTGGGTAGAGAGCAGTTTGGAAATGAGCCATGACTCTTCTGAAGACGAATCGAGGTCCTCCCTTTAGCTTCCTCCCAGACACCTTGGTTTTGAATTAAATTCGACAAAGTTATATGGAGAAGCCTGTGAGTATATGGACTCAAACAGTGCATGAAAGGGGTGGCAATTTTTGTATATTATGCAATCATATTCTATAAATTAAAGATGTCTCCAACTTAAACTGCGTATTTGTTGCTTTCAAATCTAATGCTCTGGAGTTCAGAACCAAGAAGTTAAATAGTGTTGCTGTCCGAAGACGTGTGGACATTATTGCAGGTAGTGAGTGGAGAGACATGAGAATGGGAGTGGATGGGGCTGAGTCTGGGTCAGTGGTGAATCTGGGGTAAGTTTTGCAAAAGCACAGATGCTAACTTATGTAGTCGGCACCATTTACAGTAAATGGTCAAACTAGCTAAGCAACTATGCTTTGGGGAAACATAGCCCTGAATGACTGAATGAAGTCCATCTGACTCAACAGTGTCTAACATAATTCAATATGATTTATCCTAAGAGGGTAAGTGAAGAAATCATTTCAGCTGAATCTAAAAATTTAAGGCGCGCAAAAATGTGATGAACTATATTTTTTAAGAAACCACAACAAAATAAACACATGCAATATTCATTGTGCAAGTTTTTCTTCTCCTACATCATGCTGATTTTTGGATAATGCCCGTGGATATATATCCTGTGTATTATATACATATACCAGATTTATATCCTGCAAATTCAACTAAATAATGGGACAAAACTTCTTTTTTGTTCCTTTTGCCTAAGACCCGAGGTTCCTGTTCACCTGAAATTACCAGTCAATTTCCCAATGAAAACAAAATTCCCAGAAGTTATAAAATACTGAATTGCATGTCGGGCTAATAAATGTATACATTTGGAGGAGGCAATTTGGGGCTGAAGTTTTTGCAGTATATCTCTTGCATATTTTATTATATTATTTGACTGTTCTTAGCAGCTAAGGTTTTTTAATGAAACAAATAAATACTGTAAGTACATTGTAGTATTATACTGTGTGTATAAATCACAGAGATATAATAAGAAGCATTAAAAATGCAACAACGTAAACTTTCGACTTTTAAATAGTGTAAAGGAATTTTTAAAAACTAAATTTGTAACGAACAGATTTTAACAGCTTTATTAATGCATTTCTTCACATATATGTGATCATTTTGCAAAATCAGACATTCTCCTGGATCATATGGCATACGGCACGAATAAAGTGAGTGTCCACTGTTTGCATCAAGCAGTGTCTGAATCCTATGAGGCATAAAGGTCGCTAAATTATTGATCTGTCTCTGTGGGATCTGATACAGCTCTGCCCACAGAGCAGCAGGAATTTAATTGCGAGTAGTTGGAGGATAATCTCGATGGCAAACTCCCTGATCCAGAATGTCCAAAAGATGTACAATAGGGTTCAGGTCTGGCGAATAAAGAGACCAATCTAACACTGTTACATTGATTTTGTCCAGGCAGTGCAGGGTAATACTTGCTGTGCGAGGATAAGCATTTTCATGCATGAAGATGACGTGATGACACGACACGTGGTAACAAGGTCTCATCCACATAGCGTTGAGCTGTCAGTGTTCCATCAACAAATACCAGTGGAGACCTCCAACCCAGGGCGGGCTGCAGCCTGCTTCGACTGGTGGTGCAATGAAAATTGCTAGGGGGTAGAGACGTTTTGTTGACGGGGGGATCGTGTTTAATTTTGTAGACTGGGGGGTGGGGGTGGAGATCGTGTTGAATTTTGTTGACGGGGGAGATCGTGTTTTATTTTGTTGACCGGGGGGGAGAGATCGCGTTTCATTTTGTTGACCGGGGGGGAATCGCATTTCATTCTTATTGAATTCGCATTACGCACTCCTTTTAATTGCGCTAAAATATACATTAGTAAGTCAGGAGGCGCTGGGGGGGCGCAGTTCAAATCTGGGGGGGCATAGCCCACCCCTGCACCCCCCTAGATCCGGCCATGCTCCAACCAAACCCTATAGCTGCCCGGACCATCACACTACCACCGTCGAATCGATCCACTTGCACGACATACGGATCAGCGTGTTATTCACCTCGTCTCCAGTACACACGTCGCCTCCTATCATTGTGATAGAGCGCTACTCATCACTGAAAATAATGTGATGCCATTGACGATTTGGCCAAATTCTGTTGGAATGTGCCTGTCCCCACTGATGAGTAGCATTTCTGCGATCCGTGAGGACCATCCAAACATTCACTCAAAATAAAGAGATGTCTTTATACCGGAGCCGTCTTCGCGCCGTAAGGGAGCTGATATGGTCACGGCGTCCTCCGGAAACCTGGGCAGTGGTCAGCGTTGCTAGACAAAAGCGGTCTCTGAGATGCATCACATGAATGCGACGGTCCTGCGCACGCGTGGTCACATGTGGCTGCCCAGTACTTCCTATCTGCCAATATTGCGTCTGTGGACGTGAAAAAGTCACACGATGCACTCCAAAGTGTGCCGCAACTCTGGCTGTGTGCCGCAACTCATTTTCCTATTTGTAAATCATTTGGAGAGTGGCTCATGTATCGAACTATTGTTGTCGGCACGAGGCCGGTCGATTTACCAGTTCGTTAGTATTCACAATTTGTGAGCTAATACTCCACTTTAAATATCCTTGTATTCACTTTTCCCATAAGTACATTATCTGTACAGAATTTTCTACACTGTTGCTTGTTGCGTTTTTAATGCCTCTTAGTCTTCGTGAAATATTGCTAGCTACAGTAAAAATGCAATTATTGAGCAAATACTGAAAACACTTCAGCGCAGAAGAATATAACTCAGATACCAGGTAATGGGTTGCAAAATAAAAGAAAACATTCAAAAGTCATATGCAGTAAAAGGCGATGTAAACAGTATGTTAATTGCCTAAGTATAATCACAGTAATTTATTTTGAAGTGATGTATTGTCATTTCATTTGCTGTAATTCATGCTCATAGCATACAGTATCTACAGCAAAACACAGTCAGAAGAAGAACATATGGGTATGCGGTATGTCACACTGAAGCATTGCATTCAATTGGGGGTAGTTTGTCACAAACCATTGAATCAACTGTATGTCTCACTGCTCCCTTTTTTATACAGAATACAAAAGGACAAGAAAATGTGAGTCAAGCTTATCTTGGCAACAGTCAACCTGCTTCTTTCACTTGTATAGTATCTTTTTAAAGGAACTGTTGCATGAAATTAGCTGATGCAGATAGTGGGATACATTTGCTGTGCTACCATGGTGCAGATCCTGTTATTGAAGCTTGTACCTACTGTTAATCCCTTCCTATGGATAGAATTTTTGCTAAACCATTGATTCAAGATTCAAAACAGAAAATGAGGCACATACATTCTTAGTGGTGTAAAGTGTACAGTTCTTGTATGATGTTTAGTGTGAAGCTTTACTTAGATTGAAAATACTCCTGCTGAGAAGACCAATTTTAGTTGTGCGGCAATAATGCCCAAAGCATTGAGCTTAGTGATGGTTTATCATCACTGCATTCCTAGGTTAAGCTAAACAAACACCCCCAGGGAAAACTACTTAGTATCTATCCATGTTAAGGTTATTATGTTTTTGTAATCCCCTCAATATGAACATGCAGAGCATAAGCAAATCTTATTTGACAGGGAAGGGTAATGCACAGTTTTTACATTCTGGTAAATGAGGCAGTTTACTATAAACACTATTTTTCATCTGTTTTACTTGAGTTACATGTTTTGGCTGTGAGAGGACTCCTCGAGGAGAGAATAAGAGATAGACGGGGCTCAAAGCTAGAACCTCCCTTGATTTAGAAAAAAGATTTAACCACTACCTTCCTAGATAATGGAGGATAATGCAATTATCAAAATGAGGAGACACTGTAATAATTTTTTGTTAAAAAAAATTCAGCGTTACGCTGCACAGCAGTACTACGGGCCTCATTTATGAATGCTGAATGCACAAAGAAACGGGTTCAAATTGCAATGGTTCCATTTCATTCCGTGACACATTTTTTGACAAAGTGATTAGGTTAACTGAGCATCAATATCACTGTCAGTTTGATAGGAAAACAGTTTATCCTCACATTGTAAATGCCTCTATGATGGTATGGCAGATACAAACCCCCTCCAAAAAACCATTTCAGTAATCCAGGCTTCCAAACAAATGCATTGTAATCCTGCCTGGACGGTTCTCAGATGTGTCAATTGGATATGGGTGGAGAGATCTGGGTGATTTTTCTCCAAAATGGAAAAATGGAAGCTTAACACTGTGTGACAAGCTAAGGCATAACCTAGTCCAGGCGAGTGCCACAAATCTGACCTGGAGATGTCACGCTGATTGGCCCATTTGAGCCGATAACGTCACACGGATCAGACTGGTATCAGACAAATGGCTTACTTCACTTCTTAGAAGCGGTTGCTGTTTCTGTCGTTTTGAAATGAAATACATCTTTCTTTTTTGATAAATGCGGAGAGGCCATAGATTCTGTCTGCAGCAAGGGCCTCAAATTTACCACTTGTGTTTTCACCAGATAATCAACACATTGGTCAGGTACGACATACACTGTAGGTCCAACTGAAGCACCTTAGTAATGATATACTGTATCGATCTGATTTAATAACTCACACAAATAGGACACAAATCGGCTTGACATTTTATAAAGCGGGCTTTTATGCAGTAAATATACCTGTATGTTAGTCATAACATTACAAGATATTTGGGGGTGGAAGGGTTAGAGGAAAAACCGAAAATTGAAGTGCCAACTTCTTACTCTTCTTAAAGAAGTCCTGATGAGTGCTAATCAGAAGTGTGAATCCCTCACCAGCTTTGATTAAAAATGCAATAATGCTGAATTGAATTAAATAAAAAGCATAGATTAAGGATTGACTCGCATAAATAAGTGACATAAATAGATGTCCATGCATTTAAATTTGCAATTTTCTCTCGCCGACTGAATTTGAATGTTAAAAGGACAATTAGCAATCAGTTAATCCCCAGAACTAGTGTGCTTACTCTGAAAAATGGAAATGGCTTATGAGCTACTTAGGATATCACAGAAACATGCACGTTTAGGCAGTGATTTCTTTTCTCTTTGAAAGCATTTGACTTGTGTTCTTTTAAAAATGACTGAAGCTGTTAAGTTTGTGTGCACTGATGATAGGAACCGAAGTGGCGGACCACATAAGAATAAAGCCTGTAACTTGTGATAAAATCCAACAAGCTCTCTTTGCTTAGCCGTAAGGATGTACGATTTTATAGCGTATGTTTTTGCTTATTCTTTCAGCCAAATAAACATGATGAAATCTACCTTCAAGATTCTTGTGGAGGGCTCAGTATGAGAACACCATTGTGTGAGGAGGGCAATCCTTTGGTATTTCATTGGAACAGCAGGCAAGCCGTCTGAAATTCCAAGCTTGAGATGGTATCTACAGGGGTCCTTTCAAAACGACATAAAGCACACATCTGTAGGACCACTGTAAATCAACTTTCACTTGCAAAGTGGTCCATGGGGGGCCTGTCAGCAATGAAGAGAACATTCAGTGAGAAATAGTACATTCATCTAAATTCTCCTTTTATTCAAAATGCAATGATGCCTCACCAGGGGCACTGGAATCTTTTTTTTTTTTTTTAAGATTATTTTCTTTGGGATTTTCACCTTTATTTGACAGTTGCAGAGCGGAGAGAGACAGGAGGTTGGGGAGAAGAATGGGGAAGACATGCGGCAAATGACCCGAGCCGGAATCGAACCCGGGTCGTCGCGGTAAGGACACAGCCTTTATGGTGCACGCGCTTAGACCGATGAGCCACCGGGGCACCCCATACTGGAATCATTTTTGATGTGCAGGAGCCAAATATATCCTGACTGCCACCCATCACCTCCTACTCCACCGAAAGGTTATTCCAACAATCCCAAGAATATCTACTGAACGGCACACTGCTACTACATCAATAATCTAACCTTCTGCAAGCTTAGAATATGAATATCTTTTCATATATGAATAGATTTTCATCAGTGATCTTCATCAATTAATTTTTTCATCAATAATCTGGATGTTAAGGGTCATCCACTCCTAAAATGAAGTGGTCCTCACCAAAACCATAACGGCATCCTGATCGATATTGTGACTGATCATTTTCAGAGCAATTTTATGCAAGATAAAAGCTGAAAACCATTCAGAACGAATCAGTTAAATTTGTAAAGGCAGTAATTATATAAAATGTTTGCTTGTGGGTGTGAATACTTACATCATTATTATTTGAAGTTCATGGTGTGGACGGCCCTTTATTGCAACTGTGTCCAGCGCTGCTTTGACCAGCAAGTATAGCACATACTTCTTGTCAAACACTATGACCTGTCTGCTCTTAGATTTATAAAACTAGCCAATCCTGAAACCCTCTCAGACTGATAGTGAGAAAGGGAGCTGAGCTCTGCGGGCAGAATGTACCAATTTGGCACAACAAAAAGCTAAAAATTATGCCGTTTCATTGTTTAGTTTAACAGTTGGTTTTTATCAGTAGCTAGCTAGATCACTTCAATTCTGGCAAGTTTGACAGTCTCAATGGGCAAAGAGCTGCTTCTTAATGTTAGTCCGGCTATACTGGTTCTAGAGTTGAAGGGTCAGGTTCTAACGTAGTTGTGGACATTAGGAATGAAACCAAAAAATTAAAGTTCATTTTTGTGGGACCTCATTTTTTTTCTTAGGCACTGGTTCTTTTGATATTTGCAGAAGCTCATAGCTAAGGTAAGTTTAGCTAGCAAGGTCTGTTCAGCCAGCCCAATTGACATGAATTCTGGCTAACTGATGGGACAGGTTAGGAAAATTGGATAGGCTATCAATCTCCCAAAAAAGCAAAAAAGCTTTACATTTGTTTACACTACCCCTCTTTTGACAGGCATGTCTCTGTTCATCAAGTGTATTGGTGCCGTGTGTTGGCTGACTTAAGAGTCACTTGTCTAGCATGAAAAGGCAAGAAATGTAAAAGTGGGACTGAAAAGAAAATATTAAAACCCTATGAAAAAGATGCGGCCAAATATTTTTAATAACCAACTTCTTTGATGCTGCAGACCGCTGCAGAGCTTCTTTTTTTCAGCACATAAATATGAACCCAACATAGATGCATCTTCTTTGCCTGCCTGTAGTGCCAACAGCAGCTAGTTGGACTCGGTGGGGCCTCACACCTTGGCAATGTGTTACACTCAAAACTCCAAGAAAGGAAATGACATGGATTGAAGGACATAGATTTGGCTTGCTATATGACTAATATTGCCAATAAATATGCACAGTGTCATGGTGTTAGCTAGCTTTTTGAACCTCCAGGAGCAATGTTAGCATTCGTTCTCTGAATTATAAGCTCATCTGCTATGTCTTAACAGTGAACACTGATATGTTTTTCAAACCAAACATGAAAGGACCTTGGCTTGAATAACTTTGGCGATATGAACATAAAGTTATAAAAGGTCACTGGTGTCATTGCGTAGTGTAAAAGAGAGGAATTAACAGCGTCGCAATCATGGCTACTAAGCACGATATTCTTATGACTTTGGATATTGATTTGATGATTCATGGCATTCTCGAGAGAAGTGAGCTGCTCAAGAAATTGCAGTCAGTGAGGTAGAATATATAGTATTTCAATATTTTCTTCCGATTCTTGTTTTCTTTGTTTGTTGTTTACAACGTGTGAGAAGACTTGTCACAACCCTCATGTGAATCCCGAGTGTCTCTCTTTGCAATTCAGCAGCTTGCGTGTCTATTAGGTGTCTGGGTTTTCTAATCAGTCTACATCTTGTGGGCGTTCTCGTCTCGGCTGAATCTCGTCACTAGCTCATTTCCTTATTTAAGCCCTCCAGTTCATTTGCTTGTAGCTGGATTGTAAAGTCACATTCGTATTGAAATCCTGGGCATTAGTTAAACAAGTTTATCTTCGTCTAAATGCAACTAGCATTTTAATAGCATGTAAGGTTTCTCAGAAGTCTGCATTGTCATTAGTTAATTCAAACAAGATTCCGAACCTAATCAAGGGTTGGGACCGATTCAATTCAATCCTGTTCTTCGACAGTTTTAAAGAACAAGCTTCCAATCCTACTCAGGGTCTGGGACTGGGACCACATTCTTGTTAACCCCTGCTGGTCTCCTCTCTTTGTCAAGTTTGTTAGGGACAAGCTTCCAACCCTGATCTGGGTCCAGAACTGGGACCGAGTTCCTCTCAAGCAACAACCCTCTTCTTTGTGGGCAGTCCAGTGCTGCCCTTTCCGGGGTTCCATCCCCATCAGTACCGTACTGCTACCAATAAATTACCTGTTTTATTGCAAGTCTGTCTCCGCACTTGATTTCTGGTCTGGACCATAACATTATTGAATTGTCAGGTTAGGTTGTTGAACAGTTTTCGCGAGTTTTCTGTTCAGGATTTTTGGGTGGGCCTGAAATCATGGCTCAGTGATGCACAGTAGCCATTCGTAGCATAACCCACCCCTAACACGATGTCAAAACAAGAGCATGTAGCATCTCAAGGTAAGACACATATTCACCTCAGTCTACAGTTAGCTAGCTATGCCTTTCTTGACTTCCTGCAAATGCAGCTTACCTGGAGGCCAGAACATTGTTAGCCTAATAGCATAATTGCCTAAGTCATTTTTTGGCTTACTGTTGCAGTATCAAAAAAATACCAATGTGCTTGCTAAAAATTGTTTTTTCTTTTTTTCCGAAAATGTTCAAATATGACTTAGGCAAACTATGCTATTAGGCTAACAATATGCAAAACTGCTCAGTCACCCAACTTTAATTTCCTAAAAATTATGAGACAAAACACAGTGAATAGCAAAGATTATGAAAGTTCTCGGCTTCATTTTTACAATTTTATGGAAATACTTTGTCTAAAGAGCTAATATTTCTGCTGAATGATGAGCTACTGCTTGCTAGCTATTCGCTAAATCTGTGTCGCATTCATCGTGTGTTCAACACGCTTTTGAACAGTGGGTGGTAACTTAGCCATCCGATCATTTAAGTAAACTTTCCCCACGTCTCATGCTTGCATATATCCTACCCTTGCTTTGGTTTTATTGTCAGATAGCCAGAATTACTAATTACACATTCGAAGTAGGTATAAATTACACCATAACGAGAACTTCAATATCGTAAAAATTATGTAATTGCTTCAAAATTACAAAAACAATATTCTGTATGTACTGTGGAGTAGGGCTGGGCGATATGGACAAAATCTAATATCTCGACTTTTGTGACCGAATACCTCGATATCGATATTTTACCGATATTGTCTGGACAAATGTTGGTGCTTTCGCAAAATATCTACACAACGATATTTTTGATAACCATTTATTAGTAATGTTAATAATAATTAGTAATAACAACCAAGCAGGTGCGGGCAACAGCTACAACAGTCTAGTAAGAGCAGAAAAAAGCAACCCTTTACTTTAATGCAGTTTTTAAAACCAGAAAAGCCAACACTTTTCTCATATCACGATATTACGATATCCAAAATCCGTGACGATATTTTACTTTGCATCACAATATCGATATAATATCGATATATTGCCCAGCCCTACTGTGGAGGACTGACAAGGGCCAGGAACAAGAGAAATCAGCCAGAAAATTCTCTGCATGAATACTGAGTCCAGTCCCTCAGCCAGTACAAAAAGATAGAGTCGTCACGTCAATCACAACAGTGTTGTTCTTATGGCATATGCTCCTGTGCTTTCTATGGGTATTTGTTTTCTAGTTATTCTGACAAATGTAGATTCTGTCCTTCAAGCCACATAAAATGGACCTGGGATTGGAGGGCAATTATGCTGTAGTATGGAGATAAATGGCTACATTTTCCTTGACGTTATGCCACTTTTAAAATGGAAGCTTGATATAGAATGCTTGATTTCCCTTGTGAAGGTTAAGCATTTGAAAGTAAGTGCTTCAGATAGAGTCACACAACATATTTCACAAAACACTCTGTGATTGCCAAAAAAAAAAAGAAATAAATAAAAACACCACTGTGTACTGTAGCTGCAAGCATTCGAGGCAGGCAAGGTTGTTAAAATTGGTTAGGCAGCAAGCCCTCGACAAGAATAAAGCTGATGGACATTTTGAGTAAAGGGAGCTGAGCAACAGCACTCCCACAATCCACTGCACATATCCCACAAATCACCACAAACACCTCGTCTGCTTTCTACCAGACCAGCCTCCAAAATTCCCTGCAGCAGTCAGGTACCTTACTGACGTGCTGGCCAGCAACCTCAATAGACCGTAAACCCAAGACAAAATAATACAGCTTTTATACAAGCTGACATTCAACATTTCAAATAATTCTGCTGAGTGTCACAAACTGAGATCTCCTTATTCACTGAGATGTTAGCAATCTTTAGCCTGGATGTCTCTAAATTGCCAATTCATAAACTTGTCTCAAAATTTGTATTCTCTTTAGGTCATAGATGATTTTTTGGTGTTAAAAAAACTTGCAAATACTGATTAATTAGGTGCATAAAGAAAATGTATCATTGAAAACGTCTATGGCAATACAGCATTGAGGAGGCAGTCCAGAGTCATTTAAGCTGTGAAAATATATTCAATGCAGGGCTTCACCTTTTGCAGGTATATTGGTGAAATCCTATTAGAAGACTAATGTGATTTGATTGGCGATAACCTGACTTATTTGAAATCTTTTAAATTTGTTGGCTGCAAAATAAGTCTCCATGCAGCACAGGATATTGCTGTCAAGCCTGCTGACAGGCTAATTAACAAAACACAGCAGGACAGTAATGTAACTGCCACATCTCTCGGAAGGGCTCGCATGATCCCCCCCCATCACACCTGCTCTCTCTCCCGTCGACCAGTCACATAAAAACCTTGCTGCCCTTCATTACGCCGCAGTTGGCAAATCTTTCTCATGCAAGCTTCAGGCAGAGACTGTGTGCAGTTCAACAGGCGAACCAGAGGGGGCGTGGTGTAACATTGACCATCTGACCCAACCAAAACCCCTCCTCCCTGGGGAGGTTTTCACAGTGTGGCTGACGGCCCCTCCCTGTGACAGTATCAGCGGGGCCCGTCCACATACCGAGGCACAATATTAACAGCATGAGCAGCTCAGGGGAGGAGCTCACTCTTCACTCACAAACGATCGGCTTCTCTGCCAGTTTCACAAATTACTGTCTCACTAAACCTCTAACAGCACCTTCACTGGCCCGTACGATCCTCCTTTCATTCTACAAACGTGCTGCATTTTCATCTGTGACAACCGCATGTCTGGATATAGGGCTGCGCATTTATGGAAGAACAATTCGAGGATTTACGAACACTGCTGTTCCCAGTCAGAGAAAAGAAATATTGGACAGCAGTACCAAGGGAAAACAGCTCTGTGGAATTTATAAGCGCGGTGAAGCCGAATGGAACTAAATCTGCCCACAAGGACATGCCCAAAGAGACACATCCATCCATATCCACACATTATTTATCGTTATACTTTAATTAATGAGTCATTTTACCTTACCTATAAATAAAAAAACAATACCAAAGTAATTCTGTGTAACGAAATTCTCAGGCAAAAATTATCACAATGTTTTTTTAGCTCAAATTTGTTTTTGATGATGAATACGCAAATTTCCTTTCGCTACTCAGTTACAGTTTTTTGCAATTGCTCAGACACAAAAACTGGTGCTTATGTCACGATGATTGAAACCACTAATTCATGTAGCCGATCTATTGACCAGATATGCTGAACCAGAAGCTCATTGTCTGCTTTACACTAAGGCTGAAATTCTAAAACACACTTTTTGCAAATGACTACACACGGTTATCTACATTACACACATCATTCAAAACTACAAGCCTGTGTGTGTTGTTTGCTAAACACTGCCACTGAAACACACACTCACTTATCAATAACCTGCAAACAGAATGCAAGTGTGGAAACACCTGTAACCAATGAGATCACTTGAAAATCAGAACTTCAGCAGTGTAAATAGGATTCAGATTTGCTCTTTGGTTTGCATAACAATGGAGGCCCATGTAGGAGCAAGAATCGGGAGGCAGAGGTGTTTGTGTAAGAGGAGGACAAGGAAGAGGAGCAAGAGGAGAGGGACAAAGGGGAAGAGGAGTGGCAAGAGGACGAAATGGGAGATCTGAGATCCGGGCAACTCTAACTGACCATGTTATCCACTATGGGTTGAGTCTTCAGGAGGCTGGTCAGAGGGTCTGGTCAGCAGGTATCATCAGGACTTCTCCAAATGAGAACAGGTGAGAAATCCTAACCTCATATAATTTAATATAAACTGTAACGTGATTTTACTGTATTTCATAAGGGCATGTTAGACCATAGACTTTTGCATACTGTTTTCGTAGAATTACAAGACGACCCCCTGCAGGAGGACAAAATTGCTTGTTCACACAAGAACAGGAACAACAAATGATCAGCAGGGTCATTGCAAACAACAGTATATGTTGTAGTTCTGAGACAACTGCAATACCGCATCATTAAAGACAACACAACATTCAACAACATTGACGGGGTAAGTTTATCCACACTGGGCCGTCTACTGAAGCACCATCAAATCCGGATGAAACAGCTGTACAGAGTGCCAATTGAGAGAAACTCTGAGAGAGTGAAACAACTGCGCTACGAATATGTGCAATTAAGTTAAGTACTGTACTCCAGTTTACTGTATTACTGTGCTACACTATATGGACTGATATCTGTATCCTCTCAGTCATTTTCCTGACTGTTTCAGAGAGTTATGGAGCGAGATGCTGCTGCAGACCCACATGTTTTTATATAAATTGATGAGGTTGGCTTACAGTTTTTTACGACTGCTTACACATTAAAATTAAAACTTTCCCATAATTAGAAAAACCTTACACTCAAGGAGCAAAACACCAGCCCAGATCTGCACAACTGTAAGCACATTGTCAGCTTCACACTTTTTGCCAAATACTACACACAGTGATTTGCAAAACATTAAACACACTTGTGTACATTTGACACAGAAATTCATCATGATGTCATTTCCTTGCAATTTCAAAGCAAAGGCTTTCAAATGAACACACCCATGAACTAATTGGTTAAACACAGCCACCAGGTGTGGACACACACAGGTGCTTAATTGTAGACACGCTAATCAAGTATAAGCACTATAAAAAGGCAACAGGTAAGTCCACCTGTCTTCAACAAAAATGGACGGTGTCAGAGGAAGAGGGGGAATCCGGAGAGAACAAGGAGGAGCAAGAGGAAGAGGTTAGAGGGAGCGGAAGACCTGGAGGAGGGGTAGGGCGTGCACAAAGAAGAAGACAACCAAATCTGTCCAATGAAATTTGTGCTGCACTTGTGGACCATGTAATAAACCACGGACTAACACTGAGGGAGGCTGGACTGAGAGTCTAGCCTAACCTAAGCAGGTACACGGCGGCATCAATTGTTCGGACATTTCGTCAAGAGCACAGGTGAGAAACTTATCTTCTGTCAACAGAAAATCCATAGCTTACTGCATGTACTACAGCAACAGTTTTGGTATTTATTCCTGTATCATTTTACAGTAAGCTACATGTCTTTTGTTTGTCCTACATAGGATTGAACGTCGAGAACACCAAGGAGGGAGGGGCCCCATATTCACAGAGGAGCGAGAGAGAGAGATCATAAACCTCGTTTTGGCCAATGATGCAATCAGACTTAGAGAAATTCAAACCCATATTGTCAATGATCACACAATTTTCAATAATGTCCAACAGGTCTCTCTGTCAACAATAGTCCTTATCCTTAAAAAACATCAAGTTCTGATGAAACAACTGTATAGAGTGCCATTTGAAAGAAATTCAGACAGGTTGAATGTCCTGTGGCGTGAATATGTGGAGGTAAGTTTGGTTCACTGACTGTAGTATTGTGTACAGTGGCGGGCGGTGGACGGAAAACCGAGGGGGCAGAAAACATCCCTTGAAACAGATGAGATTAGTGACCCGATTTCAATCATTGTTCTTGGTCAACATGTTAGTTTCCCCTATAATGAAATGTTTAGGCAAGTGAATAATAAATTCTAAGGAATTTACATGCCTTAATAGGCAACTCTTCACGAAAAAACCACTGTGGATTTTCTGCGTTGAATTTTGTCACATCTTAAGCAAGTCGTCAAACCTGTGCGTCATGATTGTTTAATTGAAAAAGATTGAAATGCGCTCTATTTTGCGTTCAGCTGATGCGTTTGATTTCTCGTCTTAACGAAGACAATTAGCTACACCTGAGAGGGGAGAGTTCAAGTGTCTTTTACCAGGGAAATTGACTGAAAACAGATCAGGACTAATAAGCAGTTTAAAGACATGTTTATCGCCTTCCTTGTTCTCTGTCCACCGCCCACCACTGATTGTGTACTGCACACATAACCTTTACAGTACATGTAATTTTACTGTGTAGCAGAGCTACAGCATATTGATCTACACAATGTGATCATTTGCTGTATTTCAGTGAGTTTTGCAAATGGATGCGGAGGAAGTCCTGCATGAGTTTATATACATTGATGAGGCTGGATTTAACCCGACAACAGTGAGAAGAAGGGGGAAGAAGCATCATTGGCCACAGGGCTACTGTCAATATACCAGGGCAACGTGGGGGTAACATTACCCTTTGTGCTGCCATTATACAGAATGGGGTCCTCCACCGCCATGCCAACTTGGGTCCTTACAACACTGACCTCATTCTTACATTTTTAGACAGATTACACAATATTATCACAGCAGCAAACCAAAGGGACCAGGTGCAATATGTTGTCGTCTGGGACAATCTCTCTTTCCATCATCCTGCTCTGGTCCAAAACAGGTTTCATCAACATCCACAATTTACAGTTCAATACCTTCCACCATACTCCCATACACCATCTTCCTAAACCCCATCGAGGAGTTCTTCTCAGCATGGCGGTGGAAGGTTTATGATCTCTGGCCCTACATCCAGATGCCCCTCATTCAAGCTACGGAGGAAGCAGGTGATCAAATTGATGCAGCATCAATACAAGAGTGGATTCGTCACTCCAGAAGATTCTTCCCACGCTGCCTTGCAAATGAAAAGATAGCCTGTGATGTTGATGAGGCCCTGTGGCCAGATCCAACCAGGCGGAGAGATGATGTTCAGTTTTCTTTTTTTTCAGTACTGAATTGGATATGTAATTTATGTTACAGTACTGCTGTAAGCTTACAGTACAATGGTACATTCAGTAATACTGTGTGAAAACTGGAAAATGTTTTGTTGAAATGTTCAGTATTGACTGACTTGAGTATATGAAAAGAAATAAATACTTTCATTAGTCTGCACAATTGGTGTCATGTAGTGTTGGTGAATTTATTTTTACACTTTCTCTGTGTAAATGCTAAAATTGTTTTAGGTTGAGCACAGGAGTGTTTAACTGATTCAAACAGAATCAGGCCATATGATGGATGTGTTTATGTTATGACAAGAAAACAGGGTTTTTATAGGAAATTCATAATTTTGACTAAAGTTTTCCACTTTGCAGATGATCTGAGGTGTTGTGCTACTTGGTTGTGGTGTTGTGTTAATTGTGTGAAGTGTTCTGAAAAACCGGGCCCTGTTTTCAAAATTGTGCTTAAGCAATTGAAAAAAAACTGTAAATCTTGTGCAGCAGGCCATTGTCAATGCTCCTTGGGCAGCGTGGTGTGAACATTACAATAGCTGTGTTCGAAATCGTCCACTCATTCACTCACTCCCTATTCCCTACATCATGTATATGATATAGTGCACTACATAGGGAATGACCAAAGGAGATTTCGGACACTACACCGGAATTTTCTGAACATGGTTGCGTCAGCAAATGCGCTGGATATTCCTGTTATGTAAGCGGACGCGTCGAGCATCATGTAAACAAATCGGACACTTAAAGCTGCTTTCACACCGGACGCAAAACAAATTTTTCGCACGACAGATTACATTCAAAGTCAATGCAAAGACGTCGCGCCTTTTGCATTGACTTTGAATGTAAATGTCGGCGAAAAATCTTTCGCGTCGTGTGAAAGCAGCTTTTACGGGAACATTGCGGAATGTATTTCTGCAGGGCGGAGCCATCTCGCTCTTCACATTCTTCTTCTGTGGAAAAACACGACCGCGAGTGCATTGTGGTATACGGCACTACAATGTAGTGTACATTGCTTGTTCTCTCGATTCCGCTGTGCATTATGGGTATTTTATAGTCCACTATATAGTGCATGAAAAGAATTCGAACAACACAACAAAATGGCGGACACACTATATAGTGCACTATATCCGTGATGGGGGCGATTTCGAACACAGCTAATGTGTGCCGCAGTTGGCCAAAACAGTGTCCTTCACCACCATGCCACTCTTGGCCCGTATAACACTGTTCACATCATTGAATTCCTTGACACCCTGCACGGCACTGTCATTCCTGATGACCAAAGGGATATGGCAGGGAACTCCACATTTGTTGAACATAGGTGACACTGTAAGTTTTCATCGATCTGCTGAGGTCCACAAGCAGTTCACCGATCACCCAAGGTTTCAGCTTCTCCCCCATCCACCCTTCCTTTCCTAAACCCTAATAGGAAGAAACTTTGCCTAGACAGTAATTGCAACACATTGTATTTTCAGTTAATACAAATGTGTCTGTTTTATGAAATAAAAACAAATTTGCTCCCCCATCGCATTTGTGTTCATAGTCTTATTTACAGCATGCTACGAATGAAAATGCAAGACTCTAGATAATAGTGTCTTATACTTGGCACTTTAGTGTGCAAATGGCATGTGGGAAAAACTATTTATTTGCTGTTTGTGTGTAAAGCTATGATGGAAAAATACCATTTTTAGAAGAGTTTAAATATAGTTTTGAATGAAGCGTTTGCTTTTGAAAGCGATGTAAAATGTTTTGTATCGAGTTTATGTAGTTTTGAATGAAGTGTTTGCTTTTGAAAGAGATGTCTGACATTTTGAATTTTGTGTATGTTTTTGGTTTTTGTGTGCTGAGTTTTGACAAAAGGGCCATAGTTTTAAAAATTGTGTTTAAGCAAAAGTAAAAAAAACTGTAATAGACAGTTGAGAGGAATTGGGTTTCTCAAGAATTGAAGAGTTTTGGCCTCAGGAAAACAATCGGACAACAAAATAACATAGATCATCAACCACCTCTCTTCTGACAAGAGAAGTAGACAATCTCTCTTTTAAATAATTTGTGTATGAGTCAGCATGGGAGAGAAATAATTAATTTCCCATTGTTCTGGGCCGAGTGTGTGGTTCTCAGAACTCATTCCTAGTGCGTATGGCTTCATTGCATGGGGCCTGGCTGAATGTTTGAATGCCTGCAAATAATTTACACTGCACAGCATGTGAAGTGCACAGGGTCATTTGTGAATGTGTTTGCAGGTGTGTGTGTGTGTGTGTGTGTGTGTTTATGTGTGTGTGTGTGTGCACATGCATGTGTGTATCTATGTATGTGTGTGTCTGTGTGCCAGAGTGTGAGGGGTATGTGTGCGCGCATGTGTGTGTGTGTGTGTGTGTGTACATGCTTGTATGTGTGTTTGTGTAAGTGTGTCAGTGTGTGTGTGTGTGTATGTGTATACTAGTGCATGTGCCTGTATAAGCATTTGAAGCACAGCTGGAAAATAAAACACAGTCATGCTCTCAACACAACACACACAACCAGTTCTTACTCCCATAAATCAAGCAAAGAAAGAATTTTTTTTTTGCAAATACTGAGTGTATCTCTGCATTTTGTTCATGTTTGACTCATCCTTTGATGATGATAAATCTCATTAGCCAGTGGGATTGTGGGTAAAACAAGGTTTCTGAATTTCTACCCCTGGAAAGTCTGGCATGAATGAAATTTGACACTGGCAGTTTCTAAGCTAAATTAATTGTTATCCTCGGTCCTCTTACCCCTAGATTCCATTGGGCGCGTATCTGCAACATAACGTGAGCGAGGCTATTTTGCTCCGTCCTGCATGAGACGTCATGTCCCACTGAGAGCAAAACGTTAGCATAGCGCCCTGCCAGCTGATACAATTGACCTGCTCAGATTTTGCTTATTTCTTCATTTTTTTTTCCCAGATATTTGTGCTTCTACAATCGGAGGGTAGATTAAGAAGTTAAACGCTTTCTGTTTTTGTCTGCTTTAAGTGTATTTAACGTCTTTTCTGGTTTTGTTGAGCTGTAGCCTACTACAGTGCAGCCCTGAATACCATAGATCAAACATTAGAGCCTGTGTTTTAGTTCAAAACAAAATAAAAACAGACAAATAGTTGAAATTAAGTTATAAACAAACTTTATATCAAAGATCTGTGGCTTGTTTCTTTTAGTTAAAAGCACATCCCCCTCGATAGTTGCTTCCTTCCTGGCACGATCTGGGGTGCGTTTCCCATAAGCACAGATGCTAACATAGTTGGAACCAATGACTGTATGTGGTTGAACCATAAAAAAACCTATCCCTGTTATGTTCAGCTCAGCACGACTGCGGCCTGCCACCGTCAAAAATACACTCTTCATGTATTCTCCGCGCGGACCAGAACGGAGATCCGCTTCTAGGACACTGCCGAGATGTGCCGTGGTGCAGCTGGTGGAATCACAAGCATTGTCTAGAACGGCTGCGACCAGCTCTGGCTACTGTTTCGCAGCAGTAACGCGGCCAAGATGCTCCCGGTGGAATCTAGGGGAAAGAGAGCTGAAAATGGTCAGTGCTGAGCTTTCCCCAGTGTTCATGAATCAGATGTTAACTCCGGGTACAGCACATATGACCACACAGGGGAAAACAATTTTGCAAAGTTAAGGCCTGTTGACCCAGATCACTCACTGGATGCTGGTATTTTCATTCTGGGCACAGATTGTGTGGCCTAAAGGTAAGTTAAATCACTGGCAAAATTAATAAAACTTGGAATATTCAAAGTACCAGCAGGATTTTATTGTTTTCCTTCATAGGTCTCGGTCACGATCATGCATCAGTGTTTTACTTCCCAGACTATTTACAGATTGCTGTGCCATTTAACTGCTCTCTGCAGATGGATGTTTTTTAATTAATCCCTACTTGCATAATTAGTCAGCTGTCTGTGTGTATTGGTTGTTGCAAGGCAGCGGCTTCTAACTTCAAAACTTTTCACGCTCTTAACTTTATCCATTTACACCCCAGGATATTTAATGAAGCAATTCGGGGTAAGTGCCTCGCTAAAGGGCAAAATGGCCGACCTGGGACCTAAACCCGGAACTTTCCACTTACAAGCCCCATGTCTTCAGCAGCCCCTCCCACCTCCTCAGCACTGGACTCCAATTCCCATCACACCCCATGGCTGGCTGCAGCAATAGAGGTTGATGGTCTGTCTCTTAGGCCTGTGCCATTAGTGTTGTAAAGACACAGGAGGTTGTAAAAACCACAACGGGATGCTGGGTAAGGAAAGGAAAATAGCTCAGCCTGATTTTGTTATCCAGGATGCTGCACTGCATTTCTCATTTACGTTGAGGGCAGACAGATCAGATGAATCCCATTCCCTGTACATGGAGTTTGTGCATCAGTACCAAGGTGGTGATAACTGTCTGTGCTCTCCTGCCATTGACAATCTCTAAATGCTGAAGTGTTCAGTGAGGTGGTTGCCTTTTGTCACGGAAAAAACATGTCTGAAATTAGATTTTAGGTGATGGGCTCACTGGCATTCAAAGAAGCCTGGAAATCATTGTCATTCAAATGTGGTGCAAATGCTCTGAGCAGATTGATTATTCCACCTGAATTAGTTGCAACTGTCTCTTTTGTGCATTGGATATAAT